>OZ005650.1:75304017-76541017 GCA_963930645.1 Salticus scenicus
AAATAGTCTATATACTATAGTTTTAGAATTATAACAGTATACAAAATGTAAGTTGTGTACTCAAATTAGTGCAAACAATAGTAATAAAAAACTAACAGTTGTTTTTAATATTTTAAATTTGCCATTTGCTAAAAACACAAATGTGCATTTGTTAAAGACAACGGACATTTTAAACTCAATAAAAAATTCAGCATTACATACTGCCTAACTTGTATGATTATTTCGAAATAATTATGTTTATTTTTTAAAGAACATAGTGTGCAAAACTATTTAGTACGATAAGATATAAATTATTTTTAAAATATAACTTACTGAAATATTTACTTTGGGAAAACTTTCTTGGAATACAGTTTTCATATGTAATTTCTTCTGTAAAAATGTACTCGCTCAACGAATATCTCAACGAACGATAACTCAACTAAAATCAAAAATAAAGATTTTGATTTTAAATTTTTAACACTTTTTAAAACACATCACTTAAACACATTGTTTGGTTTTAATACTTATATGTCACGATTTATTGCGTGATGCATATAATCTTTTCCGAGTATCATCTAAAGCACACATTTCCTGAATATTTATGAGAAAGAATATCTAATCAGTTCTAAGATCACTGTACTTATTAATCCATGACATTTTTAGACACATAATGACATGTTAGGCTGAAAAAAGCAATAAAGAATTTTATAAGAATATTTATGGCTTTTAATTTGTATAAAATGAACTCAATTGAAACCATGTTTTTCAGAAAGGAATATTTGGACACCTCTATTTTTATAGAAGAGATTTAGACCTGATAAATTGCAGATATCCTTTGCTATCTGTTTACAAAAATTACTTTATAAATATTCTGGTATCGAAATTTTTCTTTATGAGAACCCTGACAAAAGCATATTACTGAAATGTAAAAGTATTTATAGAAGCTAAAAATTTTGCGGTGAAAACGGTTTTAAATAAAACACATTCGCTAATGAAGTTGCGATTATTCGTTATATTTCATGTCGGTGTGTCGAATTATCTATATAAATAAAGCAAAGAGATTGTTCGCGGAACACATTCGGGCGGACCACTACTATTTTTGATTGGTCTAAATTTCTTTGGTGATGAAGGTCGGCCATTTTCTTTAGTAAAAACTGATGATTTTTTTTTTTTTTTAATATACTGCATAGATGTTATATTTTTTTAAAAAGAGCTCTAAAAACTGTTCATATTTGTGAGGGCATTATATACATCAAGTTATTAGATTTAAAGATATTACGTTGCAAAGTCTCACAACGCGATATCATTCAATTGCTTGGTAAGCCATTTTTTTAGTAAAAACTGATGAATTTTTCTTAAAAGGTGCTGCATAGATGTTTTACTTTTTTAAAAAAGCTCTAAAAACTGTTCATTTTTTGTGAGGACACTGTATACATCAAGTTATTAGATTTAAAGATCTTACGTTGCAAAGTCTCACAACGCGGTATCATTCAATTGCTTTTGATGAAGGTCAGCCATTTTTTTTAATAAAAACTGATGAATTTTTCTTAAAAGGTGCTGCATAGATGTTTTACTTTTTTAAAACAGCTCTAAAAACAGTTCGTTTTTTGTGAGGGCACTATATACACAAAGTTATTAGATTTAAAGATATTACGTTGCAAAGTTTCATAACCCGATATCATTCGATTGCTTTTATCTTAAAATAATAGTCTAATATTAAACAAAAAACAGTCTAATATTAAAGAATAATGAATAACTTTTTTAAAATTATCAGTTTTGAAGTTCTAAGAGCTGCAATTTTTTAATTATAGCGCACTTATTTATCCTACATAATCTATTAAATTTGTAAACAATTGTTAATTCATTCTTGAAAATCATTCACATAAGACCATTGAGCATTGTAGCAAAACGGGAGCAAAACGAAAGAAATATTTAATTTAATTTAATTTGTAATATGTTATTTCGACTTTTTGACCTTAAAGGGAATTTTTAATTATGTTACAAAGCCCAAAATGTGATATAAAAAATAAATAGTTATTCAATTCTTTTGAAAATTCATTTAAATTTAGTGACCAGCGAAGTAGCCTGCTAGTCAGTAAATATTACAAATCTGTATTAGCGTTCAAATGTTAATTACTTCGTTTTTCGTTAATTTTTTTGTTACTGTATTATTTATTTACAATTTTAAACGAATACTTGCATTTAATATTTTATATTCAGAATACAGAATTCGAACATAAATTTTGTGAACATAAATACATAATTCTAAGTAATTTTATTTTGGACATTTTTTGTTTTGAGAAATTTAATTTTAGGCAATACCTATATATGAGAGCAAACATACTGTTAAAAACTTTTAAATAATTTTTTAATAGTGGCCAGTAAAATTCTCAAATTGATGAGCTTGGGATTATATGGTAAAATTTCAGATATGTTATAGAGTACTTGGGTAGCGGATAAATAAATGAACTCTTTTGATATTCTATCGTTTTGGTGTAGCGCGATATTCGGTAATTTTTTCTTCTATTTGTGCAATATAAAAAATATACTAAAACTTTTGTCAACAAAAGACGTTAATGTTTTCAGTAATGAACGATTATTTGAATGCAGACATAACTTTATAATCCCGTATATTATCATCGAGTTTTAAATTTATCCTTTGTTGTAAGGAATCGTAATTGATATCTTTTATTTCAGTGTGTTAAATATATCGGTAAATGTATGAAATTTTGTGTCTTGTTAGATTTTTTGAAAGCAAGAAAGAAGAAGGAGAATATCAATTTTTATTTTTTAATTATAATTTTTTTTTCAATGAGTACATTTGCACGCTCATATATATTTTTCAAAATTTTAAATGATTTTTACAATTTTTTTCTAATTCTTGAGAATTTTTCTAAAATTAATTTAAAGATTTTTTACAATTTTTCTATAATTAATTACATATGCATAGGATAAAGAAAAAAAATGCGATATTATATTACCCCTTTTTAAAAAATATTTGTGTTTCTTTGCGAGTAAATATTTTTCTCCCTTTAAATTTCAAAACGTTTGCTAAAAGATGGAATTTAAAAAATATTAATTTCATTCAAGTTGAATAATAATAATAATTATTATTATTAAAAAAAAAAAAAAAGTATCTTTAAAACTGGTTGACGCTCCGTTATTTAATCATACTCTCACGTTTAAAAAGTGCTTCAAACCTACTACAGAACTAGTGATTTAACAAAGGGAAATTTGGACACAAATACTTTTATACAGTAATTTTAGACTTGATAGATTATCACTGATATTCGTTCCTTTCTATTTTTTAAAATTATTGCATAAAATTTGTGGTATTTATTTATTTATTTATTATTATTACTTTTTTTTTCTTAATGAGAAACCTGTTTGAAACATTTTATATGAGCGAGATTTATTTTCTTTATTTTTATTAAGAACAGCTAAACCATTTATTTTCATCATTACAATATTATAATATGTACGGAATGGAATATGTACTACAGTCGAACCTCGTTAACGTGAATCTCAAGGGGAATAAAAAAAAATTTCATGCTTTCATTGGTTCATGCTATCAGTAACTAACCTTCATATACCTAAACTAATCTTTATTTTGACGGGGATTGTGGAAACAGTTCATGTTAAAAGAAATTCACGGTAACAGTGTTCACTTTAACGAGGTCCGACTGTATATGTATGGGAGGGGATAATATAAATTTTTTTACACAGTACGTAATACATAGTAGATGGATGTTATTATTAAAAAAATGTACTTCATTTGGTACATCATCTGTTTTACTCAGTGTTTCCATTAATTTATATATATTCTTAAAAAGAAAAATTCGCTGATTTTTCGTTTTGTATTCGTAGTTTTTCTTATCGCCGTAATGAAAAAATCAACTTATATCTCAAAACTTTACTTATAAAATATTTTTTGATGGCCTAAATAAATCATTAAACTTAAAAATAAGGATCTTAGTTTAAGACAAGTGTTATTGAATTTGTAGAGATATAAGTGATATCTTCTAATACCAGTGATGATATTTACAAGTGGTTTGAAGAAATACTATTGTTCTCCAGAATACTTGAAATGAAAAAAAAAAAAAAAAAAACCTCCCTAGACACTTACTTTAAATCCCACATTCAGTCTGAGATTCTTTCTTCTTAGTAAAATCCTCAGCGTTAGAAGTGCATGAAGATTTTTTTTTTTTTCTTTTTCATCTTTTAGTTATTTTTAGATTTCAGATAAGCCGGATCGTTCGCAAATATTCCCTTAGATGCGTTAGTCTTTCTCTGATGCAGTTATCTGCTTTTTGAAGTATTCTTTTTGATTTTGTATTATTGTTTAGATAAGAATTTTTAACTTAATGATTAGATTAGGAAATCTGAACTAAATTCCATGCATGAGAATTTATATCATTATTATTACTTTCTACCAGAAATATTTTTATGTCTTTATTAACTATAGATATATAATACATCCTAAATACCACATAAAGAATGCATACAACGTGAAATAATGTTAAAAATTTGGATTTCAATGTTTACTTATATTCATTTTGATCATTTGAAATTATATTTTGAATGCATGTTATAATTAAATGAGTTTACAATTACTGATTAATCGAATTTTTATTTTATCGTTCTAAAAAAAAAAAAAAAAAAATATATATATATATATATTTATTTCTAAAAAATATATCCGAGACGAGAATAAATTTACTAGAATCAAACTGGTTATATTTTAACTGTACTGTACATTTTATATTTATAATTATTTCAAAGTTCAACATTCTTAAAAAATAAAAGAAGAAAGAAAGAGGAGGCAAAAAGTTAAGTTTATTTCAATTGAGCGAAAATTTGAATTGACAGTGATTTTGTTTCTACGTATTCGAGGAAAGCTTTTATTTAAAAGTGCTTGAGGGTATTAATTGGAAAAGCATCATAAAGCAGAATACATATTCTTTAACCACTTTTCTTGCATCCATGACAGCTTCTGTGCAAGTGCTGACTTAACGAGTATAGTGTTAAGATAGGGGTGATAAGGTTGTAGCTGAGAGAAAATAGCGATAAGGGAACACCGAATGACTGCACGTTTACCAAATCTCATCCTGTCGATCAATTTGGCACCCCTTCAAGTCTTAAAACTCGTCCTCAAAGCAAAGCACAGAGGTACACTGTAGAGGATTGTTCTTTTCATCTTATTCTGTTACGATTTATTAAAATGCACTTTAAATAAACAGACTTCCAAGAATAACACAGGCGTTTATGAATAAAGTAGAATTAGTTTGCTATTCAATCATAAAAATACAGTCGAACCTCGTCAACATGAATTTCCAGGGGGATAAAAAATGTGTTCATGTTATCAGTAGTTCATACTATCCGTAACTGATCTTCATATAACTAGAGTAACCTTCATTTTGACGGGGACTGTAGAAGCAGTTCATGTTAAAAGCAATTCACGTTAACAGTGCTCACGTTAACGAGGTTCGACTGTATAAGGTTTACTCTATGTATTAGGGGTCGTAACTTCTTACTTTTATCACATCACTATTTTTTATATTTTCTTTTTCTCTTGTTTTGATTGAAACACATCTTCAAGCAAGTAACGTTGCTATGCTGCAATTTTCCCATATAAGAAAGAGTTAGATATCAGCCTCCATAGAGCTTACACATTAATAGCATTAAAGCTGATATGTAAGATGGTTATAGTGAAAAATTATGTTGAACCATTTACAAGCTGTAGCTTTGGCTAGATTACACTATTCATTCGCCCCTTGTACAATAAGTTTGGTAGGTTTATCTGAGTTTCTGTGGAATACAATAACAATAACTTGATAGGTAAGACTTTTTTTTTTTTTTTTTTTTTTTTGAAAAACTGTGTTAATAAATTTTGCCATATATTGCACAAGATTGTGCCTACTAGTTCTATGAAACACTTTTCGCGACTTTTTAACCACCAATTTTTTGATCTATATTTAAAAAATGTAATTACACAAAACTTAAGAAATAAGGTGCAAAACTATGATATTATTTTTACTTGGACATCACCCAAGAAATGGCGCTGCTATTACATTACGCGGGTTTTCAGATGTCTGTATTTCAGTATCTCATAGTTAAATTTATACAAAGCTTTTAACTTATCGCGAAATTTTTACTGTAAGAAAGTATGCTAATTCTATATTTGTATATTTTCATTGTATAAAGCGCTGTTATATAGCTTTATCAAAAACATATCCTTCGCTAAACTCAAATCTCTTTACGAAATATTTTATAAGATTAAAGACTTCAAAAAAATTGTACTATATATTAAAACCCAATAGTATTATGTAAATAATTATTTTATGAGTGGTGTTTTTCCGTAGAGAATATTCACATTTGTAGATATGTATCATTGTCGCCAACATTTTAATTTATAAGTCTTTACTCCGCACCAGTTTATTTATACAATAAATCCCTCCAATATATAATTACAATAAAATAAGAAAGAAAACAAGTTGTAGGAAATAAAGGCGGGGCTAAAAATGCTCCGGAATAATTTAAAATGATGGTAACTCTGATGAATATATATATATATATATGCAGGACTGCCAACCGTCTCATTAATAAGCGTAGACTTGTTAACGCCCCTTTTCCCACACCACTTTATATTTAGAGCAATTCTCTCCAAATAGTGTTACGATTAAATAATAATGAAGTTACTCTAAAAAATTACTGGTGTACAAAAAAAGGCGGTGACTAAAAGTATTACGCTTCATAATGAGATGGTTGGCAAGCATGTATATGGTTTTTGTATAAATTTATACACACACACACGCACACACACACACACACACACATATATATATATATATATATATATAGTCAAACCTCGTTAACATGAATCTCTAGGGGGATAAAAAATTTGTTCATGTTATCAGTAGTTCATGCTATCAGTAACTAATCTTCATATAACTAAACTAAACTTCATTTTGGTGGTCATTGGGGAAACCGTTTATGTTAAAAGTAATTCAGGTTAACAGAGTTGTTCGACTGTATATATATATATATATATATATATTGTAAAGGCAGAGACTCCGACTCCAATATATCATTGAAAGAGACATTCCAGTACAAAGAAGCAGACAGTCTGGAGCCTAACGGCTCGCAGCGGAACATCTCTCCTTTGTAAAAAGGTATGTCCGTTTCCCTTTGATGATCGTGGGAAGCCGCATGCTTGAGAACTTTCCCTTCGAGAGGAATTCAACGCGTCAGAGCCGGTGATGGAATTTCGAGCGAATCAGGGCCTGCATCTGAGATTTTGTTTTTAGAAAAACACGCCCAATACGAACTGTAATTTTTACGATGAGAGACTAAAAAGTTCAGTTCACGTCTGAGTTTTGGAAAGGCAGGAATCCCAGAGCAGGTCGGGCTAGACCTCGGGAAAGGAACCGTTATTTTCTGGAGAAGACTGCAGAAGCGGTCACTGATGAAATCACTGTGGACTCGATCTGAAATTCATTCCAGTCTTATACTGTACTACCCACGATCTTATTGAAAACCAATTCATATCGAGGAAATACAGCAAATTATGTATACATTGTAACTTTCTAAAAATTAATCTAGTTAAATTAAAATTTGGAAAAAAGATTAATTTCTTGTTCTGATTAGTCAAGTAAATAATTATCCTCCACGCTACAAGATACTACAGACTAATAGAATAAAGAAAATTTGGTGGCAGCTCTATCGGATGACAGTATATAGAGAAGAGTGAATCTAAGCAGAAGCGAGGAAAGAGATTCCAGAATTCAGAAGAGATCCTCAGCGTAGACCAGGCAACAACGGAAGCAACGACCGGTTCCTAGTACGGAAGCAGCGTTACGAAGCCTTCGACGTAGACGGGAGAAGCCAAACAGCGTACGGAGAGCCAGTCTAGAGCAGAAGTGACGGAGTGCCCTTTCAAAAGATCAAGAAGAGGAGCACCGACCCCTGGAGTAGTGGTCTTGTGCCTGCTAAAAGAGTGCTCAGCGGAGATGTGCCCACCTTAGATGAAAACATCAGTAAAGGTAAGGATATTCCGTTCATTCTTGAGAGGCAATTAGTAAAAATAAAAAAAATTGTTTGTCCTTGTATATTCTGGCAGAAAATTTTTAATGTTTGAGCGAAATGCTTAATGTCTAAAATTAACAGGTTAGTTAATTAAATTAAATGAAATAATTCATTATTTAAAAGTTTAGTATTGACAAAATAGTTAATTTGTTAAGAGAATTTTAAATTTATGTTGGAAAAGAAAATTTCCTTAACCTTGAAGAAAAATAAAAGGAAGTAAAATTGTAAAAGAAATTGAAATTTAAAAAGAAAGCAGAAAAAAAAAGGGTTCTTGTTATCCCTAAATAGAAATTCTGAAAATTAAGTAGATATATTTATTATAAAATGGAAGTTTGCAGAAAAAAAAAACTGTGAATGATATATTTAAATTATATTCATTAAGAGTTTTCAGAATTTTAAGTTGTGTGTATTTATGGTATAATCTATGGTTGCACAGTGTGAAAGAACTCCTTATTTTTGTGTATATTAATTGTTCTCTTTAAATTGCTTGTAAGCATAAGCTTAAATTGGGTAAAAAGTATTGCAAGATATTGCAGGAATCCGAAAGCCAAAATTGGTATTAAAGTGTGTATTATTTAGTTATTTATTTAAATTGTGCTTATATTTGAAATTTTAAATAATTGCTAAATGTGTATTGCGAATAATTAGGAAATTGAGAATATTTAGGAAAATTGTGTTAGGAAAATTTCAAATCAAAAATCATGGCTGCTTTGCACGAATATTCAAAAGTGGATTTAAAATTTTTAGCAGAAGAATGGGAAGTAGATATTCTGCCCACCGATGGGACAAGGTCCATAATAAAAAAAATTGAACAATCTGCAGAATTTAAATTAGAGGTGGCTTTGGCCCAAATTAAATTAATCAAGGAAGAACGATTAGCGCAAGAAATAAAAGAGGAACGTTTAGCCCAAATTGAAAGTGAAAAAGCACAGAGAGAATTCGAATTAGAACGTCTCAGGTTATCTCAAAGTATAGAAACGACAAGCTTAAACTCTAGCAGAGAAGAGCGGAAATATACTCCCCCACTTAAATCTATTATTCATAAATTTGATGAGTTAAATTCTGACATGGCTTTATATTTAAATCTATTCGAACGTCAGGCGAGTAAATTGGGGTTAGAGAGCTCAGACTATGTAAATCAATTACTTGCTTTGTTACCCACCAAATTAGCAGAACAGATATTAAGACAACCGGCGGAGAAATTAGAAGATTTTGATTACATCAAAAATTATCTGTTAGATCGATTTAAGGTTGACGCTGAGTCATTCCGACAAAAATTTAACAACCACCAGCGATCAAGTGGAACGTCATTTCGAGATTTAGTTTATGACTTGGAAACATTCTTGTTAGGTCGGTTGGAAAAACTAGAAATTGGGGACTTTGAGAGCTTGAAGAAATTACTAATTTGCGACCAGATAAAAAAAAGGGCTAGCGCAGAGATGAAAGAGAAGTTTCTAGATTCTTGGGCGAAAGAGACTGATCCCGAAGAATTAGCTATTAAACTAGATGAATTTGAATCCGTTAGGAAAGCCATAAAGAAAAATTGGGTCGGTAAAGAAAAAGATGACCGAAAACCCGATAAAAATAAATTTACATTTTCAAAAGAAAACAAAGAAAAAAAGCCATTTAATTGGCGCGATAGGACAAAATCGCAGGAAAACAAAGGGAAAGAGAACGCCTATGAGAAAAAGAAAGAGATCCGATGTTTTTATTGTTCCGTCGTCGGGCACTACAAAACTAATTGTCCTAAATTAATTAGAGATCAATCAACAGCAGTTGTAAATCAGATAGGAATTACAGACGATTTAGGATCTTGTTTCGCACCTTATTTAGGGGAGGCCGAAATAAATGACGTCAAAATTGTCACCCTTCGTGACAGTGGAGCAAGCTTCGATCTTATAGGAAAACAATACATAAAACCGGAGCAATTAACCGGAGAAAGTATTTGGCTCAAACAGCCGTTGCAGAAAGAATTACACTGCCTGCCGATCGCTAGTGTTACGCTTAAGATTGCAGATATTGGGACTGTTAGCACGAAAGCGGCAGTAGTTGACGACTCATTGGAAATGAATCATTATCTTTTGGGTAATCAAACGCATGAAATTATCGAAGGCGCAAAAATGAAAAAACCAGAGTTAATCAACCAAGTAGTAACTCGCGCGAAAAAAAGGCAGAGCGAGAAAGAGGAGAGAGAGAGATTACGAGAATCCGAGACCACTAACGCAGTAGCAGAGATACGGGAAGAAACCCCTATTGTCATTCCCCCCTCTGAGAAAGAGAAGTCTCTAAGCCTTCTAGGGGTAAATAAAGAAAGGATGAAAGGATTACAGCGTGAAGACGCGACTTTAAATCCGTGTTTTGAAAAAGCGAACAAAGGTAATTCCGAGTTCATTTTAGAAAATGAAATCCTTTTTAGACAATCTAAAACAAATCGCGGGGAGGTTAGAAAACAAGTGATTATTCCTGTAACACTTAGAAAAGACGTAATGGAATTATGTCATTCGAATGTTGGCGGACATCTCGGAGTCACAAAGACGAAAGATAAAATCTTCAGATATTTCGCGTGGCCAAATTCGGTCAAAGAAATAGAGGAATTTGTATTATCGTGTCACCATTGTCAGATGATAGGGAAACCTAGAGAAGTGAAGAAAGCGCCTATGAAAAGGGTTCCCATAGTAACCGAAGTGTTCACTCGGTTTTCCGCTGATCTAACGGGACCACTCCCTCTAAGTGAAAACGAAAATAGGTACCTTTTGACAGCTATGTGTTTGTCTTCAAAATATCCGGAGGCCATACCGCTTAAAGAAATCACTTCTCCAGCAGTGATAAACGGGTTCTTACGAATGTTTAGCAGATTCGGGTTCCCGCGAGAGATTAAATTAGATTTAGGAAGAAGTTTTACGAGTGAATTGACCGAGACCTTTTTCGAAAAGTTTGGAATAAAAGTGATTCATAGCTCCATACATCATCCCCAATCCCAAGCGATTGAGAGATTTCACCGCACCGTAAAGCGATTATTAAAAGTGCTATGCTTAGAAAACGGAGCAGATTGGGAGAAAAATCTTCCATTTGCATTATTGGTGTTGCGTACTACCGTGCATCAATCTACCGGATATAGCCCTGCCGAACTCGTTCACGGCAAAAATCTAAGAACTCCCGAGACAATAATTTTTGAAAAATTATGCGGAATCGAAAACGAGGAACAAACGCCCGTTACTGAATACATTTTTGATCTTATAAATCGGCTAAAAAAATGCCAAGAATTAGCTATTGAATCGATGGAAGATGCGAGAGAGAAAAGGAAGCTTTGGTACGATCGGGACGCAGTTGACCGGAAATTTAAACCGGGAGATCAAGTTCTAGTGGTTGCGACGTACAAGCCGAATAAATTCGCCGTAAGTTGGATCGGACCGGGTACAGTGGAGAAACAAATCTCGGAGACTAACTATGTTGTGAATATTCCAGGTAGGAGGGAGCCCTCTCAAGTATTCCACGTTAATATGCTGAAACCTTATAGACAAAGGGCAGAGATGATAAATGTTTTGTTTAGTGAAATCACTAGCGTGGATAATAAAGAAACAGATTTAGAAATAGTATATCCACACTCTGACCCAAATGTTTATGATTTCAACGAAATCGTAAGAAATGGAAATTTAGAAATGAAACATACTACCGATCAGATAGAGAAATTAAAAGGGGTTTTGGATCGCCACAGGGACCTGTTTTCAAATGATCCAGGGCGCACCGATTTAATCGAGCACGACATCGAATTAATTTCCGACAAACCGGTTAGAATTAAACCGTACAGAATGTCTCAAAGACAGACAGAAATCCTCAAAAGAGAGATCAAAAGAATGCTTGAATTGAACATAATCGAAATAGGGGAGTCGGACTATAGTAGTCCTTTAATTTTAGTAGAAGCCCCCCACAAACAGCCACGCCCATGTTTGGACTATCGCGTTTTGAATTCCATAACCAGAACCGAATATTTTCCAATACCGAACATCGAAGATCGTTTGGACTTAGTTTCAAGTGCTAAATTTATCACGCTTGTAGATCTAACGAAAGGATATTGGCAAATTCCACTGACACCTAGGGCGCAAAGATATGCGGCATTTTCCACTCCTTGGGGAAATTTTAGACCCTTAGTAATGCCGTTCGGATTAGTGAATGCCCCATATAGGTTCAGTAAATTTATGTCACTATTATTACAGGGCTGTGAAAACTTTTGCGTACCGTACTTAGACGATATCGCCATATTTTCAAAGACTTGGGAAGCGCATATGGAACATTTAGACATAATTTTAAAAAAACTAGAGGATGCAAAGTTGAAAATAAAACCTTCTAAATGTCAATTTGCGCAAGACAGCGTAACATACTTGGGGCACGTTGTAGGGAACGGACGTAGGACGCCCGCAGAAGCTAAAATCCAGGCAGTCTTGGATTTTCCGACCCCGAAATCTAAAACAGAAATTAGACAAATTCTCGGAATGGTAGGATACTACGCCCGCTATATCGGAAATTATGCCACTATTGTTGAGCCTCTAACTAGAGCGTTAAAAGGGAAAAATCGCAAAGAAAGCATAGAATGGTCCGCTGAAATGCAAAAAGCATTCGAGGAAGTAAAACGGAAATTAACAGACCAACCTATTCTTTATGCTCCGAACTATGAGCACCCCTTTATCGTACAGACCGATGCATCAGACTTAGGGGTTGGGGTAATCCTCGCTCAGAGAATAGAAAAGGAAGAGCACCCTATCTTATACTTGAGCAGGAAATTTACTGCTCCCGAAAGAAATTATACTACGACAGAAAAAGAGTGTGCTGCGATAATATTCGCTATAAAAAAGTTAAAGCACTACTTAGATGGACAAAAATTCACTATTGAAACAGATCACGATCCATTAGTCTGGTTGAAGAGAAATGCTGGGAAAAACCCTCGATTAATGAGATGGGCATTAACTCTGCAGCCATATGATTACACTGTAATACACCGGCCAGGGCGTGAGATAGCTCACGTAGACTGTTTAAGTCGAATGTAACTTTAAAAGCAAAAGAAATTTTTTGTATTGTAAATAAGCAAGTTAAATTTTCAAAATTAAAATTTTTTCTCTTTGGTGTTTTTAAATTAATCAGTATAATCAGGGAAGTATATATTTTAAGTGTAAAAATTATTAAGGTAGTGTTTAATTATTTTGGTTTTGTTGAAAAATCAACATTATATTTTTCTGGTAGATATTCCAATTTGTAGGGACTATTGCCTCTTTTAGAAGTGAATTTGAATATCCTAATTTCAGCTTCTTCTGATGAAAATTCGGCCCCAAAATGGCCCCGAATTTTTCTTTAAGGGGAGGGGAGCTAGCTGTAAAGGCAGAGACTCCGACTCCAATATATCATTGAAAGAGACATTCCAGTACAAAGAAGCAGACAGTCTGGAGCCTAACGGCTCGCAGCGGAACATCTCTCCTTTGTAAAAAGGTATGTCCGTTTCCCTTTGATGATCGTGGGAAGCCGCATGCTTGAGAACTTTCCCTTCGAGAGGAATTCAACGCGTCAGAGCCGGTGATGGAATTTCGAGCGAATCAGGGCCTGCATCTGAGATTTTGTTTTTAGAAAAACACGCCCAATACGAACTGTAATTTTTACGATGAGAGACTAAAAAGTTCAGTTCACGTCTGAGTTTTGGAAAGGCAGGAATCCCAGAGCAGGTCGGGCTAGACCTCGGGAAAGGAACCGTTATTTTCTGGAGAAGACTGCAGAAGCGGTCACTGATGAAATCACTGTGGACTCGATCTGAAATTCATTCCAGTCTTATACTGTACTACCCACGATCTTATTGAAAACCAATTCATATCGAGGAAATACAGCAAATTATGTATACATTGTAACTTTCTAAAAATTAATCTAGTTAAATTAAAATTTGGAAAAAAGATTAATTTCTTGTTCTGATTAGTCAAGTAAATAATTATCCTCCACGCTACAAGATACTACAATATATATATATATATATATATATATACATACATAAATTAAAAAAAAATATTTGAATTAATGCAGTTACATATATTTGTACAAGAAGGATGTTCCATAACCCGTCGAAATTTAATAGATAAATCAATACGTTATCGATGAAAAGTTGAGCTTTCATACAATATACTCAATTCACACTCTTCTATAATTAATTTTCATGCATATTACAGATATAATTATAAAATTAATAAAATGATTTTACAGTTTTCTGAATTCGCTTTCTGGGATTTTCTAAGACAAATCTTCTACGTAACTATAATTTGATATTAATCACGGATAATCTTAGGTTTTATAAATATTAAATTCACACTGACTGAAACTAGTGGACTTATATTTGTTAAATGAAATTTAAGAACTGACAACTTAATCGAAATAAACAAACTTAATTGAAAATTGAATCTTATTTAAACTAGTTTGATTGCGTTGGAACATCTACTTTTTCTTATCTCAATAGTAAATTGTCATCGCACAAGAAATTTGCATCTAAAGATAAACTATAAATTTACCATAATGATTTCTTTAGCCTGTTCGGAATTTAATTGTAGTGGCTTTAGTGACAGAAAATTATTCAAATCTGTTAAATAATCTCTTTTAAATTTAGCAGTCTACGGTATTTGTTATTGTTTAATATGTATATATTTTAGTAATTTGAATAAAGATAAACACAAAGATTTTAGGATTTATTAGTAATAATTTTTAGTCTTAAGTAGTGTTTCTTATTTTAGTTTATAAGAATAATTTTCTGTTTAGAATGTTTAAGTATTTATAACGTCATGCCTGGAAATTGTTTCATTAAAAACAAATTAGAAGATAAGTAAAATTTATTTTATTACTCACTAAAAATAATAATAATAAAAGTAAATTTTTTAAATAAATGGAGGTGATTTTGTGTATATGATATTAAAATACAAGAAAACAATATTTGAAAACCGATACGTGCACCATAAATTAGATTTATGATGCTTATACTAATCAAATAGCTGGTAGTATCATAACCGTAAATTTTTAATATATATATTTTTTAATTTTTTTAAGTACTATAAATAGTCTAACAGAAAGCGCAATTCATATATCTTGCAGAAATTTAATGATAATTTGCATTGAATATGGTGTGACTAGTAAGTTCAGATCTTTTACAGGCATGCATATATATATATATATATATAAAATATATGATACATTATTTATTTAAAGTGTTTTTTATTTTTATTTTTTATTTTAAGTTATTTTACATCGAATGAAACTTTATTATAAATGTGACTAAAAAATGATTCAGAATCAATATGCAACACAAACTGTTTTAGCAGAAAAAACAATTGAAAATCCTTTATCTTTAGCCTTATCGTCTTATGTAAAGTTACAACGAAAAGAAAAAGAAAAGAGAAGTCAAAAGCAGTTCCCAACATTTATAATTTATTCACGAGCATTTTTAGCCCCGCCTCTTTTTCATACCGGAAATTTTGAAAAATAGTTTTATTTTTATTCAATCGTTGTCACATATTAAAGAGAAATAATCTACAAAATTTCTGGTGTGAAAAGAAGGCGGGGCTAAAAATACTCGTGAATAAATTATAAAAGTTGGGAACTCTGGTCAAAAGATCTATCACATACACATATTTCAATGACTAATATCATTTTAATTAACTATTGGTGGGAGTGATTTATAACACGTTTTAAGAAGCAGAAATATTATTTTCAAACTTTTATCTCTACATACTATAAAAGAAGTGTGTGTGTGTCCGTCGTTTTGTAGGAAAACTGCTGATCGCAGAGCTACATATTTTTGGATAAAAATCAGTTGTGACCTCCTCTAAACACCTCAAAGTCCGATTTCCGAATTTTTGAGTAGTTTTCTAAAAAAAATAATTGAAATACATAAATTTCTAAAATGATCGACACTGGGGATAGAAAGGTAAATCTAAAAAGATTTCTGTGGTCCATTAACATGATCGGTTAGAGCATCATGCTAATAACGCGAAGGTCGTGGGTTCGATCCTACTATAGCCAAGTTGATTTTTTTTTCTTTTGCAGTTAATTAATAGAAAAGTCACCACCTGGTAAAAGAACATATTTCTGTGTACTTTTTTTCTTTAAAGTATTTTGCATAGAGGTCCGTTTAGACCTCTTCTTATGCACCTCGAAGGTCGATTTTCGAATTCTTTACAGTTTTGTTTTTAATTAATTAATTATATTATTTATTTATTATTTATTATTTATTTTTATTTATTTATTTTGCAGCTGGAGGCCCGAAATGAGGTTTTAGGCGATTTCAATGGATTTTTTTTTTTTTTTTTAGTTCTTATTTATAAAGTGATTTAAAATAAAGTAATTAATAGTTTTGAAAAAAAACCCTTACTGCATATCGTAGAAGGCAAAATAATAAAACAATTGAAAATAATAATAATAATAATAATAATAATAATAATAATAATAAATACATAAATAAAATGACAGAATAAAGACTGAGAATCTCGATTACTGAAAATTATTGTAAATTTACAGACACTGAATTAATATTTCAGTAAATTTACGAAAAATAAATAAATAAATAAATAAAACAAAAAAATTGAATTCTTTACTGTTTTGTTTTTAATTAATTATATTTATTTATTTATTATTTATTATTTATTTTAATTTAATATTTATTTTAATTTACTTATTTTTATTTATTTATTAACAGTGTATGTTTGTTTCATAATATTATTTTATGATTAGATAAAAATTAAATATATTATTATTATTATTATTATTATTTTGGCTACTTAACGCCTTTTGCATAATTGATGTGTCAACTTGAATATGGCAAAATTTATAACATTGTTGCTTTTCAAAATTTATTTCATTTATTTATTTACTACATATAAGTTCCCAGAAAGTAGTAAATAAGTACTTAAAACAAATTCTTATCCAAATTTGATGTACTTATTTTATATTGCTTATTTACTCTCTACAGCAAACAGTAAAATTGACGAAGACAAATCTGAAACATTTTTTGATAAAAATGTATGATATTTATCCCTTATAGTATACGATCGTCGACTATAATTATGAGTTAATCACAATTATTGATTATTTGTTTTTTAAATATGTTTAGAATGCGTAATAAAGGTAATAGTAAATTTAAACTGAATATATATACATATATATAATCCTTTTGATAGTAGAAGCAAATAATGAGAACGAAGAATAGTTAGTCAAACAATTCACCAACAAGACATACACACGCCAAACAAAGCAACAAGATTTCCCAAATTGATTCAATTATCAATTTTTCAACAATAGCACTGACGCCAATCCACTGTACAACAATACCAGTTGAAAATTGAAATAGGACCGTGTAATTAGACTCTGATGAAAAGAAGGTTGATTCTAGGACAATATTTCAAGGTGAAAAAAGAGAACACTGTCTATATGTATATATATATATTGAAAATCAGACAGTAGAAATTAAAGGATTATTAAATATTATGGGATATTAAATATTATGAACAATCAATATGATCAAAAAACAAAGACCACTAAATTAAACAAAAATGGAATAAATCGGAATTAGATAACTACATATTTGCATTCTAACGTTATCAAGGGCCGGGAAGAACACAAATGTGTATATACATATATATATATATATATATATATATATATATATATATATATATATATATCATTTTTTAGGCAGTTAAAAACCTTGATTATCACACTGAATACACTAATCAATTATTTTATGTCTTAAATATTGTGATATGGAGCAAATATTTAGATAATTTGAATTTTACTTAAATGCAATTTATTTAATTTTTTTTAATGATTTAATTAAAATTTCATAATAAGAAGAATTAGAGTTTTATTTAAATATTATTACATAATATAATATAAAATTAAATCTATACATATGATTTATTAACTTAAACTCAAAATATATGCATAACTAAAAAATTAAAAAAAATATATAAATTATTCATAAATTTATTCATTTATTTATTTATTTATATTTCTATATTAAGATAAAGATAATAAAGTTATGTATTAATTGTTTTTTCGCAAATGTTTATAGCATAAAATATAATTTATTTCATCATAAATGACATTATGATATTATGATCGCAATAAAAACACTACAACAATTACTTTTAACATTTTTACTTAATTAATTTTAACAATAATGTCATAATATAATGAAAATAGCAATATAAATGAAAATACATCTTTTTGTAAATTTAATTTCAATTGCTACTCAAAGAAAAAAAAAAGTGACAAATTTTAGAATAGTACCGTAAATTTTATTTACTAGCCCATCATAATTAATTTAATGCCCTTATTAATAAAAATAAATGAAACACTTACAAGTTGCAAAAATTCAAACTACATTAATAATCTTTTTAGTATGATAGCAGAGTTGTTTTAAACTGGTGAAAAAAAGATAAATTTTAAACACTGTCTGACAGTTACTGTTAGCGTTGAGCTTAATTAATTTTACCATAAATGTCATTATGAGTAAGATAAAATAAACATAATAATTAGAAAGTTTTTATGCTTAATTAATTCTATCATAAATGACGTACTTTAATGCAGAAGATAAGTTAAAATGCTGTTTTAACGACTGTTTAACTTGGAAAATTGGCCTTATTTTTCCCTAATATATTCTATTAACTTAGAAATAAACGAATTAATATACAGGCATGTCGATAATTCTTTCCATAATTCCTTAAATATTGAATTTAGATTTATGAAATAAATTTAAAAGTTATTTAAAAAACGATAAAATAGTAAGATAAAATAAGTATAATAATTACAAAGTTTTTAGGTTTAATTAATTCTATTAACCATTAAGTGACGTACTTTAATGCAGAAGATAAGTCTATATGCTGTTTTAACGACTGTTTAACTTGAAAAATCACCTTATTATTTATTTATTCATTTATTATTTTTTAATTGTATTTTTGAAGTTAGAAATAAACGAATTAATATACAGGCATGTCGATAATTCTTTCCATAATTCCTTAAATATTGAATTTAGATTTATGAAATAAATTTAAAAGTTATTTAAAAAACGATAAAATAGTAAGATAAAATAAGTATAATAATTACAAAGTTTTTAGGTTTAATTAATTCTATTAACCATTAAGTGACGTACTTTAATGCAGAAGATAAGTCTATATGCTGTTTTAACGACTGTTTAACTTGAAAAATCACCTTATTATTTATTTATTCATTTATTATTTTTTAATTGTATTTTTGAAGTTAGAAATAAACGAATGAATATACAGGGAGGTCGATAAATCTTCGCCGATTTTATAAATATTGATCTCAGATTTATAAAATAAATTTAAAAATTGCTTTAAAAAACTCGTAAGTTTGTGAATAAGATAAAATAAATATAAAAGTTACAAAGTTTTTACGCTTAATTAATTCAATCATAAGTGACGTACTTTAATGTAAAAGATAAAGCTATATGCGGTTTAACGGCTGTTTAACTTAGAAAAATACCGTATTTTCTCTTAGTGTATTTTTGAAGTTAGAAATAAACGAATAAATATACAGGGAGATCTATAAATCTTGGCTGATTTCATAAATATTAATCTTAGATTTATATTAAAAAAAAAAAAAAAAAAAAAAAAAAAAAAAAAAATTAAAAGCTGCTTAAAGAACATATAAAATTGTCAGTGGGATAACATAATGATTACAAAGTTTTTATGCATAATTAAGTCTATTATAAGTTACGAGTTTTAAAGCAGAAGATAAAATGCCATTTTAACGATTGTGTTAGTCGTTCGCATTTAAAATCACATTGTTTTCTATTAATGTATTTTTCAATTAGAAATAACGAATAATTATACAGAGCGGTCTATAAATCTCGGTTATATTTCCTTAAATATTAATCTTAGATTAACAGAAGAAATTTAAAATATGCTTAAAAAAACGTAATTGTGTGAAACAAATTAAAAAGAATTCATAGTGAGACATGAGAAAATTGAAAGGCTGTCTTAAACAATAAAATTTTTTCGAGAGAATTTCTCTACATAAATTTTCGAGAGAAAACCATTTAGCCAGATCAACATTGCAGAAGTTTTGAGTGAAAATAATGATAACGTAAATATACTTATATATAAATTTTTGATCAATTTTTGATTAATTTTGTTTAAACATATATGTCGGATTATATAGAATACACAACAGAAGTTTCGTGCATTAGTTTACTTGTTTAAGGTATGAGTTTAATTAATGAAACATATAAATAATATTTAATGGGGGTTGTATTAAAATTTAATTTTGTTAGTTCTTAATTTGTATCCCGTGAAATTTTCGTATACATTAAAAAAAAAAAAAAAAAAAGTTAGTTTTAAACATTTTTGTAATTTGTTCTATATGTTTACTGTAGTGTGTGGAAGGCTACTTTTCCCCCGAGTTATATCGGGATGTCCGGCGAAGTGGTTAAAACATCAAATAAGTAATCGAAGATGAAGTTAATATGTTTTAAATACCATGTATAGAATTATAATACAAATAGTTTCCAACATTTAAAATGTTTTAAATCAGATTAATCACTACTACTTTTTTTTTATAAAGATATTTCTCACATTTTTCTGAAATTAAATTAATTAAAAATATTTATAGAAAATTTTTTGGTAAGAATTCTACTGGGCAAAACGAGAGATTTGGAAGCTATGCATACATAAGCACATTCCGTCTTCCATTCATTTTTAATGTATTTTTAATTGTGAAAAAATAATACTAATTGTTTCATTAGTTTAAATCAAATAAAACTTCCACCACTCACCTTTCATGTTCTAAAACTTCAATATAAATCAAATCTTCGAAGGTGGTTTCAGCTAGATAAGAATAGAATTTCCTTTGATAGCGTACAGGCTTTGAAATATTCACTGCCTTCATATTTTACTTCTTTTGATTGAAGGAACAATCTCCTTATGATGCCTTTCCTTAGAAAATTTCCAGAAAAAGGATTATGGTAGACACATTAGGTGATATTTCGCTGTATCCGAGATCCTATTTTCTCTTCTCTAGAGTAGTTCTGCATGTAATGATGATTTTTTTTTTCTCTAAAGACTAAAACAAAAGCTGTAAAGCTTAGTTTACATCTTTAAAGTGAGACTTTGATGTCGATGTGAAAGTTTTTAAAATCTTTGTAGATACAGTGTTAACATCAATATTCTCTTGATATGATATTTACACGTTGCGAGACCTTTTCAAAATACATGTATCTTTTGTTTTACATAATTATTTTCTAGAGTTTATTAAGTGAAATTAAGGAAATTATTGAAGAAACTTATCATCATGCATAAAGTAATGTACTAAAATTCAGATAGTATAGTACAGTACTGAAATAAGCTCATTGTGCACTTCCCACTGATATTTGAACATATATATTGACCTTTTGAAACAAGATTGCAGGTATTTCATGAAATTTTATGAAAGTCAAGAAAAAAAATTCAAATTTTTTATTAAAATAATGTTTTTCTTTTCAATATTTTTTGATGACAAAAAAAAAAAAAAAAAAAAAATCAGAACTATGAATTAGAATTGTCCATACTTAAATAAATAAATAAATAAATAAATAATAATAAAAAGGAATATGTGCTTTAGACTTTCTTTTTTAAAAAGTCACTTTTTGTATTTTTTTTTTTTTTTTTCAACATATACTGTTTTAGTATTCCAATTTTGTATTTAATTATAATATTTGACTTTTTGGATTTTTTTCCAGCGAAAAAAAAAAAAATTATCTGAACGAAATCTTTATCGACACAATAATAATTTTTAAATATTTTACATATTGGAAAAGGAAAACACGTCTTTTTTTAAATCTAAAGTAAAAGGATATAGGATTTAAAAAAAATCATCAATAGCAATAATGCAGGAAGTAATAACACGCGTCTCTTTTATTTCACATTTATTTTTGTATGTCGGCTTAAAATGATACAATGTATTTATTAATGTTTACTATAAAAGTTAGAAAGCAAAGGAATACCTAAGAATTTAGACTTTTATATTTTCTCTATGTTTTCTTTTAATATATAATTTTTCTGGTATTAGTTTGTATTTATTTTTAAATATAAGATTTAGCCTTAAAAAAAAATATTTAACAGCCAAATAATAAAATACTTTAGACTTATTGCCTGTTTTATAAGAGTAAGAGATATATTAAGAAATAATATCAAAATATTTTTTAAATAAATTTTTACATAAAATATGAATAATGACTTATAAACATGAAAAACAAAGTTAATAAAATTTTCAAAACTTTTAAAACTTTGAACAAAGCAATAGAAGTATAAAATTTTGATTCCGATGTAACTGTTATGAAAATTTTATCAATATTTTTAATTTTTAATTTTTTTTTTTCATATTTTCTCATAAAGTTCCATTTGCGAAATCATACTTTAATTTTTTTCCCTGCTAAATCGCATTTAATTTTATTTTTGTGCAATTAAACATTCTTCACTTTAAACTTCTAACTGTACAAACTGCACAGACGTTGCTTTTACATGCAATAATTTTACATTTTTAAATAAATCACATTCTTGTAAATTATAAATAAAGCAAAATTATAGGTTTTTTTCACAAAGTAAATGGCTTGGAAAAATTTCAAGCATTTTCTAATAACTCAAAACATAAATTCCATCATAAAAAGCTTCTTTTCTAAACACTCGAGAATACTATTGTCGAAAGTTGTTCAAATGAATTTATATTCTTTAAAATGTTTTAAACGATTCAAAAGGTTGAATATTCTCTCAAAGTTCATGAAGCATTAAAATAATTCTCAAATAAATTTGGAGAAAACACTTTTAACAATAAAAAAAAATCTCCTTCACTTCCTAAATAATTAAAAATAACTATAAGCAAAGATGAAATAGGCGGTAAGAGGGAACACTTTCAACAATAAAAAGGAGACTTCATAGGCTTCATAATTAAGAAGACTACTGTCGAAAACCGTTCAAATAATTTTTATATTCTTTAAAATGTTTTAAACGATTCATAAGGTTGAATGTTCTCTCAAAGTTCATGAAGCACTAAAATAATTACCAAATAAATTTGAAGAGGAAACACTTTTAACAATAAAAAGAAAATCTCCTTTACTTCCTAAATAATTAAAAATAACTATAAGCAAAGATGAAATAGGCAGTAAGAGGCAACATTTTCAACAATAAAAAGGAGACTTCCTACACTTCATAATTAATAAAGTATAACTGTAAGCTATACACCAAATAATATAATTGTTATAAGACAACTACAAGGAAATTTGAACTCCTGAGATGTCACGACAGCCAGCATTTTCTGTATCTAAATGCGATGTAAATACATTTTATGAAACCGCGTTGCCTAAAACTTGGCAACTGGAATCGTATGAGACCCATCAGCATGTCTAGAGAATAGATAAAGACCCACCGCAATTCTATAATTGACCTGAAACAAGGGAACACGCCCCCACTACTCATGAAAAAAAAGAAAAAGAGCAATTCATCCAGCTGGAAGAGACAGTCTTTTATCAAGTGAACAGTCACCAAGTTGTGCCGTGTCTTCTTTTAGGCCGTTCCCAGAGAGGGTGCTGAGTGATTGCTGCGAATGATCCCCTGTTTGAATGTCAGAATCTTTTTCTGAAGACGAGCAGGTGATGAGCTGTTTAGAAGGTGAGGAATGTTTATGAAAGATGCTTCTGAGGAAAATGGCACGTGATAATGAGACGATAGAGAATGAAAAAGTAAACGATGTTTCAGTTAAGAATGTTGTGATGTTTAGGAGAATTGACACAGAGAGGGAAGGAATTCTGAATTTTATTTATCGTTTTATTTATTGTTTAAGTCACAGTAAAATTTAAAAACAGCTACTGTTGACAACAAAAGATTGTACTATTTTATTTTTATTACTAATATTTTTAACTTAATAGAAATAATATTGGGAAAATAAAAATGCTTTTTTTTTTTTTTTTTTTTTTTTTTTTTTAACTAAACATAAGTACAATAAAAGAAAAAATTAATATCAGCAAAAAATATTAATCTATTTTTATAGGCTGGGATTAAGTTTGAATGGCAGAGCTATGCTATGCGAAATTGGTACTCCCCCCTAAGGAAAGTCCGCAAATATGCCATCACAATTTTGATCCTCGTCGAAAGGTTAGTTCATCCGATTTGGTAACTCTCAGATTACTTTTACGGAAGATGGAATACACTGAAACTATGGCAGATTTTGCTTGCACCAACTACCATTCTTGTGGTTAATTTTATATATATATATATATATATATAAAATAGATATTAAAATTTACAAGAAAAACACTTCTACTAGAGATTCGTGGTATACTGTTTTGTAGTATTTAAGACCAATTGTCTACTTTTTGTTCCTAGACTATTTAAAATTGTCCTTCATGGGGGAAGGGGTATCTTCTAAAGAGTCATAGCATCGTATTGACGCGATTTTTGGAGAGAAAAAACAGAAAACGGCAAACTGCGAAAAGAAAGGTAGTTGGTAGACGAAATAATATTTTTTGTAAAATTATATTAATGCTATATGCATATCAGTTTATCGAAAATAATTTAAAAAGATAGATAGTCATGTAAAAAGAGTAAAATATTGTATTTGATCTTCCAATAACGTTACAAATTTTGAATGGCATTATATTTCATGTAATATTAAAAAATAATAATAATATATACTTTTCATTAAATTTAAATATATTTTTATGCTAGTTAAAAACATAGAACAACGCACGCATCTAATACATTATAGACGCAACGAAAAGTTTATTAAATAGTAAGTTTATATTTACCAGAATTTAATTGTTGGTTAAAAAACGTGAATGTTAAAATTAAAATCAGGAATTATAGAGTCCTACTTTTTTTTTCAGATCACTATTTTTTTTTTTTTTTTCAGATCACTATTTTTTTTTTAAATACTTTTTCTATATTTCATCTCAAATGAACGAACTATTTCACCGGTTAATGAAATAAACGTTTATTGTTACGTTAAAAAATAATGGTATGGAAAAAGTAGCACATTATGACCCCCTGTAAAATATTAAATTAGTTATCAAAATAAGAAGGATATATTTTTATATTTTACTTTCCTTTCTAAAACCGAGAAATCATAGTTATTAGCTCTATTTCTCTTTTTGAATTATATTCCAATTCGCAACTTTTGGGAAAGAAAGGTTATTTTGAATGTATATACGATGAAAACAAATATTTCAATTTATTCAAACAACAACAACAAAAAAAAGTTGAAATGCATGTTGCTTGCTATGTACTACATTTTAATTGCTATAAATAACTTTTCTAATGAAATTTCATCATAAAATTTATTATATCTCAAGATATCTTAATTACATGCTGCTATATTCAGGTGTTAAGATGAATTAGGTTAACACCTCAATATGCCAAAAATATACACAAAGTTCCTTTAAAGAAAGGGACTTTGTATATTTTAGACCGTCATTAATACTATTTTTGTATAAAATTAAAACTGAATGTTTAACATACATTATTTAATTTTAATGGTCTAAGAAAAAAAAAAAAAAAAAAACTATATCGTGTTCTAATGACACATCTTGAAATTTAAATTTGGTACATATTGTCATAGCATATATTAAATAACTTTTATTTTATATATTTATATAATATGTACAATAAATTTATATTATCATTATTACTATAATTTCTTTTTCAATTTTTTTTATTTTTTATTTTTTTATTAGAAGCACATTCGCGTAATTATAAACTATAATGCATTTTACATAATACGCCATTGCTTTTATTTTAAATAATTTGCTTATTTTTTATTAAAGTACATTTATCATTGTTAACTACTAATGTAAAATTACATTCTTTCTTCATAAATTTTATAAAATATTAAAAATAAATGAAAAATAAAAATAAATAAATATATAGAGTTCTTTCATTACATAACTGAAAAATATATGAACATAATTTTACAAGCATTTCCTTTTCATTACAAGAATAGAGCAATCGATCAACGAACAAAGAAATTTTTATTAAAATATATATTTCAATAGAGAAACTGAAAATAGATAATCTACACGCCAGCGCAAATTATAACAAACAAATTATTGCTAAAAGTTATCTTATGAAACTAATGTTTCTGCGTAAAGTACTTCTAAGGGAGGGAAAAACCTTAAAAGGGGATCAATGATAAATGGCTTGCAGGGAAACTGCTATTACACGGGAAATTATTTTTATGAAGGACTCTAATAAATAATCGGTCAAACATTTTTTTTTTCCCTTTAAAAATGTGGTTTCTGGAAAAGGGATTTTTTTCTACGAAGCTTATTTTTTATTTATCGTATAAAATAAGTAAAAATATATGTTAACTTAAATGTGCATATTTAACACGTTCTCTTTAAAATATATTTTATTGTATTTATATACACAGCAAGTTTAAGTTCTGATGTCTGTGAAAATTAATTATTCTTTAAATGTATAATAGACATAAAATAACACAGTGTTTTATAGGTAAAATAGCCAAAAAGAGATTGAAACAAAAAATCTGCAAGAGCTTTAAACTTTAAAAAAAAAAAAAAAAAGAAAGAAAGAAAGAAAGAAAGAAAGAAATTTTACATATTTTGCCCTAAATTTCTTTAAAAAAAAAAAAAAAAAAAGGAAAGAAAAGGAAAATGTCTAAGTATTTGTTTAATTTTAAATGCAAATTTTACATTTTGTTTTACTGCTTTATCGGCAAAAAATACTTTTATAATGAGCTAAAATGTGTCTGTAGACTTGCTTGAAATTTTAAAATGGAAATTTGATAAATAAGAAAACTATCATATAATAAGAAAAATATATCATAAATAATCAACATTTTTAATAATTAACTAAAAAAACATTTTTATATCTATTATAAAGTACAATTATTTTATTGCTCTTTATCGAGAGTTAAACGTGGAACTAATAACAATAACTGTAATAATAATAATAATAATAATAATTGCAACAAAAAAGACTTGTTATTTAATAGCACATTTACTTAAAATTTATATCATAAATAATCAACACTTTTAATAATTAACTAAAAAACATTTTTATATCTATTATAAAGTACAATTATTTTATTGCTCTTTATCGAGAGTTAAACGTGGAACTAATAACAATAACTGTAATAATAATAATAATAATAATAATTGCAACAAAAAAGACTTGTTATTTAATAGCACATTTACTTAAAATTTATAAATAAATAAATAAAATATGGCACATTTTGATATAATTAAATACCAATTGGGTGTACTGAGAGTGAACGATTGACTAATGATATGAGGGTGCTGGATCTGGATGGAGTTCCTTCATAGGAGTTTTTTCTAAGAGATTCTAGCTTAGCTTCCCTACATGTATTTCTAGCATTAAAAAGTTCGAAAAAAAGCCAGAGAAAACGTTGAATGGTTAAGTCTACGGGTATGATCTGAGCTAAAACCTAGTATATTCTGTCTACCAATTTACAGGTGTCAGCAGATTTTACTGTAATTTTCTGTGATTTTTGTTTACTGTAACAATTCACTCATTGTCAATGGTTAACACATTTGTGACACTGTAAATGCAGACCTGCTAACTATGCTAGTTTATCCGTAATTGCATTAGGCCCCTCCTCTTTTTCCACTCCAGAATAGTTGTAGAGTAATATTCAGCAATATGTTTTCATGATTAAATAAGAAGACTATTGCTATACAACTATTCTGGTGTGAAAAAAAGGCGGTGCCTAATACTATTACGGATAAACTAGCGTAGTTAGCAGGTCTATAAATGTATTGCAATTCTAGTTTAAATTACATAATGTTAACTTCTCAGATTTGAAAGTTCTTCATAAATTTCTCGGAAAATCTATATTCGACATCATTGCGTACATGATAGTTACTTCTATCGATTTCCTTTTACGAAATATTTTACATATATATATAAATCGGATCTATATTATTATATTTGTAATTCGATATATATCCGATGTAAAGTACTATATTGGTAAACTATTACGGTTATGATTTTTATACTTTTCTACATGCAGGATAATATCTTTCAATTGTAAAGTACATCAATTTATAATATAAATATGGATAGAGAAAACATTGTTTTAATATAATATAACTTAAAACAATGACGTCCACAGGCGGAGTTTATTGTCAAAAACACAAACACATGCAGTCGTGAAATGTTAAATAAAGTTTGTTTGAGAAAATGCTTACTCAAAATAAATAATAATTTTTATTTCATTCATTTTTTACATAAGTTATTTAATTACGCAATAAAAGTAACGGCACATTTTAAAGTTTAAAACTCACGGTTCTACTTTAAGATATACATGATTCTTCAAAGCAAAGTAAAATATCTGGCTTATTAACTTACATCTTAATTTTTTAGATAGTGTTTTATATCTATTAGCGAGGAATAAAATTTATTGTTATACTTTATTTATTAATTATTATTATTATTATTATTATTATTATTTGGCTAACTTTACATTATTTCACCTTATTACTATTTTTTTTTTTTTTTTTTTTTTAATTTTATTGTCTTTTATATATGTATAAAAGCACGAGTCTCGGTGTTACGTTCTGTTCATAAAGATGACGTAACGCTTACGAAAGCAATATACATTTTTAAATATCTAGTGCAAATAAACTGACAAGAAAAAAATGAAACTGGAGTAAATAAGAGAAACCGTTTTGAAACAATTGAAAAATAAATACCAAATAAAACAGAGTAAATGGATTTTGAAAAAAAAAAAAAAAAAAAAATCCTTAGCAAAGGCCAGAAAAAAAAAAAAAAAAAAAAAAAAGCAGTGAAATGAAAATTACAGAACTGTAAGCGTGAACAGCTTCCAGACTATAAAAAATAAATCTCTAATGATAAAAGAATTCCAATCTTAGAAAAAACGAAACTTCAACGCGATTAAACGAATTTAAGTGATCTTTGAACTATTAGGTAACTAATTAGGTGAGAAAGGTTAAAGGGTAATCAACATTTTTTTACGTGCAACTACAAAATTAAGCTTTTATGTATATATATATATATATATATATATATATATATATGTATATATATATATATTGAAAACCTTTTCAAACATTGCATTATATGAAACCAAGTATCACATGAAGAACTATAAAAAATGAATAAAGTTGACGAAAAGAAAAAAAAGAAAAAAGAAACTTGATATTGAAACGTACAAATTCATTACTTTTTCAAGGGCATTGAATGAATGTTGTATGGAAATTAGGCGATGTTTCTGTCATGTTATATGCAAACTGCTAAATATTTACAACATGCAATGCCCAAGATCACGTAAAAGACTTGAAAATTATTTCAAATAATATGTGTTAAAAACAAAGAGAGAAATAAATTTTTGAAGTGGAAAAAGCCAAGAAAGAAATAAGCATATTAAACATCAAATACAAACTTTTTCATAATAAATTTATGTAGTGGAAAAACCCTGATATATATATATATATATATATATACACACCTATGCAAATATTTTATTTTAAGAAACCAGTATAATCTCCGTTCATAATATTTCAACGATACTATAATAACAACAATTTCAAACGTTTTATATTATTTTGTGGGACATTAATTAATAGCACAGTATTTCTTTTACATTTCCATTTTCAGTTTTCCAGCAACACTGTTATGGAAATCGGTGCTCGAACATGCTAATTTACGGCGGACCTTCGAATTATTTTGTTTTCTTATGTTACAACTTTAAATTATTTTGAAAAACTCGGACAAGTTTGTTCTTGAAATTCGCTTCTTTCAACTTGGACTGGTCCTAAACATTATTATTATTATTATTATTATTATTATTATTATTATTATTATTTTGAGAATGTCAGTCGAGACGATAGTATCAACATTATTTCGAATTCTATCAAGCTGTACAATTTTTAAGAAAATATCAGGCGGAAGAAGATTCCCTTTTTAGTGTATTTTAAAAATTGTTTTCAATTTAAGTAGGAGGTATTAAAGCGTTACGAATAACCGATTACTTTTAAAACCTTAACCCGTTAGTAGTCGCTATAGACAGCGCCACCTATTACAGATTGCGTACTTTTTATTTAACTCTCACCAATAATTTTAAGAAGTGATGTGATCGACGTTCCTTCGATTTTATTCGCGTTTAATGTATATCAAATGCTACTTCTAAAAGTTTTTGGTGGCTATTGAAAAAAAAAAATCTGGTAACACTGAAGGATGGGCGGTAAATCGACCAACTAGCGACTACTAACGGGTTAATTGTACTAAAATGTGACTTGTGAATATTAAAAAGATCTCCTACATGAATGTTTTAAGTAAAGAAATATTTTTAAAAATCAGATAAGTTTTTTACATGTTATCATTTATCATTTTCAATAATTCATCGGTGTTATAATTTATAGTTAATTTAAACGAGTTTAAATGCAAGAAAACTAACTTTTAAATAAAATACTGTTAATTTGACTGTATATATCACTGTAAAAAATATGTCCTATTTGCTGCCAGAAATTCTCTGTAATTTGAGAAAATACGTTCTGACAACGTAATGTTTTCGTAATTTACACGTATTTTCTCAAATTACAGAGAATTTCTGTCAGCAAATAGGACATATTTTTTACAGTGATACTACATATTCTGTTATTGTTATATTGTATTATGTGGCCTGGTTTGGCAATTCCTTAATTATTTAATTAAGTTTATTAATACCTGATTTGTCATGCTGGAACTTGCGCAACTTTCATGCATATATATATACTTTTTTAAATATTATCTTCATGTTGGTTTGAATTTCTTTTTCTTCCATTGTTTTTACAGCTTATTACTTTAAGTATTTTAATATTATAGATTTATTGCCTCATTTTTTTTTCTTTCAAAAATCTTTATTTATGTTGATTCTAGTCCTTCTTGTGATACTTGATTTTACGCTGCTTTTGCAAAAATCTTTTGTAATGTTTTTATTCATATTTCTATTTGCAAAATTCTGCATAATCTGTTATATTGTATGTTCCCTTGTTTGACAATCCCTTAGTTATTTAATTAAGTTTACTAATACTTTTTTGTCATGTTGCAACTTGCGCATCTTTCATGTATTATTATTATTATTATTATTATTATTATTATTATCTTTATGCTGGTTTGAATTTCCTTTTCTTCCATTGTTTTTACATCATATCACTTTAAGCATTTTAATACTATAAATTAATCGCCTTAATGATTTTTTTTCAGAAATCTCTAATCATGTTCTTTCTAGTTCTTCATATGATACATGGTTTCATCTTGTTCAGTGTTTGAAAAGGTTTTCATAAGATTTTCGTTCTTAATTATTAGTCTGATTTGGAGTGAAACTCTTGGAATGTTTTTATTCATATTTCTATTTGCAAAATTTTGCATATTCTATTACATTGTGTGGATTTCTCATGCTGCAACTTGCACAACTTTCATGCATTATTATTATCATTATTATTATTATTATTATTATTTAAATAGCATCTTCATGTTGGTTTGCATTTCCTTTTCTTGCATTGTTATATTACATCAAATTACTTTTAACATTTTAATATTATAAATTAATTGCCTTTTTCTTTTTTTTCTTTTTTTTTTTTTTTTTTTTTTTTCAGAAATCTTTATTTATGTTGTTTCTAGTTCTTCATGGGATATTTGGTTTCATCTTGGGCATGTTTGAAACGGTTTTCATAAAATATTATATATATTATACTGTTCTGAAATAATGTTGCCCGAATTTGAGTTTTAAAGTATATTTATGAACTTTGTATATGAATTGAAAATCCTATATTTTAATAACCATTTTTCTGCCCTGCTTCTTCTTAATTTAGCATATATGGTTGGTTCTCCATATATCAATGCATTTTAAAAATTAGCAAAATAATAATGATAAGAAGAAGAAGAATACAACCTTGCACATGGATGCAAGCAATATTAGAATTTTATTCGAGTTATCAGATGTTTGCATACTTGCCAACATCCTAATTAACATTCCTTAGTATTGTTTGTCCCGCCCTTTTTTTCACACCAGTAGTAGTTTTAGAGTAATATTCTCCAAATTCAATTACGATTAAATAAGAAGAAAAATACTCTAAAAAGATGCTGGTGTGAAAAAGAAGGCGGAGATAACAATACTACGGAATATTAATTAGTATGTTGACAAGCATGCTTTTGTATCTTCCTATTGCATATATTTTTTTGTAGAACCAGCAGTAGAAAATATGTAATAAATATTAGTCTGAACTATTTCTTCTTTTATTTTGTATTATACGTTAATTTAGAATATATGGTTTTCCACAAGTCAATGCGTTTCAAAAATTCACATAAATCAAATAACAATAAATAATAATAACACTGTCTTGCACTAGGATGCACACATTATTAGGAATTTAGTCCAGTTATCAGACATTTCATCTTCTTTATTGCATATATTTTTACGCAGAAATAGTAGTACAACTAATACAGCAGCTATTTCTATTTACATATACTTTTAAACATTACTTTTCCAAGTAAATGTAACATCACAATATTCTTCTTATTATGTGAACAAATAAAACTGATCTCACTTAAGGCATTTTCACTAATCCAGCTTCTTTTAATGGTTGTCTCTTTTAATGGCCCTTTTAATGGCCTGATTAACTTTCTTTTATACTATAAGGGATTCACCTTTATTTATAAACCTAGCCGTTTGCGTAAATATTTTGCTTTAAGAAACTCTTCATAAGCAAACCGTATCTTTACACGCTATAAGATTTCCTAACTTTTATTCAGTAAAGCATCGTTTACACGTCTTTCAAGGGACTGACGTAAAAGGACGTATAAATGAATAGACGTATAATCGAAATTTTAATAATAACACTTTGATTACTAGAAATTTAATGATATTTAAACAAAATTTGTATGAAAATACTATTTAATTAAGCTTCTTAAGTTAGTGAATGTATATTAGACTTCTTTTAAGACAATAATTAATAATAATAATAATAATAATAAAAGATTTATTATAAAAAGTGAGAAAAATCATACTATTAATGCATGACTGGGTACTCATTACATTTATCATATATTGAGTATTATATTACATTTCTTAAGAACTATATGAACATATGTTGAACATTAATTATATATGTTGCGTATTTTTAATAACAAGCATACGATTTATGTCCATACAGATAGCTATTCAATATCATTAAAAATCTTTAATATTCGTCTCATTTGCTGATTGTCTATGAGCATTAAAAATTCTGCTGTGAATTGAATTGATTCTTTGGTCAGTATTCTTCGACCTTTCCTGTAAAATTCGTCTTATTTAGAATGAAAAATAATGACAGGTCGAGAAATTTTGCTAATTTTAGTAGAGTGGAAAAGACGTATAACCGATATTAGCGGCATATAAACGAAGAATTTTTGCATTAAAATTAATAGGAATGAATCGGGACTTCACTAAAATGACGTATAAATGTAAAAGACGTATAAATGAGAGACATATAAACGGTGCTTTACTGTATATTTAAAAATGGGGTATTGAATGTGGCATTCATAAAGAAATGCCTTGGATTACACAGTATATTCATTCACTGTATTTCCGAGATATTGTAGATATATTTCAGACTCTAGATAGTGATTATGAAATCTTATGAAAGAAACATATTTAACAGCCTAAGGAAAATAACTAAACATTTATGCAGTCTCACGAATCTTGAAAACTCTTATAAAAGTTAAGATGTAGTGTATTTAATCAAACAAAATTTCATACTGTATAACATATGAATAAGTTATTTTGTTGAAAAGCTGGCAAGAATTATTTCACAGAGTATGTTTTACTTGAATTATTTAAATCTTTCAGTACAAAATAATATAAAGTGCAGAAACTATAATTAATAATTAATATAATTAATGCGATAATTTTAATTTAAATTTATAATAGTGATTAAAAGTCATAAAAAGAATATATTTTTTAACAAATTAGAAAAATTTAAAAAACAGTATTATAATGTTTTTGATTCATTTTATAAAGAGAAATTATAATTGTCATTTTTAATAGTAAAAGAAAAGAAAAGAAAAAGAAAGAAAAATGAAATACAAATAAAGTAAAGTAAAATAAGATAAGATAAAATAAAATGAAATAAGATAAAATAAAAATAAAGATAATATCTAATAAAATAAAAGTAGGATAAAATTACAATAAGTAACTAATACTATTTTTATTTATTTATTCATTTATTTATTTTTTACAAAAGCAATTTCTGAAATGATTCAAAACAAATTGAAACCATCAAATAAATTATCTTATTTCATAGATGGTAAAAAAAATATTGAAGAAAATTTAAAATTATCTATTTACAATCACTTTATCTTAAATGATGTAGCTTTGTACATACTGTATTCATATCTTAACTAATTTAAGTTTCAATATTTCATTGCTTTTGAAAACTTTCATGTATATTTCATCGCCTGACACCATATGTCACAAGGGAAAATTTTAACGGTTTCAATTATTTAAATTCAACGCACTGTTACTAAACTATTTTTGATGCTAATGTCTTTGAATTACATTTTCAGACATTAGCATTAAAAAGGACAAATTTCTTGCTTTGTGGATAAAATTCGTAAGAAGTTATTTAAAAAGAAGTTATTAAACTTGAAAAACTTTCCTTAATTTTATTGTTAATTTCCGTATACGTTAGGGGTGTCTTGAATACACATGACTTCTGTTGAACCGATATAGGTTTATATATGTTTGAGTATATATGCCTGTTATATACATGAAAATATGTGTTATCAAAAACTAACGACCGGATTTTTACAAAACTTTGTATTTAGGTGCATCTAAATAAATTTACATTGATATATTTTAATGTATTCCGTGCAAACGTGGTGGTAATGATGTAAGATTTCAACGATGAGCGTGAAAGCTATCTACATATTTAAAAAAAATAATTGAACAAATATAATAGATTATAAGTTTATTATAAAAACTTTGATGACATTTTAGATTTGTTCATTGAAAATTAAGAATTTTCTGGAAATTACTTAATCCACAGAAATTAATTTCCATACAAACTGGTATGTAATTAAATTCAGCAAATATTTGCTATCAAAACATGTATTAATTTAAATTAATTTTCATTTATATAATTCCGCTCTATAATAAATGACATTTGAATTTAACAAGACTATAACTAATAACACTAAACCTTTTTTTTTTTTTTTTTTTTTTTTTTTTTTTATAATAACTGTACATGCAAGATATACATAACTCTTAAAACATTTAAAATAAAAGTTTACTTATAAAGAAATATCCGAAGTAGGGCAGACTGAGGCACAGTGGACCATCTCTTAATATTTAACTCTTATAGTTTATATTAAGACTCATAGGTGGAAGCACAGTACTACTTGTATATATCGAAAAAACCATATGGTAAAAGCTAAGGTAGCCGTTTTATACTATTTTTATATTTTGAGCTGCTCAAAGTAATTTTTAAAGTTTGAAGTTTTTTTTTTTTTTTTTTTTATCAGGATTATTAATTATTTTTAATATTATTATTTGTTTTGTTTGGACATGGGGCACAGTGGACCAGATTGTTTAATAGTAAAAAAAAAAAAAAAAAAAAAAAAAATGATTATGTGATATAATAAATAGTAGGTTATATAAATTTATTGTTGTTGTTTTTAGAAATAACATGTAAAAGATAAAAGTATAATACTTTTAGTTAAACTTATCTCAAAAATATAATGTAAAGTATTAATATCTCAAAATAATTAATAAATATGTTTGAATAGTAACATAATGTTTAATTATATATTTCATAATTTTTATAACTATATAACATTAACAAACAAATTAAAAATATATCTTATTGCTTTTAGTGATGACACGTAAAAGACAAAGGTAATCTGATATAGAATTCTTACTCTAATTTGATTTCATATTTATTTTGATTTCCTTTAAATTTTGGTAATTTTATTTCATGAAAATGTTCGAATTGTGTTATTTAGACTAGAATTGCATAAGAAAAAAATTTTAGGAAAAAAAATGAGTAATTTATATTAATTAAACATGAACAACAGAGGTTGGTCCATTGTACCCCGGGTTGTGGACCACTGTGCACCGGTGATGGGGCACAGTGGTCTACTTTGTGAGTGCACACAATTTATTTTTTTTTTTATTCGTAATATATTATAAGTATTGTTATAAAAAAATTAGGACATGTTAAGAAAGGTTTAAACAAACTTTGCTAATTTTTTCAAGTACCTTGCTTTTTTATTTTTGGTGAAAAGAAAATTCAAAGTGTAAAAGTGATCCAATCTTTCCTATAACTTAAAATGCGAATAATGTATAGAACAAAATTTCAGACACAAACATAAGAATTGGTTCTTTCTTATAAACAGCGAAAGAGAAGGAAATTTTAGCAATTAGTGTACTCATCATTATTTTTAGAATACATTCTTTTATAAAATTAGAAGATTTTACAGAATTTCAAAACATTTTATAAAACTCACTTTTTCTATTGTCTGTTACATTCTGATACAGATAAATGTAATTCCTCATTAATATACATATTATATGACAAAATATTCCATAAATTTTGACGAAAATAATAATCGAAATTAGTTTATTTGCAACATTTAAAAATTTCAGTAGGAAAATAAAAAATAATTTAATATTTTTAGAACTAAACAAACGATTGATGTCTTGTATTTGTGGATGGATTTTGTTATCTAGCATGTTTGTCATATTTGATATACTTAAAAACTTACCAAGACAGTTAAATATTATCTGGTTGCTTTTTTTTTTTTTTTTTTTTTTTTTTTTCCGGAATTGTTATAAAAACTTACCACTTTTTAAAAATCTTAAAAGTTATTTCTAAACAACCTTAAAAGTTATTTCTACTTTTTAAAAGTTATTTCTAAACATCCTCAAACAAAATCTTCTACTGAACGGACTTTTGAAGATAAATGTGAGCCAAACCATCCACAGCGATAAAAGTAGATTTTATTTGCTAAAATTAAACACTGTATTCCCAGAAAGGAAATACTATCTATAATAATGAGTTTACTGTGTGACACGAATTACTGGTCTTAGTTAATCCTTTCATCTTTATAATAATATGCACGTTTTCTGGAAAGTTTTCTATGCCATATAGTTTGTTCAATCATGGAGTGCAAAAAAAAAAAAATCTCTAGCTTTCTTAAATGATCTCATTTTGAAATGTTTTTGAATATAATTTCTCTCAAAAAACAAGCAATTAATTTTGTAAGTTTCTTTTGATAAATTTGCATATATTTGGCACACAGACTTTTTCTTTAGCAATGCTTAGGAAAATAAAAATACTTTTTCTATGCTAGGAGAATTTAATTCGTTATTTCTTCAAAAGATTAACGTTTCACAACCTATTTTTGAGGACAATATATTTGTATAAAAAATTTCAATAATTCCAATAGATATTCTTTCTATCTAATGTTCAGTGTAGACCTGTAGAAGTATTAATTACTGTAAAATGCATATAATTGAACAATATTTTCAACATACTGGAAACACGTGTATCAAGTAGCTTCAGACATCTCTCTTCTTCTTCTTCTTCTTCTTTTTTTTTTTCTCTCTCTCTCTAAATATGTTATCTACAAAATATTTAATAAATGTTTATACACATTTTTTTGATATCCTAATTCTAATTCTTGAATAAAATACGTATTTTATAAAAAGACCAACAGATTTCAAATTATATATGTATACTAGCAGGCTACGCCCGCTTCGCTGGTCACAATTTTTAAATGAATCACTATAGTTAATGAATTCTCAAAATTACATCAATTTTTATCATGCGAAAAAAAAAAAAAAAAAAAAAAAAAAAAAGAGAAAAAAAAATGTGATTGAATAAAAAATATCGCAACGTGTCCCCACTGCCCTTGGCAGCGCAGGCAATTGTGCGCTGCGCGCGCGCATTTATGTTCAACACTCTTAATGAATCACTATATTATCGTAAGGGAAAAACATAAATAAATAAATAATGAAAAAAAAAAAATCTCCCATCACTGGAATAATCGGTTCGGGCCACCACTGCCTGCGGCAGCGCATACAGGCGCGCAAGGTTCGCATGCTCCTTCACCTACCGTTCCCGTCTCTCTTAATTATTTTAGGCTTTAAAAAAATAATCGCAGTCGTTCTCTCGGGCTTTTAATCCTAATAATACTAATTTCCAACATTTTATCTGAATTTCTTTATTTTTACTCCTGCGCCTGATCCCTTCCCGCCTTCGTAATAATTCTGTACTTTCGAAAATATCCGCAATCGGTTTAACGGGCCTCAAAACCTAACAACACTAATTTTCAGCACTCTAACTCTTACTAATATACTTTTGTCCTTTCACCTCCCCTTCCCGTCTATCCTAATAATTGTACAAATTCGAAAATATACGCAATCGATTTGTAGGCATCAAAAAACTCCATGTACCAATTTAATAACATCATAAATTCGAAAATATCCGGAATCGATTTGTAAGTATCAAAAACCTCAATGTACCAATTTTGAACGACCTAACTCTATTTTTATTTTTTGCCCGTCCGTCCCCTTCTCCCGCCCCTCCTAATAACTTTACAAATTCGAAAATATCCGCAATCGATTTGTAGGTATCAAAAACCTTTATGTACCAATTTTGAACGGTCTAACTCTATTTTTATTTTATTTTTTGCCCCTCCCCCCACCACCACCCCCCACACACACCTTTCTGACCCTCCTAATAACTTTACACTTTCAAAAATAACCTCATTTGACTTGCAGATCTGTAAAACCTATCTGTACCAATTTTGAACGGTCTAACTATATTTCTATTATTTTACCCCATAGCCCCCATTTCCCGCTCCACCTGGGTCGAATTTCTAAAATTAAAGAAATTAGTTTTTATGTATTTATGGGAGCCATATTTTAGAGCAAAAATATCTTACGCATATATTTTTTTCTGTTTGCAATATAAAGCATTATTTCAAATCATGTTTTGCCCCCTCTCCTCCCTTCTTGGGGGCTGAATTTCGAAAATTCCAGAAATTAATTTTTAGGTATTTGTATTAGCTATATATTATAGCAAAAATTTCACAGATATCTGTTTTTCTGTTTGAAATATATAGGAGTATGTGAAACCACGTTTTGCGGATGTGAAATCACGTTTTGCCTCCTTTCCCCCCTTGGGGACCGAACTTCTAAAATTCCAGAAATCGGTTTTTAGATAATTAAATTAGCTATATTTTAAAGCAAAAATTTTACGAATATCTGTTTTTTTCTTTGAGATATGAAGGTTTTTGTGAAATCACATTTTGTCCCATACACCCCCTTGGGGGTCGAATTTCGCAAAATATCTTCTTAGCGGGTGCTTACACTATATGTTCTATAATCTGACCCAGTTTCGAGTCAGTGGCTCCAGTAGATTTTGCTGTGCGTTGATGAGTCAGTGAGTGAGTGGAAGTACTCTTTTATACGTATAGATATATCAGGGTGTCCCTTAAATGTGAGGGATTTCTTTATCCTTTTCTTTCTTTCTTTCTTTTTTTTTTTTTTTTTTTTTTTTTAATTTTTTGAAATCCGATACGTATAATCTCTATTTTTTTTCTATTTGACCCTAAACACTTTTTAGCAAAATATCAGCTTTCTGGGATAATGTTAACACGTGCCGAATGTAGAAAAATTTAATATATATATTAGGATATTTTGCTAAAATGTGTTTATGATCAAATAGAAAAAAATTAGAGATTCTACGTATTGGATTTCAAAAAATAAAAAATAAATAAAAATCTCTTCCTATCATTTAAGGGACAACCTACTATATACATCTATCTATCTATATATATATATATTACTAAATACATCAAATGTCTTATTTTCGATTCTTTTTATTTAGAAAAAATAAATAAAAATATATATGTTTTCAAGCACACTTGTTTGATATAATTATTTTTCCGTCTTCTGTAACTTTTCTTCTCCAGGACTGATAAAAATTCGACAAATATTAGACGCAAAATTTCTGGATAAAACAGTGACGTATTGCTGCTGTCCAGCGTCGAGAAGCTACTGGATTTGAGATGATAAATGAATGATGTGTCCCCTATCCAGTTGAAAAACAATATGAATAAATGTGGCATACTCTAAATCTAAAGTGAACTTGCTATTTATCTGTTACAATGAAACTGTTTAAGAGTATAGATTTGTACCGTATTTTCTACAAAAGCTATTAACGCTAAAGTAATTATTTTTAATGTTTTTTTGCAAAAAGATTTTTGACACAATTATTGTGCATGGAATTCTCATTAGAATCTTTACTACACCAATGTGATGAACTTCTATAAAATAAATAAACAAATGCATTTTTTTTTTTTTTAGAAAAAATTTAACTGTGTGCTTTTGAGATCACATTAATAAAATTTTTAATAATTTGTGAAGACATAATCAGTTATAAAGATTATTCTATTGGGTGTAAAGGAAAATTTCAATTTATTTTTATAAAAAATCTGACATAATGGATTTAAAAATATAATTATTAAAATTTAAGCAATATATTGATATTCTTTTTTAGACATCAATCTTTATTTTACAAAATATAAATTTTTGGATTTTTAAACTTTTCATGAAAAGAAGTTTCCAATTCTTTAACAAAATTAAAAACTTCAAATACATCAAAGATTGTAAATGTTTTTAATTTTAATGATTTATTCTATTATATTGAAATTAATATCTTACATAATGTTAATTATTTTTAATAAACAACAAAATAGGTCAAAAGAAAAAAATTCTACTCATTACTTTAAAACTTTTTAAAATTTAATATTACCTAGCTACTAAATTTACTATTTTTTTTTTCTTTTAATCAGATCTATCCCCACTATTCTTTTAAAGAAATATTCCACATATATTTTCGGCAATTAAATAAGCGAAAAACGATTATAAAAAATTTCCGGTAATAAGTTTCCCTTGAAAAATGGAAGACTGGGCACCTATGATTTTATATAATAATTATATTTTATACAATAATCATATATACCACTAAATTAAAAGAATTACACAAGGTGGTTCTGCTTGTAGTCTATTACCCGATCTATATCTATATCATTAGGGAATAAAATTTTCTTTAAATTAAATTATTATTCCTCAGGTATTGCACACTATAAAAAAACATATATTTGCGTATTAAAATTTCAGCATACATTGTTAAACTGAATGGCTTAGAAAATAGTTAGTATTGTACAAAAGAACACTTTTTCATTCTTGGAAATTAATTTTTTTTTTGAAAACTTTTAGACTTTCTTTTTTGTTATTTAATCCTTCTTTAAACTAAAGCTACAATTTTTCCTTTCATTAATTTTATCAATGTTTATGTTTTGCAAAAATATTAACATCAATTTAAATAATTTCTGAAATTAATCGTCACTTATTAATTATAGGAAGAATAATTAAAATTAGAAAAATGTTTCTATCCGTACACTTGACTTTTCTTATAAAGTCCAATTAAAGTTTATTACTTAATTGTTTTCTAACAGTAATCACTTCTTAATTGCCATTTAAAACATTATTTTCATAATTCATTATTTCAGTGGATTAAATCGGTGTTATAAACTAGAAAATGTAATACAAAAACTTAAAATAAATTAGAATATCCTAACACTAATATATTCTTACATCAAAAATTAAAAGAGATTCAAAGCTATAAAAGTTTCTTTACATAAAATATAACTTTGAAAACTTTTGCATAAAACGTAAACTTTTCTACCAGGTGACACCGAAACTAATAAAAGCGTCTCATAAAAGAGAAGAACTCCGAAATGATAACGGAGAAATTGAATCTTGGGCAAAATGACATGAAAAAAAAAAAAAAAAAAAAAAATTCTTTAAAATAACTCAGAAAACTTGGCACTAAAACTCAAAGTAATAAATCTTGGAAGTCCAAACAAAACATGAAGTGGAAGGAAAATAAAACTTTTATTGTTGAAGCCTCGGCATGAGCAAAACCAAGTGAGCGTTTAAAATATCCACTCTTAGCAACAATTGGTCGATGCGACCTTTTCCAGCTGTATTAGGGTGGAGCAACAAATGAGCCAAAATTTTTACTTTGTTTTGCTTATTGTCCGGGATACAAAGACCTCCATCAAAGTGTAATACCAGAGGAGAAAGAAAATTTATAGTTTTCTTTGCGTCGCACCATAGAACAGAGTCATTCCCTGGGTAAGATGTTATGGGATCCCATAATGTCTAAGAAGCAATTGCTCACAACAGCTTGTATATGTTCATTCATCTCTTGCTGCGGGAAGTGGTCTGAAAGAACGGTCATTGATTCTTTTGCTCTTTCTGGTAAAGTGTGGCTCGTCAGCGATTTTGTGATCAATGGCCATGAAAGTAGATTTAAGTGAGATTTTACAATAAAAATTTTCCATTATTTCTGTATTTATTTTCTGGTGAGAAATGTGTGCTGCAAATGAAATTGTTCAGAAATTTATCCGAAAGTAAAAATTAATTTGTGGGCTATAAAATATCCATGAAACTCGCTAATTGTTTTATGATTTTTTCAGAAGCTTTCATTTTGCACATCAATAAAAAAATATGAAAAATGTTGTTCACGTATACATTGATGTATTTCTTTTATATAATTATCACAGCTACATTGCAATTAATCACCTAAGCTATTTTAATTATTATTATTATTTAAGTGCGCGCTGTAAATTGAAGAGATCAATATTTATGTTTAATTTTACTATAAATCTTAAAAAAAAAAAAAAAAAAAAAAAAAAAAGGAGATGAAAATAAATAAATAAAGGGAGGAAAGGACAAAGAAAAAGATGTTTAATATACAATAAAAATAAAAGTTTATAGAACTTTTTTTTTTGCATGATTAAGAATTTACTCAGTTTTTACATATATATAATATGGCTAAATAATACTATTCACACACTGTAAAAAATAATATCCTAAAAATGAGCTAAATTGTCTCAAAATAGCTCCGAAACAACATATACTTAAATTTAAAAACCCATGTGCTCATTTTTCAGTATACTGACATGCTCAAAAATGGGGTTGACCAATATAAATCCCAATATCCCCATGTTTGACATGCCAATATACTGAAAAATGGGTACATGGGTTTTTAAATTTAAGTATATATTGTTTCGGAGCTATTTTGAGACAATTTAGCTCATTTTTAAGAAACAATTTTTTAAAGTACACGCAATAAATAAATACTATTCCCATGTAATAGATACTATTCACATGTATAACTGATATTCATTCCTTTTCTGGAAAAAAAAATAGAGGTAAATTATTGTGAACTAATTTATAAATATACAATACCGTCATTCTCGTGGCAAAGAGGCGTAACTCAAAAATCGTGATTTTGAATAAAACAGTTGAAGTGAAATTTTGATCAACTCCAAAAATCTCGATTTTGAGCTAAGACGTTTTTCCAAAGGTCCAAAGTGATACCTATGGCATGTCAAAGCAGGGTTGTCAAATTTGGCCTTTTTTATCAATAGTCACCAATAATTTTCATTTGTAACGTTTTACTAATCAATTCGAAGATTGATAGTGTATTATGTATATAAACTGTCGCTTCTCAAAATTATTGGTTAACTAATGAAAAAAAAAAAAAGCCAAATTTGGCAACCCTGGTCAAAGTGGTGTAACTAAATTCCAATTGGTTGCCTAGTTACAGAGGATTTATGGTTTTTAACTGGGAAATTAATAGTTCGAGTTACATTCGTTTGTCATGAGAACGACAACACAGTGGATTTATAAATGCTTTCAGACTATGATTGCATTCAAATGCATTTAAGATGCATTCAGTGTTTTAAGAGCGGACAATACCTAATCTTGCCGACAGTCGTGGACAGAGTTTCCAAGTTTTATAATTTATTCACGAGCATTTTTAGCCCCGCCTACTTTTCGCACCAGAAATTTTGTAGATTACTTCTCTTTAATATGTGTTAACGATTAAATAAGAAGAAAAACATTTTTCAAAATTTCCGGTATGAAAAAGAGGCGAGGCTATAAAAATGTTGGTGAATAAATTATAAGAGTTGGGAACTCTGGTCAAAAGACCTATCATATACACATATTTCAATGACTAATATAATTTTAATTAAGATACTAGTGTAGCCCACTCGACAAATATATTAACATTTATTTTTTATTTTATATGCAAAACTGTCTTTGAACGACTAATATTTTATTTCGAGCTACAGAACGAAATATTAATAATGTATAATAATAATAACTACTGCTATTTAAATAGACTAACAGTATTCGTAATAGCCTGTGGTTAGAAAATCACAAATAAAACACTTAGAAACTAAAAAATACAACATCAAAAAATAATGAAAAATTAAAAAAAAAAAACGAAAAATCAGACAAATTAAGTAACTTAATACATAAAATTCGCCCTGCCTATTCTCTTAATATATATGATGCATATTTTATCTCACGGAATTCGTATTGTGAAGTTTGAATAATGCATAACGTTTATGTTGATGAATTATTTCAGCAATCCTTGTTGAATAGATATATCAACACTGTCAGGAAATGAATTAGATCAGCATTTATCAAAATATTTTCTTGTATTAAAATTGTGAGCAATGTATCTAAACAAAATTTTTGTCGGATTTTGAAAATAAATTCGAGTTAATTTTTGTATTATAGCATATAATTACGCTAAATTGCTTAGTTTATTGTAGGAATTTTGCGCAAAAATTTTACATTTATTTTACTTGAATTTTAATCAGTTACATAGACTGATAGTTTACTTGATATGATCTGTTGCCTATATTTGGTTCCGTGGAGTTATATATAAAATTTCCTTGGAACGCATGTGTGTTGGAAGGTTATTTTGTTACAGAGAATATACTTAATATTATTTCCAGATTAAATTTTAATATAAACACATATTATTATAAATAATAAAATAAAGCATACAATTGTTATATTATTATTATAAAAGGTGAATATTTATTTAAATATATATATATATACATATATATATATATATATATATATATATATATATATATATATATATATATGATTAGAAAGCATATCATTCAATTTAGATATTTAAAGATATGCGTTTGAGAATGTCCATTGTTGTTTATTATTATTATTATTATTATTTTATTGTTAGAATCACTGCTTATATGCTATATTTACTGGTACAACGCAAATTATAATTTTTCACCTTCAAAATCATAATGACATTAAAACAAAAAAAAAAAAAAAAAAAAAACAAAAAAAAAAAAAAAAAAAAAAGATGAATGTAGCCTTTAGAAGAACTTTACATTTTTATCACTGTAACCGCAGCTGTGAGAGTAGGAATTTTCTTGAATGCAGATCTTTAATACTCTTAATCCAAGCGTTCCTGTCTTTCTTTTAAATAGCACTGAGACTGACTCACTTGACGCGATGAAACTTTTTAAAACCTGAGTAGAAAAATCTGGAAATTTTCAGAGTCTTGACAACCAATAACATTACAGCTACCATTTTTGTTATATCGATAATAAGAATTTTCTCGCCATAGTCGGAAAAAATAGAAAAAAAAAAAAAAAACTCGCCAAGGAGCGAAAATTCACCAAATTCGGCGACAAATCCATTATCTGCCGTAATGAGGCTTTTTAACGTGTTTTTTAGCTTTTTTAACGCGAAAATAAACTAGAAATGCAGAAATTTAACATTTCATCACCTGACTAAGCCTCTTTGAATGAATTTATGCAAAAATAAATACAATTATTTACAAATTTGTAACAGTATAATATTTATTCTCTTAATGTTATTTTTGTAGCACATTACGATCCCCTCTGTGGAGGATCAAAATCATGGTAGCATGTCTCCGGACAACCTCTATCTGTAAGTCCCAGACCGTCGCCAATTTCCCTTTGCACAGCACTAGTGCGACGTAAAATCCAACGAACCAACCTTAGCACATTACAATGGCGTACCTCTAAATTTAAGAATAAAAAAATATATATATATTTTTTTTCCCCATTATAACTACAATTCCTAATTCTATGTTTTAATAGAATGAGAAAAAAATCATTAAAGTACTGCTACAGCAAAACAGGTATTAAAATTGTCAACGAAAACAAACATTATAAAATACTCTTAATGGTATTTTATAGGTGCACTTTCGACGGGAAAAGAGTTTCACTTCATCCGGCGAAAAATGAAGCTCATGCATCACCCAGCAAAGCAAGAACCTCGCCTTCCTTGACTATGGTAATACGTCACATACCCATTTGTTAGCTTTTACTTTTGAGAAAGTACACCAATACTTTTTACTCTCAAGATAATGTGGCAATAAATAACGCCACTCCATTTTAACAAAACTCAATACAAAAGCGTAAAAGCGTGATGAAAATTATAATGACACACTTTCTTTTGTGTCTCATTTTCTGTCTGTTTTTTTAATGTTGTTAATTAAGCGTAAACATTTGGTCTTTTTCTTGGGCATAAATCTCACCGAATGCATTTACAAAAACTTAATTTATGAGTGTAGATACTGAAGTAAGTATCTCCAAGTCGTGAATGCAGACAGAATTTTAAACTTTTTTTTAAGTATTTTAGGAGAGGTAATTACGGGTATCTTTTAATAAATTGAACTTTGAAATGCATAATAATGTTTTATGCACGGTATAGGTAAAATGCATAAAAAAAGTACGCCAACAAAAAACCACGAAAATTTTTATTTAAGGGTTAGGAAAATTCTACAAAATAACTTTGAAATTGCCTGTTCAGATATTTTGTAATGGCATGCAAATTAGTATGAAAATAGAACTTCAACTGTGGATTTAAAACAAAATTCAATTTAATTTGAAATTATACTATCAAAATGAAGTAAAATAAGAATGGGGAGAGAACAACAGAGTTTTAATTAGTATTATCAACGAACATTTTGAAAGAAAAACGAAAGACCGCGTATGTAAAATGAAAAAGGGTTTTCTCCTTCTTTCTCTTTATTTATCTGTGCATTCCAAAAAAACATAAGAAAAACAAATGAAAAATACCATATTTTGCAATTTTTTATTTTACTAAATTTTATTTCTTAAAATTTTACATAGAAGTGAAGCGTGAAAATGGAAAAGGGTTTTCTCCTTCTTTCTCTTTATTTATCTGTGCATTCCAAAAAAACATAAGAAAAACAAATGAAAAATACCATATTTTGCAATTTTTTATTTTACTAAATTTTATTTCTTAAAATTTTACATAGAAGTAAACCTAACACTTTTCTTAATTATCGAATTAATATTAGCCTTATCAATAATGTAAAGACTTGATTAATAGTAAAAGTCAGACAAAGATTTGCGGGTAATTGTATATAGTATATGTTTTTTTGACACAGAAAATACTGTATATTATTATCTGGGGCTTTGTTAAGGGTTTTTTAATTGCCTCTCTTAATGAAAATTGCTAAAAAAACACAGAAAATTGCTAAAAAACATATCTAGAAACTTAACTTTCATATATCCTAATGTATTAAATATGAGTATAGTAGGTGGAGTTACACAAACCATGGGACAAGTAGAACCACGAAACACAAAACTTTTACCTTTTTTTTTTTTTCCTTATGTGGCACAGTATTAAATTATAAAATGGTTAGGACTTTTAAAAGCCAATACGTTGTAGTTTATGCCTGCAAATTTTCAGAAGTTTAAACATAATAACAACTGATAATGATAGAAGTGTGAAAGTAATAACAACTGATACTGTCAGAAGTGTAAATATAATAACAAAAGTCATTTGGTGCGTTTCTCACGAATTCCATGCTAAAATCCACTGAAACATCCAGAAATCGGTTTCTAATCATCATAGAACTTGGAAACTTTATGGGCCTTAAACAACCATTTTTCGCAAATATGGTCGCTTTCACTGAAATTCAATGGACTGCCCTTTCATTTTCCCTTTGCTACTACTTTCACTGCAACAGCACAATTGATGCAGGCGAAAACATTTATTTCTAATACAACAGTATGTTTGTCATCATGTTTTAAAATTGAAAGAGGTGACTAAGATCTACCAAATTTAATGCACAGGTCCATACTTTAAAAAGTTTGATCCCATACAAATTTCAAATTTATTTTGCAATCGTTTTATAAGTCTCATAATCTTGGGAGTATGGCGTCATCATGGTTAAGAGAAAATATAATAGTGATCAATCTAATAGAATACCCGTTTGTTTTTTGAATCATCTGCATCTGTAATGTGTGCGAAAAAAACTTTCAACATCGCATCTTATTAGATATATTTAATGTGCAGATATCGTTTGTTTCACATTTTAAATCGAAAAATTCGTTTTTTAGAGACAAATTTGCGTAAGATGTTGCATTTAAGGAAAATAAAATACTAGAATATTAAAAAATACTATTTGTTTCCTTAAAAAAATGCATTTTAGGTTTGATCATAAGGAAAAAAAGTTTTAAATCTGCAAACTAAAATTGATATTATCTACAGGGAATTTCTTCCCTTTCTTTACTTAAGAAAGGACCAATAGAGCATTAGGTAATTTTATTTTAGTTTTTTTGCTAGCACAGATGTACACAATTTTGTTTACAAATTCTTTACAATTTTTGTTATGAAAATTTATATCTTAAATAGAAATTCATTATCTGCCTATTTCTTTTTAAATTTAGTCTGGAATTAAATGATTGATATCGAGAACTGTTTTTATCATTATATTGTCTTGGAAAATATTTACACGAACCGTTAACTGTCATAATATTATTGTCCTGGCTTTTTCAGAAATAAACATAAACTGAAAGTTTTACCATTTTATTAAATATTAAATACTGAAATTGGCTAACAATAATACTTTTTTTTTTAAATTTGATAATAATTTTCCGATTTTGAATAAAATTAAGGTTTTTCGTTCATAAAGCGCCTGACTAAAATGACCGTCAAAGTTGATTAATTAACACGCTGATTAATTAATACACTAACAAATGCTCTGAACATAAAATTAATAGATACTTATATAAAGCGCGGTGACTGTTATATTCACACATCTATATAAATAAAGCAAAGAGTTTGTCGGAGGAACACATCCGGGCGAACCACTCCTATTTTTGATTGGTCTAGATTTAACTACTTTGGTGATGAAAGTTAGCCCTTTTTTTTTTTTTTTTTTTTTTTGTAAAAATTGATGATTTTTTTAAGAAGATACTGCATAAATGTTATACTTTTTTAAAAGAGCTCTAAAAACTGTTCATTTTTGGTGAGAACACTATAGACATCAAGTTATTAGATTTAAAGATATTACGTTGCAAAGTTTTGATTGCTTTTATCCTAAAATAAGAGTCTAATATTAAACAAAAAACAGTCTAATATTAAAGAATAATGAATAACTTTTTTAAAAATTATCAGTTTTGAAGTTTTAAGAGCTGCAATTTTTAAATTACAGCGTACTTATTTCCCATACATAATCCATTAAATTTGTAAACAATTGTTGATTCATTCTTGAGAATCATTCACATAAGATTTCGCATTGTTGCGAAACGAGTGCAAAACGAAAAAAAAAAAAAAAAAAAAAAAAAACATTTTAATTGATTTAATTTACAATATGTTATTTTGACCTTTTTACCCTAAAAGGAATTTTTAATTATGTTACAAAGCCTAAAATGTGATATAAAAAATAAACAGTGATTAAATTCTTTTGAAAATTCTTTTAAATTTAGTGACCAGCGAAGTGGGCATAGCCTGCTAGTACTAAATATATATATATATATATACATATATGTATACATATATATATATACATGTGTGTGTGTATAATTTAAATGAAAAAATGTATCACAAAAGAATGCAAAAAAAAAAAAAAAAAAAAAAGAAAAAAGAAAAAAGAAAAAGGTTTATTTTTCGAAAAATGCCATTATGATTATTATTATGGGTACTTTCTAGCTGATAGCTTCCTTCGGTTTCTGCTATGCTTTTGTTTTTCTACGTGGCCTATAGCGATTTGCTTTCTCTTCCCTTCTAAGTTCCCTAGGCACGTGACGTGAGGTCGAAACTAGGTCTGATAACGAGATTAGAGCATACACACACACACATACCAGCTATCGGATGTAGGACCAAAAGATAGGAGAGTGCCGTTCTAGTGTTTTGCTATTATCAAGATTTGCTGTAAACGGGGTGATTTCCCTAGATTCATTTACTCGTTACGTTGAACCGATAAATGAAATGAGAAACTAGGGTTGTTTAGACTTTTTATTCTCAGAATAAAAAAAATATAACTTTATAAATTTATTTATTTATAAAGGTTTTGTAATGACTTTGGAAAATATTGATTTTATTAAAATGAAATGCCCCCCCCCCCCCCCAAAAAAAAAATAAAAATAAAAAAAAAAAAATAAAAATAAAAATAAATAAATAAATAATAAATAAATAAATAAATAAATAAATAAATAAATAAAACAACAATAATAATAATATAAAAGGTAACAAAACCACTTTAAAACACGTATATACAATATTTTTATTAAAAACTACACAAAGCTTTTCGCTATCATAATAATAGCATCATCAGGTGTAATTACGTTACATAGAAACTAGCAATATATAAATAAAGAACGCGTTGTGCTCATAGAGAGAAAAAAAAAAAAAAAAACTGAAAATAATAACTTTTATTGTAACTGTAAATTAAAATTTTTATTGTAACCGTAACTTTAAACCATTTGAACTTCTTTATTTATATATTGCTAGTTTCTATGTAACGTAATTACACCTGATGATGCTATTATTATGATAGCGAAAAGCTTTGTGTAGTTTTTAATAAAAATATTGTATATACGTGTTTTAAAGTGGTTTTGTTACCTTTTATATTATTTATACACGTGAAATGTTTTATAATTTTAAACTTTTAATAGTTTTTAATCTTAATAATAATAATATTTGTTGTTCTATAAAAATTATGCACCAGAAGAATTATTATTGCGCAGATTTTTAGTACACAGAAGCTAGACAGATAGACACAGAAGTTAGAATATTTTTGCAGAACAAATATTTCTTTTCAATATAAAATGGGATCATGCCATAATATAGTAATTTGTAACCACGTATATGACATATTTAATGAGTAAATCCAATATTTATTACCCTAATTGAATACATACATAAAATATCACAGAATTATCGTAAAAGAAGAAGATTTGTGTTAATTTATCATTAATGAGATGCTAAGATTTCTCTTAACACAACAAATTGGAGGGGATTATTTTTAGTTCCCCATCATACTATAGGTATGGGGAACTTAGGTAACCCTGAAAGTCTTCGACCTCGGTTTTTTACTTTTTTACACGTGTTTAGGTGTGAGGAATCCTAAAAATGACAAAATTTGCATGGTGTCCGTCTGTAAAATGTCTCTTAGTTTGTTAGTTTATTAGTCTGTTAGTTAGTTTATTAAACCGTTAGTTAGTTTGTTAGACCGTGTACATGATATCTCAAGAACAAATAGTCGCAGAGAAGTAAGATCAGTTTTAAAATATTACTTTCGACACTGGCAAGAACCCTATTAATTTGCAACATTCGAATTATAGAATTTCGAAAAGGACTAGAAATTTACGATTTTCTTAACACTGGAGAATAGAGCAAAATTTCACTTAAACGTGCACTAAACGGAAATTTTTTACTGTAAAAATGTCAGACCAGTTTTAAAATATCAGTTTTGATGCCGGAATAAACATCATTAACTATAAATATGCAACTTTGAAAATTTCGCAAGTTATTGGAAATTTACGAAGTTCTTAACATGGCAGAATAGGGCGAAATTTCACATAAACGTCACTCTTGAGAGATATTGTCATTGTAAAATGTCACACCACTTTACGAATGTTATTTATGATACTGGTATAAATATCATGGAGTATGAATTTTCTAATTTAAAGGATTCGTAATTTATTTGGAGTTTACGATTTACTTAACATGACAGAATAGGACAAAATTGAGCATAAACGTCCATTTTGAGGATCATAAATATATCAGAGAACTTCAAAATAACATTTATGATACTTGTTCGAACATGATTGACTAGAAATATTCCAATAGGAAAATTTCGTAAGTTATTCGTAATTTAAGAATTTATCAACATTGCAAAATGGGGCTATATTCCATATAAATAGGCATTTTGAGGATTATTACATTGGCAATAGTATCATGAAATCTAAACTACGAAATTGGCCATAATAAAATAAATTAATAGATTAAAATAAGATAAATATATCAAAGTGAACGATGGATAACCTATTAGGCGGGAGTTTCATTCTGTCACTGTGTCAAGCGTTTAGTTAAATTCATTTCTCTTAACAGGATTATAATATGTCTTGCACTAGAAATTTATGAGAACATATACATTATGGGAAACTGAGCAGAGTCCACCTATGCCTACTAGTTTTTCTAATGCATCACTTACTTGTTTATATTTTACTAACAAAATAAATGTTTGAAAATAATATGAAATGGTGTAAAAAAATTTTTTTTTAAGTAAGGTGATGTAATTTTAATTAATATTTAATTAAAATTTTAATTAAAGGTTTAATTACAGGCTGCTATACAAAATACAGCAGCCTGTTATATTTTGTATATTTTATTCATATATATTTTATTTTATATATGCATATACTGTACTCCATATTCTTTGGGAAATTTTTTTTTTCTTGTTTTGTATTCTTTAAATTGATACGGTAATTGATTCTACATGCCTATATTTTCTTCTTTTTGTTTGTTTTACTCAAAATCAGATTCTTCGCACCTCGAACAATTTTATACTTAATATATTTAGAAGCCTGAAGTTCTGAAAGATGAATCAAAATTTATGCTCATAACTGTAAGATATGACAGAGCACATGATAACTTTTTTTTTTTTTCTTTTACCGAAAGAGCACACGAACCTTCGTCAGGCGAACAAAGTAAGCACGAGTGCTGCAGTCAAAGCGGCAACGCACGTGCCTACTAGTGCTGTGTTGCCGCTTTGACTGCAGCACCCGCATTTACTTTGTTCGCCTGACGAAGGGTCGTATGTTCTTTCGACCTGAACAACTGTTTTAGTTTATTGTATTTCATGGTGTTTATTCAAAATTTTGTAATTATTACTTTAAAACGCCAGTTCTGTAGTGCTTTCTTAATATATTAAGAAATGTTTTAGTTTATTTTGCTTAATATTTTGGCATTTTTTTTCCTTGAAACGTGTATATTTTGTTCTTGTTTGTGTTTTTTGAATCTATAAACAACTTTTTGACGCTTTTATAAAATAAACCTGTTTTTTTTCGGTGGATGGATTCATATATCACGATTAGGGTGTTTTAATGAAAAAAATCCCATCAATTTATTAATAATTAAAAAAATATGTATTTGTTTGTTGTTATAAATTAATAATAAATTTCTTCTACCTTTTCAAATTTTTATATAGCGGCAACATATATACCTTATATAAATACCCTCTTTTCAATCTTTGTATTTTTACACTAAATCATTAGAAGAAGACACATATGAAATAAAATTTTAAATTTCTCGATTTTGTTAGATATTGTAAAAAAATAAAAATAAAAATAAAAATAAAAATTCAATAAGCATAATACTAGATTTATTCTAGTTTTGATTAAATATATATATATATATCAATGACATAAAAATTTAAGTGTGTGACGACGCTCTGGGACGAACCACTAAGAATGGTCCGAAGACATGCAATCACAATTTTGATCCTCCACGGAGATGATGACTCCCCCCGGTTCGAGAACATTAGAGGTATAATTTAGACGGAAACATGGAGGACATTGCGACTACGACGTATTTTACGTACACCTGCCATCATCAGTGTATATGATGGTTTTTGACCAGTTCGAGTACTGAACCCGCAATCTTCCAATTACGAGCTCTGCGCTCTACCAACTCAGCTACCGCAGCCCTAAGTTGTATTAAAAATAAACTCTTTTTTTTTTTTTTTTTTTTCCATTTTCTACCAATTGCTCAGAATAAATAAATCATTAGGCTTATAACTCTATCGTAGTTTTTCACTACGCTGAAAAAAGTCTGAATTAGTTTTAACAACGAAAATAATTTTTGATTGTTAAAAAAAAAAAAAAAAAAAAAAAAAAAAAAAGTGCAAGCATAGCTTGAAAATCTACTTCGTTTTTTTTTTTTTTTTTTTTTTTTTTTTTTATGACACATATACCATCTATCAGTTATAGGAAAACAATCAATTACGAAGAACGTAGAAATTATACCTAGCAAGCTCAAAAAGTAAATGTAACTTAAAAATTCTAAAAAATAAAAGATATCGCTCTACCTTGTTAAAATTCTGCATATCGAGTTGAAATGTCATTAAAAAAAAAAAAAGAAAAAGAAAGAAAAAACCTTATTTTAATTGTACACATTAAGAAAAGTGGAAATGATCATTTTAATCGATTTATGTTAAAGATAATTTTTTTCTTTTTTAAGTGGCATAAGAATTGATTTGTATTAAAGAATACAGTATCTTTTATATCAGTGATTGTTCTTAAAAATAATATCAACGACTTAAGATTTGAATTGTATTGAAAAAAAAAAAACATGTTTCTTTTGAAGAATGTTCCATTTTTCAGTATTATTTGTTCAGGAAAACAATTTTACAATTCTACGGTAGTTTTTTTCACTTGTTACACTGAAGAAAAACTACTTTAGCTTCAACAGTTTCTTTAATTCTCTTTTATAAAACCACAAACATTGTTTCAAAATGCTTCATTTACTTCTTTTGTCTGGCCCCCTTATATTATATCTATCAGATATAGGAAAACAATAAAGAACGGGGGAGAAACAAAGTGTCTAGCAAGCTAAAGAAATAAATACAAACTAGAAGATGCTCTAATCCATGTTCTTATCTAAATGTGTTTCGTCGCAGTGCATTACGAACTCAGGAGACGTTCCTACAGAAATCGAAATCCCGAGGGACGATGACAGAATTTTGATTCAAATGTTGTTTTAGATGAAAGAAACATTCTTGTTATTCATTGTACTGATTCTTTTCTGGTGGAATCTTCAATTTATTTTTTATGACTCTGTCTAAATTTAGTAGGTTTCATTTTGACAGTCATTTCTAGAATTTTTGTGCAGACGATTTTTTTTCTTTCTTTTTTGCCAAAAAACAACGGTATGACTCAGAAATATTTTTATTTATTCTTTGTGAATTATAGTTGAACTTATGCATTTAATTTATTTAAATAAATGTGATATGTAGATTTATTAATTAGGTCAAAAAGTATCTGTGAAAATAATATTTGCTCAATTCATATTAATTTGATATTTAGATTCATTCATTTAATTTAATTATTATTTTAACCAGCAGTTTATTTAGCTAACGTTTGAAATGAAAGAAAAATTCTTGTTATTCATTGTACTGATTTTTTTTTTCATTGATTTTTTTTTTTTTTCTTTTTTATGACTCAGTCTAAATTTAGTAGGCTTCATTTTGACAATCATTTCTAGAACTTTTGTACAGACGATTCTTTTTTTTTTCTTTCGTTTTTGCCAAGAAACAACCGTACGATTCAGAAATATTTTTATTTATTCTTTATGAACGATAGTTGAATGTGATATCCAGATTTATTAATTAGGTCAAAAAGTATTTGTAAAAGTAATAATTGCTCAATTCATATTAATTTAATATTTAGATTCATTAACTTATTATTATTACTTTAACGTACATATATAGCTAACGTTCCTGGAGAAATCGAAATTCTAAGGGACGATGACAGAATTTTGATTCAAATATTGTTTGAAATGAAAGAAACATTCTTGTTATTCATTGTACTGATTCTTTTTCGTGATATCTTCAATTTATTTTTTATGACTCAGTCTAAATTTAGTAGGTTTCGTTTTGGCAATCATTTCTAGAACTTTTGTGCAGACGATTCTTTTCCTTTCGTTTTTGCCTAAAAAGACCCATATGATTCAGGAATATTTTATTTTATTCTTTGTGAATTATAGTTGAAATTATGCATTTAATTTATTTAAATAAATGTGATATGCAGATTTATAAATTAGGCCAAAATGTATTTGTTAAAGTAATATTTGCTGAATTCATATTAATTTAATATCTTGATTCATTTAATTGTTATTATTATTGTAACGTACTGTTTGTTTAGCTAATGTTGCTGGAGAAATCGAAATTCTAAACGATGATGACAGAATTTTGATTTGGATGTTGATTTAGATGAAAGAAGGATTCTTGCTATTCATTGTACTGATTCTTTTTCGGTGAAATCTTCAATTTATTTTTTATGACTCAGTCTAAATTTAGTAGGTTTCATTTTGACAGTCATTTCTAGAATTTTTGGGCAGACTATTCTTTTTTTTTCTTCCTTTCATTTTTGCCAAGAAACACCCGTATGATTCAGAAATATTTTTATTTATTCTATGTGAATTATAGTTGAAGTTATAAATTTAATTTATTTAAATAAATGTGATACGCAGATTTATTAATTAGAACAAAATGTATTTGTTAAAGTAATAATTGCTGAATTCATATTAATTTAATATTTAGATTTGTTTATTTATTATTATTATTTTAACGTGAAATTTGGTTAGTTAAATGTTTGTTTAAAGTATAAAGTGTAGTATTGAACTATTTTATTTTGAAAAATCCTTTGGTGCGTTATTGCTTTTACGTTGCACTCGTACTGATTCTGTTCACATGATAAAAGATCGCGCTAAAATATTTCATCCTAAAGCAGTTATGGTCAACGTCTAAGTGCGTTTAATCGCAGTACATTACGAACTCGAGAGGCGTTGCTACAGAAATCGGAATCTCAAGGGGGGAATGACAGAATTTTGATCCAAATGTATTTTAGATGAAATTAATATAATAAATTATAATTATTCTTGTAATTAATTGTACTGATTCTTTTTTCAGTAAAATCTTCAAGTTATTTTTTATAACTCAGCTTAAATTTAGTAGATTTCATTTTGACAATTATTTCTAAAATTTTTGCGCAGAATATTGTAATTTTTACTTTTGCATAGGAAAAACAAGAAGATTCAGCTGTATTTTTGTTTCTTATATCTAATTTTTAGTTTAACTTATATATTTAACTCAATAAAATAAATGCAATATATAGATTTATCAGTTATGCCAAAACGAATTTTTTAAAGTAATATTTCAATTAAATTAAGATGTAGGTCTTCTATTTATTTTAACATGTTGTGTAACTGTGCACTTTATTTTATAGAAATCGATTAATAAAAAAAGAAAACGAATAAGGCACATTTTTAATTAAAAAACTATAGACACAAGACAGACGTTTCGGGTAAACACAAGCTCTCCTTAGTGTCATATACATACAAAACACAACATTTACAATAAAATCATAAAAAACCAAAACATAAAACAGCAAAACAACAATTAGAATAAAGGAACATAAACGCTCATATAAAACAGGAGGTTTAAGATCAAAACTCGTAATCCATTCTCTCAGTAGTGATCATATTCCAGATTTTGAAAACATTAAAATTTTAGCTTCTAATGTAAATATATATGAATCCCGTATTTTTCTTGAGGGCGCTTTTACTAAAATGTGACATTCTGCCTTGAACGAGGCTAAAGCTATTCCTTCTGAATATTTAATCTTGCTATGATGTATTATGAAATTTTGTAAATGTTGTGCTTGTATGTTTGACACTGAGGAGGGCTAGTGTTCTAGCCGAAACGTCTGTCGTGTGTTTTAATATTTTTAATTAAAATGTATTTTTAAAGTTTTAAATGTTTGTATTCTTTATCTCATTTTAAATGTTACATTGGTTAAAAAAAAAAAGAAAAACAAATCAAAAGTATAATTTTTAATAATATATTTTTTAATTACAAGTTTGTCTGTAAAATTAACTTTAACTATCCAACATATTACTTAAAATTACTTACTGCATTCAAACTGCACTTAAGCCTAATTTTTCTCCCCTAATGAAATGCTGTGATAAACTATCTCGCCACCAAGAAATTGTTTGGTTTGTTATTACTCCACTCGTATCACATTTGTTCGCATGATGAAGTGTCTTGTTAAACTGTTGTTCCGTAATTCTAAATGTTTTTCTTCGAGATACATTCCTAACTCAGGAGGTGTTCCAAAAAATAACTTAAATCCCTGAGGACTAAAACGGATATTTTTTTTTCAACTACTGTTGTAGATGGAAGTAAAATTCTTGTTATTTATTACACAAAATGCTCTTTATTTATTTATTTTTTTTTTCTTTTGATTTAATTAAAATTTAGTAGGTTCCATTTAGACAATCATTTCTAGAATTTATTGAAAATTTAGTCTATTTTATGTTTTTGAAAAGGAAAAGCTTAAAACTGAGGAACATTCTTATTAATTTTAGATATTCATAATGTTGAACTTGAATAAATAATAACAATATATATGTATATATATATTTATTTATTTATTATTAACGTGGTAATAAAATTTAAAAAGTATTATTTCTTAGACTTACGGTTATACACATATATGTGTATGAATATATGAGTAATTCTATCGTAAATATAGCGTCAGTTACAAGCAGGAATATTTCAGCTTCCATCATATACATACATGCATGCATACACACACACGTACATATATATATTAGTTTTATGTATATATATATTGATACATACAAATATATATCGCATATTTAAGCTAATGTATACTGTATTAGTAATTTGTATACTATATTTATTTAAAGAGAATTTTGAATTTATTCCTTGAAAAAATTATATTTTTCTAATAATTATTTTTTCATTAGTTATTAATTTACCATTTATTTTTTATTTATTTATTTATTTATTTATTTATTTATTTATTTTTTTTTTTTTTTTTTGGGGGGGGGGGATAACATTTTTGAATTGTATTGAATTACGAATAAGTGTTTGAAAATTTTTTTCATTGATCATCAGTTTAACAGTTCATTTTTTTTTTTTTTTTTTGTCTTTAAATCCTGAACTAAAATAAATATTGTTAATTGTAGGGAAAAAAAATCAAAATCACAAGCAGTGAAAATGTGGTTAAAAATTATTATTTATTTCACCCCCCTTATAACTCATATTAGTCAGTTCTACCAAAACTTTTATTTATTTTTTTATTATGTAGCTATGCATGGACAGGTCTCAGTTTCCCTTTGTTTGCAGCGCAGACACGTGACTTGAAATCGAAACTGAGTCTGCTAACGAGATTATGATCCAAAGGCTATCGCTGGAAGACTTAAGATCTCTACGGACCCCATTACCGTAGGCTTTTATGGCTATGCTTTTAGTAAAGTAAGCGATTTTGCGCCATTCGATGCTCAAGGTATAAAATTATGATAGCTTAGAATTAATAGCCATAGATTTACTGTTAAAGACATACCTTATTTGAAACTGCCTGAAATAAGAATTTGAATTTCCCCCCTTTCTTTTAAAATATAAGGGATTTCTTTTTAAACTCATTTTTATTTTTACTTTTTATGTAAGATTCAGTTTATAAAAAGATTAATTTCATAAAGCTTTAAACTAGCTATTTTATGTTTTTCGAGTATTTATTTATTTATTTATTATTATTTTGTAATTAAAGGTAACATAGAATGACTGGAAATATTTCGAATTATTGAGGTATACATAGTAACAGCAGATTTTCTTTTAATGACTTTTTTATGTAATTAAAAGTGTAATTAATTTTTGAAAAAAAAAAAAAAAAAAAAAAAAAAAAAACGTATTTTTCGTAAAGTAGACGATTTTGTGCATTAAATATTATTTATAAAATTAATAAATTTACATAAGTATAAAATTTGTTATTTTAGAAAAAAATGATTTTTTTTTTCTTTATTGTTAAAAAAAAAGGTCATTGATCTGAAATTTAGCCCCTGAAATAAGCATTCAATTCACACACACACACACACACACATATATATATGCAAGGTTTTTTTAATGTAAGATTTAACTTTATAAAAAGCTCTTATTTACTTACACTGTAAACACAATCATCTTAAATTTAGTTTAAAAAGTGTCATAAACAATTGGTCCTTTTTTACGTGAAAAAAAAAAAAAAAATCTTACTTTTTAAGATAACATTCTGCATCTGAAATTAAGACATTACAAACATCTTTAAACACCGCCATGTTAGGCTTTAAAAAAAACTGTCATTTTAAAGGTTTTTTAATAAATAAATAAAGGTGGCGTGTGATTCTGTTTCTCTGTTAAAAATAGATTTCAGAATTTTCTAGAGCATTAATTAAATATAAAAAGAAAGAACCCCCCCCCCCCTCATTTCTAGCTCCTGAAGTCGTACTCACTATCTTCCATACTGCAGGAGAGCAGGAGAGAGCGCTTCTGCCGATTACGCCACGACGTCACACAGACTTGTACGGTAATATACATTGTAATATTCGCGAAATGAATTGTAGTGTTATAAAATAATCAGTATTTTTTTCTTAAAACTATCGAGATTAAATCTAAAGTGAGCTATAGATATTAAACTGTAGTTAACAGAGTTTTTTACCATAGACATAATATATTTAAATTCTCTTGGATGGCCCTGTACACTAACCATTTGCTTGATCTCAACAAAATGTTTACTATACCATCACTCAATGACACAGATGTAAAATACAAAGTTTAGACTTTCTGCTACTATTTGTTCTTGAGATATGCTGATAACACAGACACACAGGCAGGCAGACACACACACAGAGACCAACCGGTAAAAAACATGATTTTCGGATTTTGGAGACCTCAAAACGTGTAAATATGACAAAAACTAAATTTCAAAAATTTTATCCCAACGATACTTTCTCTACCATTCATATGGTTAAGAAAAAGTAAAAATGTAACCACTAGATGAAATCTGATTCAATGTTTACAGATTTTATCTGGTTACAGAAAAATATTTCTTTTGACAGACTGAGATGTAATTTTAAACTTAATTTCCATAGTTTCAGAAAACATAAATTTTATGCAGGTAATTTTTTACTTTAAAAAAAAATTTCATTTTTATAACACCCCCCCCCTCCCCCACCTTTTTTTTTTTCAGTTTACTTTAAGGTAATTGTTCTAAATTGTTTTTTTTATCACATTTGTAATTGTTTTATTAACAAATTTAAATACATTTTAAGAATTTAAAAACATCAATCTTATTTTTGAATCAACATATATCCTGTTTTTCCCCCCGTATCTATTGTTATCCAAGCTCAGTTGAAATCTCCAAAGGATGTAGCAGAATTTTGATCTAAGCTTAGTTCGGTTGAAAAGAAAATCTCGCAGTTGTTGCTAGATTCGTTTCTTCAATTTTTGAATACACGAGTTTCAACAAATCCTTTTCTGAAAATTCCGTCGCACAATTTCATATTTTGGAGTATCAGTAAAATGCTAGGTTTTATAAAACGTTATAAAAAATTTCAGGTAAAGATTAAAGCATTAAACTTTTAAGGAAGGAAAAAAAAAAAAGAAAAAAAAAAAAAAAAAGAAAAAAGAAAGAAAAGAAAAGAAATTAAACTGTTCTTGTTGTTTGATTACTTTTTTTTTTCTTTCAATTATAAATTCTTAAATTTTTTTTTCACTTTACAATTTGTAAAAATCAATCAATAAATAAATAAGTCTTTAATTCGAATATATATATTATCATCTGCACTGACTGATTTTAACTCACGTATGACCTATATTATAGGTTAAATACAGTTTTATGTCTAAAGAAAACAAAACTAAAAATTTGGAATTTTGGAATAAGATTTAAAATTGTGGTCAAATGAAAAATGTGGAAAAATCTGGCAAAAAATAATCGATCGAATGGACCAAAGCCTTGTATATTTCCAATCAACAAATTGTTTTGTGAGATTGAAAATAATTTTCGAACCAAAGCAAAATAAGATTAAATTTTAAATAAAAAGCTCAAAATGCGATAGGACTTTTTCAGGTGTTATCTCTAAATCATAGAGCATAGAACTGTAGGTTTTCTGTTTTTGATAAGCATTTTAGCAAAATACCAAATAAATATACCGCAAATACCATGCTATATATATATATGATACAAAATTTTAATATACTAAGTACGTAAGTACACGGAGATATCCACTTAAAAAAGTAGAAAAACGAAAATAAATAAATAAATAAATAAAAATTTTGTTGTTAAAAATCGATAGTGCTTTAACCCGGATTTTAATTAAGCAAATTCTTTATGCACTCTGTTAGATATATAATTAGAAAATATACTTGTATGACTCTCTTTTAGTGGCACTTTTTTAAATTCTGAATAGGCTTTGGTTAAAGCATACAAAGTAGTTTTATTTTAGAAATAAACTTGATTAAAGAAAAAACATTTAAATACGCATACATCTGTACAGATGGTTAGACAGAAAATACGATTATAGCCAAGTATAGAAATTTAGACTGTTTGAATTGTAATAATTACAAATAAAACATGTCTTTCTTATTTCAAAAACTTTTCAAAAAAAAAAAAAAAAAAAAAATGTATCTGATATCGATTAAAAAATAAATAAATAAATAAAATTCTCAGGAGTGCAGATTTTCTACTTTCTTCGTGGTTTCACATCTTTATCTGTTACTTCGATGATAGCTGAATATTAATTGACAAAAGTATCAGTACTTAAAAATATTTTGAAAGAGAAAGATACAAATCTCAGACATTTAATATCAGTGAATTCTGTATTAAAAGTGATTTTACCGATCAACCGATTACGTGTTATAAAACAATCTTTTAATATCACACCTGGTTGTCAGACATCATCTGTACTTTTACATTATAAGAAGATGGGAAAATACTTAGGGATTTTCCCCAGGGAAATTAATAAGAAAATGTCATATTAGATACGCTATTCTTTTTCCAAAAAAAAAAAAAAAAAAAAAAAAAAAGATTTTCTTTTTTTGTCTTCTTCAAGTTTTTGTTTCTTTTTCATATTTTGTTAGACATACTCAAAGAAGACAGATTTAGATATGTCAAACGTATAACGCTGAACATAATTCAAATTTAAATATGATAAAGTAGAAATGAATTTTCTTTCGAAGAGATAAGTTAAACGTCACTTCGTGTAATGCAAAACTTAGCATGATATTAATGTGAAAATTTTTAGAATTTTGACGCAAAAAAAAAAAAAAAAAAAAAAAAAAAAGAGAGAGAGAAGAAAAGAAGAAGAAGAAAGAGAGAGAGAATCTGTTTAAAAAGTGTGTATATTACGTTACTCTAAACATGCGTAAGACTATTGTATCTTTCTGCATATTCAAGAATATTTATAAATCAAACTAAAGAGATATTTATTAATTATAGAATTATATATATATATATATATATATATATATATATATATATATATATATATATATATGAATAGCAATAATTTTTTTAATAGCCAATTTTACAAAATTATAACTTATGCTTTAATTTTGTATTCAGTAAAAAATATCGAGGTACTTATAAATTACTTTATGTATTTTTAAAATGAGTGTGCAAACATCAAGATAAGTTAGATCCAGTGGTTAATATTTTTAATAGTTTTTTTTTTTTTTTTTTTTTTTTTTTTTTAATAACAAACAATTTTAAAAGAAATATAAAAGATATTTTCAAATGATACAATTGCTCGTTGGATGGAGCCACAAATTATTTATGCAATTTTTTTTTCTTGTTTGTTTTTACTCTCTACATTTTACTAACAAGGAAACAACATTCAAAAGGTGTCATCTTAAGAAATATTGAAAAATATATACGTGATTCTACTCTTCATAAAACACCAGAAATTGAAAAAAATATCGGCTGAAATGAATTACAGTAACCACAAAAAATAATCAAAATTAAACATTTTTGGCGATTTAGTGCTGTTAGGCGATAAGTTTGCTAGCACCGAGATTGCCGAGTACAAACAGAACCGTGTTTTGCTTCTCCGCCAAGTACTCAAAATCAATCGCCTAACAGTGTGAAATCGCCAAATATGCTTAATTTTGATAATTTTTTGTGGTCGCTGTAATTCATTTCAGCCGATAATTTTTTCACTTTCTGGTGTTTTATGAAGAGTAGAATCACATTTTTTTTTTCACTATTTTTTTTGAAGACGACACTTTTTGAATGTTCCTTGAATGATAATTTAGAAAAGAAAATTGAAACGCTTCATTTTTAAAGTTTAACGTAAATTTTAAAAATATTTATATTTCGCCTGTCAATAAAGTCTGACATTGGTGTATTTTTTAAATTTTGATTATGGTCTATTATATCTCTCATTTTATGAATATTACTAATCGACTGCACTAATTACTTAGTTAAAATTAAATATTTTCATAGATGTACAGATTACTTTTTTTTAGATAAATGTAAGTATAAAATTTTGTAATGTATGCAGAAATTGTATAATACACACATAAACATATATATATAATCAATACTTAATAAAGATTTTTTTTTTTTTTTTTTTTTTTTTTTAAGTTAGTAATTGCTTTCCTCGTCCTTTTTTTTTTTTTTTTTTTTTTTTACCTTTCTTTCTATTACCCGAAAGGAAATGCTTTTAAATTAAGTATTTTTAAAAGTATTTTTAATTTTGTTACTTTAACTAGAGGGAAAAAATTCAACTTGAACGTACATATTAACATATGGATAAATTTGTGTTATTTTATCATCAATTTAAAATTTTGGAGACAACGTACAATCGGTAACAAAAGTCTCCGAACACTAGCGAAAATTCCTATGTAAAAAAAAAGTACACTTAATATAGTTTTGTTAAATAAATACTTGTCGAATCCTGTTTTTAGACTGACTAAGAGCAGGATTCAACAAGGATTTATTTAAGAAAACTATATGAAGTGTACTTTTTTATATAGGAATTTTTGCTAGTGTTCGAAGACTTTTGTTACCGACAGTGCCAAAATGCTTTTTTTATGACATTTTTATGATTTAACAAACATTGTAGAACAACACAAGCATCAATTTATTACTTAAAAAGAAATACTGAGTATTTTGAAATTACGTCTATTACCAAAGAAAATTCTGCTCCTTTTTAACACGCTTTTATTAGCTTCACCTGTATGTATGTTTGTATGTATGTATGTTTGTATGTATAATGTATGTTTGTAACTGCTCTGGAAGCAAACAAAAAATCTATATTGTAAAAAAGTCTTTCCCTACGTGAACGCCGTGGCTGTGGGGTAAAACTCCGCGCCACGATCCTAAAGGTCTAGCGTTCGATCCCAGTCAGGGGAGATTTTTTAAAAATGGTTTTTGTTTAATTCTAAATTATTTTAATTAAAGATTTAAATGTATGTAAATATTATGGTGTGTCAGTCACACGATTTTCTCTTACCCTGCATTTTAATACTAAGATAGATATTTTGTGCTTTTTAGTTCACATTTCTATAAAAGCGTGTTCTTTAATTTTTTAAAACTATAATATTATTATTCATATTAATCTAGTAATGTATATATATATATAATAGATATCGTAATAAGATTAAATCATAAAATTCAGCTATTAATAGAACTAACAAGGAGAGGTCACGACATGGAAAATTCAGATCGGGACGAAATTGCGCAGGATTGTAGTATACTATGAGGGTAACAACATATTAAAGCAGTAGGACCCACTATCCACAAAATTTCGAGAAAAAAGCATTTAAAGTTTCAGTAATCTTTAAATACCAGTTAATTCGCAAACGAATAAGCGCCTCAGTGGCGTGATCTTAAAGCGCGAGTCTCCCACCCAGATGACTTGGGTTCGAGGCTACCTGCGGGACTACACTTTTTTTTTTTTTTTCTTCTGTAATCTTAACTTTTTATTTATTTTACTTTATTTTACAATTCAATTCAAAATTCGAAAATTTTAATAAAAAATTATTTAATTTTTTTGAGTATAAAATATCTTTTTCTATTTTTAATATATATAACTTAAAAATACAATAAATTTCCATAACTTAAAAAATGAAGTTTAGTTTTACAAAACCCAAAATAAGAAACATAAAGAAAAACAGACAAATATTTAAATAATTAAAAAATAAGCAAGCTGTAAACAAAGTGTAAAATAGTTAGCAGGTGTACTTAAGTCTTGGTTTGAGCTTCCTGGTTTGGTTTGAATGAGTATAAATTACGTAAAGACTTCTAGCTTGTTAATAATAAAAGGCAGGTGGAATTTTATTTTGGGCACAGAAGGATAAAAAATTAAAAAGAAAGTCGTTATCGAAAAAAAAAAAAAAAAAAAAAAAAACGATGTTCATTAACATTTAAAATCTACATTTAAAGATAACATTTCTTTACCTGTAATAATTTTATAGCATAGCAATCCTATACTATAATTTTTAAGAAACTATTGATTGGAGAAGTAATTATTTAATTTGGATAGTAATTATATATGGAATTAAAATCATCATTTCTCTGTATTTTTTTTTTTTTTTTTTTTTTTTTTTTTTTTTGTAATTTAAAGAATAAAATTAAATATACCTAAAATGGAATAAAATATTTAGATAAATAATTAAAAACAGTTTCTTTAGTTTTACCTTATTTTAAAGTTAAAATAAAACTAAAATTTATTTTTTAAGTTATATAAATTTATTGTATTTTAAAGTTATAAATATTAAAAATAGAAAAAGTTATTTTATACTCAAGAAAGTTAAATAATTTTTTATTAAAATTTTCAAATTTTGAATTGAATTGTAAAATGAAGTAAAATAAATAAACAGTTAAGATTACATAAAAAGTTACAGAAGAAAAAAAAAAAAAAGTAGTCCCGCAGGTAGCCTCGAACCCAAGTCATCTGGGTGGGAGACTCGCGCTTTAAGATCACGCCACTCAGGCGCTTACTCGCTTGCAAAATAACTTGTATTTAAAGATTACTGAAACTTTAAATGCTTTTTTCTCGAAATTTTGTGGATAGTGGGTCCTACTGCTTTAATATGTTGTTACCCTCATAGTATACTACAATCCTGCGCAATTTCGTCCTGATCTGAATTTTCCATGTCGTGACCTCTCCTTGTAAGACAATAACAGCACACTAAAATATAGAACTGAATTTAACACAGAGGAAAGAATTACACAAAAAGTTGCAATGTAGATTAAGAACCAATGAGTTAGGATAGTAACTTAAAATACTTACGCCTACCAGAATGATAATAAAAATGACCATTAAGCTTATGAGAGTGAAAACGATTAATAAATAATAAATCACAGAAATATTTGGATGTAAATGCTTAAACGTAGAAACATACTTATCAAGGGGTGCATGCTTCATAAAGCTTAAAGAGCCGCAACGATTTCGTACAACGATATTGCTAATCATAGCAATTAATATCGTTTCACACCCCGATCGATGCAGCAAAACCAAAAAGAATTAGAAATAATTGAAATATTAAATTAAAACAAAGATTAAAAAAAGATTAAATTTAATCTTAATGGAAACCAAAGTGAACACATGAATGAAGCAAAGCAACCACATGTATAACAATTAACTCTAACAGGAGAAAAGGATGATGCCAAAACTTAAATTGAAGTAAAATAAAATCTCGACAGATATCGATTAATCGAAGAAACTTCAGAGCATTTTCATTAAAGATAAATTACACAGAGTTAATATTAAATGATAATGTTAAAATAGATTTTATATCTAATTAATTTTAAAACTAGTAGAGTTGAATTAAATCGTACCATATTCATTAATAATATATCATTAAAGTTAAAGACAGAAGAATAAAATCATAAGACAGAGTGCAAGCGCCATCTATCGGTGAGCTATAATAACATTAAGTCAGTAAAATTATTTCAGGAGAAGAATCCAATGCAATAAGGGAAATTAAGATGTAGTGACTGAAAGATTAAGGTAATTAGAAGTATTGACTGCAAGATTAAGATAATTTTTAGCGCCATTTAAGTAATTAGAAGAATTGAACTTTTGTGATTAACCCAAAACTAAATAATCTTGAAATCATAGTATTAAATGTTAAGTTTTAATCAGACACAATTACAAGCAATAATGCCAAAGAGTATATATATATATATACATATATATATTGCATTTTATTTATTTATTTTAATAAACTAATAAACAAGATAATGTAAATAATAGAAAGGAAAACGTTACATTAAAAAGTGATACTCCTTCTCTAAATTTCATCCAGTATTTTGGAAATGTTAGAATTTTCACTTACCTAAAAAATAAATAAATAAAAATTTTATTAGTATTATAATTATTAAAGTGCACATCATTATTAAAAATAAATGATTTAAATAAAATATAGATATAAGGATAAATTTACCATAATCTGATATAAATATATTGTTTATTTTCAATGACAATGTATTTCAATCAATTTTGGTTATTGAGGATTTCGGTGGTATTTTATCATCTGCTTTTCTAAACTCTACTAATTTGTTATAACACATATATACTATATAATAACAATAAAAGAAAGTAAATTGTGACATAAAATGTAAGTAAAATGGGACATAACTTACTTTTATATTTTCATAATTTGAATAATTATTAGAAGCTTAGTATTGTGTTTATTTAGTATAGAAGCGTAGTATTACAATTGCAGTAGATACCAGCAATACATTTTTTGTGTTAAGGTTACAAAACATATTATTCCACTTGTGTCCCTTAATATATGTGCGCTTTATTGGAGAATTTGAGAACTGTTTTAATTAGAGAAAAGGGTTTTTTTTTTCTTGTTTTGCTTTCTTCTATATTCAGTAGAAGAAAGTATTAGATTCGTAAAAATTTTCAACTTCCGGTTTTTGATAGATTTACACGCTTTGAGAGATTCAGGACACGATTTGACCATTTTCAGAAAATTTCTGTCTGTGTGTGTGTGAGAGCGAAAAATTTTGTGACGATTATATCTAAAGAACTACTGCACAGAATTGCATATAAATTCATATAAAGATGAACCTCGACATAAATTAATGTCTGTCAACATTTGATGCCAATGTCTGAACAGGTGGCCCTGCTATGCAGTGATTTCCGTAATTTCGGGCAAGGTTATATTTCAGGAACTATTGCACGAAATCGCATATAAATTTATATGCAGACGCACCTTGGCCTATATTAGTATATATCAACTTTTGATGCTAATCGCCCAGCAGGTGTCGCTGCCATACATCAATATTCGCAATTTCAGGAAAGACTATATCTCAGGAACTACTGCATAGAATTGCATATAAATTATGTAGCTGCATCTTGACATAAATCATTTACGTCAATTTTTGGTGCCAAACGCTCAACACTACTTTACGTCGATTTCCACAATTTAAGGTAAGGCTATATTTCATGTCCTATTCCATATAATCGAACAAAACTTGATATATGAAAAGGGCATTATGAAATATTATGCTAAACAATTTGGGTGCATATCCGCCGATAGGTACCGCTGTTATACTGCAATTTTCCCCGAGAACGGGTAGGATATCATCTGCACGGTAAAAATTCACTTCCATACGCTACTGATAGCAAAAGTACAAATCTCGGCAAATGCCTAGCTTGTTTTTTTTTTTTTTTTTTTTTTTTTTTTTTCAATTTCTGATTTTTTTTTTTTTTTTTTTTTCCGTTGATACTTCAAATTGAGGTTAGTTGCTGTCTCACGTTGAAGTATTTCCAACAAATCAGGAAATAAAGTAAATTTTTTCCTGTTCTTGAAACTATAACATCAAAGAAATTTAATATTGGATTCTGGTTCCTGTTGAATGCTATGACGTCATTAACTTTATTTATTTAACTTTCTAAAAAAAAAAAAACTATTCAAACTCGAATTGTTTTCTTGTTGCTATCTTTTCACTGAAACATATATGAACCATAAAGAAAACTGCTTCGTCGCTTCAAAAGATAAACCTGTATTTTCTTCTTATCAACAGTTACTATGCTCTATTATTATTAATTTTTATTAATTTATTAATTTTTTTAAACATAGATTTTTTTTTATATATATTTTTAATTAGATCTTTAGTCGGACATTATAATGTCACATATTTTATCTGTTTCGTTTTCTTAAATTTCAATCAAACTGCGAGTTCTTTTATTTCAGTCGTCTGCGTTCCTTAGTAACATTTTCTACATTATTAATATCATTATTACATTTTTAACGTAGAATTCTTTCAGTTAGATCTTCAGTTGAACGTTATGACGCTTTATTTATTTATTTATCTTTTAAATATATGCTCTATTTGTTGATGTTAAAATCGTTGCCCAACTAGATTGCAAAAACTGTCTAGTAAAATAATATTAGTATTTCTGTTTACGTAACGTATGAATCAATGCACTTGAAATATCTAAGTACAGTCGCACATGAAATTTCTTTCCCAGTTAAGACACTATGTTGACTTGTATGTAATAAAAATCTCTCTACTGGTAACCCCTTCCTTTCTGAAAACAAATGCATTCTACATTCACTCATTTAGCGATATTTCCGGAAATCCTAAATTGCCGGCAAAGTCTGGGCAAATTGCTAATTTGATTGAGTCCGTTGTTCCATACAAACCCCATCCTTATTCTTCACCTTTTAACAGATAGGAAACAATGAATAGTGTGGACCACATCCCCAACCCACCCTAGAAAAGACCCCGAGGGGAGCGATAAGCTTTCCTATTCGAACCCAATCTCTCTTTTAACTAAGGAATAGGTCTTTCTTTCTAAGTTAAGAAGTCATCTCATTTGTAATGTACCAAAGACAATAGAGATAATAAATGTCTCTGTTGAATATATATTATCTTCTTTCCATTTCCTTTAAATAAATTGTTACAAGAACTTTTTCACAATTAAGTTGGAGAACTTTTCTGCGTTTCAAGTTAAACATCGTAGAAAAATTTATGCGTTTATAACGGATATATATGATATTTGTAGTGAATATTATATATATATATATATATCTTCATTTAGTAGCTGAGAACTTTTTCATCAAAAGCCATTTATATGACTAATAAGAAATAACACAAAAATACTCATAAATTTCTTACATATATTTAGTAATTAAAAATTTCCTTATATTTGAAGCCTTGTAATTGGAAGATTGCGGGTTCTGTACTCGAGTCGGCCAAAGACCGTCGTATACACTAATGGTGGCTGGTGCACGTAAAATCTGTCGTGGCCGCAATGTCCTCCATGTTCCCATCAAAAATTATACCTCTGAGGGTCACCGAAGCGGGAGAGCCATCCCTTCCGTGGAGGATCAAAATTGTGATGGCATGTCTCCGAACCACCTCTAGGGGTGTGCTCCAGACCGCCGCCAATTGCCCATCTGCGCAGCACTAGTGCGACGTAAAACCCAACCATCCATCCTTATATTTGAAAAGAAATTCACGATATTAATAAATTTATTAAAGCATACAATGTAGACATATTATTTCGTTAAAATCATCACTTATAATTAAAATTCAAACGGTATACTTTTTTTTTTTTTACAGTTTTATATTATAATTTTCATAACAATTTTTCTTTAAATTTATGATTTTTTCTTATTATTATTTGATAAAGGAGTATATTTTCTTATTCCTTTTATATTTTTTCGCTTTTCCTTCCTAGCATTCTTTTTCCCTCGCAAAAGATATACATGGGTATGCTGGAGAAATAAACTAATATGATAAATTTTTCTCCAAGGGTTACCTTGAAAGCCTGTGGATGCATACATTCTATTAAATTAAAGTGAGATATATGATAGGAATACGGAATCCTGGCATTACTGAGAAGGAAAAAACAAAAGCAGTAACAAAATTCTTTGCTTTTTGCAAAAGAAATTTTTGTAACAATTATGGATATTTAAGAGGTAATTTTAAATTAATTGTAATAGAATATGTGTGTGCAGAAACATATCAATAATTTCATTCATATTCATTTATATCCGAAAAAAAAAGAAATTATTTTTATGCATATGATATGTCCTCAACATAAGAATTTAACACATTGAAACCCGAATAAAAATAGTATAAAAATATATCTCTCATATCAATTTTAGTAAATTTTGAATTAAATGGTGTATGACTTTCATCACGTTAATATTCAAATAAATAGTCTCCCCCCCCCCCCCCTAAAGTATAATGAATGTACACAAACTCAAAACTCAATGAACAAAACTTAAAGTGAAAAGGAAAAGCAGAAAATAAATTCAATATAAACCCTCTCACAGAAAAGAAAAGAAAAAAATAATACAGTCGAACCTCGTTAACGTGAACACTGTTAACGTAAATTACTTTTAACATGAATTGCTTCCACAATCCCCGTCAAATTGAAGATTAGTTTAGCTATAGGAAAATTAGTTACTGATAGCATGAATTACTGATAACATGAACAGATTTCTTATCCCCCTTGATATTCACGTTAACGAGGTTCGACTGTATTTTATATGTGTTGTAGAACAAATTGAAAATTTACAGTCATTTTGGATATTCGTGTACCAGCGAATGGAAATGCTACATAAACGATAGTGTATGCAACTATATGTTTTTCTTTTATGATAAATATAATTTTAAAAATAAATATTTTGCATAAAAATTCTTCTTTTCATTCTAAGTATAAAAAATATGTACACAATTTCAGGGCATTGAGCTATAACTTCTACAGACAGCTGAAATTATTTAATGAAGAATTCTGTATCATAATATAATGAAAAAATTTAGATAGTAAAAGACTGTCTAGTAATAAATACGTGTGCTAAAATAAATAATATTTATTAAGGCAATCATAACAGCAATTTGAGTTATGTTAGGCTTGATTAAAATCTGTTAATAGATCTAATGCAGACCCCACCGCATTTTTCAATATATAAATTTATAAATGTCGTTCCTTTTTTCCTTTCAACATTTTTAAAATGCTGGATCTGCAGATTAACGGCCTCAACGTACTGTTTGTATTATTCATTACACAGCAGATCTTTTTTATTTATACCATATTATTTATAATAATTATATATAAATATATGATTAACCCGCTACATAACCATGTGTTTCTGAGGTTAAGGGGGATACACCGGGGGGGGGTCTCCTTGTAAATCTATCTATATCTATATGTTATATATGAATACATATATTCTTGTATCTCACAGCCTTGTGTTGATGCCTTGTTATTCATATATACGTGTACCAAATTTGATGCCAAGTGATTACATAACTTTTCAGATATATTTAAAACTTTGGTGTGTCGCTGTGCATGAAATACAAACAGATTAGACACCTAAAACTATACAGCTAATTCTGTGTGGTTCTGTGAACATGTTTACCTATTTGCAAGTTAATAGGGCGATTTTTGCGCCAGCTATCGCGAGACATACAAACAAAAGACACACAAGCACATCACGTGCAAAATCCAAAACTTTTTTAATTTCAACATGGAAGCCTTCACTGACGTTTCGTAAATTACAAAGGCAAATATATATTTGGCACATTTTCTCTAGTAAAAAGTGTTTTTCTTCTGTAATAAACAACAATATAATGTTAATAGAAATTGTCAATTGTGGTCTTCTTTGAAAATCAATACCAATGAAAAAAATAAGATTAATTATTTTTTTTTTTTGGTAAGCAATTGACTTGCGTGGTTCAAACTGAAATTAGAAAATCATCCACAAACCAAACAAGTTTATGATGTTTTATATCATTCTTAAATCAAAGAGAGTGATTAAACGATTTATCTGCTAGCTCTGAAATGGGACGGAAATCAAAAATTAGATAAATTAAAAAGTGGATTTCTCCGTTAATTTTCAAGTATAGATATTTTTTATCGAAAAGAATATTACGGATTTTTCGTTTAAAAATTGAATATTTAGAAACCTGATCTATAAGAACAACAACTTAAGACGATAGGAAGAAAGTAAATTGAATCCAAACTTGACTATGGCTAGACTACTATAACAACAACAACGACAACAACAACAGCAACAACAACAACAACAATAATAATAATAATGTTTAATAAAGCATAATAATAATAATTTGAACATCAAGTTAAATTAAATTGCGTTAGCGCAAAAAGAGTTTAATCAACTTAATGCCAATGGAACATTTTTCAAAATATAAATCCAGAAATTACTATCTGACCTTTTGATCTCTGGGAGTTAGGAAAATGGTGACCCCCATACCCTCTGCGGAGGATCAAATTATAATGGCATGCCTCCAGACTACCATTAAGGGTGAGCTCCAGAACATCCCAAATTGTCCGTTTCGTGGTGCTAGTGCGATAGTAAACACAGTCAATCTTAAACAAACTTTTATTTTTTTAATTTTTTAAAATTACTTTGGCAAAAGACATATGGCACATTTTCTCTAGTAAAGATAGCTTAGTTTTCTCTTCTCTAATAAATAGTTATGTAATATACAAGAAATTAGTTTTTTGTCTTCTTTGGAAAACAGTATCAATGGAAAAAATAAGACAAAACAATTTTTTTTCCGGCAAACAATTGATTTGTGGGGTCCAAATTGAAGTTAGGAAACCACCCAAGAACCAAACTAGATTATGATGTGTTATTTCATTCTTCAATCTGAGGAGGGGAAAAGAGCAGATCCACTGCTAACTCAGAAATGGGACGGGGAGCGAAAACAGTGTTCATCTAGCAAAAACGCCCTAACATCATCAATAGAATAACATTTTCGTAGGGAACCAATTCGGGACAGAAATTTAGAAGAGGAAAGGATATAGATTACTCTCTCTTCTAAAGACATCAGCGTTAATTCAATTTGGGATCAACTAAAGTATGTGCTTTTTTACATTGAGATTAAATAGTGAAGAGGAAGAAGTTGGTTTAAGTGAATCAACTTTTTCCAATTTTGTCCGAGGAATATTTTTATATTAAGTAATATTTTTCTACCAATTAAAAATATAATTTTGTAGTAAGAACTAGAGTTTTCTCTCTAATTTATTTCTATATACATTTTTCTCCGATAAATTACTGCAATTTTTTGTTTTTGCTTTTTAAATATTAAGTTAAAAAGACTCATTTGAAATATTTGAATGGCGAAAAAATGTGATGCATGTTAAATATAATAATTTATTACTTTCTTTTATTCAATAAAAGAAAGTATTGGATTAGAAAGAATTTTCGACTTTCGATTTCAACGGATTTAAAATTTTGAGATGTTCAAAACACGATTTGACCCTTCTTAGAAAATGTCTGTCTGTTCGTCTGTCTACACGTGAAAAAAAAAAAAAAAAAGAATTGTGGCGACTGCATCTGAAGAACCACAGCACATAATTGCATATAAATTTAAATGCAGATACACCATGACATAAAATAGTGCCTATCGACTTTTGGTGTCAATCGCTCAACAGTTGGCGATGCTATGCAGCTATATCTGCAATTTAAGGGAAGACTATATTTCAGGTTCAATTGTATTTCATCGAACAAAACTTGATATTTGAGAACGCCATTATGAGACATGCTGAATCAATGCCGGTGCATATCAGTCGATAAATGGCGCTGCTATGCTGCAATTTTGCCCGAGAACGAGAAAGCTCTATTTGAGGTTCTATGGTATATAATTTTACAAAACGTGGTATATGAGAGAACCATTAGAAAACACTGCTGATTTAATTTAGGTGTATATCGGCCAACAGGTGGTGCTACTGTGTTGCAATTTATACCGTCAATAGGAAGGCTGAATCTCAACTTCTAAAGCATATAACTGAATGAAACTTGATATGTGAGGTAACCATTGTGAAAACGAATGTTGACTTAATTTGGGTGTATATCAGCCGGCAGGTGGAGCTGCTATTGTGATTTTCCTCACGCATCTGTTGATTAAAATTGCACCAAACTCCATATGTAAAATATTCATTGTGAAAAGCTATAATTAGATTTTTTGTACATACTAAACAGTAAGATGTGCTATTATATAGAATTATATAGAATAATGTTTTGTAATGACCATAATATAGTGGTTTTAATAATGTTAACACAAGTTTGTGAATTAAACTGAAAATAAAATATTCAAACAAATGATATTTATTAAATGTAGATATTAAGAACATCATAAACACAAATAATTAATACTTGCAACTTTTAGACATTGATCTAGTCTTACTTTAAAAGTATAGATATAGGGAATATTATTATTATTATTATTTTAATGATTCTATATACTTTTAATTTTTTCTAGTAATACGAATGATTGGTATTTATATTCTTATAAAGATAATTCCATTTTTGATTTCTTATTTTCTTCATGGAAATTTTGGTTTCTCGTATGCAACGGAGTATTCGAATATTGCATAATCACGTATAAGTGAATAATTGCTGTGTAACGTAAATATTTTATATGTATTTTGTTTCCAGGTATTCAAATATCACCAAATGTCAATCAGAAATGTAATTTTATTTTTTCTTGTATTTTTAAAATCAGACTTTTACAAATTTAAGGGTACAAACAGCACATTGTCTTATTAATTTTTTTTTAGGATTATTTTTGTAAAATTTATAAAACAGCCTAGGTATCATAATTTAGATTAAAATACCGATTTTTACTAAATAAATATTTTAAAGTAATCAGAATTTATATATGGTAAATGCCCTAACAGTGAAACCTGTGCCCAGGGATCTCGCAAAAGGAAATTTGGATACCATGAATTTTATATATATATATATATATATATATATATATATATATATATATATATATATATATATATATATATATATATATATATATATATACATATATATATATATGTGTATATATAATACGTCAACCATTAGTCAAGTTTAAAGTAATAAAAAATGCGGCCTATGTCAGTAAAAAAAATAATAAATAAAATTTACTTTTGTTAGAACTCTGATTGCACCATAGAGGGAAAAAAAAATCTCTAAATTTCTCGCAAAGGTTTGATCAACTTTCAGAATTGCGGCTACGATCACAATCAGGGGTTCCTTCCTATGACTATAATAAGCACGCAAAATTCATTTATTGTACTAAATTTTTAATTTTTAATTGCCATATAATATTTTTATGAATGTACTCTATTTTTTGTAGATTTGAATAATTAAGTACAATTTTGTTTGTTTTGCCTCTGCTTACTTTTAACTAAACTTTATTTATTTATTTATTGCATTATTGTGCTAAATTTTAAATTTTTAATTGCCGTATAATAATTTATAGATGCGCTCTACTGGTACCAAAAAAATATCATAATGACCAGTAAAGGACATGCCTGTCAGTTACTGGCTTATTGGACCTTTAAAGTGAGATCCAGTAGTGGAAACCTTCCAAATTCGGAATGCCAAACTTATATTAATTAATTTTACACAAAATGTGATGCGAATGCCTTAATATATATGCATTTATTTTTATTTTTTCGAATTATTAGGATTCAGTAATAATTTTCAAACAATGAAATCAAGTAACACAATGAAATAATTTGTAGTAAATAATAAGGAATAAAGTAGTATATCATCGATAAAAGTATATGGGAAATAAGTTTATCACTAACTCACTCGGTAGTAAACAAAATAATTTAAAGTTAAAAAAAAAAAAAAAAAAAAAAAAAAAAAAAAAACTGGAGTATTCACTATTATTACCATATTCTCAAACATTCTTCAATTATTAAAAACAAAAACTATTTTATTTATGAGACAAAACATTAGTTAAAATACATTTAAAAAACAAAATATACATTTAAAGACATTTTAAATTCTTCAATTATTTTAATGAAGTGTGAAGAAAAAGTCCTTTCGGATTGATATATTAAAAATATACAAACTAAATAAATAAATAAATAAAACCATTTCAATCTATAAAACTTTTTCAGTTTATTCTTTTCTTTTAATTTTCTCTCTCTCTCTCTTCCGTTGATTATATCGAATTTTTGCTCTGGTGAACTAAGATAAATTTATGAAATATTACTACTATATTACTACTATATTACTACTATATTTAAATTTATGAAATATTACTACTTTAATGAAGTCGCTTGATTAATTTAATTCAAAGATTGAAATAAAAAATGTTCGAAGAAATAATTTAGAGTAAACAGCATGCAATAAATAAATAAATAAATAAATCAAGCAGTAAAGGTACTTTCTCAAAGTAGAAAAAGGTATTTTTTATCACTAACTCACTCTGCCTATTTCACTCTGTTTTATAAACAAAAGTCAACAAATTCTTAATCATGCAAATTAGATAATCTCCCCTTTTCCTAAAGCAAAACACTTAAAACTATCTGAATTTAGAAAATTTCTCCCGTCACTCTAAGTATAGAATATCAAGATAACCAATTTTCGGGCTCGTGAACTATAACATCTTTACAATATTGAAATCGCCCCATTTCATTTACCGAGTAGAGTCAGTAATCTAATACAAAGAGTGGAATAAAATTAGACAGAGAAAGAATTTATAGTAAAAAAGGAAAACTGTTAGTACAATATTTTTACCTTATTTCTTACACATTCTATCATTATTTTAAAGAAACGTGAAAAAGAATTCTTTATAGACTGATATATTAAAAATATACAAAATAAATAAATAAATAAATAAATAAAAATAATTAAAAAATAATTAAAATCATTTCAATCTATAAAACTTTTTCAGTTTTTTCTTTCTTTTTTTTTCTTTTACTATTCTCTCTCTTGCTTTCTCTCTTCCGTAGAACATATAAAATTTTTGCCGTGGTGAACTATGGTTACCTTCAAATTTATGAAATATTATCGCTTTAATTAAAGAAAAACTGATTAATTCAAAGATTGAAATAAAAAATGTTTAAAGAAATAATTAGAGTAAATAGCTTAGAATAAATAAATAAAGAAAGAAAAAGGTATTGTTTATCCCTAACTTTCTCTGACTATTTCACTCCGTTTTATATACAAAAGTCAACAAATTCTTAAATCATGCAAATTGGAATCTCCTCTTTTCCCTAAAACAAAACACTTAAAACTATCTGAATCTAGAAAACTTCTCCCGTCACTCTAAGTAAAATATCAAGATAACCAATTTTCGGGCTCGTGAACTATAACGTCTTTACATTATTGAAATCGCCCCATTTCATTTACCGAGTAGAGTCAGTAATCTAATACAAAGAGTGGAATAAAATTAGACAGTGAAAGAATTTATAGTACAGCCCTTCCCCCTTCTCCACTAACAATATCATGGACTTAATTTGATAGAATAATTCTTTTACGAAAGTGGGAGGGTCGGTGACCCAGGCAGTGGGGAAAAAGCTGATTGCTCAGTGAACTGTCTTCATTTTTGTGGGTATTAATTAAATGGATCGGTACATTGAGATAGCTTCGAGGCGGCATGAAAGTCCATTTCCCGGAGCGATCCCATTTAAGAGTGGCTAGTTAGAGAATTACATTTCATCTAGTCTTTCTCTGTGGCTGTCTTTTAGCAGAAAATTTATTAGTGATTGAATAAAGTCCAATTTTCATTCCTTTCTCATTTTATATTTATTTATTTATTTATTAACAAATATATAGGGAATGCAGAAATATCTTTTCATTTTATGAAATTTACAAAAAAGTCTCTTTTTTTTTTTTCCCTAATGATTTTAATATTGAATAAATTTTTAGCATTTCTTTCTCCTGCACTATAATTTTATATATTATATCAATTACTTTACAAATAAAAAGTAAACCGGCTATATTTCTTAAATTACTCGTAGAGTTCTGAAACAATTTTAGCTAAATTTCAGAAATACTTTTAAAGCTGTTGTAACATTTTAATGATAGAAATCTAAACTGCATTTATCGTTAAAAGATTCTATATGAAATAGGTTGGTGTGAGAAGTATTTTTCGTTAACTATAAAATTATTTATTTTTGCATATTATAAACATAAGTTTAAAAATATACATAAATATTTGCTTATATTCAATCATGCCGTACAATCTTTTTAATATACATATGCTGCGTAAAACAGTGGATAAATTAAATAACACTGTAGGAAACACCATTTTATTTTTTATAGGTAGCCAATTTTTTTATGCAGTGTTAGACTAGATTTTACAACATATAGAAACACTTGATAAGCAGCATCAGATCGACAGCAATGGGGTAAGATTTTAAATTAAAAATGCCGGACAATTTTGGATAATTTTTGTAAATAAAAATGTACATAAATTAGCTAGTTAAAGTAAGCTAAAAATTGTTTAATACCTATTATAATGTTAAGGCATTTCTTTATTTCCAAACCAATGCGTAGTGTATTAATATGTTATATAGAATATAACATTGATCTAAAATATGACACTGTCTATTTAATATAATTAAAAATCATTTTTATTTAATTATTCAAGTGATTCAAGTTCAATTAAAATAACATTAACTATATATATATATGTGTGTGTGTGTGTGTAATAAATGTCATTTAATTTTTGGCATTAGATATTTTTATAGCCTGCATACATTAACTTCGGCAACAATTAAAAGTAGTTAGTATAGGTGAACGTTTCTTAGTTTTCCATTTTGTATTTGTCCTTAAAAATTTATACAGTAAGGCAAACTATATTAATGTTAAGAGAAATAAACTATTCGATCACCTGGAACAGTACCAGGGTGAAATACCACACCCACTAGGCTACCATTTCTCTAATTCATTACATTTGCTTTATTCTATTTTGTTGATTAATATTATTAGAGTAAGTTTTGTGTTTCAGCTTTCATACTATGTCCAGTGGAAAAATTCTTATAATGAGTAATTTTGTATAACTTAAGCAGTAGAATGTTGATATGCAATACATAACAATAGCATAAATTATATTTCGAAATTTATCTGACTTAGATTACAATACATAACGACAGTAAAAATATTCCTAAAAATGCACGTTATACCAAGTTTCGCTTTATACTGCCATGTTAAGAAAATATCAAACTTCGAATAACATGTTAATTTTTCGAAGAAGAATATTCATAGTCAATGATGGCCGTACCAGTACCACAAATACCATTTAAAACTGTTCGAACATATTTACGATGTAAATGTTCCTCAATTTGCACTTTAATGAGGCTTTGCGCTACTCTCACATTTTAAGAAAATCGTAAATTTAGAATAACTTACAAAGTTTTTACAGTTGAATGGTCAGGTCATAGTCAACAATGTTCATGCCGGCATAAGTGAAATTTTAAAACATGCCCGACATCTTTATGATCATTCAATTTCGAGATAATATCTGCACAGTCCAACGAACTAACAAACTAGCTAACGTACCAACTAATTATCTAACATATATACGACATTATATCCATTGTATGATCAACGGATTCTTCACGCCTCAAAACATGTAAAACGTTAAAAATCGGAGATATGATATTTTCAGTAATACTTAAGTTCCCCATAGCTAAAGCGACCAAACGTCCTCGAATCATGAGGACAGTCTTTGAATTTCGGCCTATGTTTTCAGTAATTTGAAAATCATTTGAGGACAAATGTTCTCGAATTTACAAATTTGTCATCAAATGTCCTCAAATTAAATCATAATTTAGCCCTGTCCTCGAATGGCCTTTCAATTTGAAGACGCTGCGATGATTTGTCCTCAAATTGGGATTCAAAAATTTGGCCTATAACTATAGAATGACGGGGATCAAATTTGTTACTTTAGTGATTCTTACTCATTTCTATGTATTTTTACTTCGAAAAAAATATGAATGAGAAATTTAATTACAGTTTCAGTGAGGTTGAAATTTAATTTGAAGACAAATTTTGTTAGAAATAGTCTTCTAAATTATGTGTGACACAGAATATTTTCTTAATCGCGTAAATTTATATTTTAAAGTAAGTAAAAATAGAAACTGCACAAAAATTCTTTTAACATATTAAGAATCAATAATTTAATTTTTTAATGATTAAAAGAAAAGGAAAGTGTGTATGTGTGTATGAGGGAGGGGGGGGGGGAAGGCCTTATATTTAAGTTTACGAAAAATTTTAATTCTGCTTAATAAATATATTAACTTTTCTGTGATATATCTCACTTTTTTTTTCTGTCCGCTTAATATCATGAGTAAAGAGGGGTTCACTAGCGGCCGAGTGGTTCTGCGCTCAAAGCTGGTATACATGAGGTGCAATGTTCGATCCCTAGTCGCGCTCGTCGGCCTAGCCGTTCGGAGTTTTCCATGGTTTTCTCCGAGACTTCCTTAAATACTGGCTACAACCCGTTATAAAGGCCCCCACGGAGGACACTTCCCCTAAGGCCTAGGACCCTAGAGTAGTCAATCGGTCTTACTCTCAAAACACTAAAACAAACACCATGAGTGAAGAGATCGCAAATTACTTAACATGCTTATTATAAAAGTTCAACTGTGAGATTATTCCATAAAGTAATGAAAAAAAAGAAAAGAAAAAAGGCTGTGCATGTATTTTTCTGGATTTAATCTTTTCTTAATTCACCTTCAAAAATATTTAAGTACGTATTTGTTATATTTAAACACAAAACATACGACCAAAATTCGTATTTTGACAGTTTCGAATCATCATTCCAAATGCAACAACTCATAAACGTCAAAGTACAAACTTTCATAGCCGGATTATCCGGCTTCTTTTGTCGTTCTAGACATTAATCCCATCATCTAGCAGCGCCATCTGTTTCCGACGGCTCTAACCCGTTCCTAGAGGCCCATTCATGAAAACAGAACGTAAACTAATAACTTTTCTCTGCGGGTGTCAAGGCAACGAGGTCGCGCTTCTTATGTTTCGAAAAAGCAGAAACAAAGATTTCTGAACCATCGACTCTGAAGTGACCAGATTTAGCCAATGGATTAAGTCTAAAGTTATAGCCCTTGCACGAATATTGGCTGAACCTCCAATAACGATGGACATGCGTACTTCGCAGGGCACAGCTGTATCGAAAAGCCACCGCTTTACGATGTGCTTAGCGAAGACATACGACTTAGGACAGTGATTCCACGTTTTGGAAGGGGGACGTATACAAGATAAAATCATACAGAAGTCTATAGAAGAATTGCAGCAGTTTACAACATACCTAGAGAATTTGTCTGTGTATAAATAAATAAACAGTCAAACGAACCATTATTCTTAGAATATTGAGGAAATTTAATGCACACACACACATATATAAAAATTAAATATATTCTGTTTATAAAAATCACCTATTATTTTGAAAAACATTTTCCGTTACAAAACAAATTTTTATATCCTTCATAGTTTTTAAATGTTACACATGCACGAAATATTCTTTTAAAACTATTTTAATATAAAAAAAACACATGAATAAAATTATTAAAATAATGCTTTTACATCATTTTAAATTTTTACATACCATATTTAGTACGTAAAAGTTTACCGATTAAGAAATAATATACCATTTCAAAGTCATACCATTTTTTTAATTAATCAGCTACATGATGTTTGACCTTATTAAAATCCGAGAACTAACAATATACATATAAAAGTTTTATGTATATATAAGTTAGACATACATTAAAATAGAAAATTAATGATGAAATAGGTCTTTACCAAAATTTTAAAAGGGTGATTGTTATTATTATTGTTATTATTTTATTATTCATTCAATTTTAGAAATCCTAATAAATGTTTGCAATTATCATTTTACGCACAAAAAATACAAAATAAATGTATATCATGTTAAACTATTCCAGAAAAACAGAAATATTTCTAATTCTAAGATGATATTTTTATAATTGATTTTTTTTTATAAAAGATATATAATTCATATTGGAAAACTATATAGAGTTTTGGAATTTTTAAACCATATCAGCCACAATTTTTAGTTAAGAGAAATTAAAATAAAAATTAATAAAGTAAAGTAGCTACACTAAATAAATAATAATTATAATAAGAGAATAAATATATTAACTTGGTTGAGCAGAACAGAAAAAAAAAAAAAAAAAAAAAATACAGCAAAATTATAATTTGTTTGAGCATAACAGAAAAAGAAAATACAACAAAATTATTTAAGTAAAAGCTATTTAAAAATAATAAATAAATAAATAAAACTAAATAAAGTTTTTAAAGCTATGTATTTGCCTGCATTAGCAAACAACGATTTTTATTGACATAAAGCAAAAAAACAATGTTAGCTAACATAGATTTTTTGAAATTCTCATTGTTACTAAATGGTCTCATTGTTACTTTAGAATTTTGATTTAACAAATAAATACATTTGCCTTGTAGTAAAAGTAAAATAATAATAATAAAAAATGGTTTTGAATCACCTTACTAGAGAATTTTCCTATTCGAAAGCTACACTTTATAAATAAAATTTTATTTTCATATTTTATTTTGTTATTCATTTAACATGTAAAAATTGCATACTTATAACCGTAAAATTTATTAAAATTTTAAGAATTTATTTTGTTTAACAATATCGTAAAAAATACATTTAAATATGATTCATTATTTCTGTTTTTTTTTTTCTCTCTCTCTCTCTTTCTTTCTTTGGCATCATGTACAAATGAACAATGCATAACATATTTCAGAAAGAAAATTCTATGTAACTCGCAACATGCATTTTTTATTAATTTTTTTTTTTCTTTTTTAAATGAGAGAGCGTTGTGCTTAATAAATGAAAATAATTGCGTTATTTAAAAGAAAAATCGTTTAATTTATGCAGAGATATTTTCTTTTCAACATCCATTTTCAATAAAAGAGAAAAATTGTATGAGATTAGTTAAACAAGCCAACATAATTAAAGAAAACGAAATAAAATTAGTTTTTCAAAAAAAAAAAAAAAAAAAAAGGCATTTTTTAGTTTGTTTTTAAATTTATAAAACGAAGATTATAAATAATGTAATGTGACATATTGTGACAGATTAACTAATAAAATAAAGAGTGTGTAATGAATGAATCCCTTTATAAATTGAAACAAACGGACCTGTCTCTCTTATAGTATAGACGTTATAAAATTTTTCATAAGTGGTAAACAAGCTTTTTGTACTGACTTCTGTATTCAGTTAGAACTCTAGAACCAAATAAACTTTCGTTGTTTAAAACGATAAATATTGATATAAAGCACTAATATTCAATAACTGGAAATATTTTACTAATTTAATAAATAAATGCATTTATTTTTCAGTAAGCCTACAGCAATTTGTTTTTGAAAGTAAAATGGTTTCGAATACCGTTTATAAAGTCTGTTTTTTTCTTTTCTTTTTCTTTTCTTTTTTGAGAGATAGAGCTGCTGTTTAGAAAACGTTTTTATTTTCATGTTTTTATTTTTTATTTTTTTTTATGAAAGCGTAAAGTATAAAATCAAGGTATAAAAAAATAAAACTTTTTACTATTACAAAAATATTAGCTTATTCAAAAATAATCCAACACAAAACATAACAGAAACGTAACTATTAAATATCACCGAAAAGTTACCGATACCACAAAAACATTCCAGAACAGTTTCTGTCACATAACGAGAAGCGAGATGAACATAGAAAAGAGTGAACTTCTCAACAAGATATCAGAAAGCATTCATGCAGTGTAAAAAAAGAAAGAAAAAAATCTATAAGTTTAACACAAAACAAAACTGTTTGTTGTACCAGAAAAAAAAAAAATTAACAGTAAAAAAATAAAATAAATAAATAAAAATAAATAAATAAAATAAAAATAAAAATGAAAACATATTTTTAAATACATTCTTTGTAAATTTTAACTAAAGATGATTGTTTGGTAATTTGTCTTGATGGATTTTACGGAACCCTGATGCTCACAGGCAGTAATACAAAGTTTTATTAAAATACATTTGCTAACAGTAGGAAAATTTATTCTTTGTAAAAACAAAAACAAAAAAAGATTAAATAAATAAATAAAATAAAATAAAGTTCGTAAAAAAAAAAAAAAAGTTTCCTAACGCACCAGCTATCAGCATACTTGCCAAAATCCTAATTAATATTCCGTAGTATTGTTTAGTCTCGTCCTTTTTCTCACACCTGTAAATTTTTAGAATAATATTCTCTAAATGTGTAATTGCGATTAAATATGAAAAAAAATGCTCTAAAAAAATACTGGTGTGAAAAAAAAGGCGGGTACTAAAAATTGTACGGATCATAATGAGATGATTGGCAAGAACTACAAAGAACAAACAAGAACTACAGAAAAAAAAAAAAAAAAAAAACTGTTTCTTCTTTACATCATTATTTTTTTCTACCGTACGAAGTGTGTTATATTGCAATAATAAAAGACTGCAAAATTTCTGCAATGCATCTATTTTTTTTTTCTTTTTAATATGAACATTAACAAAAGCTTTTTCCATTTATGTTTGTTATATGCTTTTATACGTTTGTTATACGTCATTACTTTTGTTACCTTAGTTATGTGTTTCCATAAGTTTTTTATAAAAAAATAATATTTTTTCACATATTTTTTCAATCATAAAATACACATTAAACAAAACGATATGGAACATATTTTGACAAAACTTTACTAAAATAAACAACAACATTACTCAACAACTCTTTACGAAAATAAAGAATAACATCCAGTGACAGACTCTTTATAAATATTTTTATATTGTGATATTATGATTTTATTCGTATGTATTTCATAAAATCGCAATATCGTCTGCTCTCTCAGTGCAGAACGCTATAGAATTTATCACAAGTGGGAAACAGGCGTTCCAGAAATTCAGTTCCACATTCAGCTTGAATATCGATAATTTGCCTCTTACTATAGACCCCTGCACCTTTAACATCATCGCTGGAATGACACTCTCGAGAGCTCGAGGCACTTACATGGAAAATCTGGCAACACTCGAAGCTGAAACACGCGACAATGCAGGGATCTTTAGAATATTCACGAGAGACAATGTAGCAAGTTTAAACAATTCACGAATATTACGCAGCAACTGAAATGATCATTGTATTTACCTCTTAAGGTTTAGAAATCGAGGAATTTATACGCGCGCTGTTATAAGTTATCAATCATATTAGTTGTGTTGTGGTATCAGTTATATTATTTGCATAATGTTATTAATTGAAAGAAAAGAATGCATTAATCGATGCAGAAAAAGGAAAATTATTAAAATAATATGTAACATTGGTATTACTTTAGAAAAATCTCACTTTTTCCTCCAATCTAAATTAAATATATGGTAAGTCATTTACAGGAAGAAAAAAATATGTGACTGGCATCTAGAATCTAAATTGTGGCTCAAGCAAAAATAGTTTCATATCATCCTTATAAATCGATAACGAGTTCTAAAAACCATATTAGAATTCTAGAACGTTTTCCTATATTCTCGTGATCAGTAACACTAAAAAATCGTTGTAAATAAATTTGAACACATAAGGCGAATTTTAGTAACTATAATTTTGTTTTATAACATAATTCTAAGAAATCAAGGGAGAATTTCTCCAATATAAAGAATTCATAATGTTCAAAACATTTATAATATTGTTTCAAAATCTAGAAAAATGTAGACTAGAAATTCTTGATCATTTCTTCTATACAGGTTATTTGTTAACCTCATACGCATAACTCAGAAATCGGTATTTCTAGATTAGGGATTCAGAAAATAACCACTTATTCGTCAAGCAGTATATATTTTTTCTCGGTGTAATTATAACTTTTATAATTCTTTCATCTTTGAAAATTGCATACAATATTGGAATATTTTAAGTTTTAAAAGGTTTCTTGGCTATGCTAACAGATTTTTTTTGTTGAAACAATAAAAATTTCGTTAACTCAATTTATTTATTTATTTATTTTTGATATAGTCTCAACAAAAATTGTGCTACTAGAATCCAAATAATTTTGTTGTTTTAACTAAACAGATTTATTTATTAAACGAACACTTCTCAAAATAAACAAAACAATTTTGTTGATTCAGTACATCGCTCGCCTATCGTCTGTTTTCAGAGAAATCTATGACGTAGCTTATCAGACTGTCCAATAAGAGTTACTCTTCTTTCAACCATATTCTTTTGGTCAACCGAAGCAAAGTGTTTTCGTTAACAGAACAAAATTATTGCTAAACCGACAAAATAAGTCTAAAAATATCTGTCAACAAAATAAATTCGGTATTTCCCAAACAAATAGTTTTTTTTAGCGCATTTTGCATTTAAAAGCCTAAATATGGAAAAAGAATTAGTAGTTTCCTTAAACATTAAACAAAAAATAATATGTTATATATAAGTCATTATAAATCCCCATGTTTGTATGTAATAAAACTTAATGTAGTAAACAAATGCTACCTGCATGATTTCCTTCATATGATAACAGCACGATAAATTCTCCGTAATAACGATTAGAAACAGTTGGAGAAGAACGTTTCTAAGATGTGTTTACTGGCTTGAGAATTCAATTTTGAAAGCTTTGGCTTATGAATCGACTGCCGAGGGATTAAACTAGAAACTATGATTTGAATTAAAATTCAGCAATTCGTTAAAGTATTAAGCATTTAGACAAAATGATAAATAGATTTATTAATTAGTTTTCAGGGTGATATAGATAATTTGGTTTGATATTTTTATGAGTCATCACATTATTAGCTTTTAATACTATTTCTTGTTCATCATATTTGTAACTGAATGTAAAAAAAAAAAAAAAAAAAAAAAAAAGAAAGAAAGAAAGAAAATCGCTTAAAATTACGGTATTTACAACGTCCCGTAAAATTACATTCATTTACAATAAGTTATTACTGACATATTATTATAGATTGAAGTGTAAGACATGAAGTACAGTATTTGAATGTTTCTAGTTAAAATATTAATAATAATAATAATAGTAAATACTTTTACAAACAAATATATTTGAATACATTTCTGTTTGGCAGATAGGAGGAAGGGAATCCCCACTCCTGTACTAAACATTAATATGACATAGAACTGATTAGAAAAATTAGACTGTTGTTAAATTAAAAAAATATTTAAAATTATTCAGAAAATTATTGCTTATAAAATTTTTTAAAACATATTCAAAAATTTTGAGTAGCACTTAAATTCAGAACACACACACACACACACACACAAAAAAAAAAAAAAAAAAAAAAAAAAAAATGAATAAATAAATAAATAAATAAATAAATAAATAACAAAAAATAACAAAACTTCACAAATTTTCAACCACAGCACTAACACATCTAAATTCTTTTAATCGGCTTCGTAGATGAAACATTTATCTCATTTATTTTAATTTCCGCGTGGAACTAGTTTATATATATATATAACATTTTCATTTTGTTTAGTGTAGTCTAAAAATATTAAACTGTACTGACGAGAATTTTTACCTTTACACGTAACGTGCTTGAAAAATTTTGCATGTTCCTGTACTCGAATTCACAGTCCCATCACAAAAGGAAAAATAAAAAGTTTCAAGTACTATAAGTATTTGAAAATTTTTAGATACTCAAGTACTACTGATTATGATGTAGTTTAAGGATACCAAGTTTGGATTTCTTTCTAATATCTGTTTTTGATTTATGCTAATAACAGTCTCACACGCAGAGAAAGAAACTCAGGCAAACTGCTAATAATCTCATTTTAAGATTCAGATTACTTTAAAACATATAATTACAGTAAAAACTTAACTCTAAAACAATACAATTTTGACTGTGCGTGGGTAAAACAAAATAATAAATTTTATGACTGTTTTTCAAATAGTAAACACTAATATTATTGTTTTTCCATATTACAACAGCCATCACTCTCAGTTAATTTTCCTGTGACATTCATTCAACAAGGTTCTTCCTTATCTCCACTACTTTTCCTAAACACAGAAATCACTCGTACATGAAATCAATCCAAACTTAATTTTCCTTCTTACCCCTAAATGTAAGCTGTCACTAAACGGGGTTTCGAGAGAAAAAAATGCCTCCGTAATGCTACAGAGATTTGATCTCCCCCATCCCTAAGTGTGGCTTTTACTTCCTTCGAGATTTCTTCACGATCACCCCAGCTGCGTCGAGTGACCATCCTGATCCCCCGCACGTTCCATTTTTGTCTGAGAGATCTTGCATCTTTACTCTGCACCAGAGGATTTTCTAGGGCTGGGGGCGATCGTAAAAACGTTCTTATTCAAGAAGTTATGTGTTAGAGACAAGCGAGGAGACGGTTTTGGAAAGGAAGATATGGAAACAGCTTGGTTTAAATGGTGATATTGGATGTCAAGCAATTCATAAATAAATAGAATGGCAGATTTGTGAGAAGTTACGGCTGTTCTTGTAAACGTTTGTTAAACGTATTTCAAGTTACGAGTTTACAATCAATGACGTAATGAAATAATAAATAACAGAAAGAATATATAACATTTTTTCCCTCCTTTTATTTATAGCAACATGAGAAAAAAAAAAGTTCTTGCTGTTTAGACCAGAATATATACGATTAAAATTTAAAAAAGAATACAACAGAATAATTACAACATTAGCTTTTTGGTGATAATCCTTTTTCTTTTCTTTTACATTTAAAGTTAGAGATAAAAAGAAAATATTTCTTTCTTGGATACCGTTCAACTAATAATAACGATAATAATAGTAATAATAATAAAAATAAAGAAAGTTCTGCAGATTTTGTTAAGGACTTTCTGCTCAAAATCTGCTGAAGTATAAAGACAGTTTAGGTAATAAACGTTATTAGATCGTACGGAGCTAATTCAGAGAAACGTCTACTGACATTTAAGGAACATTTTTTTTTTTGTTTAAATATTCAACAGAATAAAAGAGACTTTCATTTATTTGATATCTATGTTATTAACTCCATATTTATCTCCATGTTATCAATGTTACTATTATTGTCTCCATGTTTAAAAGCAGACTATGACAACATCTTAAAATTGTAATTATGTCTTCGGATTTTCGATTGAGTTTGTATAAAGTTTTGACTTTCATAACTATAGAATATTTACAATATTCCATTTTATAGTAATCTTCACAATATAGTAATCATGGTAAAGTAGTTTAATAAAATCAATAAACTTGAAATATTTTGAAAAGTATAATTTTAGTAAAATGGATTCTACTTACAGAAAATGTTTAGATAATAAAGTTTGAAAATTTATAAAGTATTAAGAACATTTAATATTGCGCCATATGGATCGTAAACCGTATATCATAAAATTATTATTATTATTATTATTTCAATATCATACAGATATTTGTGAATAGAGATTTTAGAATTTTTCTATAGTTTTTATTGCAATTAAATTTATACAAAAAAAAAAAAAAAAAAAAATCTGTATATAATATATATATATTATTTAAAATATTATAACTTTCATTATTACCGCTATTAGCATTGTGTTTCTTGAAATCCAACAATTCCATTTCCAATTCACTAAATATAGAAGCTTGAATAAAATGTGGATATAAAAATTAAATACTTAAAATTTATTTTAAAGTAAGTTCTTTTAAATATTCATAAATTTTAATAATTCTACTTTCATAGATAATTTTTTTTTAATTCTTAATTTTTATATCAGCAAATTTTACTTTTTCCATAGCACATATTCTGAATATGTTATACTTACACAATATTCATTCTCTTACTTTTATTCTGCGAATTATTATTATTCTTTTACAACCTTTTCTCAGATTTTTTTTTTTTTTTTTACAAATAAAAAAACTTTTTTTCGACAAATTAAAAGAAGCATATGTTCATTAAAATTATTCTGAAACCTAAGCATTTATTTAATATTCAAAAATTTATCAAGAAAAAAAAAATACTTCATAAGCAGTTTATTGTTGTATTGTTATTTCAAAATTTACAAAAAAATGTCTTTATATTTTACGCCATTTGATTACTATTAAATACTCTATCTGCTGGCGTATTTTATAAATTCAATTATCAACTGCTTTAAGGAAAAATATTTAAAAATATATATCTACTGTAAGTTTGTTAAACATAATTCGAAGTTTATTATTGCTATAAAGAAGCTTATAGTGTGTTTTCGGAAAGTATGCGAAGATAATTTTTAAAGGATATTTTCATAAATTTTATTTAAATTTAACTTAGTTCTAAATAAAAAGTTCTTAAACTCTTTCATTTTCACCCAACAAGGAGACAGAAATACCCTTTAAGAGGAAATATGTCAGATACGAAATATGAGCATATGCACTTTCAGATATTCGATTTTCATTCTCAACTTTCACTGTAATAGAAAAGGGGAAAAAAAAAGTTTAAATCTTCATGTACAAGAAAATTCTGTTACATGAGAAATCTAAAATGAATACGTCTTTACGGTATCTCCAGCTTTTAAAGTATAAAATAGTAAAACTTTAAAGCTCACAAACTAAGGAAGGTAAAATGTATATCACACGAACTAAAATGTACTTATCTTGCAAATCAACTTGCTGGCATGAAGAACTTATGAAAAATTGATGATATGCTAAGTTTCACAACTGGTCCAATACTAGATAAAAATTGCTTTCCTAGAAGCAAAAGCTTGATTTGCGAAGAACGTATAAGATAACAGAATTTTACTATTGAATTTGACTAGTTTATTGGCCAATACCCTCCAGTCAAAAGAAAAATTTCCAAACACACTTGTTTCCGTTCTAGAATAGCTAGAGTGAATTTATAGGAATATACGTGTTTGGAATTTCTAAATGCTATTACTGTTTTCGAAGATACACATTGTTTATTTTATTTTTACATAAATTACATGCTGTATTTTGAATGATAAAAAAATTTACTTTTACAAAAATACATAGAAAAAATAATACATAAACATTTTATTACAAAATCATCTATCAGCATGTCGCAATTGAACTAGATGAGCAAATTTCCCAAAATGTTTGAAATTTGAGAAATCGTTCTAAAATTATCCTATCATGTTCAATTTTCTCGGTAATTATCCACTTTTAGAATAGACTTCTTTAGTATTAATTAATATATAACAATAGTTCTGAAGAGATCGAATAATTTTTTTTGGTATTAAAATATAATACAATACGCATGTAAAGAAAATCGTATGAAATATTATTTTAAAAATTTGATGGCATTTTGAAATATTGATTATATTTGGGGAAGAAAAAAAAAATAAAATAAAATAAAAACTTTGTTGAATTTTTTTTTTTTTTTTTTGAAGAATTAGACATTTTCGAATGGAAAAATATGTCGCAAAATTCCAAAGTTGTACTATTCCTGAAAAAAGTTTTAATTTTTCTAATAAAAATTACTATGCATAAAAATAGTTTTAAATTCTTTTTAATATGTTCAAGACAAAGTTAATTAAGACTATAGTAATCATGTTAGAGTACCTTCATAATATATCAGCATGAATAACTGCTACAATTATCCAATTACAGAGGTACAGTTTAGGCTAAATATATGAGGACTTAAATGATAATAATTGTGATAAATAGTTTCCACACTACAATTTAGAAAAATTTAGAAAAACTATTCCAAAAATGGACTTTTCTCGAATTTTGAGGACATATGGTGACCCTAATTAAGACACACCATTAGAAAAAGCACTGATTCTGAATGGCACAAAATACGCAGATATGTTCTTCAAAGAGAGTTTTTTTTTTTTTTCTTTTCAAATGTAATATTTTTAACTCATCACTGTAAAAAATATGTCCTATTTGCTGCCAGAAATTCTCTGTAATTTGAGAAAATACGCATAATTTACGAAAAATTTACGTTGTCAGAACGTATTTTCTCAAATTACAGAGAATTATTTACGTCCGACAAAATATACAGTACACTGTAAAAAATATGTCCTATATGTTGCCAGAAATTCTCTGTAATTTGAGAAAATACGCATAATTTACGAAAAAATTACGTTGTCAGAACGTATTTTCTCAAATTACAGATAAATTCTGGCAGCAAATAGGACATATTTTTTACGGTGTACTGTATATTTTCTTGGACGTAAATATATATATATATAATAACACTAAATAAATGTTTTAATTTTGAATGATACTTGTTTTCCTAACGAAAATGTTGGAAAGAGAATTCGTTATTATTTTACAATTCGATCCAGAGGATAGTATTAGATTGTGAAACATACATTGAAACAAAATATGCTTAGAAATTTTTTACATATGCATTAAAGTATATATACTTCATACCATATAATATTTAAATATAAATTTATTTTATATTATATCCTAAAATATTATATCTATATTTATTTTATATCTTAAAATGCTTTTGAAAAAATATCATTTAATATTAGATATTATTAATACCAAACGAAGCTTCAGATATGTATTTAATAACTGGAGTTTTTGAAAACAAGTAAAAGATCCTTTTTATTTAGATTTTTTTGAGAGTAATATTGTTACATAATAATAATAATATTATTAATAATATTTAGCTGTTTGCATATTATTTTTTAATGATTCTTGTACAGAAAAATCTACTTGTTATCTACTTGTTGTTTAATCGTTGTGAAAACTGCAAAACACACGTAGACAAATAAATGAAAGTAGGAAAAATACATATATAAATCGTCCAAATATACGATAAAGCACAAACACACATATATTTCAGGTTAAAATAATTCAAAAAGAAAAAAAAAAAAAAAAATCGACATTATCCCGAATTTTTACTTGATGAATTATCGTGCTTATTTATTTCGACCCGAAATTATTTCTTTGAAAATTACTTGCATTCTATAGTATTTGTAAACAACATTTTTATTTTTCATCCATGAACGTAAATATTTCGGTGTTTTTACAGTAAAAATCAAAATATATTATTCTTATAACATGGAAGAAAACTTTTATTTCTTGTGATTATATTAGGTTGAACATTTCATGATAATCGTCAAAAAAATTATGTTGATAGAAGTGTTTAATAATCAGGGGAAGAAAATCCCTTAAAAATCCCTTTTACTTAAAAAAAATATCCCTGCCACTTGAGAAACCCATTAATTTTATTTAATAAGAGTAAATTCATGTAAGAATACTTAAACAAATTGTTTTACAAAGACTTCATATCTGTTTAGAAGAAAGGGTATTATAAATATGGAAGGGTACAACAGCATAGACATCCCTAATAAGTAAATGTAATTGAGGAGACTTTTTCCCTACAGCGGAGACTTGTCATCAAAAAGCAAACCATTATGTGCTGACAAACTGTGACTGAAACTCAATTAAGAATGACAGAGTACGAGGAGTGTGAAATAACTTTGTTTAGAAGAAAGTATGGCTTAGAAAAGAGAAAATCACAAAAAATGTGGATTAAATGTGCACTGCTTATGCAATAAATAGGTTATTAGAGGATTGCGTAAGTGGGAATTTTTGTCACATCTGTTCAAAGTCTATGCTTATACACATCATAGTTACCATATTCTTCGTTTTTTGTAGTAAAAATACCGGATTTAAAAAAAAAAAAAAAAAAAAAAAAAAATTAAGATTGAAAAACAAATGAGGCATGTTAAATATCTCTAGAAATGCACAACGGATAAAAAAAAAAAAAAAAAAAAAAAGAACCTTAAAAATGGTGCTACTGTTGACCACCACTTACCATTCTAAGAGGCGTAGGTGGGGAAACTTAAAGTTTAAAATGAGAATACATATTATTTGTTGAATTGCGACTCTTCAAAATAATAATAACGCTAACAATAGTAATCGCCTTACTTTGGCCTACAAATATAATTATTTTTCTACATATGGCGCCATAGTTAATAAAAGCGAAACAAAATTAAGAAAATTTAAATATCGGAATATCTGCAAAAAATACACATTGGTATAAAATATGTATATAACGTTTACATATTTTAAAAAGTTTTCAGTTACGAATAAATTTGACCGCCTTCTTCGCCTTTCGAGGGGTGGGTCAGAGGGAAATTATATTCGATAAAATTTCTGATTTTTAATGAAGATTTACATATTACGTGAATGTAACTTAACCCCTTAACTGCCGCGGGCGTATATATTCGTTTTCCACATGTGTGTTCCTTTGTATTGTACTGTTCCCAATAAAACTACTGACATGGCTTGGCAATGCAATAAAATAGGCTTGAAAACGATCTTGACAGTGTTATCCAAGAATTTACTCATTTCAGAGTTAAGAGAGAAAGGTGGCACTAAAAATTCGTCAGCAGGTAAGGGGTTAAGTAACACAATATATTCGAATCAGCACACATCATTTCGATCTGACTAATATCATATTCGATGATAAAATTCAATGGTATCAGTTGTGAAGATGAACGGTTGAATGATTAGCTTTTCTAAGAAAAGCTTATATCGAAGCTAATATACTGTATTTTGTTTCGTTCAATAAATACTTATTTCTTGTGAGCCCATAAAACGTTATCCAGTGGTACCAAAGTAGTAATTAAAAATTAAGATAACTTCTTATGACATCTAAATGTACAGAACACGCAATGAAAGAGCGAAATATTTTATTTAAGATTTTTAAGTTACCTTTAGACGTTATGCTTGTGTTTAAATAAAAATTTTATGCCAAAGATTCGAAGAAATTCATAATAAAAGTTGCCAACATATGACGATTTATGTTATAAACAGCTCTGAAAATAAAGAAATAAATACAAGTTCACTGGAATAGAGGATATAAACTTTTACTTTATTATAATAATGTCCTTTCACGTTTCAATTCTTGAACTGTTTGTCTGGAGCTTGAAAAGTATTGCCAGAGAGTCGACAGTCAATTTCCCCAAACAGGCTTTAAACTTTCCCAAATCAGGGTTTTGGTTTCGAAAAAAAAAATCCCCAACCCAATTTCTACTAAAAAGGTAAATTTTTTTCACAAAAAAATTAAAATATTGAACAGATTTAAGCTCAAATTTTTCACCAAATAGCGCTCATTTTTGAAAAAAAAAAAAAAATCCCCATATACAAAAATAACTTTTACATACACACTAATTATCGGAAAATTTTAAATCTATCTAAAGTACTTTAGTGCTGAGGATGTACGCAAGAGGTACTTCCATCCTCAAGATATCCTGAGGATGCCCTGGGGAGAAGGGGGTACCTTCAAAGGCCTTACATGTTAATGGAAACTGTTAAAATTCCCCACGCTTAGAGACAAATTCTTACAGTTGGCAATGCTGTAAACTTAACAGGTAGACTAAAATAAGTCAAAAAACGTTGAAAAAATTCCCTGATTTCTCACCCAAAATTTCAAAAATCCCCTCAAATTTCCCCATAAACATTCGGTCCTCAAAATTGTCCCCAGAATCCCCAAAAAAACCCCAAAATGGGAACATACTTCCCAATCCGGCAACACTGTATGAGAACAATATTTACTTTGTTATTGTATTACGATTTTAGTATGCAGTGCCACCTGCTGGCAACTTTTATTAAAAATTTCTAAACTACTGAGAAAAATCTTTCTTGAGTGAAGTCGTGTAACATAACTGGAGATGAACTTTGTGTTTGAGAGGACAAAAAAAAAAAAAAAAGATTGAAGAGAAGAATTTATGGTAAAGTTTGAGTTGCATCAAGTGAAAGCGTATCTAAAGGTTGCAGAGAAATCTGATTTTGAAATCTATTGCCTATCAAAATTATTTTCAGTAGAGTATAATTAGAGTGTGATTAATGAAAATATCGATTCTTTCTTATATATCAGAATTAATATAATAATTCTGAACATATTATCTGAATATATTATTCTATATATATTATCAGAATTAATATATATGTAATTAATTATATATCAGATAAAGTCATCTACAAAAACAAGAACGAACCTTTGTTATAATTCAATATTTTTTTACAATCAGTAAAATTGTTAAAGAAATTTATAAAATAATTCTATTAAGAATTACTAGTAGTTAAAAAGCGTGAAAATTGTCAGCTATGATGCATACGTTTATAGTGAACAGAGAAAAATTCAGGATGAGTTTTTTATATATTTTCTCAAACAGAAATTTTCAAAAGCTAAACAAAGAAAGTTTCTTTCTTTCTTTTTTTTTTTTTTTTAAAGATATATATATATATATATATATATATATATATATATATAATTTAAATTTTAAATTTAATATTTTATTCCTATGTTTTATGGGGAAATTTTTTGACAAATCTGTTTATGTATTAAATAAACTCTTTAAAATCTTAAAATACATACACACATCACACACATATATATGCATACAATAAAAAATATTAAATAGTAATAGTAATATTAATACTAATAATAATAAATAATACTCTTTCCATTTGGTTAAAAAAAAGAAGTCTGTGTTCAGATAAAATTAAAACAAAAACACAAAATTCATCTTGCAATGTCGTGCATTGCGAAGGTACTACTAATATATATATATATATATATATATATATATATATATATAAAATAAAAGAACTGGATATGTTAAATAAATTATATAAATATTTAAAGTTATTATTTAAAATAAGCAATTAATTCAAGACGAAATCCACGAAATTCGACATATTCAGAAAGTATAATAAATATATAGATTACCTACTAAGAGTTATTTTTCGAAATTTTTATCTCATAATATTTACAATTTCACGGTAAATCTTATTAAGACATGCATCATTCTTAGAAAAAAAGAAAAAAATTCTTAGTACAGAGAAACTTTTATGCGGAATTTTTATGAAGAAAAACAAAATGTTTAAACGAGTGATCTGGCAAAAATCCAAAACTTCAATATGTTTGAGAGAAGAAAATTTGTTCACGAACAGTTTTAGTATCAAACGGAGAGAAAACTGAGGATGAGTTTTTGATGATGAGCTTTAAAACCATCTCATCAAATGTGAATTCTTGAAAACAAAGCAAAGAAAGCTGTATTTTTAAGTTTCATTTGCACTTTTAATTTAATTTTGGCATGTCTTATAAGTTTCGATAAGTAAAACTTTCTGTAATATAAAATAGTTTATTTTTTAAATGCACGTACACACGCAGATATATAAATCATATTTTATCATGAGAATACGAAAAAACAAGGAAACAAGTCATGCTAAAATATGTTTAAATATAACCATACACTGTAAAAAATATGTCCTATCTGATGTCAGAAATTCTTTGTAATTTGAGAAAATACGCGTAATTTAAGAAAAAATTACATTGCCAGAACGTATTTTTTGTAATTAAAGAAAATTTCTGGCAGCAAATAGGACATATTTTTTACAGTGTAAAAAATGAAGATTACATATTGAAAAATGCATAATTTAGTTTTAAGATGATGAAAAAAGAAAAAATCATAAAATAACTCTAAAAAGAGAAAAAAAAAAAAAAAAAAAAAAAACTAATATCACTGGACTGTATTTATAATTGTTAAGATGAAAAATATGACATGTTTAATTATATAGATGTGTGAGTTACAAAAATCTTGATCGAAAAAAAATCCTAGAACTTATTATTTTTTTTTTCACATTTATTTATAAATACATATATAAATATATATGTTGACCGACAAGAAATTGCATAAAAGTTGCTTACATTATTTTACTGCGTATACCAGCTAAATTTAAAACAAAACATTCTGAACACATATAGAGTTTTTACTTTATATACACAAGAAAAAATAACTGGATTCATAAAACTTTTAAACTACCAGTTTTCAACAGATTTATGCATTTTGAGAAATCTCGAACCGATTTGATAATTTTCAGAAAATATCTGGAGCAAAGAAAGGTAGTAACCTTTTTTAGATTATCCTTAACCCTCATACCTGAATTTTTAATAGTATTCTTAAGTAATAACTATCTGAGATTAAATGAGACGGTGATTTCTATTTCTAAATAATGGTATGGAATTAATTTTTAGCTGGTAGCAACTGAACACCTACACTTAAAAGTGTTTCAAAACTCAAAAATTAAATTGATATACAGGGTGTTTCAAAACTCATGAGCAAAAATTTAAGGGATGGTAGAAAACATCTAAACAAACCATTTTCACCGTACAATGCATGGGCGGAGAGCAAGCGGTGACCGCTAGAGGGCGCTGTAATGGAAAGTATAAATTGCGCATTTTCTTACACATTGTTATTTCTTTCGCAGATTTCAGCAGGCATGGCGACATACAATAATCAGGAAAAGGCGGACATAAATTTTATGTATGGTCTGGCGAATCGGAATGCTCTGGAAGCCGCAAGACTGTACAGGCAGCTTTTCCCGAGAAAACACGTGCCAGACTGAAAAATGTTCGAGCGATTGCATCGGTGCTTGTGCGAAGCGGGATCCTTCATCTCCGGCATGCATGATACAGGACATGACAGTAGTGTGAAGACAGGACAAATTGTAGATGCAATCTCTCGAACATTTTTCGGTCTGGCACATGTCTTTTCGAGAAACTCTGTCTGTACATTCTTGAGGCTTCCCATTCACCAGGCTATACATAAAATGCATGTCCGCCTTTCCCTGATTACTGTATGTCGCCATGCCTGCTGAAATCCATGGTAGAAATGACAATATGTAAGAAAACATGTGCTTTATACTTTCCAGTACAGCGCCTTCAAGCGGTCACAGCTTGCTCTCTGCCCATGCATTGTATGGTGAAAATGACTTGTTTAGATGTTTTCTACCACCTCTTAAATTTTTGCCCATGAGTTTTGAAACACCCTGTACATGTAGATAAAATTTTCTAAATTTTCCAAATATTCAAGTTTCTGTTTTATTCTATAAAGGTTGATGTTATAATCCTGAAAGTGCAAAAAAAAAAAAAAAAAAAAGGAGTTACTGTTAACATTTTTTGTATTTTTACTTATAAAAATTTTTGAAAGTCTAATGCAAAAAGTGTACAACATACATTTTAATATTTTGTTGCCAAAATTTATAACAGGAACGAGTATCGTAAATTCTTATTGGATTGTATTTAAGCTTCAATGTTGACTAAAGATTCCACAGTGAAATACTTTAGGCGTAATTGGCAAGTATACGTCTTAAGGATTTCGAGAAGAATTTAAAGTTACGGCATACTTAAAGAAGTGCCGAAAGAGAACAATAAATTTTATCTGAAAAAAAAAAAAAAGGTTGTATTAATTCTTTGAGAGAAGCATTAATATAAAATATTTATCATTTATTAAGATGTAGTTTATTCTTAAAGAAAAAAATCTTAAAATGGACTTAAGTTTTCATGAGAGAGATTTATGATTTACAAAAAGAAACAAAGAAAAAAAAAATACAGAACGTGTTTTAAAGGAGTAATCTGGCAAAAATCCAAAAATTTACAATGCCTTGGATGGAGGCGGGAGAATAGAAATCATAAATTTACACATCTTTTTTTTTTTTTTTTTTCGTATTAAGCAAATAAAGGGAGAATGAAGAGTATAAACTTAAAAATTATTCCATCAATAAAGAATAGCTAATAATAATCATAGTGAAGTGTGATAAGAAACATTAAAAGTCAAAACATTAGTACCAAAAGAAATAAGGAAAAATTATTTTTTAATGTTTTCGTCATTGCAATTTTATTATTACTTCCCCATCATATTTATATAGTTGAAGGGGCTATATTATAGTCATCATACAGTTTAATACCCTATAGGTTCGCAGTTTGTGACAGTCTGGTAATTACATCTAGGAGTACTCCAGATATATGTCATCAGAATTTTGATTCTCTGGGACGGAGATGGCTGCTCCGGATTGATATTCCTCACATACTAAAAAAATTGGGAATTTAGACATTTATGTAATTTTTTGATTCTGTATTTTTATACGTGTTGAAGTAGGGGGATTCCGAAAACCACAAATTCGACACAGTATTCACTTGTAAATTAGTCAGATTCTTAGTTTGTTTGTCTAATAGTTTGTTAGCCTGTGTGGGTTTTAGCTCCAAAACGGATGATGGTAAACAGATCCGATCCATTTGAGAAATATCATTTATAGTACGTGTCAGAATCCTATTGAATTTTAATACTTTACATTGAAATCTTTGTAAGAAAACGAAATTTAAGGTTACCTTAATATGGCAGAATAGATTGAAATTTCGCATAAATGTTCATTTTGATGGTTATTGTTTTTATTGTATTATTATCGAACGATTTTTAAAATTCCATTCATGATACGGACATGAACATTACTAAATATAGATGATATTATACATTGAAAACTTCATAAGGTATTCGAAATTAAAAACTTACTTAACATGGCAGAACAGAGCGAAATTTTGCCTAACCGTGCATTATGATAACGAATTTCTTGTGAAGATATCAGTTAAATTTCAAAATATCATTCATGATACAAACATAAAAGTTATTAAATGCTTTTTTTTTTTTTTTTTAACTTCGTAAGTTAAATTTAAGTTTTTCATAACATGGAAAATACAGCATAAATTTACAAGGAACGTGTACTGTGAGAGTTATTTACAGCGTAAAGAGGTCAAAACAGTCTTAAAATAGAGAAAAGTAGCAGAATGTGAAATTCCATTTTTATTTGAATTATAATTGAACTATATATTTTTATTTGAACTATAATAAAATAAAGTATTTTGGATTTTTGTGGATTCGACTGTTAAAAACTTTTAAGTGTTGTTAATATGTTTTAATGGTTTTATGCTTAAAAAAAAAAAAAAAAAAAAAAAAAAAAACAGCTGACACGGAAAATTTTTAGTTAAAAGAGAGAGATAAAGACAGGGATAGAGAGAGAAAGAGAAAAAACCTCTTTTTGAGTAAATTGGACTAAGCGGGTGACATGGATTAACCATTTCCATAAAGAATAATATGGAAAAATAGTGTAGCATTTTTTTACAGAAAATCATGAATAGTTGCAATATAAACATTTTATTTTGAAATTATTATTGAAAATAAAGAGCATTAAGAAAAGTTTCAACATTCAAGTTTTGCAAAAATTGAAAATACAGGGTGATTATAACCAAAGTTACGATTTCAACGCGCTATAATTTTAAAACTACCCATCAGAGCGATTTGATATTTTACCAGAGCAATCGTGAGGCAATAAAATTTTGTTTTGGGAAGGAAAATAGTAGTTCCAACATGTTCCTATAGATGGCGCGTTCAGGGAAATGTCAGGGGAAACGCCTAAATGGACTCATTAAACACAGGAGTGTTGTTAGCAACACAATGGAATAGCAGGAAACAATAGACGTCAAGGGTTTACTACAATTTTTTTAGCAAAAAGACAAGAATACGTGTTTACAGCGAAAACACTCATAGTGAAAAGAGAAAAAGAGAAGTTTCCTGAAACAAATACTTTACGAATAATTAACGGAACATTTTGGAATTTTTCTTTTTTTTTTTTTTTTTTTTTTTTTTTGTTCTTTTGTCAAACAAAATTTCATTGTCTCACGATTGCTCTGGTAAAATATCAAATCGCTCTGATGGGTAGTTTTTAAATTATAGCGTTTTGAAATCGTAACTTTAATTATAATCACCCTGTAGTATGGAATATTTGGTATTCCATATTACCCTAATTGCAATCTTGGAGAATAAATCACAATAATCAACCACCTGTTAGTAGAAATAAGGTCAGAAATAAACTAAAGAAGTTAGTAGAAATAAGCTAAAGAAGTTTTATGACACAAAAACTGTTCTTCTCACTGGCGCAAGTTGGAACACCATTCATATTTGAAGCTCATTGGAGGTATTTGACTTGCTTCCGATGGCTTGCAGCACCGTACAGGTGATGGTTGTTTGATTTTCACGACGCACTGGTGCTGCGCAATAGGCAGTTGGCGACGGTCTGGTACTGACCCCTAGAGGTGGTCCGGAGACAGCCATCACAATTTTGATCGTACACGGAGAGGATGGCTCCCCTCGCTTCGTGAAACCCCAGAGGTATAATTTTGATGGGAACATGGAGGACATTGCGGCTACGACAGATTTTACGTGCACCAGCCACCATTATCGTACACAACGGTCCTTGTCCGGCTCCAGTACCGAACCCGTAATCTTCCAATTGACTTTATCGGCGTTTCGTAATAAACCATTGACACGTGACTGCTATAGGGAAAAATGCAGAATTATAGTGTGTACATTTGTGTTTTATGGGGAAATGTTTGCAATCTATAGGGAAATATTTGCAACCTAAAGGGAAATTCATAGAGAAATGGAGAATCAGAAGTCACATGTTGGGTATGATTTAGCATCAAACCCGAGAAAACGGATATTGTCCATTACAAGCCCGCGTTCTACAGACTAGGCTACCGCGGCCGCACCGTACAGGTGAAATATTGCGCTATTCCATTTTACCCGACTATTTCATATTCTATGCTGTTTCCGTATCACCCATATGATATTCGCATGAACATTATTGGTTATAGATATTGAACTTTAAATGCTTTTTAAGTTATTCAAATCGACATATTTTCCTAACATTGCAGAATAGGGCAATTGTTTTCAGATAGTTTGTATTAAAGGATTATGGCACTGGAAATACAGTCGGCAGCAAAATTATTGAAGCGTTAGCAATAATTTCTATTTAAAAGATGTGCACTTAATGCTGTTTTGTTAAGTAAATATTTCTCGAATCATGATTAGTCTTTATGCTATTGGTAAAAAAGTAAGTTGATGATAAAAAATAGCGATAATATATATATATATATATATATATATATATATATATACATATATATAATGTGGATTGCTTCAGTAATTTTACTGCCGATTGTAGCACAAAATTGCTTAGGCAATAAATGCAATCACGCTTTGTACTTATCAAGTACTTATCAAGCATTATCTTGTTAACGTTGTCGTTAGAATAACATTATAACAAAAATATTATACAGTCGAACTCGTTAACGTTAATCTCAAAGGGAATAAAAAAGGCGTTCATGTAATCAGCAGTTCATGCTATCAGTAACTCACAAACTAATCTTCATTTCCATGAGGATTGTGGAAACAGCACATGTTAACCCTCTGTACCATACTGTAGACTGTAGGCAACATACCGTTCGATCGTGGTTCAAATTCAAAGAATCGGTTCTACAACGTAATCACGCACTGTAGCCTGTCGTATACACTCACAGTTAGAGAATCTAGTATCTAGAAACACAACTGGATGGCGCCGTATGTCGTAAGTTGAAGTTCATTACTCGACAGTGGGTAACTAACGACAAGTGCGGACCGGCTCTGATTCAAAAAATAATAAAAAATAGTTTTTCGTGTGTTTTGTGTTTTATATTGAAACAGTGAAAAGGTAAGTGTTTCAAATTCATTGTATAATATTGATTTTGACCCAATTTCACGTATTTTATAGGATTTTATGCTAAAAAGTGTTTGTTGCCTGTAGGTGTTTTTGTTTGTTTTTTCGAAATTTATGAGAAATAAAAAAAAAAACCTGAAACACGTGTATTTTATTTTTTTCCAATTATTACGAAACAAATAAACACAAAAATATTAAAGGTCATGAGTTACAGAGGGTTAAAAGTAGTTCATGTTAAGCGTGTTCATGTTGACGAGGTTTAACTGTGTTCTGCGAAAAATATTTAATTCTTTTACGTATCATAAGTCAAAATTTCATTTGAATTAAAAAAAAAAAAAAAAAGAGCACGTTTTATAACTTTGCACATATGCATTTCATAAACTTCCTTTACATACATATATATATTACTTGAAAATATATCCTTCATTCTTATTTAAGTTTATTTTAAAGAAGCATCTAAAGACAGATATATGTTTAAATTTGAGAGATTCGTAGTTTAGAAAAAAAAAAATAAATAAATAAAATAAAAAGACGTAACAGAAGACATATTGTGTTTTAAACGGGCGATCTGGCAAAAATCCAAAATTTTCAGAATGCTTGAGTGTAGAAAATTTGCTCATGAAAGCAAAGACAATATTTTCGTTGTAAAAAATAATGAAAAATAAAGTATGGATTGTTTAAAAGAAGAAAAAAAATAAAAAGAGCAATTTTTTATACAGTAAAAGAAAAGCGAGATAAGTGTTAAAGTTATTATATTAGAAATGAAGTTTTTGATCAAAAAAGGAGTGAAAGGATTGTATAAAAAATGCATTGGAATCTAATTTCTTTGAAGCTTATAAATTTTTAACATTTTAATTAAGTTGTTTAGATTGGTGTTTATTCAGCGTTCAGACAGTAATGTAAAAGAAAAAGGCAGATGATAAATGCACGCCTGGTAAATTTTATAATTTATTCCAGTGTACTACCTTTACCCGCCTTTTTTTTTTTTTTTTTTTTTTTTTTTTTTGTCAGACCACTTTGCTCGCAGAGAAATGTCCTCCAATATGTAAGTGCAATGAAACAAGAAGAAATAAAAATAGTGGTGTGAAAACTGGGAAGATATTAATAATACTCCGGAATATGTTATAAATGTTACCATGCATGTAAATGCCAAAGTCGGTGTCTAAGTATTATCCAACCCAGATAACAAGCACATTTGCAGCAAGTTTGATTTTTCTTGATATTATCTTGCTATGACAAATTTGATGCGATAAATTTGTAGTGAAATTGCCGCAAAGTAGACACAACATAAATCTATCTTTCGTTTTAATTATTTTTTTTTTTTTCCCTTTCACAACATTATTTTGCAAACTAAAATTGCTATGTAAGTATTTGAAACTCAACCAAAGACTGATATTGAAGCGGTTTCGCAACGTTTTCTTGCTCGTGTTGTTTACTGGTGGAAGAAGCGTGACATTTTTCGCGGGGCTCGAAGTCTCGTGTCGACAAGTCTTATGCGAAATACAAGCTACATTTACATGTTTCTATGTGTATTTGCAGATAATATGACGCGATAAGAATCTGAGTTTGCAATGCATTAACAGTTGGTGTGACATGACAATCTTGCGTATTGCAATGAATTTGCAGTACTATTAATACGACAAACCTAACTATTCTACTAGTTTTCAACGAATTTGCAGCAAATTTGATACAGTAAGAGTACAACTTGCACGACAAGTTTGCTGCAAATTTGGCGTATGGTGACTTCGGAGTTTGTGTTAACTTGCTTGAATCTTGTTATGAACTTACAGCTTGTCACACTGAACTTGCTGCAAGTTTGTTGGCTTCCAAAGCAAGATTGCTGCAATTTCGTTGCAAATTGAAATTGCTATGTGGGAATATGCAATAGTAAAGTGCAAATTTGCACCTTACATTTTAACCTGGTATTTTTGTTTAAAATTTCAAGCTTAAACAGTTGTAAAAATCATTATTAAAAATTGTTATTAAATATGAGCATTTCTGATAAAAATGTGATTTAAATCGAGAAGTCACTGATAAGAGTGTAATTTAACAATTTGCATAAAAATGATTCGATAAAATATTTCATAATACAATGGTCACGATTATGGAAATATAATAGTTTATGATTTGATTATGGTTTATGAATATTTTAAATGTATTAATATAGGTCATTTATTACAGAAAATAAATGCTAATTAATTTAAGAAGTTTTATTATTATTATTATTATTAAAGATATTGACAAAAAAATTTACGGTTGCTAAGTCGAGATCAAAATAAAATCAAAAAGCTCCACAAGTAACTAAAAATATAAAACAAAGAATACAGAGGCTGTTCGCACATTTTTTTAGACGATTTTGTTTTGCAGTAAGAAAATTCGTTTGCATGGAGAATTTTATTTTCACTTTTAAAAAGGCAGTGAATGGAAAGATGCGTTTCCGCTCTTTCCAAAGTGAGGTTTTAGTGAAATCTTTATGAAAAGTATTTATCAGGAGAAAAATGGAAAAATGTCGCAACAGTAGATGAATCTTGGGTCTATTTAAGTGGTTGCAATAAAAAAAGATCAATTTATTATCACAAAAGTGGAGAATTGTTTTTTTTCTACATGGTTCAAAGATTCAAAATAAAGTTTTTCTAAAGGATTTATGATTGTCACTGGTTTTTCATACAAGCGCAAGATAAAAGCAAAAGAAATGTAACAAAAATGTCAAAATCAGCTCTAAATACTATCAAGAACATATTTTAATTCCAATTTTAAAAAATGAAAATCCAGATCGTTATCCACAAGGCTATCAATCGGTTGAACTGTATCAAGACAAAACAAGCAGCCGCACATCACAATCCGCAATTGCTTTTCTAGAAAAAAATGGAACAAAAAACGGGAATTAAAACCAGACATTTCACTGATATTCCTGCTAAATCTCCTGATGTATCACTGTTGGATTTTTGTGTTTCTCGACTCTTAAAATCAGCATTATCCAAACACCGACCTACAACGCTTTGTGGACTTTGGAAAGTCGTTCAAGAGGAGTAGAAAAATATACCTCTTCCGATATTATAAAAAGCATTATTATCATAGAAATTACGGTGTAGAATGATAGTTAAGAACAAGGGCTATCAAACTGAACAAATAAAACATGAAATATCAGTGAAATTGTTTCAGTACACTCCATCAAAATCGTCAAAAAAAATGTGCGAACAGCCTCTGTATAATATTATGCTCATATTAAAGGGTATTATTAGTTCTAATATTTCCATTAAATTGCAATATTTGGCTAATTTTTGGTGGTAAAAATATCATAAAAAAATATATGTACCATTTAGGTAAAAAAAAACAAAAAAATCAAATGCTGTACAGTTTTAGAATGATAACCATTTGCTGTGAATATAATTTATTATTTTATTGGAATTAAGAAATTAGATAATTCATTCATTTAGTTTTACACTCCGAACACTATAGTGAGGAAAGAATTGTAATCATGTCAAAAATCCGAATTTGAGATTTTGATGTTTTTATACGTTTCGAGGTCCCCTGAGTCCGTTTTTACTATTTTTGCGATGATGTATGTATGTATGTGTGTGTGTGTGTGTGTATGTGTGTGAGTAAACACGCTAGCGTCTAAACGCTTTTCTCGAATTAGCTGTAAGTTGGTACGCATGTTGCAAGTCACTGTAGCACGAACCCTATTGATTTTGATGAATCTAGCACTTATTGTTTTTTTACAGGGACACAAAGAAAAATGGATTGTGGGTCTATGGGACCACAATCTTAAAAGTGCGATAGAATCTCAACGCCTTATTGAATTGAGCAAAAAAAAAAAAAATATATATATATATATATATATACGCATATTATAGGTCACAGATAATCAATCTGTATAGATTTTGGAGAATCTAGCACTTACAATTTTTTTTACACGGACACAAAGAAAAATTCTTTATCATTATGGCCTATGGGGCCAAATTTTTAAAAGTATGATACCGTCTAAACACCTTATTCAATTGAGAATTTTTTTTTTTACACATGTAATAAGTCACAGTTGCACCAACTGTATAGAATGTGGTGAATTTAGCACTTACAGGGTTTTTACAGGGACACAAAGAAAAATTCTTTATCATTATGGCTTATGAGACCAAATTTCTAAAAGTGCGATAGCATCTAAACGCCTTATTCAATTGAGCTGAAAATTTATATGAATATTATAAATCACTGTTGCACTAACTATAAGCATTTTGGTGAATCTAGCATTTATATGTTTTTACAGGGACACAACGAAAAATTCTTTATCATTATGATCTATGGGCTCAAAGTTCAATAGCGTTAAATAAAACATTGTGTAATATATGGATAAAAATACTCAAACACTCTATTATGGTTTTCTCTCTTTTGATTGTTTAACAACTCCTCTTTCTCACTTTATGTACAAAACTGTTAATTACTCAATGCTCGGAAATTCGAGTGGAGTCACTCCAGGTTTTTTTAAAATAAACTCTCATATTTTGCATTTTTCCCCCTCGTTTCAAAAGCAATAGCAATGTTGAGTTTCTCTAACATCAAAATATTATGATGTAAATAAAAACATTATATCCACAAAATGTTAAAAAGGATTTAAATGATAATCATGGAAATTAAAATAGCAGAAAATTAATAAATGAAACGAAATGCATTTAATTACATTTACATTTAAAACTGTAAATTATATCTTTTTACTTTCTTTCTTTTTCTGTTATTATTATTATTTTTAATTTCCAAAATTCAGCATGAATTCATTAAACTTATACTGAAAATTTAATGCAAATAAAGATAGAGTTTTATTGTCACGAGTGGAGTCATTCCAGATTTTTTTAAAATAAACTCTCATATTTTGCATTCCCCCCCCCCCTCGTTTCAAAAGCAAATAGGAATGTTGAGTTTCTCTAACATCAAAATATTATGATGTAAATAAAAACGGTGTCGTGCTACTTGCGACCTTGTGATTTCCGAAATAGGGGATTATCGTGCGTTTTCCGAATGGAACACCTGTTAGCTTGCCCTCCTCTTTTGTCCCCTCACAGAGAGACCAGTTCCCCTCTCCTAATCTATGAAGGGATTAACTGTTTTTGTTAGAAGTTGTCTGGAAGAAAAATGATATATTCGGACTTTGAAAGTCAACCCTTCTCATTTTTATTTGGGTATGTCCCCTCTCTGGTCATAGATAAGCTGATAAGATCTTTTAAATTTTGCCTGTGTTTTAAACATGATTATTGATCGCTATATGCGCTGATAAATGTGTATGGATGCTTTTAATCTGTAATCAAAATACTTCGTGTGTGTGTGTGTGTATATATATATATATATATTCTAAGTATTTAAAAAAAATTATTAAAAGCTACTTTATTTATCAAATGTGAAAATTTTTAATACTTAATTTGTTTAATAGAACTATTTGAGCTTTTAATTGAAAAACCAATTTTTTAATATTTTTAATTAAAAAGAAAAATTCTATCAATGATTAAAAATGAAATTAAATAAATAAAAACAGTTTTAAAAAATTAACTAAAACGATTAGATAAACAATTTAACTAATAAAAAAATTATATATTTCTAATTAATTGATTGAGATTACTTAATGGTAATGTTTCGTTTTTCAATGGGGGGAAAAAAGAATCTGTTTTAAAATAATTTTAATATTAAAAGTTTATATATATATAAGGGTAGATAGATATAAGGATTATTATAATTAGAAAAAATAGTTAAAAAGGTATTTAATAAAATATTATAATATATATAGATATATATATATATATAATTTTTAACAATTAAATTAGGTACATTTTTTTAATATATTAATATATACATTTATATTAATATTTATGAATTTTAACATAAGCCATGAAAACACAGGAATACTGGAGTTTTTTTTTTTTTTTTTTTTTTCTTTAAGTAAAACATAATATATGTGGGCAGAAATCAATATAAATTTGAAATTAATTATATTTATAATCTACATTTATTAATAAATTTTTATTGCTTGATTATTATTGATTGTATAAATATTTGTACCTGCTTATAGCTTGGACTGTTGGTGGTTGGTGTTTTGGAAGAAAGGCTGATTGACTACTCTAGGCCTAAGGAGTAGTGCCCTCTGTGGTGGGTCTTTTAAAGGGTCTTAGCCCGTATTTATGCATGTTTCTGAGAAAACCATGAAAAACTTTTAATGGCTAGGCCGACGAGCACGCCCTGTGATCGAGCCCGGCATCTCACGTCTACCAGCTTTGAGCGTAGAACCACTTGGCCGCTAGTACACCCTACAGCTTAGAATAATAAATTTTTAAAAAATCTGTATGAGTAAATATTAAATTCATTACAATTTACGCATGTCCAGAGAGCGTTCTTATTTCTCTTGTTTTCAGGTAATTAGAAGAATTTCAGACACAATTCATGCTTGTTTAACATTCAGAATTATTGCTTTTTCTTAAAAACTTGCTATATCAACAGTCATTAAAATATATATATATATATATATATATATATATATATAAAATATTTAAATGCAAAATATTAGGCTATGCTTTATTTTACTGGTAAATATATAAAATACACAGTGTTGTATTGCAAATAAAACGATTTATCAATCAAAATGATCTATCAATGATTTATAAATCATGAATTTTTAGAAGCCTAAAGTTTTATTTTTATATTAATGAAAAACTTATAATAATGTTTCTCCAAAAACATTAATATGTTTAACATATACAATATTAAGCATAGTTACAAATAAATATCGTAGTAATATATAAAAGTATCACCGCATATTTAGAATGAACATAAAATTAATTCATAATAAAATTTTAATAGCCTAAAGTTTTGTTTTTTACATTAATCAAAATGTTGTATTAACGTGTTTTTCAAAGAACATCAATGTATTTACTTTTCAAAAAATCTTTATAAACTATATTTTATTAAACTAAATTTTTATATGACAATTAAATTATAAATATAGGTTTTTGAAATTTTTGACAAGGAGGTTTTTCACATGACGGTTTTAACCATGGTTTAAACCGTCAAAAATTGTCATGCGTCAAAAACCTGCCATCCTTGATAACAAATATGAAACAAGTATAACAGTATAAAATAATAATAACAATAATAATAAATTATTAACATTATTATGCAACATCTATGGATTTAAATAACTATTTTAATTTTAATATAAAGGTTAGAATTATAATTCATGTATAACATAAGTTTAAAATAACATCCCAATAATTATATTGTTTAAAAAGTAAGGTTATTAATTAAGATGTTTAAGATACAGTGAAACCTCTCAAGTTGGACACCCCTCTAAGTTGGACGCTTTTTCTCGGAACGGAATGTATCCATTAACATTATTTATAACCCCTATAAGTTGGACACCTCTCTAAGTTGGACACTTTTTCTTGGAACCGTAGGTGTCCAACTTAGAGAGGTTTTACTGTAATGTTAAATTATTGAATCAAATTTAAATTCATTTTAACGAATGTCTTTAAAAGTACAATATGACATGTTGCCTAACACAATTTTTAATATCCTTAATATTTCTGAACCTGCAGATCGTCTAAAATCTCATTTACATTATGATCATTTTATTAACATGTTAATTAATCAAATCTTTCAAAGATTTCCCATTAAATTTTATTTCTCGCTTGCTTTTTTTTTTTTTTTTTTATAAGCCGTTGTGGCCTTTGCTCATTCCTCTTCTAGTGATTATTGTTTTCTGTCATATTTTGTTTACGTTTATTGTATATAAACAACAGCAATATACAACTCATAATGAATTTTTTATTATATTTTGCCTTGTAAAAGGCTTTATTTCTAAATGCAAATATTTATTAATTCAAGTCTTCCTTGATAATGTATGATTATTGTAACGATAAGTCAGTACTTGATGTAAATAAAAATTAACTTGATGTAAATAAATAAAAATAATGTATAAATAAATAAAAATTAACGTGCAAATACACACAGGTATAAAAAAAAAAAAAAAAAAAAAAATCACGTTATATATGAGGACCTGTTATACAATATGCATATGCAAATAACACTATTTTCTTCCGAGAGATAATTTATAAAAGCAATAAATATGACACAATTTTTTTTTCTTGCATGTATGTAGTCAACTGTAAAGGGATTAAGAAAACATATGCCTACCCCCCTTATGAATCAGTGTATGTCAGTCATAGATTTTTTTTTTTTTTTTTTTTTTTTTTTTGTAACAATAGTTTTATAATTGAAATATCTAATTTCACTATTACGGTGTAAAAAATTTCACATGCACTCACAATATATATATATATATATACACGCATACAATGTATTTTCATACAAATTAAAAGCATCCATATACATTTATCCACACAACATAATCATGTATCTTAGCACTTAGCAGAAATTTAAAAGAGATTGCCTAAAAGCTGTTCGTTCGCTTTCGCTACCAATTTATTTTGAACGAAGGAGGGAGCATACTCAAATAAAAATGAGAATGATGAACTTTCACAGTCCCTTTTAATCGTTCTTTTTTTACTGGCAGCTTTTAACAAAAGTAGCTAATTCCCTTTATCGATTAGGGAATTATGACAGTGCTCTCTGGCACGATACCCCCTTATCTTGAAATGGGGAAGGAATAAGCTGCCAGGTGTAAGATCTGTTCGCAAATAGCACGGTTCGCAAATCACACGCTCGGAAGTAGCACGTAACCATAAAAACTATAAGCATTTTGGTGAATCTAGCATTTATAGAATTTTACAGAGACACAACGAAAAATTCTTTATCATTATGATCTATGGGCTCAAAGTTCAATAGCGTTAAATAAAACATTGTGTAATATATGGATAAAAATACTCAAACACTCTATTATGGTTTTCTCTCTTTTGATTGTTTAACAACTCCTCTTTCTTACTTTATGTACAAAACTGTTAATTACTCAATGCTCGGAAATTCGAGTGGAGTCACTCCAGGTTTTTTTTAAAATAAACTCTCATATTTTGCATTTTTCCCCCTCGTTTCAAAAGCAATAGCAATGTTGAGTTTCTCTAACATCAAAATATTATGATGTAAATAAAAACATTATAACCACAAAATGTTAAAAAGGGTTTAAATGATAATCATGGAAATTAAAATAGCAGAAAATTAATAAATGAAAGGAAATGCATTTAATTACATTTACATTTAAAACTTTAAATTATATCTTTTTACTTTCATTCTTTTTCTGTTATTACTATTATTTTTAATTTCCTAAATTTAGCATGAATGCATTAAATTTATACTGAAAATTTAATGCAAATAAAGATAGAGTTTCATTTTATTTAGACAATATATACAAACAAAGAAAATATTAAATAAAGCAACATTGAAATCTAAAACTAATTATAGCAAACAAGAGTAAATTTAAATAAATATTATTAAACATCTCTTTTAAAGCATCTCTTTTCTTTGAAGTTAAAAATGACTTTGGAACGGCGGTTTATTTATGTTTATGTATAGTAATAAATGCGATACATATAAAGAAATAGAGTTTTCAAATACCTACCTTAGAAACCTATGGTTACAAAAGGAAAATTTTTAGTACACCATAAAAGGGAATTTGATCGAAAAACAGTAAAGATTATGCAAAGTCTGTATAATAAACACAGCCTCGTAAAATGGCTTTTATACGGAAAATGGTAAAATTTTCTTTGTTTAAAGAGTAAATTTCAGATTGTAGGAAAATTACGTTGAAGTTTTATGGCATTTTTGGCTTTTATAGTACAGGGTTTTTTATATGAAATAATGTGAATACACTATCATAAAATTTTAAAATAAAAAATAATACATGTTAAAAAATTTTTTTCACTGTTTTCAATTAAAAAATAATTAAAATGAACAGTAAAATATTTAACTAGCTCTTCAAATTTAACTGAGCGTTATAAACGAGATTAATTTTTTACTATAATTATTTTTGTGAAATTGCGAATTGAATATTTGATAATCGATTGATTTAATATATGTGATCAGTTTAAAAGAGTACCCGTTGGTTTTTCTTATTACCCTTAAATCTGACGGATGTGGCAACTATCCTAACACTGAAGTATAATTGTTTGAACCTCGTTTAAGCGTGGGAGACAATTTTCAATACTGTTGGACTGTTACAACTTTATTTGCGAGGTGAAACAGAAATGGAGACGCACAATGATATTTAATCCTGTGATAATTTTATTTATGAAAAACAAAATTTAATTCTTTTTTTTTTTTTTTTTTTGCATTATCATTCCTACATTACCTTTACATTATCATTATCATTTTTACATTATAATTTTATGGGGTTTTCCAAAGAAATCCTGCAAACAACGATGAATTAAAACATATAACTGAAGAAATCTCGCCAATAACACCAACCATGCTGCGAAGTGTGTCAAAAAAATTGGTTCGATGTGTTCAAGTTTGCATTCAAAATGGTGACGAACATTTTTAACATTTTCTGCGAGGTAAAAAATGTAATGTAAAAAATTTGAATTAAATTATGTTTTTCAAAATCAAAATTATCACAGGATTAAGTAACACTGTGCGTCTCCATTTCTTTTTTACCTCACAAATAAAGTTGTAACAGTCCAACATTGTTAGAAATTATCTCCCCACATTTAAACAAGGTTCAAACAGTTACACTTCAGTGTTAGAATAGTTGCCACATCCGTCAGATTTAAGGGTAATAAGAAAAATCAACGGGTACTCTTTTACACTGATCACCCTGTATATACATATATTTAATGATAATATTTGTGTATGTGTGATAAATAAAGGCTAATTGGTAATTTTTATTTAAAAGTGCCTAATTTAGTGTTATGCAATGAATTATATCTTGGTAAGTTTTAAAAACCAATTTCTTTTTTTATTACGTTAACATAATGCCTGTTTTTATTTTTTAAATATAGGTTTAAAAAATCAATATCAATTTGGAAAACAGCATATATATTTTTTTGATAACAATAAGAATGTGACCGAAAAATAAGCAGATGAGTTATTCGTCACAACAACCCACAAAAACCAATTTGGTTTAATTATTATTATTTTTTAATAATTTGACCAGAAATTTTTTATTTATGTTTGAAAAAAGAAGAAAAATTCCCACTTTAAATTAATTCCGATAAGAATTAATTCCGAACAAGAAGGAGCTTTTTAATGATTGTGATCAAAAGTTTTCTATTCGAACTAACAATAACAAAATGAGCAAAAAAGAAAAAAAAAAAAAAAAAAAAAGCTTAATTTATGAAACAAGGCAAACATAATTGAATAAATAACAAAATAAATGGCTCAGAATGCTGAGGTAATTCATCAGGCGAATCATCTTCTCCACATTGAACTAAAAAATGGTAGGTTTGATTTATATTTTAAAAATGATTTTCTTTTAAAACTACGTATAAAGCATAAAAATACTCCGACATTTAACAAGTGCTTTTATAATTTCGCAATATAAGTAATATAAGATTCAATAACACCAAACCCTTTCTGAAATGAGAAATGATTAAGGTTCTTTGCGTCATTATAATTTTTTTTTTCATCTTCTCAAGTATAAATAAGTTGCATTCCCTTCTCACGTAACCCCCTTTCTCTCTCTTCCCCTCTTTCTGTATATATAGGCCTACCAGTAACCGAGTGGTTCTGCGCTCAAAGCTGATAGACGTGAGGTGCCGACTTCGAACCCAGGAACGGCTCGTCGGCCTAGCCTTTCGGAATTTTCCGTGTTTTTCTCAGAAACATGTGTAAATATGGGCTAGGTCCCTTTACAAAGCCTCCCACGGAGGGCCCTGCCCTCAGGCCTCGGATCTTAGAGCAATCAATCAGCCTTACTCTCAATTCCAATCCAATTCATTCTCTCTCTATATATATTGTAACAAAGTTGTAGGATGCAAGATCCAATACATAAATATATAAAATAAAAATAACCATAAATGATTTTCATAAAGGTACGAAAAAGCATTGTAACCAGTGACAATTTAAATAAGGATTTGAAATAAAGAAAAGAAAGAAAGAACAACAGTAATATTAATAAAATATTAGAAAAAAGTTATAAAAAAATAACCGCAATGCTTACTGGAATATTATCATTCCAAACTCGAAAAAACAAATAATGATATCCATCCATAAGATCCTTTAACAAACAGATATGCATGTGTATGTATATTAAATAGAAAAGTTTTTTATTTTTATTTATTTATTTATTTATTTGTGAAGAGAAGTGAACTCAGTTTACCTAAGATTTTTCTTCATAATTATAATCGATTTATAAAATACATATTTAATGTTTTTATAATAGGTGCTGTAAACGTTTTTGTTTTAAATTTAATGATTTAAAACGTTTCAAAAGTTAAATAAGTAATAGATGTTTGCACATATAAGTTAAGAAAAATGTTCGCCTCTTTTACTAATGTAAATTAAAAAACCATACAAAACTTGCACAGAACTGAAATAAAGTCAGTAATTATTCAATTTTTTTTAATGTATTTTTAAATAAAAGTAGTAATATAAGAAATAGTAAAAATTGTATTTGCATAAAATGCAATGAATAATGAAATCTTTTGATGTAAAATTTTATGTACTTTAAATGTTATATTAACTTTCATAAAAAAAAAGTTACACTTTTAATAAAATTTAATCATAATTATAAGTTTTGTTATTTTTTTTTTAAGAAAACACTTAATTTAATTTCTTTACCTTTGAAAAAGAAAACCGTAAAAGTTTTAAAAACTGGAGTTAGAATTCTAATACAAAAGTATAAAGCTTCACTTTTGAATAACAGACAAAACAAGTTATTAATTACTTATTCAGAATATAAATGATCAACGATTTAGTAAATGTGAGGCTTTTTTTTTCCTCATTTATTTTAACGTTAAGAAAAATATTTTTGCTGTTAAATTTGTTTTTTGTATTTTGAAAATTGTTCTTAAGTTAACAAAATTTAATTATCTTTGTTGTAAACGTAAAAAAAAGAAAGAGAAATCTTTAATTCATTTAGGATATTGTTTTTAATGAAAAATGAATTGAATTTCACCAAAATTAAATATAAAATATTAGAAAGTTTTTATTGCGCTTAATGAAAAAGACATTCAAACTTATTAAATGAAAAACAGAACTATTCCTTATTAATTTAAAGTAAAATAATGAATAGGTGTAAAAGTCAAAAACGCTTATTAAATTAAATTTCCAGGGAAGAATTTAATTTGTCCTGTGTATGGTTTGTTTATGGTTAAATATTTTCTTGAACTGTAAGCAAAAAAAAAAAAAAAAAAAAAAAAAAAAAAAAAAAATTAGAAATTCTAACTTCTATACTTTCATTAAATTATTTATTTATTTTATAATTGTTGCCAAGAAAATTAAACTTTAAATTTAACATCTACTTTTTAAAATAGCACGCGATCGTGTTTTATATAAAAATCAAATCATTAAATTCATATTTTTACTTTATTTATTTCATATTATTGCACGCGCACTATTTATTTCCTAATTCAAAATTATTAAAAAAACGTTTTCGATATCTCTTGTAACGATACTGATTATTATTAATTTTCTTTTCTTTTTCTTTCAAAAAAAAAAAAAAAAAAAAAGAAGATGTTTATGAAATTCTGGCAAAAGCAGGATTTGGTTTAGGACGAAGGACTATTAGATTTTTTTTTTCTTCCCAATTATAACATCGCTTTCAAATTATTCAATTATATTTTCGATAAATGTCCAACTATTGAAAAATGATTTCGACAAATGTCCAACTATCGAAAACGACAACGGAAAAATCGCTGTCTGAGACTAATAGGCCCTCAGTCCTAATAAAAAATAAATATTTTTTTTTCTCTTTTTATAGTAAGGCAGTATGTTATTAAATGAAATCAATAAAGAAAAATATCAGGTGTGTAAACTAAACAATTTCCATTACCCACTATTACATAAATCATATACTCTTTTTGGAAATAGTTTGGTCAAGAAACATAAAATTAATTTAAGAAATTAGACATCTAACATTTTTTTCCTGTAAGAAAAAACTGATACATACGTATAAAAGTCAATTTACACAGCGAGTTTCTTTTCTTTTCTTTCTTTTTTTTTTTTAAATCTTTAGAACTGTTTTTTGGAACACCCATTTTCGAGATCTATAACTGACTTACCCAATCAGGACGTCTGTGCATTTTCCTGTAGTAACCAAGTAATACATAGAGGAGAGGGGGGTATTATGGAATAGTCGGGAAATATGGAATACCGAGGTTTCGGTTCTGATTAGTGCTGCTATCTCTTCAAAATACTATGAATTACTCAAACATGATTCCCATGAAGCAATTCAGTAAGAAGCAACCGCTTGTTGCTGTCGTACCATTCTCTATAGAACAAAGTATGTTTTGTGATTTTTAAAAGTTTTTGCAGGTAAGTTTTCAAACATTTAAACTTACATGTGATTTGAACACACATGTGATTTGAACATTGATGTTAAACATAATGTATGCTCAAAGAATTGTATTTTGTTATGCATTGGTCGTTTTTTAGCTGAAAATATTTTGTCCATCAATTTAAAAGTTCATTTTTAAAAATGGCGGGCCGGGTATTATGGAATACTAGGTATTTCATAGTATCATCTGAAATTGACTTCATGTATTCAACTAAAGAAACAGAAAATAAAGATGCCGAATGTATCTTCTGTCACAGAAAATTCTCCGAAGATGATTTTATGAAGTCTAATTAGTTTTTCTATGGTTTAAACAGTTTAAACCACCTATTCCATATTACCCGACTACTTCATATTAACCTCCATTTGTAACTTTTTTTAAAGTAAACTTTTTATAACTAAAAAAAAAAAAAAAAAAAAAAAAAAAAAAATTGGATTTCTTTTCATTGACAATTCATCACAAATAATTACACTATGTACTCAATATGATTTTGGGGATTTTTATTAAAAACAAGTAAACTTATTTTAAGAAATGTAAATGGTATTCCATAATACCCTCCTTTCATCTACTAAAAGACGTCTAAAAAGAGATTTGTTTAGCAAATTATAAGAAAAGCATTAGATCCATTTTTGAGATACCGACTTTTATAAAGAAGCGCTTCGTGTAACCGCTTATTACTGTAATTAATAAGCGCTTATCAATATTGTTTAAGAGATTCATATTTAAAAATATTCAGTTGATAAAAATAAACTATTATAGTACATTTAAATGTTTAAATAATGTAATTAGACATGTTTTAATAACAAAAATAGTCTTTCAAAAACACTTTAGGTATCAAATTTATTCAAAATACTCAAAATATCGTCGGAAATGACGAATAAACATTGTCTTTTTCAGGTAAAAAGACAAAACTTTTAGCACTATACACTGTTAAAAATGAAATGTTTAAAAATGAGTAAATGGAAGTATTCATTTTGAAATAAGCAAATTTGTTTCGAAAAGGAAAACATTTTTGTCTCGTTTATGAAATATCAAATGTTTTCAAATTATTATCTGTTCACTTCATAATTTATTATAAATATACTAAAATAAAAGAAGTTCTTTATTAGAATTTTTGCAAATTTAACCAGAAAGAGTTTAAACAAAAAAATTATTCCCCCAAACTGCAGAACTACAGGGTATTTATAATTAAAGTTACGATTTCAAAGCGCTATAATTTTAAAGCTACCCATCAGAGCGATTTGATATTTTACCAGAGCAATCGTGAGGTAATAAAATTTTGTTTGGCAAAAAAAAAAAAGTTTCAACATGTTCCTATAGATGGCGCTGACAGGGTAATGTCAGGGGAAACGCCTAAAGGAACTCATTAAACCCAAAAATGTTGTTAGCAACACAATGGAACAGCAGGAAACTATAGACTTCAAGGGTTTACTACAATTTTATTTTTAACAAAAAGACAAGAATACGTGTTTACAACGGAAACAGTCACAGTGAAAAGAGAAAAAGATGTGTTTTATGAAACAATTACTTTACGGATAATTAACGGCACATTTTGTAACTACTTTTATTTTTTCTTTTGCCAAACAAAATTTCATTGCCTCACGATTGCTCTGGTAAAATATCAAATCACTCTGATGGGTAGTTTTAAAATTATAAAGTTTTGAAACCGTAACTTTAATTATAATCACCCTGTATATTTTGTATATTTCGAACTATACTTCCTACTGCGTTTTGAAAAAAATGCGTCAATGAGAATCAATGTTTGGGGTATTAGGATTCATGTTGGTCGATGTCAATTTTTGAGTAGGTTAATATACTAAGACATGGGATTTTTAATCTTCAGTATAGTTGCATCTAGCTATTTTGAGTATGTTACATACTGAAATTTGGCACAGTTTTACTCATTTTTGAGTATTTTCGCTTTTTTTTTTTTTTCAGTGTACTTTATTAAAACGGTGAGGTGAGTATTATATTTATAATCTGTGAAAACTCAAAATTCTCCTCTCTACAAATTAAAAAAAAAAAAAAAAAAACTTTTATACATTATTTTTCGTCTAAGCTTATATCGAACTGAAAAAAGTAATAAAGTTTTTTTTTTTTTTTTTTTTCTTTACAGACGAGAAAATGATTTTTATGACGTAAGAACTAATATATCCTGATATACACTTTTATTAATTTGAAAACTTAAACAAATAAAAGAAGCAAACAAAATGTTCCGAGTTACACATCTAAAATAACAACATGAAGGATGATGTAAATTGCTCTTAAGTAATTCAATTTGTTTTCCCATCATTTAGCATAATCGCCTAACTCAGCACCTGCACCCTCTGACAATTAAGAAAAAAAATGAATATTTAAATATGATGGATAGTGAAAATGAAATGGAAGAAAAGGGTATTTTTTTTTTTCTTTTTATATGTTTAATTTCAGATTTAATTTTAAGACACGCTTTTAAACATCTTTTTTAAGAGGAGAGAAAACTTTGAACATAAAATAATAATAATAATAAATAATTTTTGATATAAATGGAAACCATTTTAATTTATTTTAGTAATAAATGTATGTTTTGATTATTTTTATTTTAATTATCAATCAGACAATAGAAAAAAATATATACATATGTGTGTGTTAATTTTAAATGTGTATGTCCGTGTATGCTATTTTAATATTATATGCATGTTGTTATTATTATTATTACTATTATTATTCTTCGTTGCAGAGAAATTGAACGGTAAATTTAAAGAATTTAAAATTATACTAAAAATACCCATGTTTCATTAATCATTCTTTTTCTAGTCACATATAAAGAATTAATTAAAATAATTTCACACAACAGATGAAGAAAAACAATAGAATTATTCAAACAGTAAAATTAAACAAATTCAACAGTAAATTTAAATAATTTAAAAATTATATTAAAAATAATCACGGTCCATTAATCATTCTCTTTTCCGTAACATATCGAGTAATAATTAAAATAATTTCATACAGTAGATAGAGAAAAATAACATATTATTATTATTATTTTGAATCCATTGAATTCATACATAAAACCATATTAAAACTGTATTAACCTGAAGATGATGTATTTCATTCCAACATTAATTCCTTTAAAAAAGTTTATATTTACATTATTTATAAATGATATCTATGCGATACATTTAAATTTAAGATTATTAATTTAATATTATTCTAAGTAAAAGAAATGTTGTAAATGATAATCTTTCAAAAAATTCTAATAATCCAAAATTTTTGCATATTATTTCGCACTTATCTATTTTTTTTAAATATCTCGTAGAGTTTTAGTTATTCCTCTACAACAGACATTTTTGTGCTTTTTTATGTCACAAATCTTAAGTCTAAAATTGTAAGTTTTATTTGAAGTCTTTTAAATATATAATTGTTCTCAGAATGTTTATTGTAAATAAGAATTAAAAAAAAAAAAAAAAAAAAAAAAGAATAAGTTATCAGCTTTTTTTAGCATGTTATTATACAAATTAAAAATCAATGAAACATGGTACATTTCTACATAGCTGACAACTTAATCCGGACTGTTATTACTAATTCTCTTTAAATGTATTTGCCAGGAAATAAAAAGAAAATTAAACTACGAAAAAAAAGAAAAAAAAAATAGTGTAGGTAAAAAAAAAAAAAAAAAAAAAAGGGGGGGGGGTGAATATTGACAATGCTCTGGATTATTAATCAGGATGTTGGCAGCTCTAATTCCTAACATTTAAACATTACAATATCAAAATATCAAGATTAAATTTCAAAATATAAATATTTTATTTATGTGATTGATTAAAAATACACAAATCAGTGTTTTAATTAATGAATTACAGGTGTTTCATTAATGTTTTTTTTTTGTTTATATTTATATTTTATAGTATATTAAGTATTTTTAAGTATACGAATATTATAATGTAAGAGTTTAGATTAATCGGAAAATTGTAACAATTTAAAATATGTTAAATTTCTGTAAAATAAATGAAAAAATATATATAAAATTCATATATTTTTACAGTTTTTAAATTTTTTTTGATAAATCAAAAATGTATTTTTTAATCTACAAATTTTATTTTATCAGACAAATTACAGATATTAATGTATAAATAAAACTATTTCTGATCGACGAAACTTTATAAATTTGCTATGAAAATTGATTTTAGTAATGATGAAAATGATGTGGAAATTGTTCTTAACTTGCAGGCAATGTTAAAACTGATTCTGTCGGAATATCTATATAATGGTTGTATGATTGTAACATTATTAAGATAACAAACGTTAAATAGTAAATATAGTATTTAGAGTATTTCCTTATAAGAAGTATATTAGCAGTTTTTTCATTATTTGTATTTTAATACCACTAATATTATTAATTTAAGTTTTGCTATATTAATCGACGTAATATTAAAAAAAACAGTGCCCAAGATACTCAAAAGATTTCCATTCATGAAGACAATTTTATTTTAATACTGAAAACAAAATAGGCGCATGAAAATTTGTGAAATTATAGAATTAAGATAATAATTTGCATGTGTTATTCTCTTTAGAATAGAATTTATATTTATACATATAATTATATATATATTAACCGCAAAGGATATTTAAAGTAGGTAAAAATTTTCTGATAATTTTTTCTATATTTTATTTTATTCAATAATTTTCTTGATTTTATTTTTAATTCGTTTTAATGGTAGTTTTTATCTGTTTTTATATTTTTTCTAGTATTATCTAGTATTATTATTTTATATTATATCTAGTATATATTTATATATCTAGTTTTTATCTGTTTAATGGTAGTTTTTATCTTCAACTACGGCTGTCTTTTTAAGATTTTTGTATATGAGATCTATTGACAAATTATAAATGCCTTTCACTTTTTTACCTTATTATTATTATTATTATTAATTATTATTTTTAAAATAATGGTGTATATTATCAGTCAAACGTCATTTTTTAAATTGTTTCAAATTATTCATAAGTATTTTTTTTAATGTACTTTAAAATATGTTGCCTTAATATAATGTTCTTATAAAATAGTACACGTAATTCGATTAATATGCTCCTGCAAAGCACATTTCAGGACTTATATTAGAAAAAACTAAAACATTCATAAATCATAATACTTAAAATATAATGCAACTTATTTTGCACAATTAAGTGTCTGAAATTAAACGACCCTCATTGAGAAAGTTCTAAAATTTTCTACAAGACATAATGAAGTTATAGGAATTTGTTTGAGTAACATATATATATCAGAGTTTCCCCTGTGATTAAAATAGGGCAGGTTGTTGCTAGTAAGAAACGGTCCCTTTTTAAGATTTTAAGGGTAGTTTGGCATTCTTAAGGCCACATTTAACATTTATGCACTACACTCATTTCAAAATTCTATTATGCATGTTTATAATAAATACTTTTTTAATTTTAACTTTATTTTTTTTTTGTTTATATATATATATATATATATATCTTTAGTATATCATTATTCTTCAGTTTGTAGGCTATTTTCTTCTACATTTGTGCTCTGATATGAAGAGGCAATAAAGGTGCATTTTTTTTTTTTTTTTAATAAGGACAAGAAAGGTTTTAGTTTTCCAACAGAAAGGCAGGCAAGGCGCATCGCCCTTCTGAAATTGTCTAGGGGAAACTCTGTACATATATATATATATATATATATATATATATATATATATATATATATATATTAGTTTAAAATTTCGCCACCAGGAGCGCCTTTTAGTGAATTACACATTTCCTGATCCGTGGCCTCCCCTATGTCTCCAGATTTTAATCCATGCAACTTTTAGCTTTGGGGGAGTTTAAAAGATCTAGTGAGTCGTGATAATCCAAAAACTTTACCTGATCTTAAAGACAGCATTTCATAAGATGCTTGTGACATTTCCTCGAACACAGCGCGGTCAGCTGTTGAACAGGCTATCATACGACTCCAGATAATAGCCGATAATCATATTCATCACGTTGAACATGTCTTGTTGTAATAAAATTTGAGAACTATTGTTGGGCGGATATTAACCAAAATCAGACTACCCTCCTTTCCGTGGCTCTAAAGTGATAGCTTCATGGTCGTACACTTTGAATATCAATTCGATATTCGGGCATGCGTTGTGAAATGCCCTAAAATTAATCCTAATTAAAAAGCAAACATTAATCTGAAAAATAATATGGTTATGAAGAAATAAATTTACTCTCAAATAAAATTAGATTCATATAATTTTAAGTAATTTCTTTATTAAATATCCAAATTTTGAATACTAATAAAATTGATTATTCTATAATTTTACAATAAAATATAAATGATATAACAATGATCTTTGATCTTGCATCAAAGGTGCTAAAGATGAGTACTTAGAAAATATGCATACTTGCATGCGTTTGCAAAGTTAAATGATTGTCTACTGACCAAAATGAAGGAAGAGATTTCTCACCAGATTACTCGAAGTTATGATGCATGCGGGGCATAGTAAAGGGTCATCCCTGGGAGCACTAGTGTTGGGGAGCACTGCAGAGCACATCTTAGCGTAGGCGTGAGGCCGTCAGAATCTCCACATGATTTCATCACTTACACAAGTTGACAGAGCTACAGCCAAAACATTTTATCGTCATCTCATCACGAATGCAACAGCTAGAAGATAACTCTAAATTTTTTAACTTCTTCTCATTTTCCTCATTATAATTTTTGGGCGGTTCCCTCCTTGCATTTTCTTTTTTTATTGGCACTGCTTCTTATTGGACCCATTTTTTACCAATCAGTTTGCTTCTATAATTTTTATTGCCTTCCTTACGCTTTCGCAGGGGCTCATTCTTGGCAGTCGCCTGAAGGGGCTTAGCGTGTGGTCCCCTTTCAGAGTTCCACGTGCAGGTCATAAATATGACGTTGTATTTCTGTCTTAGGCTTTTAAAAGGCAATAAAACAGCTTTGTAGTCTTCAGTAAAATAGCTTTTGTATTTTTATATTCTTTTTCCTTTTAAATAATGCCCTTTTGTACCTTTATTATTTTGTTTTTAACAAAATGGCTGATTTTTCCCATCAACTATCATAAATATTGTGTAATTCATTAAAGGTCGCCCTCTGGTGGTGAAAATTTGAACTAATTTTTTCATTTTCTCAAACCAATTCTCATATCTTATATCCTACACAAATTTCCATAACTTTCTCAACAATACTTTCCATAGACAATTTTAAAATAGGGTCGATTAATTTCTGAACCTTGTACATAGCACGGAAATTTTACTTTAATCTAAAATATATGCTGTAAGATTATGCGAATATTTTTTATTTTTGTAAAACTTAAACTTAGTTAAATAATACATAAAAGAAAATAGTTTTTGTTTCTTTAATTAATTATTATTTGCATTCTTACAGTTCATGTATAAATAGTAATAAAAATTTTAGTATAATAATTAAATGTCAACACATTTTAATGTGTTGTTTAAAGTATATATTTTTAACAAAACATCATCATCTAAAATAAACATAAAAAATGATTCTTATAATTACCGTTATTAAATATTAGAATTTTAATAAAATGTCAGACACGGGAAGAAAGTTTGGAATATTACGTACATAGTTTAATAAGAAAGTGGCACTTTCATAAGATTCAATTATAAGACATCATTTTTGTAAAATAAACAGCAAACTAACTTAAATACATTTATGTGCAAGAATAACATATCATCATCAACAAGAAAGTACCGACAAAGGAACAAGAAAAAGAATTTACCTAAACATCCTTTCCTAATTAATTATGCTGAAATGTCAACAATGCTAATTACCCTGCACTGCACCTGGGCCTAATGTCAAATATGAAAAATGAGAAAACCCTTTTAAAAATAACGGATTAGTCTTCGGTGTCAAGAACCTTTCGTCCGTGTATCCAATGTGTTTTTTTTTTTCTTCCACAAAAGCTAAATATTCTTTTATTTTAATTCTCCGACACTTTATTAACATATTACAGAAATATTCTATTTTTAAATATTTATTTCAGTGTAGATCAGTCTAATGGAAAATTTGCTTTTCATAGACGTGTTAATTAATTTTTACAACAAATGCTATAATTAGTCTCTATGTCCCTAATATTGATGCGGTTTTTTAAAAATGACTGGAGACTGCTAAATCATAATTCTTAGGGGCAAAAAAAAAAAAAAATTACTGATATGCTTGAAACTATCATAAACTTTATATTATTTACAATAATATAAAATTTTATTCACAAAATATTTTTTTAAGTTTAATATACATATATATATATATATAAATCAATTCATAAAAAAATTACTAAAATTTAAAAATAATTTACATTTAAATAAATTAATAAAATTACTCTTTTTTTTTCTTTTTATTTATTTACTAGCAAACCCGTGCGAAATATTCGCACTTTATTCCTTTTCTTATTTACCTTTAATATTTGAAACTCATAAATGTTATACCAATTTCACCACCTAATTAAAATTTTAATTTAACAGAAGCCAAATTATTATTAAAACCAAATTAATTTTGTACAATAGTGAAACCAAAATTATTCAAAGAAAGGTTTCCAAATAAAATTCATGGTTCACGACCCAATTTTAATATTTTCACAGGCAGTACAGTTTTAATATATAGGACTCCCACGACGCCTTTTAAATTTTTGTCGTTATGTTGGCGATGACTTTTTATTAATTTTTTTTTTAATAAATAAAAAAATAAAATAAAATAATTCCTATTTTGTTTATATTTTTTATGATCGTGTTTTTTTAGTCAATTTATGACACAAAATTTCATATTTTGTATATATATATAAAATATTGCTTGATTTAAAATGACGCTTGCAAAGGTTCTGAAGAAACAACTATTAAAAATACATTTTTTCGTAAAATAATCTCATCAGACAAATGTCCTAATTTTTTCTTATTGGTCCATTGAGCTAAGTCCGCGTACTTAAATATTGTCCATGTATAAATATTCTTTTTTTATCCTCGCGTATCGTATCGTTTCGACAAAATATAATTAAAACTGGTCCATCTTAGAGAAATATTATATAGATTATTATTGTTATTTTTTTAAGAAATATTTTTCACCTGCAGGTATACTTGGAGTTACCTTAGTGCGTTGCATTAGTGTGTTGCCGCTTTGACTGCAACACTCGTGCCTACTTTGTTCGTCTGACGGTGGGTCGTGTGTTATTTCGACCCGAAACAACTGTTGCAAGTTTATTGCATCTTATGGTGTTTATTCGAAGTTTTGTAATTATTAATTATTAATTAATACTTGGATGTATTGTAAATGGATCTACATTGTCTTCATTAATACATCGTTCTATTAAGCAAAATTATTATTATTATTTTAATTTTACTCTTAAAAATGATGTTAACAAAATTTATAATTAATTTACCAAAAAGTAAATTAATTATAATAACTCTTTTGCGTGAACGGTTGTTACTGCTAATATAATTTAAGATTAAATTAATACGAAAGTGTAAAAAATGCATATGTTTGCAGGATTTTTTAGATATTCCTTAAAGTTTACCTATCGCATACTTGCCAACATACTAATTAACCCTTTCGCGACCGCTGACGTAGATTCACGTCATTTAAAAATCTGTATTCCGTAATGGGCATTTCTTTTCCGATTTATACGTTATTTATTTTTTTAAGAATACACCAAATATTCATATTTTTACAATAAAAATACTATGGATACAAATACTTTGATTAGAAAGAGTATAATTATAATATATATTCATTTGTAATATAAATGTGAATTTGTGAATACAGATTTTTTTTTTTTCTGAAATTTTGTAACTTGCGAGAATATCGCCCAGAAGCGGACCTAATTGTCAAAAAGACAAAAGCATGCTGTCGCGAAAGTGTTAATATTCCGTAGGATCGTTAGCCCCGCCTTCTTTTTCACACCAGTATCTTTTTTGAGTATTTTTTCTTCTTATTTAATCGTAATTGTATTTGGAGAATATTACTTTAAAAATTTACTGGTGGAAAAAAAAAGGGTGGGGCTAGCAAAACTACGGAATATTAATTAGGATGTTCACATGTAGTGAAATGTAACAGTGTTTTAATGGATTTTTGTGGCGCAAGGTCCAAATTAGAACTTTCTGCGCCAAAACAGTGTTTTGTGTAATATACGAAAAAAAGGTATAATAGAATTTAGTCGTATTATCACGTTCATATAGAAATTAAGAAAAAAAAAGTACTAATAACTTAAAGTGTTAACAGTTTGAAATATATATAATAAAATATAGGTAGGAAAGTTAAAATATCCAAATAAATAAAATAAAATAAGTTTTAAATAAAACCAAATTGTTCAAATCATTAGATAACTATTAAAAGGCTATTTTAAAAAATTAAAATAACTAATAAAAAAAAAAAAAAACAATTAATATCTGTTGACAAAAATTTATTCGTGGTTACAAATGTGCGCTTAAAATGTCTTATATAAAGAAACTCATGGTTCATTTAATATATATTAAATATCAATTTTTATTTCATTAATAACGATAGCAACACTATAAAACTTATGATAAAATAAACTATGAAAAGTTTTAAAAAATATTACAAAGAAGTAATAAGAATTTGAAAGCACAAATTAAAACAAAAAACAGTTAATAAAAATTAATAGGATTTTAATCTAGATATGAATAACATATTATATTTAATCGAAATTTTATTGAACTTCAAGTATCTAAAAAGACCTTTATCCAAAATAAGTGTATAATATTTTTTATCTTAGAAAACTTGTAATATGACATGGTTATTCTAACATTCTCTAAAACATCTCCCAAGTGAAAAAAAAGTTTTTTTCGATAAGCATAGTTTATTTTTTCTTTCAAGATAATGAAATATTTATTTCAAATTCTTTAGAAGAATGGGAACATACAAAACGTGTATCTAGAAAGCCACGCCTATAGGGATTTAAAATCGACCATAAAAATTTAATAAAAGAAAAAAAAAAGGAGGAGGAAGAAACTTTAAAAACTGCTTACATAAAAATGGAAGTTAGGATAGGTTTGAATCAAGAGGTTTTTATAGATTTTGGCATTGAAATAATAAATAAATAAATAAATAATAATAATACTCATAAACATCATGTTAATATAATATATCTTAAATTTAAATTTAACATTAAAGTTTTAATATTAAAACAGAATAATAATGATGGTTCATTTATTATTGTTATTTTTCAGACTTAAAAATTCAATTAGTTAAGAAACCTGGAACATTAGTGTTTATAATAAAAGTTTAAATTTCGACTTTAAGATTACTTAAGTAGCTAATAGGTTATCATGCATAAGTATTAAAGTCTTGAAAAATATTTTATATTCGCAAATTGCTAGGTTTAGAATTTGGAACAACTGCGATAGTCTTGAAGTTGCATTTTGCAATTTTTTCGATACTGTGAAATCAAATGGTTACCAATCTTAAATTATGTAACTACTATCCGTAACGGTTAAGATATTGTAAATGTTTGCCTTTAGTGTTAGATTTGGTGTTCGGTGTTTTCTCCGTGCTTGTTTTTTATTCGTCATACTTGTTGTTTATGGCGAGTTTTTGTTTTCTTTTTTTACAATCTTTTTACGAGTTTTTATATCTGTATATATTATTGTGTCATTAAAAATATTCCTTTGTATTTTAATAATTTTTCTTTTGTTTCCAGAACAGCAGTGGTGAAGTATTTTTTTCTCTTGGTAAGATATAGGGAGCTAAGCTATATTTTGTTTTTGAAACGTCTTACTGTCTCCAACATGCAATGAGGGCAGAGTTCCCAACTTTTATAATTTATTTACGAGCATTTTTAGCCTCGCCTTCTATTCACACCAGAAAATTTTGTAGATTATTTCTCTTTAATATGTGACAACGATTAAATAAGAAAAAAATATTTTTTCAAAATTTCCGGTGTGAAAAAGAGGAGGGGCTAAAAATGTTCGTGAATTAATTATAAAAGTTGGGAACTCTGAATGAGAGGCTTCCCTTATAAGGGCTTTAGTGATTCTTGGATTAATTAATATATTCTGTCTGGTTTAATTTTTATGGTTTGAGACTAAATTAATTTCTTTTTTTTTTTTTTTTTTCTTTTTTTTTTTTTTTTTTTTAACATTATATATACAAGATGTCCCATAAGTTTGCAGACAATTTAAAAATTCCTAACTATTGAATGATTTGATAGAATTCAACGCGGTTTGCGAAAAAATCCTTCTCGTGAAAGTGGATTTCTTTTGGTAAAGAAAAAACAATAATTAAGCTATTTGTGGTTAGACGGCGCTGTTCGCGGCCAGATCACACATTTTCATGAAAAACTGAACTTATTCGCATGCAGATGCTTACAGGCATATAAATCCTATTCTATGTGTCCGTCGTCACTACAAATTACAGTTTGCAAACGAGTTATAACACTGCTAACTGCAGATTTAGTCGGCGGTTCTTACCCGAGGGAAAGCATCTTCACTAATAACGCTTTATCCACCAATTCAGCATCGCAATTAAAACTTCATGTATGCACAAGTAGGAGGCGAAATAAGAAATAAACTGTTCAAATCGCAAAATAGTGCAAATTATAGGAGTTTCATTTACATATACATATTTTTTTTTCACATCCGTGGGAAAATTTAACTATTTATCTAACTACCTTTAAAAAAATTTAACTATATTTTTTTCTGTACCAAAAAAAATCCCTCTCCCAGAATGCACATCGCCTCCCCAGGATATCTTCAAGATGTCTTCTGGATGAAAAGGCATCCCAGAAACGTCCTTAAGATGTACTGTGGATAAGTTAAGCCTAACTGTGCTGTTAGGGTCACGAGAATGATTTATTTTAGCAAACTGCGTTCAGTTCTACCCATTCATTCAATAGTTATGAATTTTTAAAGTGTACACAGACTTATTGGACACCCTAAATTATGTCTCATATATTTTCGACGAATAAATAAAATTAATAAACTGAAAACATTCTAGATACTTTCCGGTGTGAAGTCACCGTTAAAAATCACGGAGATTTAGCACCTATTGCCAACAGCTATATGTTCCCTGATAACGTTATAGTGTTTTTTTTTTCTTTATAGTTCTTACCGTATATACTCGCGTATAAGTCGACCCCTAAATTCGAAAAAAAGAATTTGGATAACACCAGTATTTTACACTAGTTTTCTTTCCCTTATTTAAAGACGATAAATTCTGTGATTATGCAAGATAAAGAAATCAAGTTTAAAATACTGGTGCAAACCTCTAGATTTAGGGAGTCGACTTATACGCGAGTATATACGGTATTTAATAATTTCTTATTTTTAATCATATGTTAGTTATAATATGCTTTTTACGATATGCACTCATCAATCGTTTATGCTGTTTTATTAACTTTTAATAATTACCATCATGGTTTTGCTACCTGGTTTCTAAGCTTTATAACGATAAAATTTTGTAAGTATGTATACCTATACTTTTCAAGGAAGCTTGTCAGAATTGAAATGTAAAGAATTATTTACTAAGTCTTGAATAAATTCTGAAGAAAGCATATTTAAATAAATTATTGTTCTTAAATTTCTTGGCGTCTCCTCGATAAAGTTGCGGCAAACTAAATGCATAAGATACTCAATATCCAAAAATATAAAAATTATGTTTTGGTCAGCATCAGTATGAACACTTTGTTGTTTTTTTCTATTGGAAGAAAATAACTATTGGATTGTGGAGGAAATAACTATTATTTTATTCTATTGGAAGGCTATTTTTAATATGAACAGAAATTTAGCAATATTTCTTATTTATGTTCAATGGAAAGTGACTTGTAGACTTGTTGACACATTCCTTGGAAAGTGACATGATTGGTATACAGTGCACCTCAAAAATGTAGAGACAGGTGATTTTTTGAAATAACAATTCAAAAATTGAAACAATAATCACGATAAAAACAATAATAATAATAAGTAAATAAAATAAACATATAGAATCAGACTACAAGTGTATTACAACAAAGAAATGTAGCAAACAAAAGATGCTATCTAAAAAATATGAAGACTTTTCCAGTATTTAGTATTTAAATTCAAATTTTGTATCCATTCTTTTTAATTACCCTGAAAATCCTAAAGTGGGGCTAAAAATACTAAGGAATAAATTAAAAGTTTGGCATCTATGCATTAATCGAAGTTTTAAATATTTTTGCTTTTTCGTTTTTGAAATTTTATCTGTATGAAAATTCTAATTATTTTACGTACAATATATTTGTGATAATACGAATGATTTCTATCTGTATGTTATTAATGGTAGAAATCTATGTAAAAATTACGTTAATAAATATGATTCTATTCATTCTGAGAATAATTTATATGTATATTATATGTATTGCAAGTTGTTTATGCATTCCATTGTAGTGGTATCGTTCAGTTATTTTAAATTAATACCGTGAGTATTAATACGTGTATTGTATGCCGAATTAAGATGTTCATGAGTATGTGAATTGTGTAGATCCAAATATACATGGATTTATTGCATCACCGATAAGTGAATGGCTTGAATGAGGGTTGGAGTGAAAATTATACTGAGTAATAGAATTGTTAGTGAATCGTGCGATTGTCGTTTCAATTATTTTTTAAAATATGAAGGAATTAATTTTAGTTTTTTAGTCAATAAAAATCAAGCGCCGGGCAGTTATGCTTAATAATTGCTTATTTATTGTAAAAAGTAAATAAATAAATAAACTTGAAAAGACAGGTTACGTTAGTTCGAGTATAGGCAAAAAACATTTACTGACTTTTTTTTTACACAGTATATTTTAAAAGTACAATCGTGTATAAAAATCCTGTTGCAATATTAAAAAAATCTGGAGTGACTCCACTCGACTTTCCGAACATTGAGTAATTAACAGTTTTGTAGATAAAGTAAAGAAAAAGGAGTTGTTAAACAAACAAAAGAGAGAAAACCATAATAGAGTGTTTCAGTATCTTTCTCTATATATTACACGATGTTTTACTTAACGCTACTGAACTTTGAACCCATAGATCATAATGATAAAGAATTTTTCGTTGTGTCCCTGTAAAAACCTATAAATGCTAGATTCACCAAAATGCTTATAGTTAGTGCAACAGTGATTTATAATATTCATATAAATTTTCAGCTAAATTGAATAAGGCGTTTAGATGCTATCGCACTTTTAAAAATTTGGCCCCATAGGCCATAATGATAAAGAATGTTTCCTGGTGTCCCTGTAAATAAAACTATAAGTGCTAGATTCACCAAAATCAATAGGATTCGTACTATGGTGACGTACAATGTACGTACCAACTTTCAGCTTATTCGAACAAAGCGTTTAGACGCTAGCGTGTTCACTAACATACATACACACACATACATACACACATACATACACACACACATACATACATCATTGTAAAAATAGTGAAAACGGACTCAGGGGACCTCGAAACGTATAGAAACATCAAAATCTCAAATTAGGATTTTTGACATGATTACAATACTTTTCTCACTATAGTGTTCAGAATGTAAAAATGTGTTATTATAGATACTATTCTAAGTATAATATAATATGTAATTAATAAGATATAATGATTAATTACTCCCGGAATAGAGTGGCACGAGTATCGCGGATAATGCATATCGTGGACAAATCGCAAAAGTCTGGAAATGCGATAAATGAGTTAAAAAAATATTCTAGCTCAAAGAAAAAAAAAAAAAATGATTACATTGTATATAAAACATAATATTAATAGTGAAAATACTTACAATACAATAAAAATGATTTTATTTTATATACTAAAGTATGTAAAAATAGTAAACAATAAAATGATATTTTTAAAAAATTAAAGAACACGCTTTTATAGAAATGTGAACTAAAAAGCACAAAATATCTATCTTAGCATTAAAATGGGTAAGACAAAATTGTGTGAGTGACACACCATAATATTTACATACACTTAAATCTTTAATTAAATAATTTAGAATTAAACAAAAACCATTTTTAAAAAATCTCCCCTGACTCGGCTTGAACGTTAGACCTTTAGGTTCGTAGCCCAGAACTTTACCTCACAGCCACAGCGTTCACATAGGGAAAGTATTTTTTTACAATATAGATTTTTTGTTTGCTCCCAGAGCGGTTACAAACATACATACAGGTGAAGCTAATAAAAGCATGTTAAAAAAGTGTATTTACAATGAGGCTAGGATATAATCTGTAAGCTAATTTACGCACTAAATAAAACAATCCCACAGACATGTCAATATTTAAATTTAATCCTGAGTATAGTGAATACCTGCTATTTTTTCACATCGCTTTATTTATAGATGGGTTTTTCCAATAAGGTTAAATAAGAAGAAAAATACCCTTCAAGAAAAGTGGTGTAAAAAAAAAGCACGTAACAAAGGTACGGAGTAAATTAAAATGTTAGAATACCTGGTGGACTTCTCTGTTAAAAATTTTGTGCTAGATTGAAACAAATCATGGTACACTGTAAAAAATATGTCCTATTTGCTGCCGGAAATTCTCTGTAATTTGAGAAAATACACGCGTAATTTACGAAAGAATTACGTTGTCAGAACGTATTTTCTCAAATTACAGAGAATTTCTGGCAGCAAATAGGACATATTTTTTACAGTGTACAACAATAGCTGCAATCAAAATATGGTGAAACTTTTTATAATGATTTGGCACTAGATAAAACCAAAACTTGGTGCTACAGTAATTGTAACCATATGATGGTGAAATCATTTAGCATGCATTTTTTCAACCTGAATCGCCAAATTATGGTATAAGGTTTCACCATTGTATAGTTGCAGCTAATGTTATACCAAATTTTGGTTCAACCTCATACACTGCAACTAGTGTAGTACCAAATTTTGGTTACATCTTGAATCGAAGTTTTTAACAGTGTACTATACTGTAGAAAAAACATAAGAAAAGCTACATAATTCTTTTCATTTACATTTTTTCTTTTTCCTTAACAAAATAAATCATTTGTTCTTGCTTATTGTTGACAAAACACTTTCCCTTTATCCCGCAACTTTTTCTCTGCTCACGGATAATCAGAAGTTTACTGTACTTTCGTAATACAAAGAATAAATAATTTCATATAATATAAATATAAAATAACAAATAAAATATCTGACATATATATATATATATATATATATATATATCACGGGTGAGGCGTGTTTTAGAAAACTGTGGAAGCGCCGAAGCGAAGCGCTTCCATAAGCAGAGGAAATATCAATTCAGTCTTTCGACGAGGCGACGATACTTGATTATTTTTTAAAAATCTTAAATAAGGGAAGCGCTGCTTCCATCGCTTCCATGGACGCTTCGCCACTGATATATATATATATATATATATATATATATATAAATGTATTTAATTACTTTAATTAAAATATGTAATATATATATACGTATCAAGGATTAGGTGTGTTTTACAAAACTATGGAAGCGCCGAAGCGAAGCGCTTCTAAAAGCAGAGGAAGAATCAATTCAGTCTTTCGACGAGGTGACGGTACTTGATTAAATTTTAAAAATCTTAAATAAGGGAAGCGCTGCTTCCATCGCTTCCATGGACGCTTCGCCACTGATATATATATATATATATATATATATATATATATATATATATATGTATTTAATTACTTTAATTAAAATATCTAATATATATACATATATATATACATATATATATATGTATTTAATTACTTTAATTAAAACATCTAATATATATATATATATATGTGTGTGTGTGTGTGTGCGTGTATCAGGGATTAGGCAAGTTTTACAAAACTATGGAAGCGCCGAAGCGAAGCGCTTCCAAAAGCAGACAAAGAATAAATTCAGTCTTTCAACGAGGCAACGTTACTTTTTTAAAATCTTAAATAAGGGAAGCGCTGTTTCCATCGCTTCCATGGACGCTTCACCAGTGATATATATATATATATATATATATATATATATATATATATATATATATATATATATATATAAACGCATATAATTACTTTAATTAAAAAGAATGCTGAGATTTATTTAGACATGCAAAAAATGTTACTGTGTTTAAAAACACTTAAAATATTTAAAACACGTAAAGACATTTATTTTTATAATAACGAGTCGGCATGTTACATTTTAAAAGCTTTGACTTATTTAAGGTCTTTTAAATATGCATTAGGGTTTACCTTCGCATTAAATGCATTTTTCTTCGCTTTTGAAAATGTATCGAATAACATTAGTCATTTCTTATTTTTCAAAGAGGAAAGAAAAAAATATGTAGACAGTCATTACTTATCTAGCTTTTACGATATTATATATCTCAGAAATATAACAATTTTCTTTTACCAGATGTATCTCATTTTAGTTAATAGGAAGAACACAGTTATGTATCCAGACAACAACTCTTCGAAACAACGGAACTCCACTATTGAATTATTCTGAGATATGCCCATTAGTGAGATAGTACGACATCAAACCAAATGAGTAATTAGAGAATAAAACGGAAATATTTCGATATCTTTATTTTAAAATATTTCTTCTATTCATTTCTTATTGTCTGTATTATGAAAAGGATTTGAAATAAAATCTGTGATATGCATAATAAAATGTTTTATGCCCATTAGAGATAATTAAAATATTCTTTGTTTGTTGCAACATTTTGCATAAAAGAAAATTAATTGTATTCACTAAGTTTTGATGAGTTTCTTTTGAAAACTATTATATTTAGGTATCAGTTATAAAACTTGCATTTTTTTCCTTTTTATTATTTATTTCTTTTTTTAAATATATATAGTAATAATTTCATATATTTTAATGAACGAAGAATGGGAAGTTTACGAATCGGAAAGAATGGCACTAAAAAGCTTTCTAAATGACAATAAATGTAACAAATAATTAAACAAAATTCTATTGAAAAGATGATTTGATGCATATTTAACTACTAGACTCTTTAAGGTTGAAGCATTTATAGGTAGATTTATTAAGTTCTTAAATGTAATTGAAGGTTTTACTATTGTTTTATTTGTCACAACAAAATTAAATTAACTGGTCGGATCAGCATGACGAATTGAGATGGGATTTGGATTTTTTGAGTTTAGAAAAGTTTATTAACAATCAAAAAATGATAAAGATGACCCAAAGGGGTTAATCCATCAACATGTTTATGATCGCACAAGTTGCTGGAATGCAGCAGTGTCGTTAATCCCCAGCTGCAACACCTCGATTCATGGATGTGCTACAGTATATAATTTACAGTCTGTAGTAGATAATTAATCATTTATCGATGTCACAGATGACTAGAACTATGAAGTTCAAATATAACAAATGCTATAAAAGATCAATAATTCGCTTTAAAGCGCAATGTTTGGAAAACTTATGTAGGCAATGGACAGCTGCAACAAGACTATACTACAGAGATAGAATATTAGAACAAACAATTTGCAGAATACTAGAACGTGTTGGTCTTTATTTCAGTAAACCAGCCGATCATATTCCCTTAAATGAATAATAACTTCTGATGATAACATACCACCTCACTATGTGGCCCTTGAAAGCGAATATATCAGCGTGTGAAGTGTTCTCTCAAATTCTTTATCTAAATTATATATAGCTTGTGTGAATACAAATGGGTGATGTTTTGAAACACTTTACCATTAACCAAACTCCGATTTGTATTTGAAAACCGCTTTCTGTGATGGCGACAATTCTTCAAACAGTTCATCTGAAATTTTATCGAAAGTATCTTAAATTATTATTGTACAGCATGCATGGCCACATCAAAGTTTTCACACGGCATATTCAGAGGTGACGACACTCTGGAATTCTTTATACCACTATTTCTGGAAAATTACCTTCGTCTTATATAGTGACAGAATTTTCGATGATAAATAATGAGAAAGATCTTACTAAAAATTATTGTTATTTAAAATTCCAAAGGTTTCGCGCCTTCTGTGTGTTATACTGCAGCATTATTTTGATTTAATAATTAATTCTTGTTATTAATCATTAATAGTCTTGTTTTGTATTGTTTTCTTCTTTTATCAACTTATGACATTCATGTTAAGTGCTTTTTTTTCTCTTATTATGTTGTAGAATTTTTTAAATTTTCACTTAAATAAACATATGCATAACTTTTTGGTGTCAATGCATATTATGTGTATAGAAATATAGTTGTAGAGCATGGAATTTTTTCATTATTTAAATGTCCAAATAAATGAAATAAATATTAAGAAAGTTGAAGTAGATAAAGAAAGAATAAAACATGAACAATTCGTTTTAAACGAATAGATAATGATATACAATGATATATATGAGGTTAACCTGGATTAAACATTCAAAAATATATACAGTGAAACTTGGATAATTCGAACTTGTTTAATTCGAAATTCTGGATAATTCGAATTTTTTACTCGGTCCCTTGAATTTTGTATTAAAATAATGTTAAAAAAATCAGGAATAATTCGAATTCTATTTTGGATAACTCGAATTTTCATTCATTCTTTTTTTTTTTTCTTTTTTTTACAGTCTTTTAAAAGAAGGATAAGGAAATACAAGAGAAGCCCCTACCTAGTGCATCAGAAGATATGGTCCATATACATGAAATTTGAGGGTTTTTTTTTATTGAAAGTCATGTCTAATATAGAAGATTCTATTTTTGCATCAATTGGTAGGTTGAAGACATATGCTATGACACAAAGATGGTACTTAAAGAAGCAATAACAAATACCTGACTATTTAAAAAAAAAAGTGCTAAATAATTAAGCTCGCAGAATTCTTAGATATAAAGTTTATGTGTTAAATATTTGATCGTAGAGTTTTAATTTTTTTTTTAATTTATCTCTTCTTTTTGACAAATAGTAGATGTAATTCGAATTTTTGGATATTTCGAATTTTTCTCTGGTCCCTTCAACTTCGAATTATCCAAGTTCTACTAGTGCTTATTCAGGATTTCTCAAGAAACGAAAAAAGAAAAAAAAATCTAATTGAATATCATTATATTTTGCTTTCATTTTACAGTGCAAAAAATTTCATTTCTATTTATTAAATTGTATTTATTTAAACGAAATATATTACAGTTCAAATATTTCACTAATAGAATTGTTTTATAAATACATTTACAAATACCATTCTTCATTCTCCATAACTCACGAACTGAGTCCATTAATAAAAGCCACCTACCACTTTCAGCATTCTGTTACATCAGTCAACTTATGAAAATACGGGAAAATTGAGATGCAATTTTTCACTCTAAATGATGATCTAAAGAAGTTTTCAGCACAAGTCATTCTTAAGAGGCTGAAGAAGCAAACATTACTGACATCAAAGCCATGCTTCTTACAAATTATATATTAATTAACTTGAGCATCAATTACTGTAATCTTTCCCGCTTGACATCCAAACCTAACATCAGTTAAAAAATGGAGGCATCGGAGGTGGGTTCTTAAAGATGATGGATTATGCCTCGATGTCAGGTTAAAGAGGGATTTCTTAAACACTCTATATGTATATTTTAAAGGAAATATACATTTTTTACTTTTTCGTACTTTAAACTACAGTTTTATGCATCTTAATCACTTAATTTTTAAAAACATCTGGAGAAATATTTTATTAAATGCAATTTAAATATTTTCCCATTTACAGTAAGATTTTTTTTTTTAAATACAGAAATGTGTGCTTCAGTCACAGTATAAAGATTTATCATTTATTATGGCAGGGTTGCCAACATTTTAATTTATTCCCGTGAATTTTTAGCCCCGCCTTCTTTTTCACACCAGTATCTTTTTAGAGTACTTTTCTTCTTATTTAATCGTAATTGCATTTGGATAATATTACTCTAAAAATTTACCGGTGTGAAAAAAAAGGTGGGGCCAACAATACTACGTTATATTATTTAGTATGTTGGCAAGTATGTTAACAACATTTTAATTTATTCCGGGGCATTTTTATCCCCGCCTTTTTTTCGCACCACTTTATTTATAGAAAATTGTTCTACAATATATAACTACGACAAAATAAGAAAAAAATGTACTCTTTAAAATAAAAGTGGTGCGAAATAAAGACGGGGCAAAAGATGCCCTGGAATAAATTAAAATGTTGGCAACGTTGGTATAGTATTTGAACGGTACTTTTTAATTTATGAAGAAATCTATACTAGCAGTTACAGGAAGTATAGATAAGCAACAAATTGGTTTTCCTCATGAATTGAGAAAAGAATTATCAGGAATGTTTCAGAATATATGCTTAAATTGCTTAACAATTTTTATACCTATAAAATTTAAATGTACAATCGAAATCAATCACAATTATAACCACTTCTAATTTTTGTGAAATTATTGGCATGCCACGTCTTGTTAATGTCAATTTATTTATGTGTAATATAACTATTATTATATTATAAATTATTTTGTGAAATTATATGTATAGTTATATGTAGGGGAGACCGGGGCACAGTGGACCACTTTTACACTCTTAATTTCTTTTCACAAAAAAAAAAAAAAAAAAAAAAAAAAACAGAAAAGCAATGTACTTGAAAAAAAAAAAAAAAAAAAATAGCAAACAATCGCTAAGCCATTCTTGCAATGTCTTAAATTTTTTATAACAATATTTCCAATACATTATGATAAAAAAAAAAAAAAAAAATAAAAAAAAAAAAAAATGTGAGTACTCACGAAGTGAACTGCTGTGCCCCCAGCCTCTTTTGTTTGTATTTAATTAATATAAATTACCTTTTTTCTCCTCTAAAATTAGTTTCTTATACTATTGTAGTCTAAAGAACATAATTCAAGCCTTTTCATGAAATAAACTAAACTAAATTAAATTAAAATAAACAAATAAGAAACCAAATCTCAGTAAGAAAATTTATTAAGTTAAAATAGATAATTGCATTTTATTCTTTTATTAATATTATATAAATTAAATGTTCCTTTTTAATTCAGATATTAATAAATATTATACTACTATTCAAATATTTAATATTTTTTAAAAAATATTTTGAGATATAATTAATTGACATTTCATTTGTAGGATAAATATAACTAAAATGTATTAAGCTACTTCTTTTGTTTTTCGCATGTGATCTCTAAAAACAACAATATTAATAATTTTTTCCCACTATTTATTAAAATAGATATTATTTTTTTCTTTTCTTAATGCAGTATATTTCAAATAGTTATTAAATTTAGATATTATTAATAGATATTATATTACTATTCAAATATTTATTCTTTTCAGAAATTTATTATTCTTTTTATTTATTTTAACATTAAGATATTTATTACTTTGAGGTATTAATACGTTATATTATGTTTGTATCTATAAATTTAACTAAAACAAATACAAATATTAAATCTAATTTTTACTTTTAGGCGCATTGAAAGGTGGTCTACAGTGCCCCGTGCCAGAGTAAAACAAATAATAATAATAAAATAATAATAACTTTTAGGAATTTAAAAACAGCAATATCTTACCTTCCTTTAATAGTTATGTATTATTTATAGTCACTAGTTCAATCTTCATAAAATTTTGAAATTTTCAATGTGGAAAAATTACTTTGAGCAGCACAAAATATAACTGCTCAAAATTGTTACCTTACTATTTCCCCATGTGGTTTTTTTTTGCCTGCATGCAACTGCCATACATGAGTATCCATATGAACTGAAAGAGTTCAATATTAATAGATTTAAATAGGGGTGATCCACTGTGCCCCTAGGTCCACTGTGCCTCAGTCTCCCCTATATAATTATATTATATATGTATCAAATTATAACAATTCTTTTTATATCATTCGAAATAAAGATGTATACCATTATTTAAGTAGGTTCATTGGTTGTTATTATTTTATTTTATTAAATTTTAAGATTTTTTTTTTTCTTTTAACCGCATTCATCTTCTCTCCAATCACCTATCGTATATAAATATTAATTTTGCAAACATAAAAAATATTGTTATTTGCATATCCTATATTTAGTTTACTCGTAAAGAGCAGTTATTAATTGTATTAGTGTTTAATTGAATGCATTATGTACAATAATAATAATAATAAATAAATAAATAAAAGAAAATAAATAAATAAAAGAAAATTTTAAGTTACCTCTTTAATGAAAGTAGGTTTAGTGCTACACTGATCTTGAAACTTTGTTCATGAGTTACAGAGAAATTTTTGATCTTAATGAAAATAAAAGTTTTCTTTTTATATTTTTATTACAAAAAGAAATTCTTTGGATAACCGAACTGTATTTTTCTGGAGAAAATTTTCCACATACAACTTCAGAAACAATTCTTAAGTAGTATACTTTATTTTACTTGTATAAAGAATATTTCCTATTCTCAGATGGGAAAACTCAGTTCAAAACTTTTAAAATGTTCTTCTTTGTACCTTAAATGTGTAAACTTTTTTACTTTAATCTAATTTTTAGTTTATCCGTTATCTATATAAATATACATAAACTATGAACAATAATTTATTACTTTCTCTTACTCACACAACTGGTAGAGAAAGTATTGTTTTTGGGTCAAATTTTCAAAATTGAGTTTTTGTTATATTTACACGTTTTGAAGTCTCTTGAGTCCGAAAATAATGTTTTTAGAAGTTGGTCTGCTTGCGAGTGTATCTGTTATCAGCATATCTAAAAAACAAACAGTAGCAGGAAGACCAAATTCCGTACTCTAAATTTGTTTCATTAGTGATGCTTTTCCTTGATATCAAGCAATGTTTCGTGTACAGGGACATCGAAGAGAATTAAAATATATTACGTCTTTGGAGGGAAATTTCTCGTAAGTACCGTGTAATATCTAGAGACTGCCTAAAATAAAATGGAATTAACATATTTTTTATGTGCAAAAAAGAGTGTTTTGTGTAGATTTTGGCATGGAAATTAATTATCACTCGTTCATAGGGCTACCTAAATTATAGTGTAACCACGTTTCCTACGCCTAGCAGTGAGGACGAGTCGAAAATATTGGAGGGTTTCCAAGTTGACCAATAGGTTTGAATTTAGTAAACATCCAGTCATTCAGTATTCCTTTATCGCTTATTTTCTGTCAACGAAAAGCTTGTCTCCCCTATTTTACTAGTGAACTCGTTGAATCCGCACTTGCGCAGAGGCTTCCATGGTCGCAAGAAATGTAGTTAAAGAGTATCTGGTTATGATTGGGCTATACTTGGAAATTGCTGGAAGTTGATTTCATTTTACGTTAGTTATTTTTAATATAAAATTAAATTTAAGTACACAATGTGATGTGTATATTGTTTATACATAGTATACAGGACAACCCAAAATTTTGCCAAACTTTGTTTCTTATTGAGAGTAATTGATAGAAGTGCTTTGTTACTTTTTACAATGTCGGTGAATACTGCTCAGGAAGAAAATTAATTTTTTATACCCGTACTGTAAACTAAGTATTTTTTGAAGTTCTATTTCCAACGCTGGATTTTAACTATCACGTTTTGTGATACCCTGAATAGGAAAGTCTTATTTTTAGCGGCTGATCTGTATGTATATCTGTTATCAGCATAATTAAAATAAGTGCAGGAAATTTAAACTTTGTATTTTGAAGTTCGTATAAGGTTGCCACTTGGAAAATTTCTTTAACATTGCCAAGTTTGATGGCAAATAAATAACAACCTTGAATTATTATTATTATTAAATAAATATTGGTACTATAATTAAACGGAGTGTTGAGGGAGCGATTGCCACCCCTCACAAAGTAAGTTCCTAAGCATATTTCGTATTATTTTTAAAGTAGATTGATTTTTTATTATCTTACCCTATTGATTTTAATTTGCATTCTATCTTTATAGCATTGAAATGCAGGGTAAGAGAAAACTCTTACTTACAAAAGAGTTTTTGTAAGTAAATTCTTTTAATTTTCAGAGTCACATTCTACTATTCTGTCTAACAGCTTATATTCTCTTTCATTCATAGTTGCAAACTCTAGAAATTTTAGTTACCAGAAAACTGTAATTGAAATTTTTTTTTTTTAATTTAATCAGTGAAAACTGTTTCAGAAATATATATATAAAAAATTTATTAAAATTTTCCAATGGCCAAAAATTGATGAAGTTGGCAATTATAATTGTTTTTTCATGTAATTTTTAAAAAATTTTGTTTTATTAACATCACACTTTCCCCTTCTTCCCCCAACAGATTTTTTGTTTTTTTAATCACATTGTGTTATGTGCGGTATCATAAGGGACCCATGAGTTTAAATAGCTAATTTGTGTATTTTAAATGAAATTTAGATAAATTGGACATGAAATATACTGCTTTGCATGAAAACTGCCCAAACATCATTTTCACAAATTCTTATGTAAAATGACCTCTTAAATTTAAATATGACGTCCATTTTGCCGTATAAACCACCGTTTTTTAGGGACGGTGGTCCCCTATTTTTATCCCTTTTCGGTAATTTTATGGCTATAAATTGAATTTTTAGAGGGGAAATGATCGGTTTAACTGTTAAATATCTTCTGAGGTGCTACAGAGTTGGAAAATTCTAAAACATGAACATTTGCGGCAAGGGGAAAATTTAGGAGGGGGATTTGCCACTGAATTTATGTATTACATTTCTTATATATTTTTTTAATATATTATTAATGTCACTTGTTAAACCTTATATATTTTTTGTTTTTAAGTGTTAAATTAATTCTTTTTCATTCTTAAAATTAAATTCATGGGCGCATAAAATTACTGAACAGTGATAAAAATTGGAGAAGAGAGTGGTGTCCCGATAAAACGGCGGATGACTCGGCAAAATGGGAGTCATTTTGGGATTCAGGAGGTCATTTTACATAAGAATAAGCAATAATTGTATCAAGGCTTGAATTTTTTTATTTTTTCAGCGCAGTGATATTAGTTCATCTAATCCTTTACCGTCTCGGATGGAAATTACGAGCTAATTTACGTGTGCATTCTACAGATTTATTAAGAATTATATACAATATAATGTATACCACATTATACTACACAGTAGTTATGAGATATTGCGTAAGTTTGTATGGAGGATTGAAAGCAACATTTGACTTTCAAAATTTCAAAATTTGACTTAGAATTCGATGTTTCAATTTTATTAAAATATGAAACTTAATAACAGTAGTGATGTGTGGGAAAAAGTATTTTTAAATCCCCGTCATTCTGTGATGGGTTATAAACATTTATATTTGTAAAAAAAAAAAAAAATATATATATATATATATATATATATATATATATATAGTATATGCATATATGTTGAATTTGCTGTAAAAAGAAAACTTTAAACATTATTTTTCCGAAATTAATTTTTACATTGTTGCGCCGATTTCGAAATGTTCCTTGCGTCCTATTTTTTGTTGAATCTACATTAAACACCATTTAATGTTTTTTTATACTGTATCTTATAATAAATCTTAGTTACAAGTTTCTACTTTTTATTTTTTTAAACTTTCAAATTTTGAAATTAAAAAAAGAAAATAATAATAATAATAATAATAATAATAATAATAATAATAATAATAATAAACTTTTTTTGAAATTATCTAAAGCAACCAGAGAAAAAAAAATAAACTGGGGTGGCACTTACTCATTAAGCAATAAGCCTTATCATTTAAATTTATATAATGTATATTAAGAAAATACAATTTCATTTTATTGTTACATGGTATCGACTCGTCTTTTTACTTGACTTTTCCACCACTATATTCATCAAATAATTTTCCCCTTAATGCATAGTGGAAACAAACTACAGAAGATTACTATGCAAAACAGGTGATTCTTGAAAATACGGACTGTGTAAATCCTGTAATTATGTTAGAGTTGTTGTACTAATCGTAATTAATTGAAACATTTTTTTTTTCCTGAAATCCCTAACAGAAATAAAATCTATTATTGTTTCGCAAAACTTTTCAAAACTAAGATTTTTTTTTTTTTTTTTTTTTTTTTTTTGGCTGAATAAAATTAAACTATTTTTTTAATTCAATTACTGCTATGAAAACTTATTATACAAAGGAGTGTTTTGCCTAAACTAGATTTGTTCAAATAGTTTTATTAACTTTAATAATTATTCACTAAATAAACCTTTTTTTTTTTTTTTTTTTTTTTTTTCCATTCTGAATTTGCTTTTATTTTTTTTCCCCCTTCGTTATACTAATTCACTAAAAAAAAAAAAAAAAAAAAAAAAAAAAAAAAAAAATACTTTGCACATTTATACTTAATAAAGTATTCTTCTAGCTTGCAATTAAATACATTACTTTTTTTTATGTTTCGAATAAATATAGCATAAATTTAAGAAAGATAACGAAAAACGTGGTAAAAATTACATTCCGTTGTTTAAGATAAGGACGAAAAATATCAAATTACATTTGCTATTCTTACTGTAAGAATACTACGTATTTTTAACGTACAGTGGTACGGAAATGAATTAGCGTTAATATAATAAAATAAAAACTTTCTTTCTACGGAATAATTCAGTTTCGACTTCAATTTACTTTACAAGAATAGTTATTTTTTTTTTTTTTCGCTCTTTCTCTTTTAAAACATCCAACAAACAAAATTTATTTCTTAGAAACTTTATTCATGGACCTGAATTCTTATTAGCCTTCTTTATTTTCTTCCATTAGAGAAGTAACGCCGTTATGAAAAACCTTTTTAAAAGACGTATCATTAACGCTGCTCATGTTTAAACATTGCATTCTTGTTCTAACCGTGTATAATAAAACTTTTTTCTAAGTCTCAGAAGATGTATAGAATTACATTTGTCATATTCCCAAAGAAACACTGCTGAAGAAGTGGCTACTTACCTTTTTTTTTTCTTTCAGATAGAAGGTAATGGAATTATCACGGGGCCTTTATGTAGTTCTTGTATAAATGTGTAAATAAATAAATCAAATTACATTACAAAGAAGTAAATATATTAAATTTATTTAATTAACATTCCGTATATCAATTAGAGAAATATGGTAATATAATTAAGCGAAAGAGATGCCGTCGATTCTTAGAATAAGATAAGTTATTTTTTTTTTCTTAAATTAATTAAAGACGATAACCAGTAATTTCTTTTCAATAAGAAGCTTTTAAACTATAAGTAAATAAAACACAATTTATTTAATCTATTGAATAAGATTATTAATAAATTACTGAACTTTTTAAACATAATTTGTTGAAGGAAACTTTTAAATAAATATTTTTATTATGCACGATGCATTACTTTTCATGATTAAAAAAAGAAAAAATCTGTCGGTTCGCAAATTGCTTTTATTTTATTTATTTGTTTTTTACTTATTGTTGAATTTTTCATTACTCTTATTTAAAAAAGGCTTAAATAAAAACAGTCTAATTTAAAATTGGCAATCTCTTTATTTATTTCATAAAAACAAGTAAATGTATACAAAACTTGTTTTAACCTTTATCAAAATAATTACTTGACAGTTTAAACACAAAACAATCCTATGCACATAATATCATATGAATATTGTTTAGAAACTCAACATAAATAGCACATAATGTACAGTAATAACAGTAAAATAAATAGCAGTTTTTGTTCAAATATTTAACAAAGAATGGCAGAATCGTCATAAGAGAACAGAGAACTCTCCTCGTCTAAATTTGGGTTCTAAAACGCGATTTTAAGTTTAAAAAAACTGATTTGAACTTGATATCAATTTGAATGCTGAATTTCATGCAAATTTCAGCATAACGTAATTTTATTTTCTTAAAAATTTACTTGTTAATGAATTAGGGGAATATACAAATAATAAGAAATACACAAATATTATAGTTGCTGCGGTTTCGTATATTTTCGCTGATATTTCCAACACTATAACTACAAATCAAAATTTCCTTTTAATTGATCTTGGAATCATACTGCAGAAAATTACTATACTATATATAGAGTATTAGAAGTGTCAGGGAAAAGTATGGACTTTGAAAACCCAGAATATGTTTTTAAATATGTATTTAAATAATCAAAATGTGATATTCAACCCCCTCCCATATCCAATATATATACATATAGCATGAATTATTTAATTTAAATTTTATTATTATTATTAAATAGTTAAAAAAATGATTATATAATTTATTATTGTTTTTTCAATGCATATATACGTGAAATTTCAAAACGTCAATAGACACAGAACCTTTTATGTCAAAACTGCATACAGTAATAGATCTGATAAATGTTTTACTAATAAATTTATATAAAACATCGCAGTATATAATTATATTCCTCTCAGTATATAATTATACTCAAAACACTATCACGTGGCTATAATTTACCTATATCTAACAGTAATTTTATAGATCTAAAAAAAAAAAAAAAAGAAAAGAAAAGTCATATTTAGGTAAATTTCCATTGGTAAAACTTTCATCAATGGATTACGGTAAAACTCGGCAGTACAAACTCCAACATTTTCCTATAATGTTACAATAATTATGAAATCTATTTAGACTACATTAGGTGTCTGCCAAGGCATTTAAATAATGTGAATCACCTTTCGATTACAGTTTGTGATTGCAAATAACAGTGATTTACTGAAATAGCTCGTGATCTGTTGTTAAAGACGATAAAAAGGTTTTCTTTCATTCTCTTCTTGACCATATATATATATATATCGGTTGGAGGGAGGAGAATACTCAAAAAACATCCGTTGTGGTCAATAACAGATTAATAACTGATACTTACCGGGAAAGCAAAATATTTATAGCAGTACAGTGATTTACAGTATGTTTATAATTTTGAAAATGAATAAATCAATAAAAATGTGAAGCGACAGATAATCTTTTAGCAATGTTATATCCATTGCATATATAAAAAACAATTTAAGAGAAACTGTAGTTTATACGATTTATTTACAAATATTAAAAGCTAAATCAAAGAAAACAGTCAATTTTTATTATTATTATTAGTAGTACAGTAGATTCCCGTGCAAAGTGGAGGCAGGATTGCCAAATAAATACTACAATTTAATTATTTAAAACCACTACATTTTTAGGGTATCAATCATTTGTTTCAGTTATATTAGTTGTGAACTTTTACGCATTTTGGCTTCCTGGAAAATTTAATAGAAACATTTTATAACAGTTTTGACTGAATAAGTGAAAAAAAAGAATAAATAAATGTAAAAACCTTTCGGTAGACAAAATGCGTAAAAATTGGAAACTATGGAACTATACCTCGATTTAGTTTTTGAATGTAGTAGTTGCTTTGATATAAAATTAGTGGTGTTAAAAAAAATATTCTAGTATTCATCTGGCAATCTCTCCTCCGTGTTGTACAGAAGTCTAATGTATAAATATTATATTTTATATCCTCTACTGTATTAAAAATTTTTGGTTTATAAACTCTCCAAAAAATACTAATTGCATTGATTAGAAACTCTTTAAATAAGAATAAAGTACATCTTTTACGGTATATAACGTGAGTGAAAAAAAATACACATTTATTATATGAAGGGGTTTGGCTCTCATTTTTGTGAATGCCTTTATAAAAAATTTAATAACTGTGCGCAGTATTTTTCTTCGCTTGAACAATCTGAAGGTTGTTTTATATAAATAACGGTATTGAAAAAAGGGATTGAGTTGAACCCTGTGAATCGAGAAAAAATTCAACGACAAGAAAGACATCACACAAATTATATGCTTAAATTTTAGGTAACTTTTTTTTTTCAATCTACATTAACTGTTAAACAATTATGGTAAAAATACTTTATTAATTTGTATTGTTTCAAAATTAACCACTTGATACTTCTTTGCGATATTTTTCTTTACATTAAATACTAAATTGCATTATAAAAATAGCGATTTTTTGAAAGCAACTTTTTATGGGTAATATATATTTAACAGTTGCTGAATTTTTTGTCGAAGGCTTGGCAAAGGCAATAGCGATACCTTGACAGTGATTGATCAAAGCTGTAAACCAATAAAGTATGTCTCTGGCTGTAAGCCAAAATAAACGAGAAATACAAGACTTGATGCCAAATGGCCTGGAATTTTATCTGTATATCTTAAACTTATAAACCTGATTTGCGAAGGATATTTCATCTTGAAAACATTCTTGGTACTACTGAGCTCTTAGGTTTATTTATGTAGAAAACTTTAATAATGTTATCCAAATGATCTTTTTTTGGTAATTAGCTACATAATGATACAGTATTGTTTGTATATAAACTAAAATGAAGATGAAACCATTCTTCTTATTAATAATAAACCTAACATTATCCGAGAAAATGTAGAATTTACATTAATTTACTTATGTTTTTACAGAATAAAATAAAATAAAAAAAAATGTCAACGGAGAATTCTCAGAAAGAAAAAAATATAATTTCATATTTATATATAATTTATATATTTAAAATATAATATTTAGTGATAGTTTCCCTTATGCAATACTGTTTTAAATTATATTAACTACCAAGAATTTACAATGTAATTTTCGATCAAAGATAGTTATCGTCAGTAAAAACGTAATATGTTTTCTTAAGTAAATAGGAAAAGCGCTGTTATTTAGCCCATTTTTTAAAATTAAAATTATAAAATATTTTTCACGTAATTCAGCACTCATTTCTATTTAAAGATTAATTCATACAACAGCAAATATAGTTTACAGAACAGAAATGCATTAACCAACAAAGGCAAAATAATAATAAAAATAATAAAATAAAAATAATGGAGAAAAAAGAAAAAAAAAAGAGAGGGGGGGGAGGGGGGAGGGAGAGGGAGGGAGAGGGAGAGAGAGAGAGAGAGAAACTTAAACCAGAAAATATTTAGAAATATTACATTTAAGAATGTGAACCTTTCAACTGCATTTGGGAAAAAAAAAAAAAAAAAAAAAATCCCCCAGAAAAATATTTAATAAAGGTGCTGATTTGTTTAACTGATGTGACAAATAACTATTGCATGAGAGAGTGAGTCATAGAATTTTATCAAGTCCAAGAAAATAATATTGCAAACAAATAAACGAAACTGGCAGATGATGTCTATTAAACTCTAAAACCTTTTTGTATTAATTTATTTTATGCAGTAGCATAAATAAACTGGAATCCTCCTGCTACTGAAAATAACTTAAATATAAAACATTAAATGCTTCCTAGACTCTTTACTTCAAAGTTGCTTTCCTCAGGGTATTTCCCATGAGCAATGTATGGGATTTCGGAGAAACACCAAAGTTTCTCTGAAATACAAATGGTCTTCAAACGGATCTTGTCTAATCAACATACTATAGATTAAATTTCATTTATCGCAGATGTATGTGTGTGTGTACAGAGGAGAGTGGAGAATACAATAAATAACTATAACTTAAAATTAAGAAAAAAAAATATTTTAAATAAAATAATAAATTCTATAGTCGCGGGATTTATATATTAATGAATTATAAGATCTTATAAGATGTTTTCTAAACTGAGCGTGGTAACTAACTGCTAACCATTAACATATGTGAAGAATTTCAATTAAATCTCTTACAAAATGAATAATATTATTTAGGCTTTGAACAATTTAGGCAATTAATAAAAAAATTCAGCCTAACTAAGATACAGTAAAAAAAAAAAAAAAAAAAAAAAAAAAAAAAAAAGCTTAGAGAGATTAAGTTTTGTATATCACATATTTAAATGTGATCAAATAAGATCGTGACTATAAAAATACTGAAAAATATGAATAACTAAAATTAAAAAATAAAATGATAAATTGAAAATACACATTCAAAAAAAAAAAAAAAAAAAAAAAAAAAAAATGTGGTGACTTCTGATAACCACCTTGCTTCGAGCTCACTACAAATAGTTTTGAAATAGTTTTCTTTATCTTATTTAATTGAAGAACTTTAGTATTTAAATAAATAAATAAATTTCAAGCACAGGGGTAATAAAAATACATAAAAGTTGGCAAATATGAAAAAGTAACAATAGTAGTGATAATGACGATATTCAACATTATCTTGTATATATTTAATATTTTTAATATAAAACTGTCATGTGAATACACTTAATAGTTTCGAGATATGTTGGTAAACAAAACCTTATGTAAAAAATCTCGACTTAATTTTTTATTCCACTCTTAAAATTATTTATTTATTTATTTACTTATTTTAATGAAACCTAATAGCAGACTATGTAACGACTAGAGGAATTAACGAGAGAATTGATGAACATGAAAACTTAAAAATACCTAATTCAATAGAACTAAGTGCATCTGGTTCTCCTTGGCTTTTTTGCCGTTTATTTATTGTATATATCTTGTTATTTTTTTTACTTTGTAAAATGAACATTTATTGATAGTTCAAAGTTATTTAAAGCTAGAAAAACTAAAAAAAAAAAAAAAAAAAAAAAAAAAAAAAAAAACTTACGAGGCAAACGATGTAACGTACGTTAGCAGTGTTGATTTTAACCTTTAACTTATTTAATAAAGGAATGTTAATCTTTAATTGTTCTACAAAAGTAACTAGTGGATATGCAGATCAGGAGCCTCAACGTCCTATTTGCACCAGACATTTTTCAATGGGTCACTTTTATTTATTCCTTATTATACAATAGTATATATTGATTCGATTGACTTATTACCATAATCAGATACATTCCTGAGGGGCCCCCCTCAACCCCCCGCTGTATCTCTCTTTGTATACCTATTTGTATATCATATAAAGTGTTACGGAATTGAAAATAATTGCATTTATTTTTGTATAATTTTTTTCAAAGAGGCTTAGTAAGTCGGTAAAATGCTAATTTTGTGCATTTCTAGTCGTTTTAGCGTTAAAATAGCCTAATTTTCCTTTAAAAACGCATTGAAAAGCACCATTTAAGGGAAGAAATGGATTTGGTGCCAAATTTGGCGACTGTTTCCCTTCTTGGCGATTTTTTTGGCGACCTTGGCGAAAAAATCCTTATTAGAGATATACCAAATATGGAAGCTCTAATCTCATTGGCTGATGAGATACGATAATTTTCCAGAACAGTCTGTGTACGATAGAATAGTATAAAAGGAGCATTTTTTTAGCCAAGGCGGCCAATCTCAGATGTGTGTCAGTTTCGTCAAATGCTTGCTTTGCTTTGAGCCTCTTTGAATGAGACTTGCTTTATGTGTTATTGATAAACAGTTTGTACTGTTGTTTTGCTGTTAACGGCTGTTGTTTAAGCTATGTTTACTGGTTGAATTGAAGCTGATACTTGGTTTATAGACCTGTATTTTTCTGGAACTTTCTGTAAATAAATCACTGAATTTTTGCAAGTTTCACCTTTCATTCTCGGACAACTTACGAACCCCCAAGTGCGCAACAATATGTATTCTTAATAAACGACGGTCTTGTATTATATCCCTGAAATTCATAAATACCAAATTTCATACAAAAAAATTACATAGCATATCGGAAATATTTTGCGTATTCTTTAAACTAATTATCAATTCTTTGCCCACAATTTTCAACAGAAAAACATGCTTTTAAAATTCTAATAAAATTTCATTATATTTGATGGGGTGTAACCATGTTAAAATACACTTTTAAGAAATACCGACTATAGGCCGTAATAGTACGAAATTCCTTTATGTATCCCGGAAAAGTAGCCACAGTCATTATAAACGCCAATAATAAGAATAAACCAAATTAATTATAACTCATTACTTTTTCAAACTAATTTGACATCATTTGGATGATTACAGTACATACTCGGAATTATTTTGTGTGGTCCCATAAACTATTTAGTCTATACATAACCTTTTTTAAGAGAAAACATGATTTTAAGCATCTTTATAATGTATGTTAACTTTATTAAGTTCAATTCAGCATAAACGCATTAAAGTGCGCTCTAAAATTAAAAATTTGTCCATAGGCTCTAATGTTACGAAATTCTTTCGTGTGTCTTTGTAAACGAACCATAAACATTGTATACACCAGTAAAAACTATTCAGCTTATTTTGCGTTTAAAATTAATAATTGTTCCAAATTTAACATCGTTTGGATGACTAAGTGACATTGTCAGAACACTTTTGTAAGGTCCTGTACATCAATTAGAAAGCTTAAGAGCACATATTTTCTTCAAACAACATAAGTTTAATAAGCATTTTACTCACGTACTCTAGTTTCATTTTCTTCATTGCAAAGTAATGATATTAAAATGCGTTTAAACGAAATTCACCCCATACGCCGTAATGTTAAGAATTTTGGCGTATCCCTGTACACAGTTTATAAAAAATATAGCAATAAAAATTATACAGCTACTTATATGCAAAGCTGGAACGTGTGCGCCAATTTGCAAGTCAATCGAAGGATTTTTGCGGCTGCTATTGCGGTACATACAAATTTTTCCCATAGGCCGTAAGGATAAGAAAAATTTTGGCGTGTCCCTGTACACGAACAACAAATGGAATACACACCTAACACTATACAGCTAATTCCGTTGGGCTCATGAATATGTGTACAAAATTGCAAGTCAATAGCGTTCTTTTTTGGGCCGCTATCGCGGTACATACAAATTCTTCCCATAGGCCGTAATGATAAAAAAACTTTGGCGTGTCCCTGTACACGAACTACAAATGGAATGCATACCCAAAACTATACAGTTAATTTCGTGGGGATCATGAACATATGTACAAAATTTCAAGTCAATAGCGTGATTTTTGCGGCCGCTATCGCACGACAGACAGACAGACAGACGGACGGACGGACAGAACCCAAAATCCTTTTGAGTCTCAACAGAGGGCTTCCACTGACGTTTCGGCAAAAATTGGAAGTCAATAGCTTGATTTTTGCGGTGGCTATCGCTGTACATACAGATTCTTCCCATAGGCCGTAATGATAGAAAATCTTTGGCGTGTCCCTGCACACGAACTGCAAATGGAATACACACCTAAAACTATACAGCTGATTCCGTTGGGCTCATGAACATGCGTACCAAATTGCAAGTCAATAGCGTGATTTTTGTGGCCGCTATCGCGGTACATACAAATTCCTCCCATAGGCCGTAATGATAAGAAAAACTTTGGCGTGACCCTGTACACGAATTACAAATGAAATACACACCCAAATCTATACAGCTGATTCCGTGTGGCACATGAACATGTGTACCAAATTGCAAGTCAATAGCGTGATTTTTGCGGCCGCTATTGCGATACATACAAATTCCTCCCATAGGCCGTAATGATAAGAAAAACTTTGGCATGTCCCTGTATACGAACTATAAATGGAATACATACCAAAAACTATACAGCTGATTTCGTGGGGCTCATGAACATGTGTACCAAATTTCAAGTCAATAGCGCTATTTTTGCGGCCGCTATCGCGCGACAGACAGACACAGCCCAAAACCGTTTTGAGTCTCAATGTAGGGCCTCCACTGACGTTTCGGCAATAATAACATGAACGATCAAAACGCATAAACGTTACAAACCAAAAGGAAAAGTAATAACATTTAGGAATAGTTCAAAGTTGTTTAAAGCTAGAAAAACTCAAAATAATAATAATAATAATAATAACAGACTAACGATATAACGTACGTTAGCAGCTTTGATTTTAATATTTAATTGTTCTACAAAAGTAATAATGACATTAACGATCAAAACGCGTAAACTTTACCAACACAGAAAAAGTAATAACATTTAGAGATAGTTCTAAGTTATTTAAATCTAGAAAAACTAAAAAAAAAAAAAAAAAAAAAAAAAAGACTAACGATATAACATACGTTAGCAGTTTTGATTTTAATCTTTAACTTATTGAATGAAAGACTTTTAATCTTTAATTGTTCTACAAAAAAAAAAAAAAAAAAAAATGTTCTTTAAAAGTAATGATAATATTAACGATCAAAACGAGGAAACGTTAGCAACAATGAAAAAAGGAATAATAATGAATAAATAACTTCTTTATGCATTTAATATTTTAACGTAAAAGTAGCGCAAAATTACTTTTAATAAAATCAACATATGATGGTAAACAATTCCTTGACAAGCAACAACTCACCTCGGTTTTTTATTTCTCATACAATAATTTAACTTTCTTTTGGAATGAAATCTAATAATAGAATCTGTAACCAATAGAAAATTTAACGAGAGAATTAATGAACACGAAAAAACCTTTAAAAATACGGAATTCGATAGCACTGAGAGCGAATAGTCACTCTCTGGCTTTGCACTGTTCATTTATTGAATAATTTTTGTTCGTTTTTATTTTTATTTTTATTTTATTAAATTAACATTTCGTGATTCTTCAAATTTCTTTAAAGTCAGAACTGACAAAAAAAGCACAAGGCTAACGACATACAGCGAGTTCATTAGTACTTTTGATTTTAATCCAAGTGCTTTTACAAAAATCCAATACAAAGTAAATAAAAAAAGGCGATTTTTTTTTAATGGGTTAAGATCCATCTTCAGTAACCATTAGCAAAGCTTAAAAAAAAAAAAAAAAAAAAAAAAAATGTTATTTTTAAATTTTAAGTATTTTATTGGATTTATTCGATTTTAGTTAGTAAAAGGTGAAAGAAAATGAAAAGAGGAAAAAAAAAAAATAATAATTATTTTTGTGTATTGGTATTTTTTCAAGCATGCAAATGTCAAAGGTTGAAATTTAAATGAAGACAGATAACGAAAAATCTAGAATTACTTTTACTTTTTCTTAAAATGTTTTTTTTTTTTTCTGATACATATCATTTTATAAAAGTGTGTAGTATATTTTAACCTTTTTTTGTTATCTGTAATTTATTTATTGACTAAAAATTATGTTATAATATATATATACACATTTATCCATACATCATTCATCATTACATTCCTCGATACTTCTTTGAAAACATTTTTGGTAATACAGGTACAAACTTTAAAAATAAATTTTGAAAGCCGAAAATTATGATTCGTTCAAAAATTTAATTGGATGTGCGTTATTTATATTAATTTTCAGTTGTATTATGAGTAAAACAAATATGGAACTTGAAAGTATGATGTATAGATTAATAAATCCAAAACCTTTGTTAATAATTACTTCATTACACTGTAAAAATTAATCCTGTTATAATGCAGAAAATTCCTGGCAGCAAAAGTTGCCAGAAAACACTTGTCGGGGAGGAGGAGAAGGAGAAGGTGCGCACATAGGAACTGATTTAGAACGGCGCTGAGCAGTTTTGTTTCAGTCGGTTTTCGAATCCGGACGAGGTACAAGGTATCTCGGAACAATAGAATCTGAACTATTAAAAATCTTATAATCGTATTCATAATATTTCCATTCATCATTCTTAAATATTAATAATCAATATTAAATCAGTCATGTATCAAATAAAGTGTAGTTTCAAGGATATCGTAGGTTTCAGAGTCTATGTATTGGCAGTTCTAGTTTTACTAATCCCGGACTGCTGGCAGAGGGGTAAGTAGATTTAAACTTATTCTCATTTAATTATGCTGATTTGTCTTTAAGTAAAAGTTGCAAATTTGAATTTAAATAAACTCGTTCGAAATCCTTAATCCGAGATTATAAATTTAATCAACCCTAATTCGAAATGCATAAATTGATTTAGTCAAAATTCTATGTTGGCTGCAAGGCCATAGTGGTCCGTCGATTCACGGAGGCTTAATTACCTATTAATTAGATAATTAATCATAATTCGTTAAATTAAAAAAAAAAAAAAAAATTGTAAAGTGAAAAAATTCTTTTGTTTACGTAGGATTAAATTATCTGTATAAGAACTTTAAAGTAAATTAAAATTAATTTGTGGAAATAAATCATTAATACAAAGTTAAATTGTTTTGATATAAAACGTAATTCAAAGTAGTTTCGTTTTCATGCATACTTAAAAGTTTTGTTTTGAGAGAAAACGTAATTCAAAATAGTTTGGGTTTCAAACCGAAAGTTTTGGTTTGGAATTTCAGAAATAAACTTTCATGTTAAGTAATTGTTGAATAAATGAGTGTATGAGAATGAAAAGGGTGCATTTAATATTTTATTAGTTTATTTATTTCAGAGAGAAAAAAAAAAAAAAAAAAAAAAAAAATGTATTCTATTATGAGTTGTTTCTTTTCATTTGTTCTTATATTTTTGTTTTGTTTTACTTCCTGATCTGCAGAATAATAATTTAATGCAATCGATTAATTCATATTTAAATTTAATTGTGTGCAATTAGTTTGCTCATAAGATGGGTAGAAAGGGAAAAACAAGGGCGAATGACGCCGAACAGAGTGCGTTGTTCTCAAAATCTAATGAAGTGATAAAATTTGAAAATGTAATTAAAGAAATAGAATTTATAAAATCGAAAGTCAATGATTGTGATAAAGGCGATCAAGCCAGATTAAAAATCTTAAAAGATAAGGTAAATGCTCTGGAGGTTAAATTCGAGGAAATAGTTACAAAATTTTCCGAAGAGGAAAACGATGAAAACTCTGAAGAGGTGTTAAAGAATAGGGACATTCTGTTAGAATTATCCGTTGTATTAGAGAGTAAATCGCAATCAAATACTCCAAATGTAAATAATGATGCACGTACCAAACCCGGGACTTCTGTTAATTCGCATATTAGTCTCCCTAAACTTGAAATTCCTTATTTTTACGGGGATAATGAATCTTGGTTGTCATTTAAAAATTTATTTAAATCATCTTTTCTGGATAATGACAGCCTTAGTGAGGTTGAAAAGCTACAATACCTCCAATCGTGTGTAAGAGGTAGTGCATCAAAACTTATTCGTGGATTTTCGTTACAATCGGAAAATCTTAAACACTGTTGGGAAATTCTTACTCAGCGCTACGAAAATAAACGTCAATTAGCTATAACTCAAATAAATAAAATCTTTTCAGTAAAAGTAAACAAAGCGGATGATCCTAAATCGTTTTTCAATTTAATAGATACTTGTAACGAAGCGGTGCGAAATTTATCGACCCTCGGATTGGAATCTAATCCTCTTAGCGATCTTATTCTTATAAATTTCATGATTTCAAAATTGGACTCATCCGTTAGGCATAGGTGGGAGCTCAGTCTAGAGAATACGCAAACTATTCCCGATTTAAATTCGTTTCGTACATTCATTGAAAGGGAAGCTTCGAGTCAAACAAAGCTTGAAAATAAACCAGGAATGTTTAAGAAGCCAGTAGAAGGTAGTAGTGTAAAAAAATCTTGTGTCAATAATTCAATACTAGTCAAAGAAAATAAATGCGTCGCCTGTTCTCAAGTACATCAATTGATTAAATGTCCCAAATTCAATCGAATTAGTGTTCAAGAGCGATGGGACTTAGTTAAATCAAAATCACTGTGTGAAAATTGTTTGCGAACTAATCATCAAGTGCGTCAATGTAGAATTAATATTAAATGTAAAGTATGTGCAGGTTCACATCACACTCTTCTGCACATTTATACACAGAATTCTGCAGATCAGGGAGGCGGCCTTGTTACTACGTCGGTGGCCAATAGTTCACAATCTAATGCAAATTTTAGTAACCTAAAGGTGTTATTGGCTACTGCCCTTATAAAGGTTAGGTCACCTAACGGTAAAATTATTCAATGTCGGGCGTTAGTTGATAGTGCCTCACAAAATAGTCTCATAACTAAGGACTGCGTTGAGAAGCTAAATTTGCCTTTGTTTGGCACTTCTCATCGACTTATAGGCATAAACGGTCTTTCCGCAGAAACTGTTTTAAATTTTACGGAATTCTCATTCTCGCCATATTTCGCTAACGAGTATAGGAACTTAAAAGCGCTAGTAGTAAATAGGGTTACTGCCCCTCTGCCGAATTTCCGGGTGCAAACGACGTCTTGGCCACATACAAACAATCTTCAATTAGCTGATATGAATTTCTTCAAGCAACAACCCATCGAAGTTTTATTAGGTGCAGATATTTTTGCGTCACTAATTTGTGGCACACCGATATCGGGAAGGCCAGGAGAACCATCTGCCATTCCCAGTTCACTTGGGTATTTACTCAGTGGCCCCCTCTCAAGGGATGGAATGGAACCAGAATCAACATATAGCTCATCGTTTCTCTGCCTTAACTTGAACGATTTTTTTGACAATCAGCCCATAATATCTTCTAAGAGTGAAAACGGAACCGATCCGGCAGAGGAACTATATAAATCTTCCACCAAGCGCAACCCCGAAGGTCGCTATGTTGTAAAATTACCCCTCCATGATGAGATAGATTTGGGGGAAAGTGCCAACTGTGCACTAAAAATGTTTAAGAAACTGGAAAATCGATTTGCGCAGAATCCCAAACTAAAAAAGGAGTATGCTCAGTTTATGTGTGAGTACTCCGATCTAGGTCATATGACTTTACTAAGGGCTGAAGAGCTTAATCGCCAACCCAATTATTATATGCCCCATCATGGAGTTATAAATGAAAATAGTAGCACTACAAAACTACGGGTAGTGTTCAATGCGTCGGCCTTAACTACAAATGGCAAATCCCTGAACTCCTATTTGTACAAAGGGCCAAAACTCCAATCCAGTATTTTTAGCAATCTAATTAGATTTCGTTTAAATAAAGTCGCCCTCTCGAGTGATATCGAGAAAATGTTTAGGCAAGTTCTAGTCGCAGAGCCTGATACAGACTTTCAAAGAATATTTTGGAGGGCCAATGTTTCAGATCCACTCAGAGTGTATAAATTGAACACTGTTACTTATGGCACAGCCTGTGCTCCATTTTTAGCCCTGCGTACCATATTACAGCTATTAAACGATGAAGAACCCAATTTTCCCGTAGCTGTGCAGGCTGCCCGCAACAACCTGTATATGGACGATTTCCTTGGAGGTGCTGAAACAATCGAAGCCGCTCAATCATTGGTCACAGACCTTCAGGCATTATTTAATGCTGGGGGCTTCAAGCTGCGAAAATGGGCTTCAAATTATGTGGAAGCTCTAGTTCAGGTCCCAGAACCTTTAAAATCAACAAATCAGGAATTATCCTTAAACCCCGATCAATCCCAACGTATTTTAGGACTAAACTGGAATTTAACATCGGATACACTGCAGGTTGGCGTCAACACAGAAGAAAACGTTAAAACTAAACGACAATTATTGTCCGTAATTGCACGCATCTTCGACCCTTTGGGTCTGTTATCCCCTGCCACTATTCTTTTAAAATTGCTTCTACAAGATGTTTGGAAGCTAAAACTTGGTTGGGATGATCCTTTACCACCAGACATTCAAACCAGGTGGAACGAATTTTATGAAAAAATTGCTTCCTTTAAGGCCATGTCAGTACCCAGATTTTTAGACCTGAAGTCTGAACCTATTTTCCAGATTCTGGGATTTTGTGATGCGTCAACAAAGGCATATGCTGCCGTAATTTATATACGCCCAAGTCAGAACTCATCTTTAAAATTGATTGCAGCTAAAACCCGTGTAGCTCCTTTAAAACCCATTACCTTGCCTAGGTTGGAGCTATGCGCGGCTGTATTACTCTCGGAACTTTTGGCAGTCGTCCAGAGCTCGCTGGATTATCAGGTTGAGGACATTCTCCTATGGACAGACTCAACAATCGCCCGTAGTTGGATCTTAAATCCACCCTTAAAGGGCAACACATATGTCCTACACCGAGTAACCAAAATTAGGGCTCTCACAGACCCCACATCATGGCATCACTTACCAAGCAAACTTAACCCAGCAGACTGTGCAACCCGTGGGCTGTTACCCGACAAATTACACCACTTTAACTTGTGGTGGTCTGGACCTGATTGGTCAAAGATTCCGGTCTCAGATCATGAGTCCAAGGTTGCTACCTCAGTCCCATGTACAATTGTGGGAATTCCTGGACTAATAGAGTCAATTCCAAAGCAAGAATCCGTTATAGAGGATTTGGTTTCAAAATTTTCATCAAGTAATAAACTTTTTCGTGTAATTGCATTTATGAAGCGATTTATAAATAATATTAGAAATGCTACAAAATTGAAAGGACCAGTCTCAGTACAAGAAATTTCAGAAGCTAGAAAAATTGTTATTAAATTCGTCCAACAAAGGTCCTTTGCTTCAGAAATCGCCCTTTTGCAGCGCGGCCAACCCGTGGCAAACAGCAGTAAATTAAAAAATCTCCATGTATTTCTTGATTCCGAAAATCTATTGAGAGTGGGAGGTCGAATTGATAAAAACATCACTCTGCCCTATGATACTAAACATCCAATACTCATACCTAAAAATCACCCTTTTACATCGACATTAATAAGACATTTTCACACGTATAGTCTTCATGGAGGTGTCGACCTAGTATTAAATCTCATTCGCCAGTCTTACTGGATTCCTGATGGTAGATCCACTGTGAAAAAGGAGCTTCGTAAATGTGTCACATGTGCCAAAGTCCAACCGACCCCAATTCAACAAATGATGGGTGACCTTCCCAGTGCAAGAGTCAACCCTTGTAGACCATTTCAACATGTTGGCCTTGATTATGCAGGCCCTATTCAAACAAAGTGTGAACATAAACGAACAAAAACAAAATTTAAGTCCTATATTTGTCTATTCATCTGCATGAGCACCAAGGCAATTCATCTCGAATTAGTCACGAACTTAGCAACTGAACATTTTTTATATGCCCTACAAAGATTCATAGCGCGTCGAGGCTATCCTACTGACATTTATTCTGACAACGGACGCAACTTTGTTGGTGCCCATGCCCATTTGAAGAAACTCGTGACACTTTCAAAAACCAATACTATTCAGGAATTTGTAGCAAATAGACAAATTCATTGGCATTTTATGCCACCTTACGGGCCTAACTTTGGCGGCCTATGGGAATCTTCCGTTAAATTGGCTAAACGCCATTTACTTAAAACATGTAAAGGCAGTTGCCTATCGTTTGAGGAGTGTGCTACGATTCTAACTAACATTGAAGCCTGCTTAAATTCTCGCCCCTTAGTCCCACTTTCCACCGAGCCCAATAATTTCTTAGTGCTTACACCGGGACATTTCTTAATTGGGGCTCCGCTTCTCCAGCTTCCTGAACACTCTTTTAACCAAACTAATCCATTGTGTACCAGTTTTTCTTCCAGGTGGAAACTCGTCCAGCAGATCAAGAAGCAATTTTGGAGTACATGGGCCAAGTCTTATTTGACGTCACTCCAATCAAGAGAAAAGTGGACGAGCGGCAATACACATCTGCAACCTGGTCAGCTAGTCCTGGTCTTGGAACCTTCTATTCAGCCAGCACACTGGACCCTTGCCCGAATTCTGGAAGTCCATCCTGGAGATGATGGCATCGTAAGAATCGTCACTCTGAAGACACCATCTGGAGTCATCAAACGACCGGTGAATAGAGTCGCCAGTCTGCCATGCTCAGCCCCCCCCCCCCCCCGGAGGATGTCGGGGAGGAGGAGAAGGAGAAGGTGCGCACATAGGAACTGATTTAGAACGGCGCTGAGCAGTTTTGTTTCAGTCGGTTTTCGAATCCGGACGAGGTACAAGGTATCTCGGAACAATAGAATCTGAACTATTAAAAATCTTATAATCGTATTCATAATATTTCCATTCATCATTCTTAAATATTAATAATCAATATTAAATCAGTCATGTATCAAATAAAGTGTAGTTTCAAGGATATCGTAGGTTTCAGAGTCTATGTATTGGCAGTTCTAGTTTTACTAATCCCGGACTGCTGGCAGAGGGGTAAGTAGATTTAAACTTATTCTCATTTAATTATGCTGATTTGTCTTTAAGTAAAAGTTGCAAATTTGAATTTAAATAAACTCGTTCGAAATCCTTAATCCGAGATTATAAATTTAATCAACCCTAATTCGAAATGCATAAATTGATTTAGTCAAAATTCTATGTTGGCTGCAAGGCCAACACTGTATGCTACGAAAAAAAAAAAAAAAAAAAATAGACAGAATTTTTTTATGACCAAACAATACAGAAAATATTCGTAGAAGCATATTTTCTAGATGAAACCTGTTTACAATCAAATCAATTAATTTTGTAGAAAATAAAACTTGGATATTTAAGATAAAATTTACAAAATTGAAAAAGTTAACTTCATTTATTTAAAATTTAGTAAATCCTACTTATTTTGTATAACTAATGTTTAGTATGTTTTATCTAAAAACATAATCTTTATAATTGTGGTTTGCATTTTAAATAGTATTATTAAAAGTTCAAACAGAAAAATAACGAGTATGATGTGGCCACCACATGACTTTCTTCTATATAATTTTACACGAAATTCATTGAATACAAATTATTTATAAAATTTTTAAATTATGTTCTATTATAAATGCTGACAACTTTTATCTGACAGAATCATATCACTAAATGCCGAAAGAAAGTCAATTTTTGTCAATATCAAAAGAAATACAATTTTTTTTCTAGTTTTTTTTTTCTTTTTTTTCCGTTTAAAGATAAAAAAAAATCTATAACTTTGTTTTAAATTATCACAGATGTGCAGTTAAACCCTTCATTTTAAAGGTATTGACGAGATCTTTCGATAGACACCCATATTGGAATTTTACTCCCCCAGGGGGAAGCGATGCTCCCATATGCACAAATTTGTTTTCCCTAATTAACTATTACTATTATAAATAATTCATATTAATTTTACAATCACATATTAAAATAACTCTCATTATGTACATTTATACGAAATTTTGTCCTGTACTGCCATGTTAAAAATTTAGGAAAAATGCGATCACAGCGCCACCTGTTGAGCAATTGTTCCACAAATCTAATCCGCTCCAGTTTATGTCAGGGTTCAACTAAATACCAAGTTTGGTAAATTTCGTTCATTGCTTCGTGAGTTACAGCGTACACAAAATTTGTGATACACACACACACTGACACACCGACACACAGACTGACAGACGGACAGACATTTTCTAAAAACATTCAAACCGTGTTCAGGACATCCCAAAACGTTTAAATTCATCGAAAACTGGAGTTTGAAAATTTTCACGAATCCAATATTTTCTCTATACACACATATAGAAGAAAGTAAAAATTTCGATGTTAAATTACTACACTGTACTTTTTTACTTTCTTCTATATTAGTCCAGTCAATAGGTATGTAAAAAAGGGCTTACCTAGCAAAAGGTGGGGTAGAAGATTTTTCTTTTTTAATTTGTACATATTAGTGTCAATATGAAAAAAACGATTTATCCAACATAGTAGACCCCGGGAGAACTTTTGTCGGCTGAAAAACCTCGAAAATTTACTACTTTTTTGGCTTTTTTTGAAATATCTCAGAAATGGCTGAATTTAGCGATATTTTTCTATTATAAAGTTTAAAAAGGATTAAATTTCCTACAATTTTCTTCATTACAACTTTTTTGTAGTACTAATAGCAAGCGCGTTACAGCCTCTTGAAAGTCGGCATTTTTTCTCAAGCTAATAAAATACAACTCAAAGCAATGGGTTGGTGCATAAACGTTTATTAGAAAACGGAAAAACAAGGGAAAGGACATAATCAGCTGTCTGACCTTAGGAAATGATATCTGCTTCGTACCAAAGGAGGAAAAAAAAAAAAAAAACTGCCCTCCCCTCTCCCCCCTCCACAAAAAGCTCTCCCTTTCCTCCCAACTCTTCCCATCTTGTAGTACGCTGCCTCGGCTGAGCATCTACCTATGTTATTCAGTTCAGTTCGAATGTAAGAACATACTCTTTCAACCCATGAGCGTTTTCTATTACAATAACCGGAGTGTTTGTTTTATTTACGAAATCAGTTTGAATAAAGGTAAAATAAAGATTCTGAAGGAGAAAGGTATACAAAAAATCTGCAAAAGTGCAATGCAAAACGTCAAAATGAAGAATATCGCTATTTTTTGAAGAACCTACAACAAGTAAGAATTCACAATGCCTTTCACAAATGATACAGCAATGAGCGAATGATTGCAGAATATGTACGGCGTCATACAACTGGTGATGGAGCTGGTCCAAACTGTGAGGCTACATATCTTCCATCAAGAACTGAAGGTTTCAATTTTTAAGGTCAGGGTTTCTTGTGTGGAGAAGGGGATACTTGAAAATTTCTTTAAAAAACAGGAACGACTTCCTGAGCATGAAAGAAATTTTATCCACCATGCTATGAAACTGGGTGTGAACGAAACAATTGTAAATGGTGCCGAAAATCGTGGGGATGAGTGAAGAAAAAAAGTATTTGAATGCATCGGAAATGTAAAAGGTTTAGTTGCTGTAGATGCTTGGTATCACAGGGTTTGTCAGCAAAAACAGCATCGGAGGCCTAAAAGTGAGAAGAAACGAGGATACTACCCTGCAAGTAACACTGATGAGGCAATGGAATCAATTTACTCCTAGCCTGAAAATGACTTGGAGGAGTGCCAATCTCATTAAGTATTTGAATAATAAAATAGAGGGTGATTTTCATCCTGGCATCAGAACGGTTACATTACGCCTTTGCAAAAAATATGGTGAAGATGTTTTAATAGCCGAAACTGCCAACAAGAAAGCAGTTGTTTGCTTTCAAAATGTTGGCTATAAAATACTCAGTGAAACTAGTATAGTAACAAGGACTCTTATCCACAACAGGAAAATGTCGTATTAATTTCATCATTGGACGAGACTGAAGAAGATGATAAGATATTCTAAGAGCTTTTGTAATTACTGCAAGAGGGAGAGGAACAATTTGAGGATGACACACCTTCCTTCTACCTCTGATGACTATTGAAATTTTAGAACCCGGGCTTTCAAAACAACCACGAAGAAAATAAACATGTATTTTATACATTAATGTACTTTTCTTTATTTGTTTCAAGGCTAAATGATCGCCCTATAATTTATATATAAAGTTAAATTTCTACAATTTACTTTTGTAATGCAATTATTTGCTAATGTTCTTCAAACAAGTTAAACTATTTATGAAGTTCATTTAAAATTAAGATTGTACATTGTTATTATCCTCAATATTAATATAGCAGTAATTAACGTTTTTTACAACATTATGTATTATATCTAAGTATCATTAATATTTTATAATTTAATAAATAGTAGAATTAAAATATTTATGTATCAATGCAATGAGTTTTTGCTTATTAGTACCATAATATTTATTCATTTATATTTATGTACAAATGTTTTTTATTTTATTTTTTTCTTTGTATGTGTTTGTGTGTGTATATTATGCGTTAAAATGGTAGAATACTATACATCAGCAGTTATTGGAGTCTGATGATGACTACTGTTGTTAGGCAGAATTGTCAGTGCGTGGCCGGGGGGGGAGTTAGTAAAAAGGGGAAGGGAAAAAATAAAAGGGTGATTGTCAATTTACCTGGCTAACATATTTAATTCTTTTTAAAAATCACGATTATTATAACAAGGTATATCTTAAGAGAACAACCAAGAAAATAAAACAGTATTTCTTACAATATATATTGTAAAAATATACATATGGCATGTGTATTTCCGTATTATGCTTTTGATCAACAAATCCAAAAATCCCAAGGATGACAGATATCAGAGCTATATCATTAAAAGTTGTTAAGCTTTCTGTAAATAAAACTTCTAATTCTAATAATTACTGTACATTATTTATAAGGAGTAATGCGCTTTTTTTACGAAGTTGAGAAAACTGTTTATTTCCAAGAAGCTGTTATGCGCTTGCTATTAGTTCTACAAAAAAGTTGTAATGAAGAAAATTGTAGGAAATTTAATCCTCTTTAAACATTACAATAGAAAAATATCGCTAAATTCAGCCATTTCTGAGATATTTCGGAAAAAGCCAAAAAACTAGTAAATTTTCGAGGTTTTTCAGCCGACAAAAATTCTCCCGGGACCGACCATGTTGGATAACTCGTATTTTGCATATTAGTACTAATACATACAAATTAAAAAAATAAAATCTTCTACCCCACCTTTTGCAAGGTACATTGTATTTATTGACTGGACTATATGTATATATAGTGAGAGTTTTGGATTCGTGAAAATTTTCGAACACCAGTTTTCGATGGATTTGCACGTTTTGGGATGTCCTGAACACGATTTGACTGTTTTTAGAAAATGTCTGTCTGTCTGTGTGTCTGTGTGTGTGTATCACGAACACTGTGGACGCAGTATCTCACGAACCAATGAACGGAATTTAACCAAACTTGGTATTTAATTGGACCCTGACATAAACTGGGGCTGATTAGATTTGGGGATCATTCGATCAACAGGTGGCGCTGTGATTGCATTTTTTCTAAACTTTTAACATGACAGTATAGGACAAAATTTCGTATAAATGTACATAATGAGAGTTATTTCAATCGTGTGATTGTAAAATTAATATGAATTATTGATAATAGTAGTAGTTAACTGGGAAAAAAATTTTGTGCATGTGGGGGCATCGCTTTCCCCTGGGGGAATAAATTTTCAATATGGGTATCTTTCGAAAGATCTCATCAATACGTTTAAAACGAATGGTTGAACTATAGATCTGTGATAATTTAAAACAAAGTTATCGATTTTTATTTTTTTTACTTTTACGGGAAAAAAAAAACCCTTACCAAAAAAAAAAAAAAAAAATATATATATATATATATATATATCGCATTTCTTCTGATCATTGCAAAAAAATGACTTTCTTTCGGCATTTAGTGATATAATTCTGTCAGATAAAAATCGTCTGCACTTATAATGAAAAATAATTTGATAATTTAATAAACAATTTGTATTGAATAAATTTACATCATACTAGTTTTTCTTAGATTATATCAGTAACCACAGTAACAGATTTTATCTGACGTGTATTATTATTATTTTTTTTCCTATGTACTGAGTACAACTGGTTCTCCTTGTCTTTTTCACCGTTTATTTATTGAATATGTCTTTTTTTTTTCGTTAAATGAATATTTAGGGATAGTTCAAAGTTATTTAAAGCGAGAACAATTAATTAAAAAAAGGGGGTGGGGGTACCAGGCTAACGATGTGCATACGTTAGCAGCTTTGACTTTAATCTTTAACTTATTCAATAAAAGAATTTTAATCTTTAATTGTTGCACAAAATTAATATTAATATTAATGATCAAAACGCATAAACTTTATCAACCAAGAAAAAGTAATAACAATTATGGTTAGTTGAAGATATTTAAAACTAGAAAAACTTAAAAAAAAAAAAAAAAAAAAGTACCAGGCTAATGATATAACGTACGGCATCTGCTTTGATTTTAATCTTCAAATTATTTAATAAAATAATTCTAATCTTTAATTGTTCTACAAATGTAATGATAATATTAATGATCAGAAACGCGTAAACGTCAGCAAACATGAAAAAGTAATAATAATGAATAGATAACTTTTTTATGCATTTAATATTTAATGAAAATCTATCTTAAAACTACTTTTAATAAAATCAACATATGTTGGTAAAGAATCCCTTAACAAACAACTCATCTCAATTTTTTTATTCCTCATACAATAATTTAACTTTCTTTTGAAATGAAATCTAATAATAGAATCTGTAACCAATAGAGAACTTAACGACAGAATTAATGAACAAGAAAAACCCTTAAAAATACCCAATTCCATAGCACTGAGAGCGAATATTATGAATATTTTTTGTTCATTTTATTTTATTTTTTATTTTGTTAAATCAACATTTCGTGATTGTTCAAATTTCTTTAAAGTCAAAAGAACTAAAAAAAAAAAAAAAAAAAAAAAAAAAAACACTAGGCTAACGACATACAGCGAGTTCATTAGTACTTTTGATTTTAATCCAAGTGCTTTTACAAAAATTCAATACAAAGTAAATAAAAAGCGACGAGTTTTTTTAATGGGTAAAGATCCATCTCCGGTAACCATTAGCAAAGTTAAAAAAAATATTTTTGAATTTTAAGTATTTTATTAGATTTGTTTGTTTTTAGTTAGAAAAAGGTGAAAGAAAATGAAAAGGGGAAAAATGATTTTTATGTATCGATATTTTTTCAAGCATACAAATGTCAAAGGTTGAAATTTAAATGAAGACAGATAACGAAAAATCTAGAATTACTTTTACTTTCTCTTAAAATCGTTCTTCCTCTTCTTCTTCTTCTTTTTTTTTTTTTTTTAATCTGATAAATATTCTTTTATCAAAGTGTGTAGTACATTTTAATCATTTCTTGTTAGTTCTATTATATTTTATTGCCTAAAATGATATTTAAAAATGTATGCACACGAAAATAGCATTACGTTCTCATCGATATATTCTAAAAATATTTTCTTTGAAAACATGATTGGTAATATTCTTGTAGCTACAAAAAGTTGAAAAATACATTTTCAAAGAATATTATGATTCGCGTTTTAAATCTCTTGAATGTGTATTATTTATGATAATTTTCTGTTGTAATAAGAGAATAACAAATCTGATCTTTTAAAACATGTTTTATATTTTAATAATTTCAAAAAATTTTGTAATAATTACTTCCATTACTTAACTACAGTAAGTATATAATGAAAGTAATGTATTCGGTCTAAAAATTCGATTTTAAATTAATTTACATGTTTCAATCCAAAAAAGTGTTTTTTTGGAAACTGGTCACTGTGTATGTGCGTATATATAATACGTACCATCATTTCCGGGGAATAATTCGCAGGTCAGATAAACCAATCTGACGCCAGAAATTTCATTTAACAGACGAGTGCATATTTCTACAAGGCATTGCTTCGTTAAAATAGAAAATTTTCTAATTATTAAAATTTTTTGTTGTCACACTGATATATTTGACAAGCGGGTTATACTCCAGAGATTACGGTATGTGGGGGATATTCTGACTACACTGTAAAAAATTTTGTGCAATATTACATAATAATATTAAGGCGGCTTACCATGTAGAGATACCACAACTATGAAGAGAGACGTTACCATACCTGTGTAACGGGAGCATAACGTGTAAGGTTACAGAGTTACAGTTGGTAATATTTCTCTGCATAGTTGTAGCACGTAGGCTGCCTCAATATTGTTGTGTAATATATATATATATATATATATATATATATATATATATACAATGTATGGTATTTCCTACACTAATAATGATAGAATGACGAAACTTCAGAATTAAGACAGGTGTAGTGTACATATTACTTTTCCAAATTTTTGTGAAAATTGGAAACAGGATTATACCCCGGTGATTACGGCATTGTGAGGTTTGCGTGGTCGCAACCTCCATCTTAATTAAATAATTAAAGGACTAAAGATAAATTAGAGTACAAGACAAGGAAGTAAAATCAAATAAGCTTTTAGTTAACTGAAATATAATGGGAGGTAAATCTGGTCTTTCAAACTCAAGAAGTAGAAACTTTATGTAAGTTAGGAAAATAACTACAAGAAATAACTTAGATAAGTATAAAGTAACTCTCACCCAGAGAAGATAACAGAAGTAGTTTGAAGGCTGCGCTCATTGACCACTACGCGATGTGAACACAAACTTGCCGGCTGGATTCCCACGGCACGACAAATTTTACACACCACTTTTCTATACCTATAACTCCACTATACACATCAGGCTAGCAAACTCCAACAGCGAATAACTTCACCCTTCGTATAATAATCCTTCAGCAATACACCACAAACTATAGATTAGTCTAGCATAAGAACTAATCCATCTACACACTCTTTACGAAAAATACCTTCCTACTTATTCTTCATTCGATCGACTCCAATCTCTTCACTTCAACAAAAACTTTCAAGCCGCTTCGTATTTGCCTACACACCGCAACTTACTTCCTTCGTCGCAGCTCTATCCTAACACAAAAATATTCCAACGTAAAATTTCGTCGACTGCTAGCATCGAAACATTCAACTCCTCCATCTATTGCGTCGCTAGATCCAGCTCAATTTGAAAAACTGTGATGACCTACCATAATCTGAACCATATAGCATGTGGGGGATATTTTGACTATCGTATCACATACTCTAATAATGATAGAACGATGAAACTTCAGGATTAAGACTATGCTAGTGTACATATGATTTTTCCGAATTTTGTTGAAAATTGGAAACGAATTGGAAGTGGGACCGCGGACACTTGTCTCAAAATGAATTAAAGGTTTGTATTCAAATTTGATGTTTAAACCCCCTAATAGATGTACTTTGGTATCTATTAGTTGGTCAGTTCAGAAAAAATAATGGACGTACTGTATAATACGTCAATTTAAGGCCTCGAAATTGCTTTTCCTTACAAGAAATTCTATGGATTTCCTTCAAACTCGCCATATTCATTTTATTAGTTATCATTTCGTATGTATTTTTTAATTTCCGGTAAACAGATGAGTTTGCCAAGTTTTCTTGAAATCGGCAATGAGACAGAAAGTCGATATGTCAAAAGCAGCTCTATCGATTTTCTTCAAGTTTGCTACATTAACCTCTTTTTAGATCTCTTTTGGCATGTATTGCTTGGTTACTACAGTTGAATTGACTGGCGTCCTGATAAGGTAAGTCATTTACAACTATCGAAAATCAGTGTTTCAACAAACGGCTCTAATGATCTTTTTAAAATTCATTCTGCAAACCCTCTTTTAATTATATTCACGATATTTTACTTTTAGAGGAAAATTGTTGGGTTTTTAATTTGTTAAATTAATTTTATATCTTCTGACCGCATTATTTCCATCAGGAGTAATACGTGTTGTAGTGCATAGTGGAAGTCCTGAGCTGTAACGCACCAGTTTTATTTTTCTTTAATTATTATTACTATTTTGAATATTTCCTATGCATAAAAACACTAAATATAAAGATAAAAATTGCACATATGTATATATAAAATAATAATTATCGTCAACCAAAATGATCTTTGAATCAAATTAATCTAAAGTAGGAAAATTTCTTTGAATTATTATTCTGAAATGTAAAAGCATTCTTTATATATTTATATATTTATTTAGTTTTAATTTGTCAAATTAGCTGTTGAAAGTTATTGTACATATACATATGTATATAAATTAATTGTGTATCACCCTGTATATTTAAATTTTAAATCTTACGCTTATCGCAATCCTATACTATACTATATAGCGCACTGAAAATAGCATTGCTTTGCCGTTATCACGCTGCATTTATGACTACTTATTTTTTCACCTGATGAAATGGTCGAGCTTAATTATTTGACCACGAAACAATTATAACGTGATTATTCAGTTCTGATCAGTTTTTTCAACATTGTCTCTTTTCTTCATTTAACATCTGTTTTTTATTACATTTTGTTGTTACTTCACGTATCTGGAAATTCGTATGTGCAAAAAAGAAAAGTTTGTTGAAACAGTAAAAATATTGTTCAATCAATCATTATATTTTTATTTATTTATTTATTTATTTGTTATTAATACAATAAAAAATTAATTAACAGTACCCAAGTTATTTTGTTATTTTAGCCAATCAGTTTTCTTGTTTTATTTAATGTTAGTTTAAATCTACAATATTATTTTACTGATTTATAGAAACATTTTTGTTGATTCAAAACATCGCATAAACACAAATTACATGGCTTTTGATTTGCTTGATGGCAAAAAAAAAAAAAAAAAAAAAAAAAAAAATACTTAAAATTGAGATATTTTCATTGAAGTAACAAAAGTAAAAATTCATGTGTAATAATAGATGGAAATAATAATAATAATAATAATAATAATATACAGATATGCCAAGCTTCGGATTTTTTAATACTCATATCTTTTAATCGAAATATTCTCTCTATTTAATGATGAAAAATCTATATTCATATAAAATAAAAATAAATTTCAAGAAACAGTTTAGATTTTTATAAAAGATTCTTCTAGTTTTTTTTTTTTCTAAATAAGCTTTCTAAAATAAAATTAAACAGATAAAAATTAATATTAAATATTAATCGTAATTAAGTATGTTAGAAGTTAATTCAAATTTGCTGCAGCTAAACGAGATAAGACATGATTTTATTTTATCAATATTATATAATAAAAAGATAAATGATATGATTTTAATGTGATGATTATCAAGTGAAACTTGGTGAAATCTTTCTCACGTAATTTTAATTTTTTCATTATTATTTAAGATGTATTTTAAATTTTTTATTTAAACAATGAATACATTTACATTAAAAAGAAAGAAAAATATGTGAAAAATTGATAAAAATTTTAATTAAGAAAATATTTTTGTTATAAATTTCTTAACTTTTAATTTGAAAGTTTTCGGTGGTATTTCTACTGAAAAATGCGATGTAGTACAAACAGATTTCAACCCTTGAATTTAATATTTTCTTTAAAAAGAAAAAAAATAATAATATTTTTTTTTCGCTAAAAAATGTAAAACAGATATAATAGAACATGTTCAAATCCAAATAATTCCAAACTGAAAAGACATAATAATTTTCAGCAAAAATAAATAAACAAATGAAATACATTTCGAATATGAATATATATATTTTTAAATTCTAATAGTGTCACAATATTACTCAATATATTTTAGGCCTTTTGAAATGCCATAAAAATAACTTCATAAAAATACCCTTTCTTTAATTATAAATATTATTTCAAATCATTATTTATCATCTATAGAAATAAAGAGCAGAATCTGTGTGTCTGATGGTGCTTTCTGGTGCTCACACTACTAATTGCAGAGCTACAAAACTTGGCAGATAGGTAGGTGGGAGTCTGCAGGTGTACACCTCATCGAGATCTTTTCGAATTTGAAATTTTTGATTTTTTTTTTTTTTTTTTTTTTTTTTTTTAATTTTAAACATTGACTTCTCTGTTCCGTTTTTCTAATTCTTTTATTTCAATCGTCTGCGTAACTTAGCAAAAGTTAATACGATATTTAATTTTTATTTATTTAATTCATTCATTTGAAGTTAATTTTTTTTCTGTTTAATTTATTGTATTTATGGAAAATCAAATGGTGGAGTAGTAGAGAAAATTAAGTATATTAAATTTTAAATTTAAAAATTATTTAGAACAGTTATGTTTATGCATTTTGTGCAATTTTAATAGCATAACAACTTTTTTTTTTTTTTTTAAAATTTCTTTGAAGGGGAGATCTTTCTTCTGTTTCTTTTAATTTGTAGTATTTATCAGAATAAATGATAGTATATAGTAAAAAGGATTAAACTGATTAAAATTTAAGAAAAATTATTTTTTTTCTTTTTATTTGTTTAATTCTTTTTAAAGAAAATCTTTATTACATTGGCCGAAATTATATGCTTCAAAAACTAAAATATTTAATAGATGCTGAGCTATAGCCATCTTTAAAACCGTAGCTCTTAAATAATAGCAGATCTACCTGTCGGCGATAAATACCCATTTTGAAAAACCCGATAAAGACCTTTTCGTAGAAAGTGGGAACCTGGACCTGATGCAGTGCGGAGGGAAAAAGAGATGCCATAGGCAACGGGTTCCTGAGGCAAAGTTTAGAGCGATTTCAATTATTTATTTAGTTTTTTCAGTTTTTATTTATAATGCAATACAAAAAATTAATAGCGATTCAATTCTTTTGAAAATTCATTTAAATAATAGGACCACCGAAGTGGGCGGAACCTGCTAGTTTAAAATAAAAATAACCATAATTTTGACAAGCATGGAGGTAAATTTTTAATTCTTCAAATGTTTATATCGTTACAAATTGAAAAGTAGTAGATTCTTTTTAAATTTTAAATATCTACATAATTACTCTTTCAGAACATTTACATGATTTACCTGTTCACTTTACCATCTATAAAACTTTACCATATTTTTTCAAAAAATTAAGAAATTAGGTCCATAAAACATATCAATGAGATTTTTTGTCTTTTTTACTGTATTTTAATATATTTTGAGTCTAAATTAGCAAACACCTCTCAATTCTGTCAGAAATCTTACATAAATTAGTTCAAAATATTAGAAGTCCACATATAATGCTAAATAATTAAATAATTAAACTTTTGTTAAATGCGGTATTCTGCCGCTAAAACGGGCCTGCAGATTGCCAGAAATTTCGATATGTGAACTCCATGTTTGTATGTCAAGAATTTGAAAAAAAAAAAAAAAAGAAAAAGAAAAAAGTTCAAAAATATCCAGAAGGTGATTTTTTTTTTTTTTTTTTTTTTAATAGAAAAAATAAAAAATATAACGAAGATGTTGGGTTCCTGCAGAATGCATTTTGAAAATTTATTGAATGGTTTTTCATTTTGTGAGTGTAATTTTATTTGCAAAATTTTCCATAAAGTACCACCTAGTGGTCATTTTTTGAGTGAGAATTTTTTTGCACGCATTTCATAATTTTACCAAATTTAATAGATATCGCCTCGCGCATGTTATCTGCAGGATGCTTGCTGGTCAAAGCGAAACTATATAATAATAATAATAATAACCACACTGTATGTTTTGCTGCAAATAATTCATATTATGTATTTCTCATGGCCATTCCTATTTCAATGCAAGTTTTTATGAAAAGGTGGGCATTGTTCCTCGCAAACTGGCTTATTACGGGCTTCAACTATACCATACAAATTCTCTGCTCACAATTGAACTGTGGAAAAATATAGTTAATTCTTTTCACTTTTTTATTCTGCTAAATTCGAACTCTTATAAAATTAATAATTATTGCTGTTGAATATTTCTATTTGTTATTGAATTCTAATTCTACATTAACATATTGAATGTATACAAAACCAGACTCCAAAAATTTAATCTGAATAATTCAAAATAAATTAATGAGTTGTATATTGCTTTTCAGAAATGACGACCAATATTTGTTTACAAAAGCAAAATATATTAATAAATTTATGTATTCAGTTCTGTTTACAAAATCTATAAAATGGATTGTTTTTCATAAGTCACATGCATATATCATTTTAAATTTTAAATTACGTACTTAAGCAATGTGAGTGTATGTATTTTAAAATATGCATTTTTAGACTATTTTAGAATTACACATTTATTTTCATAGTACAGTTTGATATTTGTAAAATGCATTTTTTTCCTATTGAAAATACTGCAGTGCAGAAACTTTCTCTTGAAAATAGTTTCAAAATGTTAAAAAAAAAAAAATAACAACTAATTATTTTCTGGAAATCGAACTTAATATTAGAAATGTAATATTTTCGTAATATATGCGATGAAATTACTGATGATACAATTACATTAAAAAAAAAAAAAAAAAAAAAAAAAGAAAAACCTGTTTCTCGATTTTTTATGAAGTATATACCATACGTGCACCGTAGAAAAAATAAAAAGTCCTGTTTGCTGCCAGATATTTTCTGTAATGACAGAAAATACGTATAAGTTACGGAAAAATTACGTTTACAGAACGTATTTTTCTGTATTGCAGAAAATTTCTGGCAGCAAACAGGACTTTTCTTTTCTTACAGTGTGTATGCTTTTGAAATGCATTTCTGTATTTTGGGTACTTTACGAGCAGCGTAATCAAACATATTATTGCACCTAAGCTGTCTATGAGGAATGCATCTAGCTATAAGCGGTCATCTGAACAGACAAAACATGCTTTAGAGGTGAGTCTGATTGAGTCTGTCAAATACACTCATGTCCATAAATTAAGGATAATGCTAGCTGAGGCAAATAAAGATTCAGAAGCAAAACAAACATGACTTTTTCATAAAGTCCATTTATTAAACTAAAGATCAAGAACAAAAAAAAGGTGGTTTATGCAGGATACCATTTTTAAGAACTACGATTTTTTCTCCCTGAAGCAATTACAAAAAATATCTCCCTTACAAAAGCTTAACATTGCATGGTTGGTATGATGGTTAATACATAGTATGTCTCTCAGATGATGAAATACAGTCCTTACAACGCCTAGGAATGCTGAGTATTAAATTATTGATCTGATCTTCAGGGAGATTACTCTACTCAGCAAGCAATGCTCTCCGAAGTTCCGGTAAACATGTGGGAGGTGGTTCACGGACTACAACTTGTCGAAAAGCATGTCCTACACATACTCTATCGGATTCTAGTCAAGTGAGAATGCTGGCCATTCCATGCGGGTGATAGCTTCAGATTGTAAGCATCCGTGTACAACGTTTGCACGGTGAGGACGCGCATTGTCATCCATAAACACAAATTCTGGGCTCATGGCACCCCTAAACAAACGTACATGTTGTTCCCGAATGATGTCCCGGTAAATTTCGCCTATCATTCTTCCGATTTGAACATGCAGATCTGTTCTGGTGCCCAATATGTCCCCCCCACCCCCCCAAAAAAACGAGCACTCCTGCCCCACAGTAACGGTGACGTTCAATGATGATGTTTTCGGGGTAACGGGTACCTGACGTTCTACATATAAAAGTCTGGCGTGAATCACACTGCAAGCTAAACCTGAACTCGTCGGAAAACATCACACAAGCTCACTGTGCCGCTGTCCACATTGCATGTTCTCTACTCCAAGTTAACCGCTGGCACAATGCATTGCCGTGAGTGGAACACATCTAACAGGCCTGCGAGCATATAGAACAATATCTCCCGAATGTCTATACACGGTTTGTCTTGAAACTGGCACTCGTGGCTGCAGACAGCTGACGAGACAGGTCTGATGCTGTGCTTTATCTGCTTATTTTGGCAGTTACTGCCAAATACCGGTGGTCATTCGGCATTGTAACTCGGGGCCGTCCAGTACTGTAACGTCGACTAGCATTTCCATCATTTTGGAATCGTTGCCAAAGCCTAGAGATGACAGTTTGTGCGATTCTAAGTTCCCCCGATACTTCTATCTGAGTACGCCCACATTCTAGTCGGCCAATAATTCTACCACGCAAAAAATTATCTGCATGCGTCCTCTGTGTCATAACCATTCGGTTGTGACACTGAGCGGCACACAGAACGCTTGTGAACAATTTTCCTTCTTTGCTCCCATTTCTTATCTACCCCCTTCTTACAGTTTCGTCATTTTAACATGATATCGGCGTCATCTGATGTATTACTATAATTTGCATATTATTCTTAAAGATTTGTGTGGTATTTCTACAGGTGAAATTTTTGCATTTTTCGATTTTAGTGTGAATCTGAATTATCCTTAATTTATGAACATGAGTGTACAATTTTTTTCCTCATTTAACACTCGATTTAAAAATTGCAGCAAATTTTAGCACAGTGCTTTATATATTGAACTTTAATATCTGCAGATATGGGTACCTACCAGATTCTTTACAAATTTTGGACTTGATACTGTCAAAGAAGACCGAAAAATAACGTAAACCTGGATAGCTAAAGAAAGACATTTATCTTAATTACAGATAGAATTATTTAATTCCAACAGTGATTATCAGTCACCTACATTATTTTAATTGAATGAAAACTATATCTTACATGACTAGTAAATTATCATTTAAACCAGCGTTTCTCAAACTTTCAGTATTCGCGGCCCAGTTTTCAATCATAATTTACATGAAGCCCCCTGGTTACTATAAAATGCATACAACAATAATGTATATTGAGTATTTGGAAGTCAACTAAGGAAGTCAATAATAATTATTATTAGTGACTTCCAAATAAAGGAATTAATAGGGGAATAATTCCTATTATTAGTGACTTCCTTCTAGCCCCCCCCCCCCCCTTCCCAGGTTGAGAATCACTGATTTAAACAAGTCATATTATGGCGAACATATAGCTAATGATAGTAGATATTAAATTAAAACATGTACTGAAAGTATATCCGATTTTTTTTACTTCGCATGAATTAAATATTCCAGATCTGTTTTATAGTAAATCTCAGATATAATCAAGGCATGTGAATAAAATAGTATATAAATTAGCAGTAAAAATTGGCTAAAGAAATTTTTTGATCGAGCATTTTTGCACTTGTAAAAATAATTTTTGAAATGTAAATTGCTGTGTGCATATAGATACAATTCTGCGGTATTTAAGATATACGAGTATTAATTAACATATGCCTTTTTCTGGTAAAGACAATGTTTTTATGTTAGACAACTCTGATGAAGAGTCCGCTTCAGATTAGGGATACTAGTTCGATATTTAGTATTTTCTAAGGCATGCAAATCCAGAGTTTTAAATATGTATTAACTTATTATACTCCAAACACAATGCAGTGTGCACACGTATTTCTAAAATTTACATACAACATTCATACACGCTGATACCAATTAACATACCCTCTTCTAGTAAAAACATTATTTTTATAAGGTTAGACACCTTTGATGAAGAGTTCGCTTCTGATTAGCGGTTCTAATTTGATACCTTGTATTTTCTAAGACATGTAAACCTAGGATTTTAAAATGTATTATCTTTCTACCCTCCAAACGTACTGCCCACTGGTTTGTAGAGATAATTTATGTACAAAATGTATAAAAACATTATTTTCATAAGGTTAGACACCTCTGATGAAGAGTTCGCTTCTGGTTAACGGTTCTAATTTGATACCTTGTATTTTCTAAGACATGTAAACCTAGGATTTTAAAATGTATTATCTTTCTACCCTCCAAACATACTGCCCACTGGTTTGTAGAAATAATTTATGTACAAAATGTATATACAGTGATAACATTTAACATGCCTTCCTCTGGTAAAAATAATATATTTATAAGGTTCGGCATTTCTGATTAGAAATCAAAATTAAATATCGAGTATTTTCTAAGGCATTCGAAGTATAATTTTTACACCTCAAACAAACTGAGAATAAGTTTCTATAAAATTTACGGATAACATAAGTCTTCGTTGCGACGCAAGTATATGGAATTCATATTGACGAAAAAAACTTTGACTATATGCTATCATGCCACTTAACTTACCTTGCAAAAAATGAAGCAGCTGCTGACGGTTGAGCAGTTCCAAATGTGCTTGGACAAGGTGAGCTGAAAGATGTTCCTTGTAGTAGGGAATGGTGAGAATATCCAGAGAATGACAATGAATGAGGAATGGAAGAACAACTGGGAGGCATTCCCATACAAGATGTTCCAGCAACACTAGGTCCACTGCTGGCTCCTCCTCCTATTGGAGAATATGGGCTCATCATGGGCAAATGATGTTTGGATGCACTGTGTGCCTGTGTGAGATTATGCTCTTGTAACGCTTTTTGACTCATAGGAGTTTGCGATCCAGATGCCCCCGTCGTAACAAAGGTGGATAGCGTAGAGGACAAAATTTGCTAGAAAAAAGAAAGAAAGGAACGTTCGTAAAAAATATTTATAAACAATGATGATAATGTAAAAAATGTAAATGAACAGGGCTCCAGGAATTTGAAAAAAAAAAAAAAAAAACTGGTCGCCAGCGATAATTTTTGATAGCCAGTAAATATCCCCCCTCCTCCCCCCTCCTTTTTTTCCAATTTTGAAATTTACTTGAATATAGAAATTAAACTTGTATGCATAAAAACATTTATTAGGCTAGATCATACATTATGATCATGTTGTTTAATTTAAACATCATGAAACTTGTTTTATTATTTTCTCTAAACCGGTACACCATTCGCATTAATACATCATTACACATGTAAAACGATTCAGTACCTTGTCACAAAGCATGTGCAAATAGTAACAGTGAAAACCTGTTACCTTAAACGTTCGAGTTGTGAAACATACACGGAGAAAAGTGGTGTGAGTCCCCAAATGGTATATTGATTCAACACAGTGTCTTAGAACCTGGTGAGAGGAACCAGAATCAAAATGGCAAGAGTTAATTTACATCGGGAGTGGAATTGGAGCCCGATTCTGGGACCAATTTTTTCACTAAAATATAAAAAAAAAATGTTGAGTTTCTTTAAAATTGAAAAAGTAGTCGCCAGTTACAATATGTTAGTCGATTTCACGAGTCTTGTGAATAAATATGTATAAAAGTGCATAAATTTATCATCAATATTCTTAATAGGGTTATCATTAATAAGTAATTAAACTATATTAATAAGTAAAATAATAATAATAATAAATAAATTTTACTGCATACATTTGAATGTCTTATCGTAGAAAACTCGTATTTATCTTTTTAGTTACTAAACAGTATTTTTTATAGAAACCGGATATTTAATAGTATTTTTTAAAAACGTTTATTGAAGCAGATGCAAAGATTAAGATTACTTAAGTATATTTGAAAAAAGTAATTTAACAATAATTTTATTTATCATGAATATTGATGAAATATTAAGAATATTTCTACCATTTTCATGATCAGTGGTGGACTAGATGTAAAATACTGGACAATGAATCGTTATGATAAAAACTTTTCTTGGTGTAGCAGCGGTATTTTTTACATAGTATTACTTTTTTCGTACTCACTTCAAAATTATATTTCTAAATAGACATACTTAAAGTAATATTATTACTACAAAATATTTACTAAGATACAAAAAATTTCAAATCAATTAACAATTTTTAAAGAATAAACCATAATTAAATGTTAGAGTAATCAGTGAATAAAAGTAGCATCTATGAAGAAAAGATTATCTATACTGAGTTTAATATACGAATAATAGTAAACGTACGGATCTCAGGTATCAAATTAAAAATAATTAAAGATTTTATTTAACGTTTAATTACAGCAAAATAACATAATGTGTAATGAATGAGAAACAAAGTTCAAACTGCATTCATAAATTCTCAAGCTTATATAATTTCCACCCTCATTTGTAAGAGTATTTATAGGTTTAAAAAAAAAAAAGTATTTAGAAGACGATAAAATAGATAATTAAACATATAAACAAAATACATATAATATTGTTTGAAGCAGGAGAATTTCGTGTAAGAAAGTAAATTCATTATTAAATTTTTCACACACGCGCGCGAGCAATTTCAATTCTTAAGCTTATATTTTTTTCACAGATTATTGCGTTAAACAAACAAACAAACAAAAACATGCAATATAACAATGAATGTATCTTTCTTATTTCTGTTTTTTAAAATTATTTTATCTGTTTTTTTTCCTTGAGATATCGGTGCGATAAAAAAGGAAGTATCGTTGTTCTGTACAATATCAGAGGTTGTAAAACACACTTGAGGTCTGCTTGCATATTCCCACATTCAATCTAAACACGTAGTCTACGCATTATAAATATTCTTCTCACTTAGCTCAAATAAAGTTTCACACAATGTAGAATATTCAAGCGGATGCATTTTATTTTATGGCTTATTTTAGTTTTATGCTCAAATATTTTCTTTTCTTTACGATTTCTATCTAAATGTTTGAGTTACACGCAAAAAGTGGAATATTGCCAAATTAGATTCATGCGAATGTTTCTCAAAAACTTTTATTGGGTTACTTTATTGCTGTTTTTGCATTAATTTGGCGTGTAATCGAAATAGTTTATGTATTTTTCTTCTTTTATGTCTATTTACAGTCATAAATTTTTAGTATAAAGTTCTGCAGTACAATTTGATATATGTATAATATATGTCGAGTATATTGATGACTAAATAATAAGAAATAATTTGTTAAAAAGTTTTAAATAGTTACAAGAATTATTTGCGCAATTTACTTTAATTACGCTAAGTTAAAAGAATTTTTATCATCCCATTTTATCGGGTGCACATTAATATATATGTGAGGTAATGTATCTGCAAGTACTGTATTTACATTATTGTAATACGCAATTATGTATTACATATTTGCATCATGTATCACATATTTGCATTAAGTATTACATATGTATTACGTATTACTTAGGTTATGTATTTGTATTATTGTAATTTTTTAGTTATCAATAATAAATAAGCCAAATATCTAAATAAAATTTACTCTGCATGCCAAGTGCATAAGTGCATCCATAAATGCATAATAAAGTAAATTACAGCCGTTGTGTTTTATTTGTTCGAATTCAGAAGTATGCGGTTAGGAGAAATTCATATACTTGATAGTACCATATTCAGTGTGCAGTTATTGTAAAAATTTGATTACTAAGAAATAACTGAGATACTTAAATCGAATTTATCATACATGTTATTTGATTATTATGTTACATTGTAAATTACAGCTATTAAAGTTTATTTGTTGACTTCAGGAATATGGGAATAGAAAAAATTCATATCCTTCATAACACTATATTCAATGAACAGTTATCGTTATCGTAAAGATTTAATTGTAAAAAAAAAAAAAAAAAAAAAAAAAAAAAATGAGATACTTATATCGAATTTACCATGCATGTTAATTGATCACTATGTACATTGTCTATTACAGCTATAATGTTTATTTATTTACTTTTTTTTTGTTTAAACAAGCCATAGATTGAAGGGATACACGTCCACATCCCATGAGCGTGTATCGTAAAATTTTAATTATTACTTAGAAATAACTGAAATATCTTCATAAAATTTATTTTGCATATAGATTTGACACTTATGTACAAATTACAGATAGTAACATTTATATTTTTTGTTCCAGGAAGCCGTAAATTAATAAGTAACTCATATCCCTGCTATTTTATGATGATGTCCTTCGGAAGGTCAAGAATGTGATTGAATGGAACTGTATAACTCCGGACGGTAACTATGTAGTGTAGAGGAATGTAAATAATAACAAAATGAAGTATTTACCTTCATTAATTTTTTAGAAACAATCAGTCATCTGTTGCACCAAAATTAAGCATAAGTTAAGGTTCAAATTGTCCCATTAAATTAAATTTCAAAGGGATATTATTTCATTAACCCCTTAACGCGCGGTGTCCTCGCCACGAGGACGCAAAATTTAAGATCCAGCTGCAAAAATTCATCCCGTAAATATTTTAGCAAAAATTCACGTTTATAACATATCAGAAAAAGCCGGTTTTTTAAACCTTAAAATTTAAAATTTCTTTTAGTTTAATTTAGTTCATGAATTCCGGTGGCAGTATAATTTAGATGTTTCAAATTGTCTTGCGCCGCAAAGGGTTAAAGGATATTTGTATATATATATATATATATATATATATATAAACTAATATTTTCTACGACGTATAGCTCCAGTTTTAAATTTAAACGTTCATTCCCAAGTACACTGTAAAAGAAAAAAAAAATTGAAACTCTGTTTTCGGAAAAGGGAGCAAATTGCTTTTTAAAATTGGTAAATTCTTGTTTTGAACATTGAAACAACTCCTTAGTCGGTCTCAACCCTCCTTTCATATCACCTTATCTCCCTTCAGATAATGCCTCTAGTTACGTCCCTGGATTCAATAGACACCAAGATAAACCTAGTGTGATAATTACGGAAAGTTCATATAGATCGCTATTTGTTTGTTGGTATACACCAAAATCTAACAAAAATCAACTTTTGTCGAGATTTGCCTACATATTAAATTTCCTGAAATTTTGTGTTTAAATTTTCAAACTACAAAGTCCCCACAATTTTTTCAGTACACTGACAAACAGACTTTCAATAAAATAGACAAATCGTATTCAGAAAACCTTAAAATGCCTAAAAACCAATCTCAAATTTTTCAGAAAACTTTTTTTCCCTTTTAAGGCAGAACAAAATAAAATAGCAATTATTATTATTATTAAATTTACTTACTACTTCATACAATTGAAACAATTTAAATTAAATTCCGCAAAGCTTTATATCCCAGCTTTAAAGTAACAAATTACTAAGTTCATAAGTATTAGTTTCACTTTGTGTGAAATGGGAATTAAGCAGCCAATAAGAAATTAAATATTACTTGTTAGATTTATCGACGGAAGTAAATACATGGCTATACAGATTATTTATTATGTGACACATATGACATTCGTTCCTATGGAAACGTCAAATCCTTCTATGGATTGCATGTCTTTGTAATACACACGCCGAAACTTCCTCTGCAAACATTATAAGTGACCAGCAGTAAATCCACCAATGATTGATCGGAAATTGATACTTGCTAAGTATATTTCTGAAGCTGAATGATTGACACTAGGTAATGCAAAATTAATTACAGAAGAAAAATGAAATATAATTCACACTGATTATTACAGAATGTAAATTGTATCTAATCAGTGTATATAAAACTTCGTCGTCAATAGCTTATCGCATTTAAATAAAATTTGCTGTGTAGGATAGCGGATGATTAAAAAAAAAAAAAAAAAAAGCACTTATGTATGTAACACAAAATTATGAGCAATATATTACAAATAATTCATGGAGATGCACTGTATAAAATTTGTACATATAGAGTTAAATTTTAATTTTTCAAAACTTCATACTAAACTAGTAGAATGCTACGGAAATCAAAAAACTTAATTTATTCTACGTAACAGTGCCATGTTGAGATATAGTCATCTGAAAAAAATTGCAGAGTGTGAATCAAAGCAATCAACGCAGAACCACCGTCGTCTGATATACACTCAAATTGAATTAACATAACTTTTCATAATATCTATCTCACACACCAAGTTTGGTGAATTTATATACCAGTGAAGTTGAGATATAGCCTCGACATAAACGGGAATGATTTCGGCATAGCAACCTCGCTTATCGTCCGATATGTACTTCATTTGAGCCAGAATAATGTTTTATAATATCAATCTCGTATTCCACGTAATTTATATATCATATAAACGGAGATATGGACTTCTCGTAAACGGGTTTTATTTAAAGCGTAAGCAGTGCTACGTCGGAACTTACATCCCAATCACATACTTACACTTACATCCGAAATCAGCATAGTTTTTCCAAACTGTTATCATGCATATCATACATATATTTAATACATATTAGTGAAAAATACGTCTGTTTAGAAAGACGGTCTATTAAATAATTTTGACAACAGATTTTTACCAATATGTTATACTCTAATCTTTCTGTGCTGCCATTGGTGCAGAAATGGGCGGCCAATACCACATACATATAGCTTTTTTGTCTTGTTTTTGATCAATTTACCTCTAACATACCAAATCAAATATTGAATTTATACACTTAAATTTAGACTATTTTCATATATCTGACTTCCTTTAGTAATTTCTATCGATATTGTGAGTCACGGGATCAAGCTAATTTAGAATTTCTTTATAAGTAAGAATTAGAATTATAAATAATTCCTGATAAAATCAAAAATGTATATCGAATATGTGAATTGATATTTTGAGCTGTCGAAATTATTGTTACTACATGTTAATTTACATAATGTTCATTTATTTAATGAACTAATTTGAAAATAGATGATTCTTGCTTCATATTTAAACATCCTTTTTTGGGAACGGCGTTAACAGTTTTCTTTTGGCGAGGTTGGTTGGTTGGAATGGTTTTTTACGTCGCAATATTGCTGCAAATGAGCAGTTGGCGATGGTCTGAGACTCACCCCTAGAAGTGGTCCGAAAACATACCGTCACAATTTTGATCCTCCATGGAAGAGATTTCTTTTGGCGAGGATTTAAATATTTGCATGCAATTAGGAATATACCTTCACAAGCATTGCCTAAGAAAAATACATTGTTACACTTGTGTTACCATTTAGAAATATCACGTATTTCAGTTTTAAATTAATTATGCATATATAGTATGACCTGTTTTAAAAAGTTTATAAGTTTATTGGCAATTTGGTTAATTCTAATGAATTGTGGTGAAATTATGTTAAAAGTGTTAATGTCTCAAGTATTCAGTAGTGTAAGGCGATTTTTTGCAGAAACGTATGTGTTATCTCGTTTTCTTAAATCCTACCTTCTACCTTATATATATATATATATATACACACATTAATTTACATATTAATTAAAGCATATTTATATAAAAAAGGCGCCAATGGCAGTACTAAAAATTATACAAAAGTTATATAATTTTGAATAGAAAGTAATTAAAAGGTTTAAGAGTTTAATATAAGTGGGCGTAGTTAACAAAAAGAAAAAAAAATGTTTATAAATACAACAACAACGAATTAAAATTATCGAAAACACATTTGTGAAAATAACACTTCATGTGAAAAACACCTTTGCGCTTCCTCTTCAGTGGGTGGGGGCAGCAGGACAGACAATTATTACGAAAATTAAAAAGGCCTAACAGGTTTCGGAAACATGGCGAAACCAGCATAGTTCCCCCAAAAATATATACATACATATGTATTTATATGACCGCTTTGAGACCTATAGTTTCAATAAATTTTGTCTCGATTACATGAATTTAATCTCTATTACTCTCATATTACATGAATTCACAATTACAATGCACAATATCTTGTATACATATAAGGCTATCTCAAATAACCATGCCATGCCCAGCATTCGAACCCGGATATTTTTGTTCCAGAAGTCAGCTCACCGACCACCGTACCATAGAGGAAGATTAACTGTATTGTAAGCATAAAAATGAAATAAAAAAATATGCAACATTTTTTTTTTTTTTTTTTTTTTTCGCGTTGAAATAATTTAGAATGATTCTACATTAGGTGAAAAAAAAAAAATATGTACGGCTGTTGCGAGAAAACAACAGTATATCTATTTTTTACACCTAGTTAATGGACATTGCGCATTCATGCATCGAATACTTTTTGTTTAGAAAGTTCTTATTCTTTACTATTCAGCATCAGGTTTTCAGTACTTTTTATTGCAGTAATTCATAAGCTAACTGATCATATATGATGGAATTTTAATGAATTCTCAATCATTCAATACAATTCAATATTCATTATGGTTAACCATATTTACAATATGCAAATACAGAAAAACGATCAATTATTAACATCGGGTTTAGTTTAGTACTAATAGAAAAATAAATATAGGGGAATGCAAATTTAGCTTTGAGTTTGGGTTGCCGCTTTTCGGTCAATTTTTGCCCGATAATGCTCCTTCGACTGAGATCTACGACTGAAAATGAATTCAAAACAATTACAAATATTCACCTTTGAACTGATTCTCGAACGCGGCAGCTGACGAGTGAATCTCAAAGTGCAAATCATTTCACCAATAGATGGATATTTAATTTTTTAATGATCTTGCAGTGTTAGAGTTAACATGAAACATTTATAAAATTCCCAATAGATGGCGATATTGTGTGATGTTTTCACATCAGAGATTAATTTACAAAAAACGGAAATTCATACGTGAACTTTCTAAACAGTTCAATTTCTAAGAAATAAAACAATTTATGAGTCAGCTTTTGTTATAACAAAATTAAGAGCTTTTTAAAATTTCCATCTAAACTGAAAACTTGAATAATTAAAAAAAAATTCATGTCATTTTGTACGATGTTTCAGATATCCAACAAACACCTTTTTTGTCAATAAATAATTAACTTTTTGTAAAATGCATTTAACCCTTTGCGGGACACTTTTAAGACAATTCAGATCATTTAAATTATACTGCCACCGGAATTCATGAACTAAATTAAACTAAAAGAAATTTTAAAATTTAAGGTTAAAAAAACTGGCCTTTTCTGATATGTTATAAACGTAAATTTCTGCTAAAAATTTTCCGGGATGAATTTTTGCAGCTGTATCTTAAATTTTGCGTCCTTGCAGCGAGGACGCCGCGCGTTAAGGGGTTAAAACTATTTTTTATATGCTTCAAAATACACATTCAAACATTTGGGTAAAAATTTTTTTAATCTGAGGTTTTGAGATATAAAGGGTTAAATATATCAATTCGCATTCAAGAATATTTAAATTAATCAAATGAAACAATTTGTTTAGTTTTAAATATACTTAATTCTGTTATGGTTAATTAAAAAAAAAATAAAAAAAAAAGGCCAGAATTCATTTTTAGTTAAGAAGCAATAATAATAATAATAATAATCTAATTTAAAACAGAACATTGTATAGCTGCATGAATCTCTTTTTCTGCATTATTTTTCTTAAATGTACTAGCTATACATGGCCAGTGAACGTTTACACAATTCAAGGTAAACAGAATAAATAGAAAAAGCAATGCAAGAATCTAGCATTTTTTCTACAAACATCTAGAAAAATCAATAAGCTGCTTGAGATGTTTTCTCAGTGGGACCAAAACGGAAAAAACCTACGGCTTTAGCTAATTAAATAAGAGCATTTTCTTGAGTAGCTGAAATGTGGTCAATTTTTCAAGTAAAAGAGAAAACAACATTAAAAGAATGATTTACTTTTAAATCTCTTTAAATTATTTTTAGCAAAAATAATCAGACCTCTTAGTTTCTAATGTATTTTTGTTTCAGATTAAACTGAATTTTTAGTAATCTATAGGTTACATTTTTTTAGCAAAACTATCGTCTATTTCCATTTAATCTGTTTTTAAAGCAACATAACTATATTAATGAATTTATAACAGTACAATTCATATTTTCTTAGTGCAGGAGGTTTAAAATGGTAAATTGAACTAGATAATTTTGGAACAATAAATGTGACACTAGTTCTCGTATTATTTTGTACATGAGAAACTATTCCCTATAGTATTCCATACACAGCAAAAACGTTGTTGGACTAGCGATGTGACTCGTACAGGTGGTAACAATTAACAGGTTGTGCTACCAGATTGTCATGTACATGTGTGCCTATGGAGATACACGGTTTGAAAGGTTTTGTGCTGTGATTTTCCATAGGCTTTGCAGAGGAATATCTGGTGCTTTCATCACGAGTGGAAATTATATTAGTTATGCACCCAATCTGAAGACCAAAGTCTCCAATGTATTCGATTAAAAGTGTTTGAAATCGAACCAGAGCATCTAGTAGACAAGCATTTTGACGCTTAGCAAAAGTTAGCCCCGCTATTTGTCGCTACGTTTTTGTATTATACTACCCATGAGAAGACGCTATATTGATATAAGTTGAAGCTAGAATAGCGGGCACTCTGTTCTTTGCAACAAATTGGTTTACATCACCATGTTGAAATTATACTTAATTTTGCCATTTATTCTTAACTAAAAAGCGATCATTATGATTAACTTAAAATAACATATTAAATCTCTGCTATTCTTAAGGATTATAGAAAAAGGATGGATACTTCTTCTATTAATAATATTGTGCTCGTTTTTATGTTTTCCTAAAATTCATAAGCATATTCTCTATTTCTTTTATTATTTCTGACATCAGCGTAGCTTCTTACAATCTTGTTAATCTGCAACACGTTTTGCATTGTAAAAATCTCTTAGGACTTTGCGGACAAATTAAAATGCATTTATCACTCTCATTATACTACTGTAACTTTAAGTCGTGAATCTTTGTTTACTAACGTTCCTAATCGAAGGTCTCCAATTTGTTTAGGAAACAGATTACGTTAATTCCATTATTCTGCTACTGAAAATTAAAGAGTTTTGAATTTAATTTGTTTACGTCCCAGGAGAACTGCTTTCATTTTTAACGATTTTATTATTTTTAAAATGATATGTGGACATGTCAGTCCTCTCCTTCCTTTCTTTCATGATATTTATATGCATTGTTTTAATAGAAAAATTCTCAATAGAAAAATGTATCCAGTCGGCAGCAAAATTATTCGAGCACTAAGAATAAAATTATATATTAAAAAAGTACACTTAATACTGTTTTTTTTTTTTTTTTTTCAAATAAATCCTTGTCGAATCATGTTCTTAGTAAGTCTAAGAACATGATTCGACAAGCATTTATTCATCAAAGCAGCGTTATTAAGTGTAAATTTTTTACATAGGAATTATTGCTAACGCTCGAATAATTTTGCTGCCGACTGCATAGTTCGTTCGCTGGTTTAGGAATAGGAATATCTTCGTTCTTGTTCCCTCAGAGGTCAATCTTTATTTGACTTATCCTGTATGCAATGCATTTCAAGGATGAAATGAATACCTTTCGATTTTTCATTGTCATTTTGGTGTCTGAATGATTGATTCTTGACCCTTCTCTTCAAAAACCCTTTCTCTGTCTATACTATAAAAATTTCTGTAAAAATAAAGCAATTTCTTAACATAAATGCAGCACACGTTGTTGTAAATTTTTACAACTAATTCTGTAAAAATAATTGATGATTGTTACTACACATTGTGCTATAAACTAGTAACAAAAATTTCGAAGATGCTACAGTCGGTAACGAAAGTGTCCGAACACTAGCAAAAATTCCCATGTAAAAAATATACACTTCATACGGTTTTGTTAAATAAATCCTTGACGAATCCTGTTCTTAGACTGACTAAGAACAGGATTCGATAAGGATTTGTTTAACAAAACCGTATGATGTGTACTTTTTTTAGAGAGGAATTTTTGCTAGTGTTCGGACACTTTTGTTACCGACTGTACTTTGTGTGTATCACATGATTTATAAACAACCAGCTACAATCTTGACCTTATCTGTTTTTGTAACAAGAAAAAGTAAATGAGCCTTGTGAGCTCTCTGGACCAGTTTGCAGAGTGCTAACTTCTAAAACAGAAGATTGCGAGTTCGAATCTCCGGCAAAGCATGGATGAAAAATAAAGAATAAAAGAAGTGTTTGCTGTTACGGAATAAATGCCGCACTCGTGTGTAATAATTGCAGGATATCTTTCTACGGCAGACAGTAAAAATTACAGTACACGCGAATAAGGATTACAGAAAATTTATTTTACTAAACACTGCAGAAGTACAGCATAGTGAGTAGGCAATACTTGTACCAGCACACTGTGTTGTAATCTTCCACAGAAAGTTTTATAGTGTATCTACCTCCCCCTTCTCACTATTTTTTTATTTACGTTTATTGTGCTTTACGCATTTGTTCTGATTCATATAATCTTTCTAAAGAAATTAAAAACCGGGAATAACTTTTTTTTTCCCGTGTATAAGCTTTCTATCAACGATAAAACTATACCACAAAACAACAATAACAGAATTGAAATTGGCGAGATCCAATAAAACAACGTGAAGAAATCAGAAAAAAGTTTTTTGTTAAATATATATATATTATAAATTTTTTTCTCATGGAAGCGGAAGGGTGTTTTTCCTATGAAGTGTTATTTTTACAATTGTTTTTTGGATATTTAAATTCGTTGTTTAATGTTTATCAATATATTTTTCTTTTTGTTAACCACGCCCACTTATCTTAAATTTTTACACGTATTTATTGCCTTCTTTTCAAAACTATATAATTTTTGTATAATTTTTAGTGCTGCCGTTGGCGCCTTTTTCATACAAATACACTTTAATTAATATATAATTAATCTATATATATATATGCCGGATAAATGTTAAAAAAAAGTATTAATTATTCAGACATAAGTAGACATATTCATTTATTTAAATACATATTGTCAAACAACAATAATTTTAGCTTATATGTATACAGCGAAAATATAATCGCAACAAATCAATGCAAGAAATGTAATTTTTTAACTTGAAAATAAAAAGTGTAAGAATTTTTTTTTCATGTTCTGGAACAAGCAGAATTATGTTGCATATATGCACTTAGTTTAATGAGAGAGTGCTGGAGAATTTGGGAATACTCTGTTTCCCTTCAGAATACAGAACAAGTTATTCCATTTGTGCTTTGCGTCTACATCTTGGATCGCTTCTGAAAATAAAATTTCTGTTTTCAGTAATAAGCGCTTTTGTTTACAAAAGAAAATTTAAGTAAATAAAAGATATTTGCATGTTAGAAACATATAAAGAAATATTATGATTAAGAAAAATTTTTTCTAATGCCAAAACTTTTAATTCCTAAATGATGTTAAAATTTGAAATGTCAAAAAAATCTTTTATATATATATATATATATATATAATAATTAAAAATTATCAGATGCTTCTAGTAGAATGACTTAATAATAATAATAATAATGATAATAGTAATAAGCGTGAATTTAATAAACATATTTAAATTTCAGTAACTTAAATCTTATTTAATTGAATCAATGGTGAATTAAAATAATTTATTTATTTACTCAAAAACGAAGAAAAGTTTTAAATTAATGTATTCAAAATCATAATGATAAAAATTAGCCTCTTTTGATCTAAGAGATGCATTATATAATAAAAAATATTTTTAGTTTCTACTTTCACAAGAAGATAGAATTTTAATGTGAATTTGGTCTTTTTTAATCTTAAAGGGATACACTGCAAAATATATATATGTACAGTCGGTAACAAAAGTGTCCGAACACTAGCAAAAATTCCTATGTAAAAAAAGTATACTTCAAACGGTTTTGTTAAATAAATCCTTATCGAATCATGTTATTACACTGACAAAGAACAGGATTCGACAAGGATTTATTTAACAAAACCGTATGAAGTGTAACAATTTTTATTAAAATAAAAAAAATCAACTGTGGAAGAAAAACATATTTATTGGAATTTTATTTTTCCGACTGAGTGAAAATAATGCCTGGACCGGAAGTCGAACCCCGGATCTATAACTTACAAGATCAAGGCTCTACCAATTGAGCTATCCAGGCCAACAAACCGGTCAGCATTACTCACTCAGACAACCTTTAGGCAGAAACATCTCTGGTCTATCATGTAGATAGCTCGACAGAAATAAGCCGCAGAAAATGGAAAACACCATTAATTAATGGGAGAAGGAAATACATTTTTTATTAAAATCACACAATAAACTGTGGAAGAAAATCATATTTATTGAAATTTTATTTTCCGACTGAGTCCGGGGTTCGACTCCCGGTCCAGGCATTATTTTCACTCAGTCGGAAAAAAAAAATTAAAAAAACGTATGAAGTGTACTTTTTTTACATAGGAATTTTTGCTAGTGTTTGGACACTTTTGTTACCGACTGTGTATATATATATATATATATATATATATATACTTTGCTGCCAAACTTTAGACGTAAATTTTACGGTGAAATGGACCTTTTACACTTTCTTTTCCGTATTTCCGTAAATTTCAAGGCGGCTAAAGTTTGGTATACTCGATTTACATGTTTTAAGGCCCCCCTTGAGTCCAAAAATTTGTTTTCCAGAAACTGAACCAAACATGTACGCACGTATATCATAGCTGCCAATATTTTAATTTATTCCGGAGTAATTTTAGCCCCGCCTCTAATTCGTACCACTTATTTTTTAAAGGTATTTTTTTCTTATTTTATCGAAGTTATATATCGAATATCGAAGAAAATTTTTTTATAAATAAAGAGGTGCGAAATAAAGGCGGAGCTAAAAGTACTCCGGAATAAATTAAAATATTGGCAGTTATGGTATATGGTGGAAATATGATATCTAAAATCCCAATCTTCGAAAGGAAAATATATAGAATGACTAAATTTTATAAGTAAGGCAAGTCTGTGGCGTCAAATGAATTAGCCAAGTTTTGGTGAAATTCAAAAGACGAAATTTGGGCATTGAGAGCCAAAAGTGTGACCTAAGGATTCTAGAAAAGGGAAATGAATCTCAGTTTGTTGTCCATAGTTGCCCACTTAGTGCTATATTTATCAGAAAAGCTTCTATAATTTTAGGTAGTTGTTCAGCATAGCTGTCAGTATTTTAATTTATTCCGGAGTACTTTTAGCCACGCCTTTATTTCGTACCACTTATTTTTTAAAAGTAGTTTTTTTCTTATTTAATCGAAGTTATATATTGGAGAAATTTTTACTATAAATAAAGTGGTGCGAAATAAAGACGGGGCTAAAAACACTCCGGAATAAATTAAAATATTGGCAGCTATGGTTCATTTATTAATTATTTAAACCTTTCATGGAATGGATTTCGAAAGACATGATTTTCAAAAATTAAAGAAACATTGAAGAGTTTAGTTTCGATTCGAGCAACATTTTCGATGTGAGTCGGCCTGTATTTTTAGGGGCTCTAGTGTGATCATGAGTCGGTATTTCAAAAACGGATTAAATGATTTTCTGAAAATTTGCTGTATAAAGCCTTTCTTTAGGTGCCCTTTAATATGCACTAGTTAGTTAACACGAGAGAATTGATAAGTGTTACGAATAAGTTAACATTTAATCGCAAACATGAGGTTAATTTTTGGTCTCGAAAATGGGTATCTTAGAAAAAGGTTCTACCGACTTTCTTCAAAATTACTGCATTAACTCTTTTTTTTTTTTTTAGATATCCTTTCGTATGTATAAGTTGATTACTATAGGAAAACAGGCAGGAGTATTGATTAGTTATTCCAATTATATTTCTAAAATAAATTTCTAACGTGTTAATTAGTGGGTAACGGAGGTCATACGGTGGTTACGAATCAGAGATTTTTCAGTTTGACGTATAAAATACATTAATAAATAGAAAATAAAGACTTGTGTACTAACAAATGAATTCACAAATTAGCATTATTATTATTTTATATTTTAGGCAATGAAAAAAAAAAAAAAATGAAATATATGTACAAAAATTCCTTTATTAAAAACATTATAATTTAAATATTAGTGAGTCAGTACAAAATTTCACTTATACAGCAATTAAAAAATAAATAAATAAAAAACACGATAACGTAAAGACATATAAGTGAAAAATGAAAACAAAAGGCTGCTTAGATGTCCTTGTTCATTAACAATGTCACAATTGAATACCACAGAATCTATTGCTACGAATTTAAAACGCATTGAATAAAATTTATATTTATTTAAGATATACATGTAAAGTATCACTTTTAAACCTTCGTCTGATTTCTCTAATATCCACTTTAATGCAAGTAAATTACATCGGGCGTTATAAGCTTAATATAAATCAGTTGTTGTCATCAGATAGTGCAACTGCAAAATTCATAATAAATATTATAGATGATATATATCATAGTATCATCGTTTCATGCTTGGTAACTTGAAACATTATATCAAGATAAAGTAATTTTATTAAATTTTAACGGTTTAAAATCAATATTATGACTCTTGCAACAAAATTATAATAAAAGTACCAAATAATAATAAGTAGAGAAGTAAAAAATGAAATCCTACGTTAAACCTTGTAATTTGAACTTTTATTTCTCCAAATAGCAATAAAAGTAAAGTGGATATAGAATTCTTTGATTAAACATCTGTTAATAATTCACGCAAAGTACTAAAATCTTGGGCGTGTCCACTTGATTTAGAGGGCTGAATGCTGAAATGAACTACATCTTAGACATTAATGTGTACCATTCATCTTTTAGAGCTTCCAAAATGTAGAAACAAAACAATGTTATATCTAGATGAATACTTAGCTTAATTAAAAATGAAGTAAGTTCATTATTTAACACAACTAATATTTTGTAAAACTGTTATTTAATTTTAAAGTACAGTTGATAACAAAAGTGTCCGAACACTAGCAAAAATTTCTATATAAAAAAAGTAGAGTTAATATTGTTTTGTTAAATAAATCCTTGTCGAATCACGTTCTTAGACTGACTAAGAACAGGATTCGACAAGGATTTATTTAACAAAACAATATGAAGTGTACTTTTTTTTTATATAGGAATTTTCGCTAGTGTTCGGATACTTTTGTTACCAACTGTAATTTTGTAACTACTCTCAAAAACAAAATCCTAACAAAATGAAATATAGATAAATAAATAATAAAAACGTTAAAATTTTCAAAACAGATTACTTATGATTTTGAACTTTGAATTCTTAAACATCAATATTTTTATATTAACCCGTTAGTAGTCGCTAGTTGGTCGATTTGCCGCCCATCCTTCAGTGTTGCCAGATTTTTTTATTCAATAGCCACCAAAAATTTTTAGAAGTGGCATTTGATATACATAAAACGCGAATAAAATCGAAGAAACGTCGATCACATAACTTCTTAAAATTATTGCTGAGAGTTAAATAAAAAGTGCGCAATCTGTAATAGGTGGCGCTGTCTATAGCGACTACTAACGGGTTAATATTTAGTAGAACAGATTAATATATATATGTATATATCCCAACAACAGACTTATACGCAGTACATCCATACGATGTTCCTAGACTATCACAGGATATTCTGATGAGACATACTGATATCCAAGATATCAGGATCTCTTTTAGCTTCAGGATATGAGCTGTTTAAGTTCATTTTTAATATTTTTAGTAACGATATGCATGAAGGGGAGAGAAAAAGTAGCACTCATGTAACTGCATTCAATTCATCTAAAATCTACTTAAGTCAGTAAAATGAAACTCCTAAGTGTTTTATACACACTACTTATGTAAGCTATATACACTCTTTTATGTATGTCATTTCCTATGTAATAATGAGTTACTACGAAAAAATTGTTAAATGTCCTGTTTAGGTAAGTAAAATTTAGGTCTCAGAAATTGGTATCTTAAAAGGTGGCTCAAGCGATTTTCTTCAAACTCGTTATATTAACTTCTATTTACATATACTTTCGTGTGTATTATTTAGTTACTATAGCAAAACTGAGGAAATTACATCGTTTGAAGATTATTTTAGCGTCCTCGGAGTCATATTTGTAATCAGCTGGAAGTGTACTTCTAGCCAAGTATAAATATTTACAGTCGGCAGCAAAAGTATCCGAGTACTAGTAAAAATTCCTATATAAAAAGAGTACACTTAATAAAGTTTTGTTAAGTAAATCCATGTTGAATCCTGTTCTTAGTCATTCTAAGCACATGATTCGACAAGGATTTATTTAACAAAATAGTATTAAATGAACTTTTTTTTACATAGGAATTTTTGCTCGTGCTCGGATTTTTTTTTCTGCCGACTGTTTGAAGTTCTGATAAATTGCTTATGAATTAAAAATAAGTCATTTCTGTATTCAATTTTCTATATTCAATGCTGATAAGCAAATTTATTTCCAATATTCAATGAAAATGAAATTTTTGAGGGATGTTTAAAACAAAGTACATGATACTAAAATATAACTTTTCCCTTTAGCTTAGACATAAGCGGTCTGAACATTTTCTAAAACAAACGAATCAGACTGGTACAACGCAAGTCAAACAGTTTTATAATACATGTTGTCAGAGTGAATGAGATGGGTTCAATGTTAAAAATGAAGCGCTCAAAATTGAATAAATGGAGATACTCATTTCGAAATGAGTAGTTTTGTTTCAAAAGATAAAAATGAAGTGCTCAAAAATGAATAAATGGAGATACTCATTTCGAAATGAGTAATTTTGTTTCAAAACATAAAAATGAAGTGCTCAAAAATGAATAAATGGAGATACTCATTTCAAAATGAGTAATTTTGTTTGAAAAGATAAAAATGAAGTGCTCAAAAATGAGTAAATGGAGATACTCATTTCGAAATGAGAAATTTTGTTTCAAAAGAGAAAACATGCTTGTCTCATTTATGAAATATCGCTTGTTTTCGAATTAATATATGCTCATATCATAATTTATTATAAATATTCCGAAATTCTTTAATAGAATTTCGAAGAATATAAATAGAAAAAGTTTAAATACAAAATTTATTCCCTCATATCTCTAGAACTATATTCTATGGCGGTTTTACACTGGTTTGCTGAAGAAAACATAAATGAGAATCTATGTTTTGGATATCGAGATTCACGATGATCAATGCCAATTTTTGAGCATGTTAATATACTCAATAATAAGTACATGAGATTTTTTTAATCAAAACATGTTTGTGCTTCGGAGCTATTTTGAGTGTATGACATACTCAAAATTTATCCATTTTTTTTTCATTTTTGAGTAGTTTTGCTCGTTTATATTTTTTCAGTGTTCTACATTCTACATTATCAAAATTCGACATCGGTTGAATCAAAACAACCAGAACTCTCTTTAATGAAGGATTTTGTTATTATTTTCTTTTTCCCGTAGAGTATTTTTTTTAGTTATTGATGATGTTTTTGTTATAATATTTCAATGGGTCTAACCTTCACAGTAATCACTTTTAGAAACATTAATATAAACTAAAAGTTTTTCGGTTCAATTAAAATTAGTGTTAGAATCACATTACTATTATTATTATTATTATTATTGTTGTTGTTGTATTTATTTTCAGTTCCTTATGACACGTTCTTATGTGCAAGACAATATCATTTTAATATCTGAAAATTTATTTATTTATGCATATTTTTCATTTGCCTTAAACAAGGAAGTGTTTTTATCTTATAATATTCATGAAGAACTTAAAAAATGAATCAATATTTCTCGTATTTTTAATACACGTCTAAGTCTTTTGTCGTTTTTTATACGAAAGGATTATTGGATTACATGTTTTTATAAGAAATATAAAAATGAAAAATTTTTAGAGCATGTTTTTTTTTAATTATTATTATATATATTTTTTTTATTTTCATCATTTGAATTACTATAAGCATTAAAAGATACAATTAGTTTTTTGTATTGTTTCATTATATTGTAATTGTTTATTAAAAAAAACATAATAATAACAATAACATTTTGAGATCTTGTTTAATATACTTATCGTAAAAAAATTCAACGGTATTTTGTTGAATACAGTGTTTTCCAACATAAACTAAAAATATTAAAAGGTTACAGAGTTTTGTATAAAAAAGTTTTAATATTTCTTTAGAAATTAATCGGATAGTTATTTATATTTTCAGACTAATGTTTAATTATGGGGTCAATGTAAAATTTAATGCTTGTAACAAATCACCTTATCTTCACAAAAAAAAGTTAATAAAAATAGTTTTTTAAGCAAATTGTAGATTCAAAGATTATATTCCTAAATCCAAGTATTTAAATGACAATTTTTCTCAAAAATCCTTTTTTTGTTGTTGTTGTTGTTAAATAGGCAAATAACCAAGCATTAAACAAAATTCATAGAAAGAGAGAAATAAAAAATAATAATTAATTACAGCATAAAATAAAATGACTAATAATAATTATTTAAATGAATATTCGTAGTATAGGACAGGGATCGGCAACTAACTTTAGATGGGGTCCAGATATTTAAATATATATATATATATATATATATATATATATATATAACTCATATTTCTGGCTAACTTTTTATTTTAATTTTCACTAACAAAATATTATGCAGTGCAATATTTAGGCGTATTTGTATTCAAAAATCAATGAGAGAATATACATTTGGGGTCTTGAGCCAGTTTTTTAAAGTTAGGTTCACGCAGAGAGTAGCTTATGCATACCATAGCAACTATGTATTTATTCTATCTATAACTAACCATTAGGAACTCCAATCAGTCATACCGTTACCTGTAATTTTTTCATGATATTTTTTCTCTGGTAAATCTGCTGGTTTTACTGAGAAATTTTCTACCAGAAATTTTCCATATCAATTTTATATTTATTCAATCATAGAAAATCAGTATGGCAGATTTCAATAAAAAAAATAATAGTAATGATAAATCTGATTAAAAAAATTTTTAAATGTTCGTAGCTATGTATTTATTCGAATTATTCGAACCAAGTATTTTTGTCTAATATAGGCAATGCTATCAAATAATTTATTTTGTAATCTATAATGCATAAAGTAAAGTATTATGATGTTACAGCAATGATCCTGTTATTTTTCTCAATTAGAAAAGGGCATGCGTTTTCATAAACTTTTCGCCAAGATCGGGAAAAAAAATCACCTATTTTATTAATAAATCAAGCTTGTCACAACTGTAAATTTCTATGTAATCTTTACCTATATTTATATTTCCATCGTAAGTCAACTTTTAATAATAAAATAATTTGCGTTGGAATATATCATAGATTCTCTTATAATTAAAAATAATTTTTTAAACTGAGAATCTTGATTATGTATTATTTTTTTTTTTTTTAAACTAAATTTCGAATCTTTTATAAAAAAAAAAAAAAAAAAAAATGGAAAACCCTCTCATAAATGACGTTTAGGTTAAACAATTATAATGTGAATACATCCAAAGTTATATTTTTTCATTAACTCCCTCTATTGTATCTGCTTATAATAAAATATTGTTTCTTGTATAGAATTCTTGATTAGGCTTACAAATATGGTGCTGAAGTTTGCGTCTATCAGAGTTTGTTTAAAAAATATTTAATAGTACACCAAATCTATAATAGTAGGCAAAAATCTCTAATACCAGATAAAATCTCTTACAATAGACAAATTATATCAACAATTTTACGAACTTTTACAACAGCATTTTTTTATTACCATTACTAATTACTTTATTTTTCTTCACACGCCCATATTAGTTTCATGTATATATATCTAATAACAAAATAATAAAAATTCACCTAAATATTAAAGTATTTCAAGTCTAAATTACTTTGTGTATAGTATGCATAACTAATTCTTATGCATAATGCATACATAGTGATATCAGTAGTAATTCATGAAAGCGGAGTTATACTAATTCTAAGGTATTTCATGAATTCGGTCGTAATTAGGTACTTGATACAGATAAGTCAGTAGCTTCAACTAGAATTACCTCTTAATATACATGTTATTATCCGCTGTCGATGAAATTGTGAGGTATATAATCCTCAATGATGCTTAAAGTTAGTATTACATATAGCTAGTTATTATTATATAATCATCTAAGTGGAATAAAAATGTGTAATTTTAATGTTCAATACAAAGAGTCAATTGTGAACATAAATTCGTTTTAATATTGCAAACTTTACTGGAAAATCTGATAATAATGAGAAGGAGGAACATTGTTTGATCGTTATTATATTTTAAAATTTTTATCAAGTTTACTTTCACGTTCAAAAAACACAATATATATATAATTTTCATTCATTGATTTTTAATAGTAAAGGTGTGTTCATTAAGCCTGCTATAATAAAATGCACGAATAATTGTTATAATTGACTTTCATGCATATATTTTTATCCTAAGTTGTTAAGTAATTGTATTTAGTTAAAAACAATTGGCCAAAGTAAATTTAGCATGCATAACATGTTAATATTATGCATAGAGATATTATTAATGAAATATTATATGCATGCTGCAGTGGATGTATATAAATCACGAGTACGTTTTTCTTTTATTTTCTTTCTCTCTCTCTCTCTCTCTTTTTTCTTTTTAAACTGGGATTAATTTACAATTGATTTTACTCAAAACCAGTTTTGACATGAACAAAAAGTAATGAAACTAATTGAAAGCTATATCTACACGTAAGAAAATTGAAAAAAAAAAAAAAAAAGGACTCTAATATATTCCATATTTCAATATTGTGTATTTTTAAATTTATTTAATAAAATAAAATTAAAAATATTAATGAAATATATTAAAACGTGCATTATTATTAAGGAAATTATTATAAATGAAGTATATTAGTTATAATTTCATTACTTCTATATATTTTTTTATAATTATTATTTATGAAATATATAGAATGTGTATTAATAAAAAAACAAAACTTTTTAAATAAATATTGTATAAAAATTCTTAAAATAAATACCTATATAAGAGTGAAATATTATAATTGTATATTTTGCATTTTTGCATTTAAAGAATAATTAATACATATTTTTTATATATATAACGAATTTATTCCTATATAAAAAGTCATAACTTGTATTTGTAACATCTCCACCTGTAGCATTTTTTATATCAGCATATATAGTTACGCTTATCGCTGACTGACTGACCCCGTCAAGCTTAAAAAGTCTAAGAGATTTCCTTGGACTCTGTCTGTGTGTGAATGCAAGTTGCCACCTAATTTTCTTACTTTAGTTAATTTTAAAAAATCTAATTGTCCGATCGATAAGCTGTTTAATCCGACGGATTCAGAAAAATTGCCCCTTTTATTTGGTACCTTATTTGCAACGAATTTGTTGCCTTTTTCTTTTCCTCCCAGCATAAAATGAAATATGCTTTCACGTGAAAATATATATATATATATATATATATATATATATAATATTAAATTTGTTTATGCATATGAAAAAATGACGTCAATAAAATAATAATAATTATTTTAAATTTTAAAGGTAACGAAAAGATAAACACTATTAAAGATAAACATTATTAAACACTATTAAACACTAAAAAAAAAACACTATTAAATTTAAATTTACTGTATTATATGTTATGTTACTTTCATAAAATATATGTAAATGAATTTATCTTCTAAATGTTACCTTAATAGAAAGAATTATTTGCTACGTTGTTCTATAGTGAAGAATTCGATAAAGTTTCCATGAAGAAGAAGGAAGATTCATGCAAATTTAATAGAATAGAAAGATTAAGTAATGAAAAAGAAAAATGTTATCCTGTCTTCACCATTACCTGATTAAAATGTAAGCGTAAGTGTTCAGTTGATGCGAAAATTTGTTGCGAAGTAAACAAGTAAATTAATATAAAACAAATTAAACTTTTACTACATCGTTCACTCTAACATGTCCTTAATTATCTTGTTTCATTGAGAGGTCATCACATGTGGCTTCATAAAGTAGATAATTAATGTAGGACATCATGCGATCAATTAATTCTCAGGACCTAAATAAGAGAAGATATTCAGGAAAAAAAAAAAAAGAGAATTAATAGCTTGAAAGTTTTTTATTTTGTTTATACCAGGTAAAGCTAGTTACGTTAGTTTAACTTTGCGAAGAGGCTCCAGGGAAAAGACTTATTACATAATTCCTTTATTTTAGAAATTTTCCTCGTTTATTAAATATTGAAAGCATGTGGTATATCATATTAATACCCTTTAAAACGCTTTTATGAAGTTTGTTATGTATTATGTGATAAATTTAGTTTGATTAATGGTTAATAAAATTTGAACGACGAAGATAGTTATTATAAAGTTATAAACTTTGCTTCAGATTTAATATTAGAAAGATTAGTCTTTTTATAAAATGCGTCAAGATTTTCTACTAGAGGAAAATTAATCAAAATATGACTAATAAAAGAAATTTTAAAAAAGGATTTTTAAGGGAAAAAAGATTATTAAAATTCTATTTTTTTTTTTTTTTTACTTTTTTTAAGGCAGAAGAGAATTATTATTATTTTTTTTTTTTAAATTTTTTTCTATATAAATAAAAAATAAAGTTTGTTTTCGTGAATTTCGGCTTTCAATGAATTTACAAATTTGAAGTGTCCTGAACACAATTTGAATGTTTTTGGCAAATATCTGTCAGCTTGTGTGTGCGTATATATATATTGATTCTGTATCTCAGGAACCAATACACGAAATTTAACCAAACTTCATATTTAGTTGGACCATGACTCCAATTGGTTCTAATTATAGCTGGGGCATAATAGGTCAGCTGTCATTCTATTTTTCAAGATTTTTATTGTGGAAGTAGAGGATAAAATTTCGCATAAATGAACATAATGAGAATTATTTGTAAATTTTCAATGTTAAATCAAAGAAATGTATTTATGATAGCAATAGCGATCCAAGAAAACATTTTCGTATATGTACGAATATCGCCCTAAATTCGCCCTATGTACAAACACGCTCTAAGAAACATTCCGTAGCTGAACATTTTAAATATAGATATCTTAAAAAAAAAAAAAAACTACTCAATATCTTTAAAATTTAAACCAGATTTGTACTTTGCCCCAGAGGAGGGATATTCCTACGTATACAAAACATTTTCCCTAGCTGACTGTTCCTGTTGTTAATAATTATTTTTTAATTTCAAAATCTTTGGTTATATAAATCCTCATTGTGTACATTTATACGGAAAAATTGTACGGCACTGCCACCTGTTGAGTGATATTCTCCAGAAGTTTATCAGTCTAATTTAAGTCAAGGTCCAATCAAACATAAACTTATATTGAATTCCGTCTATTGATTAGTCAGATACAGCATCCACAAAACTTTTGATACAGACAGAAAAACTGATAGACATTTTCTAAAACGGAGTTAGATCGTATTCAGGATATTCTAAAACGTCTAAATTTATCGAAAACTGGAGGAGAAATATTTTCACGAATTCAATGCTTTCTTCTTATGTAATAGAATAGAATAATAATGAAGGAAAGATAATCAATAACAAAATAAATAAATTGATTATTTGACTTTTTTTAATACTTCCTTTCAACACGAGAGAATAATTTAATCAAATAGATGAAAATTACGTTATTTTACACAATCTTATAGAAACCCAATGATTGGACAAATACAAATTATATAACTATGTACAAGAAATTTAGAAATCTGCCAACATGCATTTTTGAGTATTTTGTTAGAAAAACTTTGAAGTACTTTTATGAATATCGGAAGTATTTGGCACTAAATTAAAATCTATAAAATACTGATTTATAGGACAAGAGGGCTATTTCATTCATGAAAAAGCTAACCTTTTTTTTTTTTTTTTTTTCCCTTCGAGGTAGACCATCTTAAATTAAACAAGAAGTCAAATAACAGCCATTAAAAAAAAGAAAGACTTTCCGTCCAAATTAAATTCTTTTCAGGACAACCTTAATTTTGTTCTCAAATTTGTTTTTTTCTCATGATGTATCTAAATTCCTATATTATTATTATTATTATTATTATTACTGTACTTTCAATAAAAAAAGTATTTCTGCAAAATTTTCAACACAATTCTCTTATTTTATAAAATTTGGTCACTTATTAAGTATATTAGTCTTTTAAATCATTTAGTTTAATAGCACAATGTAAGGAAACCAGGGTATCTGGAATAGATTCTGGTTTTTGATTTTTTCTAATTTTTTACTCAGTACTTAGAGAATTTCTGATGATTGCATCAGACAGCTTAATTTTTTAGCTACAAAACAGAGAAACTTAGGCAATCTATAGCGCTTTTCGTGAGAAAAAAAAAATATTGAACACATTTTATTTTTATAATATTTGATCAAAAAATTATGCTTAAATCTACAAACACATAAGGAATTAAAAAAAAAAAAACTGATTGTTATTACATCTGCATGCATTTCTTCAAATGGAATTAGCTCAATGTTCGAATTCAACCACGAGTGTAGCAATTGCGAGCTCGTTCGTTTGGATAGGCGGGGTCAATTACTGCACAATTTTTCTTTGGTCGTTTAAAATTGAATCATCCTCACTTAGCTATCTCAATTTTACCCCCCCCCCCACTTTTTTTTTACCATTGGGGGACAAGTGAATCTTTTCAGTTTCATAAATTTTCCCAAGTTACTGGCAAGCTTGGTATTTTACTCAAACAAATTCATTTATTTTGTATTTAGGATGATCAGGATCCCGTTCATATTACCAGGGATTCGTGGTGAAAATATTTACTCACCTGTCAAAAAAAAAAAACAAAAAAAAAACAGTAAAACAGAAAATTATCCTTCATGGTGCTCCTAAGTGGATTAAAATTATGGTGGGTGATTCACATAATGATACACTTCCCACTAGTAAGATGACAGTGCGCTAGCTCAATATCGGCAAGAAATAGAAGCTATATATTGACTAGTCCTTTTGTCAACTAATCCCGGTCTCTCCTATAGTTAGGAATATCAGGGTAAATAGGAATACAGAAGTATAGCATACACGAATCATGTATTCATATTATTAATTAAAGGTTGTTTGGGTTCAACGTCGCATTAGTACTGCGTAATGGGAAATTGGCGACGGTCTGGGACGCAACCTTAAGGATGGTCCGGAGGCATGCCATCACAATTTTGATCCTCCGCGGAGGGGGATATTACTCATAAAGCAGACTATTGACTGATGTCTAATAGAAATAGCAGTCTGTTTTATGCGAGAGAAATAACATGAACACTGCTGCAGAGATCCATAGTCTCAATAGCGAAAAGCCTTTAAGATGAGAAACCCAGAAAATTTATTTAATAATAAAAATCAGTATTTGAGCAGTTTAATTATGTATTCTGCGAACGATTATCCGAGAAATATTTTGCAATTTATACGATAAAACCTTTTTAATTATAAATTGTTTATTCCAGAAGAAAATACATTCTTCCTTAGAATGGTTATAAAAATGTATTCAAAAATATTTATTTTTACACAGTTAAGTACAAAAAGTTAAAAAAAAAAAAACTAGCATCATTTAGAGCAAATAAAATTAAATAAATATTCACCTAGTGTATGTAATTGAAAATTAACCCAGAAAAGATTTACATTAGGGTGAATAACTAATAATTCAAAAGGCATTTAAAAATTAATTAACTCTCTTGCCAGAGCAAAATAATAACAATAAAATAATTAAGTCTGTTTACATCAAGCATCTCCTTACGAAAATATTTCCTTCACCTTTTAAGGAACTACTTTTTATATATATTTCCAAATTGTTCGAATTTGTAACGAGAGAGATTAATTATACATTGCTTGTTTTATCAGAGAAAAATGACGAGCACTAAAGATTTGCTGGAATGTTTCTAGAATGTTATGAAGCATTTCTACGACGTTAAAAATTCAATCGAAAGCATACAGATATTAAGTAAAGAATAAATAATTGTTAATATATTACGAAGAATATTGACTGAGAACTTCCAATACTTAAAAAAAAAAAAAAAAAAAAAAAAGCAATTTTGATAAAATGAACGGATTTGTTGAAAGGTGATACGTTTCTAGCGATACAATGCACGTTAACATTTGCTTCTGCTCTAAACATGTTGTATGCATCATATTTACATGCGTACCTGCAGACATTTTATGACAAATGTGAAGATGTTGATGAGTTAATGTGTAGTTGTATGAAAATATCCATTATATTACACTATTTAATGTGTATAACGTGTATCCTATGTACACTGAAAAAAATTATCTAAGTGACATCTAGAATCTAGATTGTGGCTCTAGTAAAAATAGTTCCATGTCATCCTTATAAATTCTAGTCCCCTTTGAAAGCGAGTTCTAGAAACCGCTGTTAGAATTCCAGAGCGTTTGCCTATATTATAGAAGTCAAACTTATTTAAAAATCTCTGCAAATAAATGTGAATAAAAGAGGCGAGTTTTAGCAACTATAATCTTGATTTATAACCCAATTCTAGAAAATCAAGCGAGAATTTCTCGTAATACAAAGGATTCATAATATTCATAATATTTTTTTCACCATCTAGAAATGAATAGACTAGAAATTCTCAATCATTTCGTTCATTCAGCTTAATGCCGTGCCTTATACGCACAGCTCGGAAATATATATTTCTAGTTTGGGGATTTAGAAACTGAACACTTATTCGTTCTAGATGAAAGCGGTATATATTTTTTCTCATTGTAGTAAGACACATGTTTACACCCACTTATCTATTAAAATTAGAAACAAAAATTGTATTTTTGATTTCTTTTTGTATCTTAATATGCCTAAAATATAAATAAAATATTTTCCTAAAACGAATATATAAAATATTTTATACTCGTGTTGCAAATATTATTGTTATTAAATAAAATATCTTTCATCTGGAAACGGATGACATCCTATAATTAAACCGTTCAATTCACTAGAACAAATTTTCATCATACAGAATATTAAAATAATTACAAGATAAAAAGATCTTTTTATATACCATGTTTTTTAATTTTCTGTTGAATCATATAATCGCTACCGAAGGCAGCGGGAACCCGGAGCAATTGGATAAAAGTGTTAAAAAAATTCATTGCTCTCGTGTTTTGAGCTATTATAAAACTTTCAAATGGCTATCTAGCCGGGAAATTAGTTAAAATTGATTGCAACCTTTGTACTGGTAACGCTACCGAAGGCAGCAGGGTCCCGAAGCAATTGGTTAAAAATATTTAAAAATGCATTTTACCGTATTCTGAACTATTCTGAAAGTTTCAAATGTCTAGCTAGTCGGGAAGTTAGCTAAATAAATTTTCTGTTGAATCATATAAACGCTTCCGAATACAGTAGGGACCTGAAAGGGTTGGCTAAAAGTATTTAAAAAAAATGTATTGTCACCGTGTTCTGAGCTGTCCTGAAAGTTTCAAATGTCTAACTAGCAGGGATGGAACACGGGCGCAGAATTCATACCACTATCCATATAAGAAAAAATTCTACTTCTTAAATCAACGATATTATAGTTAGTGAAATTTCTTAAACAAATTCCGGTATGAATTCTGCGCCCGTGTTCCATCCCTGAACTAGTCGGGAAGTTAGTGAAAGATCAATTGCAAGCTTTGTACTGGTAACGCTGCCGAAGGCAGCAGGATTCCGAAGCAGTTGCTTCAAAATATTTAAAAAATGGAAAGCACAATATATCATTATAAAAAAAGTTATCAAAAAAAGATAAATATAATATTAATATATTAAAAATAGAATATAGTTCGAATCTAGATCTAAAATGGTTGTAAGATTGACTAAATATATTTCATTTCATGTTAAGCGCAATATGATGTAGAATAACTGCATCAGCAAATTTCATAATTATTATATACCTATGAGTGTCTGCACGTATAGGTATATAGGCATAAATATATATATTCATATATATATATATATATACACTATATATCTATATATCATTCACATTCCACCATCCCCTCTTACTTTCTTAATGTCTCATTCCTTTATACATAGAAAACACTAAAGCAGTCAGTGAAATGTACCAGATGGCTGGTGGCTCAGTAAGTGATATAAGCGAAAAGTCCACGAGAGCTCGGAAAAAAGCATATCCAATTTGTGACATGTTGATTGCATTTCCTTGTTTCAAAGTTTGCATAGGCTGAGAAAAGTTACCCCACCGACGTTTCTAATCGATTCGCGAAGTAAGAATTCCTGGGAATAGAAATGCTTGCTATATTAACTGCTTCATCTCATGAGATGACTTTAGGATATATTAAAAAAAAAAAAAAAAAAAAAAAAAGATTGAATTAGAATAATAATATTATCTTCCATATCAACGTGATTATAAAACTGGGAATGTTTGACTTTTTAAACTGTGCGAGATTTTTCTATCATTAAATTATGAAATCTGAAGTTAAAAAGTTCTTTCACCATGTACATGACTTAAATTTTAGGAAATTTTTAAATAATAGTTAGAGGTAAAGATTCTTCTGTCTTTTTGCTTATCCCTCTTCTTCTCTCCATCTACCTGTTTCAGTCTATCTATCTAGTCATAAATATGTTTGCAATATATATATATATATAAATATATATCGGGAGAAAGAGATTTGTATAGATATGCAGATAATTTTCTGTAACTTTTTTTTTTTACATTATTTTATATTTTAACAGAACCTACATAACGGATATATGAGCAGTTTCAAAAAATGTCTACGTTAAGTATGCAATAACTGAAATCATTTTATTAAGCTATATAATTACATATGCGTAAATCCCGATTATCTGGCAGGCAAATTTGGAAAAAAATGTTTATATTACTATAGATATATCCATTTTAAAGCATTAAAAAGTATTTGTCAAAATACATTTCATAACTATTCTGCATTGGAAAAAGTAATTTTATTCTTTCAAGAACTAAAAAAATAAGATTATTTTTATCCTAATAACACGCAGGAAAAAATTCTCGAAGTACCCAAACTTGTTAAAAATACGTTATTAATAATAAATCTTAAATATATATTAAATGAAAAGGTAGGAGAAAATTTAAATTATTTTAAACTGTTAAACAGAAAAAAAAAAAAAAAAAAAAAAACATTCTTAATGAAAAATAACATTTTACCTTTGTTAGCCAATTTGTTGTTTTTTAATACAAATATATCACAATGTCGGAAAATTCTGGGAAGGGTCTTTATTTTTTGTATATTTCTCTTTGGCAGCTCAAGTTCAGTAATAAGTGCCACTTTAGCAAATAGGTGCATGAGGCAAAAATGTTCATTTATTTACTTTTATTTTCTTTTTTTGAAGCTCTGATAGCTAATTTAAAAAATGCTCAATCCCGTTGCTCGGATAATTCATAAAACTTTGCCTGGCATTTATTTTTAAGTTATGAAGTTTTATTCATAAGAATTATTTTATTCATGCAGAGTGTTTTTCCATGCTCTATACTACCTAATAAAATAATGATATGAGTTAGATAAAAATGGAATATATACTTCACGGCGTGACATTATTACCTCACCTTTATTTATTTATTTATTTATTTATTTTGTGTGGGGTGGAGGGGGGTGACAATTATGGCAAAAAAAAAAGAAGAGATACAGATATTCAGGGGTGTTTGCGTCCCCGGAAATTGCTACTGAAACTTCTTAATAGTAATATTATTGATAATTTTTTAGTAAAGTTTAGCAATTAAATATAACCAAAAATACAATTCATAATTACTGGTGGGAAATAGCATAAAAATCCCGGAACGCAAACACCCCTGAATATTGAAGCTTTCTTTTTCAGCAAGAATGTAAAAATTGAACTAAGGTAGGGACAGTTGCAATGTTTTATTGCATTAGACTTGTGAAGCAATGAAAAAAAAAAAAAAAAAAAAAAAGAGTTTCCGAAGCAAATTGTTCAGTATCCAGGTAATCTTCTGATAAAATTTTAAAAGATATTTATTTTTTGGGAATATGAGCAGTTACTTATAGGATTTACTTTTGCCTGCCAAATTTACTAATATGGTGATAGACGAAAATGAGATATTGTATTAAAGTAATATGTATGATAAAAAAAGTATTGAATTCTTGGAAAATAATAACAAATGAAATGGCGCAAGATTACAATTTTATTTTAAACTACAACTTCAAATATTTTCTTTGGGTGAAGAATTTTAAATTGTATAAAATATTAAAATCATTATTAAAATTTCTCGTTCGTAATATTTTTACACTCACTTTTTCAGTTTTGTTAAAAAAAAAAAAAAAAAAAAAAAAAAAAAAAAAAACATCAAAAATTTATTTTTTTATGTCTTATATAATTTTTTGTACCTTTTTATAATGATTGATGATATCTTTAATTATCTAATCAAAAGCCAATTTCTAGAAGCATCTTGCGTATATAGATTCAACTGAATAATCCAAACATTTTTTAATGAGGGAAAAAATTAATTAATTAATTCTCGTAATTATTGATTAGAAACCGTATATTCTTTAAGAAAACTGTTAATTTAATACAATAATTATTAGGTGTAATAAAATAAGTTTCATTGATGGTAATATTAAATATGTATTTTGAATTGTTTTATTATCATTTATATTTACTATAGAACAGCACTGACAGAAAAAGCTTTGAATTTGAGCATCAAATTATATATGTACACTACAGCAACGAATTTGTTTCTTGAGACGTCCTACAATTCTAACTTGTATTTTAAAACTGAAGTGCTTTGTATAAGAGACATTCTAAAAAGTGCTGGTCTGAACCGGGAAATGTCAAAATTTTGAAAACTGAAAGCTTCGTAAGGGGAATTAATTAGATGATTTTGTTTTACAGTTAATATTTTGACAATAAATAAATAAATAAATAAAATAAAATAAAATAAAATAAAATAAAATAAAGTACAATTTATATATTCTGAGAATTGTCTAAATATTATAATTGCAAATGCTTTTCAAAAATACATGTCTAACATCTCAAACAACTCCTAAATTTTATCTTTATTTTAAACTTTAACTTAATTAAAAATTTATGACTAAATTTAATTAAAAGTTATGATAGACTGTTCAGATAGCGATAATAAATTACATCCCATTTCAATAATATTATTTATTATCGAGCTAAAGAAGTTTGTTTTATTTTTTTATTTATTAATAATCCGTATAATCTCTATAATATTTCTCTAACGTGGACCAGTTACGATTAAATTTTGTTCAAACGATACGATACTGACGTAAGGTGTTATCTGATTGGTTAACCCAGACACAAAGCATAAATTCGGATGCTAGAGATTTTTTTTACAAAATATTTTTCTAATGCACTAGAAGTGCACATTTTCTAAAAGAAATTGAATTAATGTTAACTTTTTGTGATGGAACATATGATCATAATCTCATATTTATAAGTATATTTGGAAGATTTTAAAACCAATTAGACACCGCTTTTCTTGGTGGCTAACTATGAGGCAGGACGGTGGTGGCGCCATCTATTATATTTTTTAAGACTTTTTATTCATTATAAATAAAATGAACATTGAACATTATTTCTTTTTACTCACTTATTTATTTCGTAGATAAATTTATTGTTTATGGAATTTCCGTAATATATGGTGATATGGTAATTTTATTCGGTCAAATTTTAGGAAATAATTAATCTTTAGTATAACAGTAATTTAATTTAATTTTAGACTTACAAGGAAACGTTCTTTAACTAAATTCATAGAATTCAATAAAATTAGTACTGGTGTTACAAGAACTTATAGGAAATTCATACTGTAAAAATTATCTGGTTAAGTTCATTAGGAAAAGTGTAGGACAATGTTGTAAATTGAATCGTGTTTACCAGAACCTTCCAGTTAACATCAATTGGCAACTTCGAAATCTTGAAAACTGACGTTTTTAAGAAAATATAATTCAGTGACATAACCAGAATTTTCTTCTGGGAGGGAATGTGGAGTATCCTCGCCAAGCAAGGTTACATTTGAAGTTAAAAATGTTGACTTTTATTAATTTTTTACCGCTTTTTCGTCGCAATTAACCAGCTAATTTTTTCATCGTAGATATTTTCAGCCATCTACTATCACCTGCAATTTTGTTGTTGAATTCTATGAGTTTAGTCTAAGAACTTTTGCTTGTTAGTAGAAAAAATTAGTTTTTGAAATTGAAACTATAATGCAAATTTTTAAGATTTAAATCTATTTTATTGGAGGGGGGAGAGGAGAAAAAAAAAAAAAGATTTTTTTTTTCAGTGCCTTTATTTGTGAGAATTTTCTGAAAATCATATTAGGTACGTAGGTATTGTCACGCAGATGTTAAGCGCAGGAAAGTCTAATGATTTACTAATCTTTACCTGTCCTTGTGGTTTTGGCTGCATCCACGCCATGATGTTTTGTTCCAGATATTGTTGAGCTTGTTGTGCGACGGGGCCTGGAACAGCAGCGCCAGCAGTGGTTGATGGTGTGGGACCTTTAGTTGGACGTGACATCCTGAAAAAAATTATATATAATGTTAATTAAAAGGAAAATTTTATTTAATTATAGAAAGCAAATCTAATATTTAGAAAAAAAAGCATAAAATAAATGATTTTATGGAAATCAAAGAAGGAATATATCTATATTAGAAATTCTAAGATATACATAATCACTTCTTTTTTTTAAATACCAAACGAATGAATGCTGAAAAGGTCTTTTTTCAAGATTTACGTGTACACCTACAGTCGGCAGCAAAAGTATCCGAGAACTAGCCAGTAATTCCGATATCAAAAAAGTTTACTTAATACTGTTTTGTTAAATAAATCCTTGTTGAATCATGTTCTTAGACTGACTAAGAACATAATTCGACAAGATTTTATTGAACAAAGCAGTATTAAGTGTACTTTTTTTAGACAGGGATTATTGCTAGTGCTCGGATACTTTTGCTGCCGATTGTACATGCTTAATCGGTACCAGAAAATTTCGTTTCTTGAAAAATAATCAGTGTCATAAAAATTGTTTTATCACCTTTAACTCTTCGAATGATTTTAACTTGGAATTGCTTAGAAAATTTCTCATGAAACAAATTTTTTATTTTATTTTTATTATTATTATTATTTTTTAATCTCCCGTACCAAAATATAATTTCCTAAATTAGCAATTTTCTTCTAAGCAAAATACAATGTTCTTTATGCACCCTCCTGTTCATGACTGTTCATGGAATTTCATTTGCATAATTAATTCAACTATTCCGTCATTTCGAAAGGTTAATATATATATATATTGAATGTATGAAAACATTTATTATATATTTCGAAGTATTATTAGTACCACTATTTTTAAACAGCACATTTTTTTTATTACCATTATTTCTTGTTAATTACATATTGGAAAAAAATTAGCTAGAAACAAAGTGGTGGGGGAAAAGTCGGATACAGTCGGTAACAAAGATCTCCAAACACTAGCAAAAATTCCTATGTAAAAAGGTACACTTAATACTAATTTGTTAAATGAATCCTTATCGAATCCTGTTCTTAGACTAAGACAGGATTTTACATGGATTTATTTAACAAAACATTGTGAAGTGTACTTTTTTTACATAGGAATTTTTGCTAGTGTCCGGACACTTTTGTTACCGACTGTAGTTTCAATACTACTTCCCTAGGGGACCTTTATTTCCTTAACTCGACGCCACTCCTAACTCACAACTTCGACAATGTAATTTGAAAAGCAAATAAAATATTTTAAAAACAAAAAGAGTTCATTCATTTACTTGGACAGTATATATCCTTTTACTCAAATAAAACGTTTCTAAAAGACATTCATTCGTTCAAAAGTTTGCGTGTAAAATGTATGAAACGCAATATAATATATCTGTTAAATTAATTAAATAACCTCTACTTAAAAAAAAATGTCGGATAAAAAATGTTTTAGAAAGAAAAAAAAAAAAAAAAGGCATTTCATATTTTAATAAATATTAAACTATGCCCTACTTCCTCATTTTTTTTAACAAAAACTTCATTTCCGTTTTAGCATTTCCATTTCACTAAAGTAATAAGTAATAAAGAAGGTTATGAAAAATGTAAAATTTCATTAGAAAAAACACTTTGAAAAGCAAACTTTACGTTTTTCAATCTTCCTCCAACTTAATCTTTTCCCCCTATACCGACGACTATTTCTCACGAATCTTAAGACTTTGCGTCTTATATTCTTCTTTTAAATCAGTTGGAAGTAATTTCATGGATTACTTCACCCGTCGTTAAAAATAATTAGCATTTTTCCTTCACTATTTTTTAGACACATCCTTAATTGCTAGAGAAAGAGCAAGAAAAACATCTAAAAAAAAAAAAAAAAAAAATGAAAAAAGTTTTTCATCCTCGCTTTTTCATGAGACAATCGTTTTTTGCCACTGAGAAGATCATAGAGAATAAACACGCAATAGCTGCAAATACTCACAGTTAAAATTTTTTGGAAAAATAAATATTCATGAATCGCAGAAATAGGGAAAAGGAAACCTTATTTAAAATACTGGTGTTAATATTCTCGAATTTCTCATCAAGAGAAAATTAGATGAGAAATTTGAGATTTCCAAACTTTCATTTTCTCAAGCGAAAAAAAAAAAAATATGATAATGTTTATGCAAGTTATTATTATGTTATTTTTTTTTTAAATTGCTAGAGTATATAAGTGCATTAGAGTAAAACGTGTACTTGAGTATATTTAATGTTTTTAGCGTTTCTGCTGTTTATTATTTTGTCTTAAAAGGAACGATTAAGACCGTTGAGTGAAAATGAAATTGCTTTAGAAATGAAAACTCAACAGTAAATTACATTTGTTTTAATCTAATGTGCCACTGCATTTAAATTTTTATCTTGAAATATGAGTTTATTTTTAAGTGTATAATTTAACAGTATTTACTAAAAAATATTTCGTAATTTTTTTAAATATATAGTATTTTCATTTTGCCGAAATAATAAATAGTACAGTAAGCTATAAAAAGTGTTAAATTAAAAAGAAAAATGCTTTCAAAAAGTTTTTATTATTATGTGATATAAAATTATACGTATTATACAGAACAGCAATGATATTAAAGATATTATTTCTTAACACTTTCGCGACCTCATGTTTTTGTCTCTTTGACAGTAAGGTCCGCCTGTGGGCGTTATTCTCATAAGTTAAAATTTTTCAGAGCAAAAATTTTTTTGTATGCACATTTATACTACAAATGGATATGCATTATAAGCATCCTCCCTCTAATCAAAGTATTTTTATCCATAGTATATTGATTGTACAGATATGAATATTGTGTATCTTTTTCAGAGTCAAATAACATACAAATTGCAAAAGAAACGCCCACTGGTGGAATTTCAGATTTTCAAATGACGTGAATCTACGTCAGCGGTCGCAAAAGTGTTAAAATACCTGAATTGTTTAAATTACGCAGGGGTTTAACTCCCAAATTAATAATATGTAATAATAATACAAAAGATTTTACGAAATTTGGTGAAGTTAGTATTATTAAATGTATCATAAATGTATGGCAGAATATAATCCCAAGTCATTAAATGTTTTAGGGACATTGCACAGAATCAAAATAAGTTTCCTTAAAAACAGATTCTGCAATGTAATTACTTAATGCAAATAAAGCATAATATGCAGATCAGCACTGATGCTGAAGATGTTATTGCTTAAAATATTTTAATTGCTTGAATTATGCTGAGAGCTAGCTCCATAATTAATAATACAGCGTAAATGATATACAAACAATATAGCGTAGTAAATGATAATAAAGCGTAAATGATATAAAATATAGAAATTTCAGAAAAATGCTATCCGAAATAACACCTTTGTAAAGCGCGATTTAGTCTCAAGTCTAATTTAAATGTAAGATTAAATAGGAAGATTTTCTAGAATCAAATTAAGTTACTATAAAAAACTGATTCTGTAATACGATTATTTCGTGTAAATATATCATATGCAGATCAACTCTGATGCTGAAGATGTTATTGCTTAAATTTTTTTATTTACTTGAATTACGCTCTAAAATTTCGCACCAGAATTAATATAGAGTAAATAATATGAAAGATATTACGGAATGTGGGAAAATAACTATTCTAAGTAATACGAGAGTAAGGCTGAATTTAGTCTTAAGTCATAATTTAAATGTATAATTAAAGAAGAAGATATTTTAGAATCGCATTAAGTTGCTTTATAAAGCAAATTCTGTAATGTGGTTATTTAATGCAAATGAATCATAATATAAAGAAGGAAATTAATGCTGAAGATGGTATTATTAAAAATATTTATTTGTTTGAATTGCACGGAGAGTTCATTCCAGAATTAATAATATAGAGTAAATGATATAAAAGATGTAAAATATATTACGAATTCAGGCAAAAGTACAATTCGAAGTATCACGATTGTAAAGCTCGATGCAGTCTTAAGTCATAAAATTAAACGTAATATTAAATAGGGAGATTGTCTAGAATGAAACTAAGTTGCTTTAAAAATTTGATTTTGTAATAAAGGTACAGTCGGTAACAAAAGTGTCCGAACACTAGCAAAAATTCCTATGTGAAAAAGTACACTTCATACGGTTTTGTTAAATAAATCCTTGTCGAATCCTGTTCTTTGTCAGTGTAAGAACATGATTCGATAAGGATTTTTTTAACAAAACCGTATGAAGTGTACTTTTTTACATAGGAATATTTGCTAGTGTTCGGACACTTTTGTTACCGACTGTATATACTGAAAATAAATACTAAAATTTATATTATAACCTTATTGCATATTCTCATAATTAATCGCAAATAATATTTCCAAATTATTCTGATAAACCTAAAACAATTGCTTTCAGAATGAAGGTTTAAGAATAAATTACGTTTTCATCAGTGTATTATGGGGCTTGTTTTGAGCTAAATATTGTTTTTTGTGTACTTTTTGGTGCAGAAAAAAGGCAGCGTTTCTTAAAAAAAAAAAAAAAAAAAAAAAAAAAAATCTTAATTTATCTCATTGTATTTACAGAAAAGATATATTTCTTTATCTTTCCCACAACAATAGTTAAAAGTTACCGAACAGTCGATAATCCAAATATTTAAATTCCAATATAACACTTAGTATTAGAAATATTTTGTCGCAGACGATAATTTATTTTCAGATTGATTGTCTACATATTGCAGCATCTATGTTTTCTACGTTTATGTTTGTAGAATGGCAACAGCTATTCTCTGTTCGAAATGTTTTGGTTTAGAATTAATTGAGCACCATGACACTTAAAATTGCATTTTGTATAAAATGTACGTGAATCCTGAAAAACTGGAATTATTATTTAGAATCATGAAAACGTTTCTTATTTATTTCGTATTTAGTCTGTTTTTTATTACACTTAGAGCATAGATTTTGTCTGTTAAATAATAAACTTTATTATACAATATCGTTTGACCAACAGTAGGCAGCAAAATTATTGAAGCACTAGCAATAATTCCTACTTAAAAGAGGGGCACCTAATACTGTTTTTTTAAGTAAATAGTTTTCGAGTCATGACCTTAGTCTTTATGTCGTTTATATAAAAGTAAGTTGATGATAAAATGTAGCGACCAAACTAAAAAAATATGTATGAAAAGTTTGGATGTGGGCTTCAATAATTATGCTGCCGATTGTCCCTCCAACATCCAAGTGATTATATGAGTTTCGAAGGCCAAAATAAAACATATTTTCTCGATTTTTATTTTTAATATAATAAATAAAAAAAAAAATATTGAAAATTTTTAGCATATTTTTATCATATAAGAGAGCAGTATTTAAACAATATTTTATAAATTTTTAACACGTTGAGCTCCAAGCAAATTCTTAAAATCCATTAAAATTCCATAATGATAGCTCCTGTGATAAATAGAAATTCAGCAAATTTTTAATAAATTTTCAATCAATAAATGTAATATTTTTAGTTTTATATTCTATTTTATATCCGCCACCGATGGTTGACGCAGCTTTATATCATATTTGACACTGTCAGCCACCGATGACTGACATGGCGCTCAACTCTTTAATTTTTTATTTGAACTGTTTTTACTTTCGGGGTAAAACTTTCACTGAAATGCTTGAAGTATAACATGTTCTGCACACTCCTAAAGTTTCAAGATAATTCCTTCAGTGCTGAGAGATATATGACAAAATGTCTAGAATCTAGAATGGCTGATATGGCACTCAATGTGTTAATTGAAGAATTTAGAGAACATTGGCAGTGGGCGCTGGTTTGTGGAGATCAAGGATTTTAGCTCGTTATGATTAAAAATGCAAGTTATTTGCTACGAACCAATTTTTGATTCCATTGACAGTGTTAAGAGATACTCACAGTCACGATCGTGAATTCTTTCTATATTCTCTACATAAGAGCCATTAAGAAGAAATATATAATTAAGCTTTAAATAGCCTGTATACTTCTACCAACGATTCAGAAAGGTGTAACTGGTTCTTCTAACATATCATTGCATAGATGCCACCCTTTCCAATTTTTGTATAGCGATAGACTTTACTAAAATTTTTTACCGTATTAAATCATATATAGCACTGTTACGAAAGCTTATAAACATTCTCTATAAAATATACTGGTATTTAAAAATTGGAACGGTTGTTAGCTATGACATTTTACTAACTAGACATTCAAATGTCTTGCCTACATTTGTTTGATTGAATAAAATTTTTCTTTATTCTTCAGACTATACCGATAGTATTAGTATTAATGAATGTATGGAACGTCTTAGTTGAGCAGAGTACCACAGAAGTCTATTTCGTGGTCCACGCTACGTGTTTATTTGCTCACAACAAACATTTATCAATGTATGTTTATTTTCACTTTAGGTGATGTTTCTGTTTTGTGAACATGAATAATTCGATTATATATATATATATCTATATATATATTATAACTGTTGCCTTGACATATGATTGAGCCATAGCCTCCTAAATTAGATGCCTGTAGCGTGGCTCTTAAACTTGTCAACATTTAAAGCGATAGACAGCATCACCTGGTATAGATTACGCGGCTTTTTTATTCAACAGCCACCAAAAAGTTGTAAAAGTGGGATATGATATACATAAAAGGCGAATAGAATCGAAGAAACGTCGATTATATATATCATATATTGCTTCTTAAAATTATTGGTGATAATAAAAAAGTCGTACAGATTGTACCAGGTGGCGCTGTCTACCGTTTCAACTGTTGCCAAATTTTCAAGAAACGCGACAGACATCTAGTTTAGGAGGCTATGATTGAGCTCTGTTTGAATGCTTGTATTTGTGATATATCCGTCGAGCATTTTAATTCTTTCATCACAAGAATCATGTTTCACGCATACCATTTTTCTTTGTCTTTTCATATCTGCTTTAGTTTTTGATGGAGTTATAAACTGTATTCTGACTGACATATCCTAAAAAATTTCCCCTTAAAATTACCATTTTCTTTTTATACAAAATTTTCGCATTTTTGAAAATCATTTGAAGATAATTTTATAGGCATTTTCAAAAGGAAAGAAAATATACATAAAAAATATCCCCATCAAAAGTATTTTAATAATAATAATAATAATAATAACAAAATAATAAGGCCTGTGAACTACAAAATATGACATACAAGTGCTATAGGTTTCGTCCTTAAAATGGTTGCCGTAAAAGTCAGACTTTAGATGTAATTTAGGATTCGTTTGAGATATCTAAATCCTGTATAGAATTTTCATTTTCAATATTCAGTACATATATATATATATATATATTATTATTATTATTATTATATGAATAAAAAATAAATACCCCGTTAGAAATTGCTCTCTGAATAAATAATGTAAAACGAATTAGTATAAATATTACATGTTGCACTATCATAATCTGAGTACATATTTAATGAAACTAGCATATTCATTTTGTTTTCTGTTTCTTAACTTGGTGAAATATTTTGGACCATTTATTTTATTAATGGCAATACACCCCGATGATTATTGGAATTAATTCGACTTTGGCAATGAATGTTCGACACTTAATTGGTCATTTATTTAAAAAAAAAAAAATCAACATTCTGGCAATCTTCCAAACTGAATTAGATTAATTTGCAGAAATCTCAGCTCACCTGACCTTAGGCAAGTTGGATGATTTCGCCATTTCACATGCATGATTGGAATTAATGCAGCCGATTATGCGTCGCTCAAAATCACATTAGAATCTAAATGGACCAGAATCTTATTCTAAATCTAATTTTATGGTATGCTTGCTTAGAAAGGAATTTTATACATGCGTTAACTTGAAATATTCTTCAGATGTTATAATCAGAGAAATTAAAATATTTTAAATTTGAAGAGTATTTAATATGCATATGGTATGGATATTTGTAAATAAGTAATCATTCTTAAGAGCTCTTATAATTTATAGATAAGTCTTTTATTCCAAACCACTTTGTAAAGTGAAAAAGAAAAAAAATACGTTGAATATAAGAACATTGTATCGCGGATAACTTCTAAATCAAAAGAAGTCTTTTTATATGTTACAGATAAATATTTTATTAGTCTGCTTAACAAAAACAAATTCTTTTTTTGAACAACAATTTTTCTGTTTTGAGAGTGTTGCCATTCCAGTAATATGTTTTAAGAATGAATTATTTCAAAAGTATTTCTTGCATAGCAACTAAAACTGTTCATATTTTCAAGGCTTATTAATAAATACAGAAATTAACTGAGGCTTATTATTATAAAAAGAGGCTTATTATTATAAAAATATAGTGACCGGCGAAGCTAAAAAAAGCTAGCTATTCTATTTACAGTGCGGCCCGAAAGTTTACCCACAAGCTAAATTTTTTAATAAAATAAAAAATATACAGCGTAATGCTTCGACAGTTTTACTGAATCAAAACAATTTGATTACGAATTCATGTTTCGAATACTGAAACAATTAACTGAAAGGAAAATAATAAAATATATAAAAATCAAAATTGTGATGTCGCAAAAGTTTATGCAGAAAACAAAAATATTTACATTTCACAAAGCGCAGAAGTCCTTTTGTAGTCTATGGTGTTTCCATTGAACTTGATGCGAACTTGATGAACTTGATGCGGTTTTCCGTTGACAACACGAGCTTTTGTAAGGTTTCGGGAGCGAGTCTGTACCAGAATTCCTTGATCACTCGTTTGAGCTCTGCGCTGAGTAATACTGCCTTCCATTCATTTTTGTAGACGTCACGTGAAAGGATTCCCCGAATGTTCTCTATCGGATTGAGGTCTGGTCTAACAAGGAAACATTCAAAAGTTGTCGTCTTCAAAAAATATTGAAATATATATATATATATATATATATATATATGTGTGATTTTACTCTTCCTAAAACACCCGAAAGTAAAAAAAAATTATCGGCTGAAATGAATTACAGCGACCACAAAAAATTATCAAAATTAAGCATATTTGGCGATTTCACATTGTTAGGCGATTGATTTTGAGTACTTGGCGGAGAAACAAAACACGGTTCTGTTCATACAAGGCAACCTCGGTGCTAGCGAACTGAACGCATAACAGTGCTAAATCGCCAAATATGTTTAATTTTGTTAATTTTTTGTGGTCGCTGTAATTCATTTCAGCCGATAAGTTTTTCACTTCCTGGTGTTTTATGAAGAGTAGAATCACATATATTTTTTTCAATATTTTTTGAAGACGACACCTTTTGAATGTTTCCTTGTGAGTACTGGCCAGCACATCATACTGATATTTTGAGACCTAAGCCGATATTTTGATATCTAAGCCATTTTTTTTTTTTTTTTGTACAACGGGAAGTGTGTATCGACGCATTATCCTGCTGAGATGGCCAGTTGGAACCACCTAGGCATTCACCAAACGGCAACAAACTTTCACTCAGACTTTCCTGGTACTTCTTTAAAATTTGTCTGCCATTTTGGAAGCAAAGACATGCTTGTCCATTGTAGTCAAAAGCGTCTCATACCACGAGCGAGCCACCACCTTGTTGCCTGCCGAATACGTTCTTCAGATCTTTCCTCAAGTCACACCAATAAATGAGAACCCATCTGGCATATCAAAAACATCCTAATTCCATGTATTTTTATCAGAGAAAATGACACCTACCCATTCATTACGATAATACATGTGCTGTTTTGCCCATTGAAGTCTTACTTGTTTGTGATAATTTTTACTTTCTTCTATATGTAATAAAGAGAAAGTATTGGATTCGTGAAAATTTTCGAACACTGGTTTTCGATGGATTTGCACGTTTTGGAATGTACTGAACACGATTTGATAGTTTTTAGAAAATGTCTGTCTGTCTGTGTGTATCACGAATTTTGTGGACTTTGTATCTCAGGAACAAATTAACGAAACTTGGTATTTACTTGGACCCTGACATAATCTGGTGCTGGATTTGGGATCAATCGCTAAACAGGTTGCGCTGTAATCGCATTTTTTCTATATTTTTAAGATGGCAGTATAGGACAAAATTTCGTATAAATGTACATAATGAGAATTATTTTTAACTTGTGATTGTAAAATTAATATGAATTGTTGATAATAGTAGTAGTTAACTAAGAAAAAAAATTGTGCATGTGGGGCATCTCTACCCCCCCCCCCCCGGTGGGGTGAATAAATTTTCAAGATGGGTATCTTTCGAAAGGTCTCGTCAATACCTTTAAAACGAATAGTTGAACTATAGATCTGTGATAATTTAAAACAAAGTTATAATTTTTTTTTTTTTTTTTTTTTTTAAATATTGAGAATAAAATGGACTTTTTTTTTTTTTTTTTTTAGTGTTATACTACTTCTCTAATATGGAAATCGTCTGCATTATCATGGAAGATTTTTTTTAAATAATAATTTTAATAAATTATTTTTACTGGGTGAATTTGTATAGGAAAATATAGAGGAAAGCCATGTGGTGACCACAACATACTAGTTTAGAAAAGGCTTACAAGCTATTTTTTTTTATTTATTTATTTATTTTTTTTTTTGATGAATCCTGATTTGTTTATTCGTCTGCATAGGATGTCACATGATATTTTTGATTCAATTCGACCTTTCATCTGATTAAAAGACAAATCGTTAGTTTGAGTCATTCTTTTAATTCTTCTATTCTCACGAAATGGGGTTTTTCTTGGCCTTACTGAGCGATAAGCAATTTTGAATTGCTCTCCACGTTCCAAAACAGTATAAATAACATGTTTGGACCGATTTAAAATAAGTGACACTTGCAAAATGGATTTTTTTCCGCTTTCAGCTTCCACACTATCGCAACTTCTTCAGGAGAGAACTGCAGCGATTTCGGCATTTTGATAAATCATACAGCAGTGAGTTTTATCTCCACCTACACTTTACAGTCTAGGGGATAAGGCACACAGATCCACCACCAATCACGTTTAAAAAGATATTTGCATGACACCTCATTTATGTTTAAACTTTTGCGACATCGAAATTTTGAATTTTTACAAAATTTATTATTTTCCTTTCAATTAATTGTTTCCGAATTCGAAACATGGATATATAATGCATTTGTTTAGATACAGTAAAACTGTCGAAGAATTCCGGTGTTTATTTTTTATTTTATTAAAAAACTTAGCTTGTACCTTAACCCCTTAACACGCGCTGTCTTCGCTGCGAGGACGCAAAATTTAAGATCCAGTTGAAAAAATTCATCCCGGAAATTTTTTAGCAAAAATTTACGTTTATAACATATCAGAAAAGGCCGGTTTTTTTAACCTTAAAATTAAAAATTTCTTTTAGTTATTTTAGTTCATGAATTTCGGTGGCAGTAAAATTTAAATGATACGAACTCTCTTGCGCCGCAAAGTACATTTGCGCAGCACTGTGTAAATATGCGAATGTATGAATAAAAATCCTAACTAATTTCTTTAACTTATGTACGGAGGAAATAAATGTGGTATTCAATCTATCTCCTTCCGAAAGTCCAAAAATAATTCGCATTTGAAGTAGATGTCCTGTGAAAGGAGATCATATATTTATGTAAAGATATTCATTCACACGAGAAGTTGTTTACATAGAAGTTTAATTATAATGCCGCTAACTTTACTTGAATTGAATTATTTTTACAATCATTTCACTACATTTGAAAATCTACAATTCAAGGAATGCCATCCTGAACTTAATATTTTCGTCTACTTCAATATTTCGATAAAAATGTTTTAATATACAACGACATATTTTCTGTACTAATTAAAGAATAATGAGATTAAATAAATTGTTTATCTCAAACTATGCTAAATATTTACGTGTTTTCGTTGAGATGAATTCGGAGTTGGATTATTATATTAATGCTTTAAGATTGTCTAACTATTTCGTATAATTAACAAAAATGCCGCTTTTTTAATATATGTTAATCTCGTAAATATTATTATTATTTTTTTTTAATTGTTTACCAATTTTTTCGGTCCTTTTATTTTTTGGGTTGTTTATCGGTATTTTCCCCCCCTCATTTTTTATTTTTTTATTTTTTGTATATAATTTAGCAACATTTACACATATTTTTAATTTTATGATTTTTTGAAATTAATTTTTACAATAATTTCTATTAATTAGTTTTTAAATAATTCAATAAAATTAGTAATGAATTTGATATAGTTAATACAAATACGCACACACACACATACACATATGAAACACACGAAAACAAATTTTTAAATTTAGTGGCAAAGGTTCAAAACGTTTTAACATATTTCAAAATTTTTTAAATGTGTCGAACTGTTGGAATATTTTTCTTCCTTTTTTTTTCTTGATTTATTTATTTATTTTATTATTATTTTTTTTTCAATTTGTAGAGTCTTTATGTAAAAATTACGAAACAAAGTTATTATTTAGTTTTGCATGATTTTGTATGCATTTCTTTTCTTTCTTTCTTTCTTTCTTTTTTTTTAAGCTTAAAAATTCACTGCTTCACTGAAAATGAAACATAAAAGTAATATAAGTATCTACATCTCTCTCTCTCTCTCTCTCCCCCCTCTCTCTCTCTGTATATATATATATATATATATATATATATGTATATATATATATATTATTTAGGTTGAAATGGTGTAAGCGTAAGCCCGTAGTTCAATTTTGACCTCATTTTGTTTGTTCAGTTGTTACTATACTTGCAATTCTGGAATTTCGTAGGCATAAATTGCAAAAATAAGTTGTCATTTTGTTTTAATGATTTTGTATGCATTTTTTTTTTTCTTTTCAAGTAATATATGTACCTAAATCTAAATTTATCTTTCTCTCTCTCTCTCTCTGTATATATATATATATATATATATATATAGAGAGAGAGAGAGAGAGATAGATAGATAGATAGATATATAGATATATATATATATATTAATTAACCAATAATCATAGTGTCTAAATCATGACATGTTGGCCCTTGGATGAGACTCCTTAAGACTAAACATTAAACTAAACTACAGTATACATGGCTCTTGCTCACGTTACGTTGAAAATTAAATATAAACTGAAATCTAAAATGATTACCATTAAAATTAAATAACCCTTTTAAAAATCTCCTTTTAATATAGTTATTAGCTTTTAAAGATTAATAACTATCACTTAATGCATTCAATTATTGCATTTCAGTAACACCTAAATCGATTAATCGTTTCTTTACCTTTAATATTTTCTTTTTACTAATGTTCGTTTGGCAACCTGTTTATTTATACTATATCCGTATGTGTCGTTTAACATGTGGATTTCTTAAAGATACTTATTCCTTGTAACAATTTTGGTTTGTGTTGTTGTTTAATCTAATTTCCTTTTTTATTTTGTTTTGTTGCAAGATAGAGACTCGAACTGTATATTGGCTTGAATTATCTATACAGTTTTCCGAAATATTGCACTCTGCTGATAAAAATGCAAGTTTCCTGATGAGTGAACATTTCTATTTTTCAGCATTTAAAATTCCAATTTTCAATTCATGAATTTACTCTCTCTCTTTTTTTTCTTTTTCCTTTTATCAGATCTCTTTGGTAATTTTATCCTTTTTTGTTTTCTATAAATTCTATTACTTTAATATTTTTTGCAAACTATTATCTCATCTTTAGGCTTATGTGTTATGTTTGTGTCATTTCTCTTCTGCGTAAGTACTTTAAATTATCACCGTGACAATAATTTTATTCGAAAAAAAAAAAAAAATCTCAATTAAAATTTAATTATATGTTGGTATTTTCATCTATCTTTTGTATGCTGAGTGTTACAAAGGTATTAAATTATTCAAATTATATGTATAATATTTAGGTTGAAATGGTGTATGTGTGACCCCGTAGTTCGATTTTGACCTCATTTTTCTCATTTGTTATTATTTTACTTTACAGTTCTGAAATTTCGTAGGCATAAACAACAAATGATAAATTTTCGAAAAAATGTAAGTTCTTTATACAACTTTAAAAAAAAAATCCGTTTTGTAGTTCCATAATCCTTATGATTAAAGCGCAACCTTAGCCTACTATACCATTTATATTGCATTAAAACATATGTGGTTTAAGTGTCCAGATAGGAGAAAATGTTTAAAGCAACTGAGTTATGTGGTTATTTGCTTTTCAGAATGCTTTGGATTTTTTTCTCCAATATTTCTAAAAGCTTTCGTTGCATCATTTAATTTCGTATAAACAAATATTATACATGCAGAAAAAAAATTGTGTTCCCTTATTTGAATATTTATAGGAAAAAAAAAAAAAAAGTAAAAGGTTTCATAGCAATAGATTAGACATCAAGATCGAGAATTAGTCATTATTTTTTACTCATTAATAATAATTAAACAAACAAATAAATAAATATAAATTAAATAATATTATATTAACTATTTTCTTATGCAATAATTTATATATGTATATGTATTTATTATTATTATTATTATTATTTATAGATTTAAACGAAATAAAATAAAAAAATATCTTTTATCAAAAATTCTATTACTTCTTCTCTTTATTTATTTATTTATTTATTTTATACGTCTCAATATTTCACTAATCTGGGTCACTTAAATTTAAGCTCAAATTTTATTCAATAAAGAAAGTTTTATTTATAAACAGGGCTCAGGGAATTTAAAATAAACTGGTCGCCAGCAAACATTTTTGGTAGATAATTAAAAATATCCCCCCTACACAAGCTTTTTTTTTTTTTTTTTTTTTTTTTTTCGTCAATTTTAAAATTTACTTGAATGTAAAAATTAAAATTCTAAGCGTAAAAACCAAATATTTATTACGACTTGCGAATAAATCAGACTACACTTGTTTAAATCTAACATCATCAAAACGGTTTAATTATTTTCTATAAGCCAATGCATCATCGCCACAAATATATCATTACACCAGCACAGCGATTCAAGCATCCGCAAACCACGTACGAACGAAAGCAGTGTAAACGAATACCTAGAGTGGTGCATCGATATAACACTGGCTTGTGAAACGTGGTGAAAGGATCGGGGGTGGAATCGAAACCCAATTCTGGGACCAAATTTTTAAAAAATAAATAAATGTATAAAAAATAATAATAATAATAATAAATAAATAAATAAATAATAATAATAATAAAATAATAAATAAATAAATAATGTTGAGATTTTATAAAAGTTGAAAACATAGTCGCTAGTTAAAGTATACTGGTCGCCAATGGAAACCAGGCGACTTTATTTCACGAGCCCTGTTTATAAAACAACACATTCACAAATCCCAATAATCTATCGTAAATCCTTTTTTTCTTTCTTCCTTTTTTTTTTTTTTTTTTTTTTTTTTTTAATATTATAGAATTTTAACATTAAAAAACAATGAAAGAAACAATGTCCGAATTTTGATATGAGATATTGAAGAAGATTTAAAAATAAAATTTACTTCTTTCTCATGCATCGTGTATAACGATATGTATAAAAAAGGGTTTTGTATCGTTTGAAACAAACGAATTTTTTCCCTTCAAATAAAATATTTTTGAGGTATGGTATTTTTTTGGGATCATTTCTATTTACCAATCTCTATATCACATGTTAACTCAGCCAGAAACATATTCTTAAGAAAAAAAAAAAAAAAAAAAAAAAAAAAAAAAAGCGTTTTACAATTTAGTTATTTATTTTCCAAAATATCTGATTTACTTGTTAACTTCATAAATTTTTCTCTCCAATTGGAGACGTAGCTGAATTCTTGCTAAATAATGCATTTAAAAAACATTAATTTCAAAACCCTGTACACACATGTAAGTAATTCGAATCAACAGTGCATTTTAAATACATTATAGAAAAAAAGCAATAAAGCATAAATTAAAATAAATGAGCAATCAAATTCTATTCCTAATTAATTGTTGATGTGCATTTGTTCAAAGATTTTTTTTCAACCACGGAAAAAACATCCTATTTTCACTTGAATGCATCAATGGATTATTTGAAGGGGAAAGTGACGCATTATTCAAAGAGAAAAGAAAAAGTAAAAATTTCAAACTATCATTTTTTATCTGCTTTCGGTTACAACAAATGATTTTTTCTTCAATGAGTTTAATGTAGTCTGATTTTCAAGTAATCTTCAAGAAATCTGTCGACCATAAGAGCAAACGCAATGCAGTTTGACTTGAGGGGCTGCTATTAATAGGATAATAATATTATGTCATTTAAGTTTTTTTTCTCCTTAGAATATTTGTGATCAGAAAAAAAAAATATATTTAAAAAATAAAATTTTAATGGATTAAAAGTCAGTAATTAATATTGATTATTAAAGAATCGTTTTTACATTCTTCGATTATTATAATTTTTCGATTTTTTTAATAGTTTATTTCTTTATATATATTAAATATGTGAGGCAAAAAATTAAATATTTTATGACTAAATTTTAATACAACTTAATTTAATTCCATTTATTTTATAAATGAAAAACAATTTGTTTTCTCATTACTCTAATTTCTGTTGGCCAACAAATTTTCACATCGCTTTCCCTAGAATAAAAACTGTCTCCGGAGGGTTACCTCCAAGACCGTCACCAATTGCCTAATAGCGCAGCACTAGTGCGACGTTAAATCCAACCAACCACCCCGAGAATAAAATTTTCTTATTCTGTGATTAGTTAGTTTCCATACATTTAAAAAACAAATGAGTTTAACTTACATTTTTTGCATATTGCTCATAATCTTAAACACTGAAACCTCCTCTCATCTAATAATTAAATTTTAATTAAATTGTAAGTAGTCGCTGAAAAATTATATTTTCAAGTTTTTCCTTTTATTCTTTTGTTTTTTTTTATATCATTTGCCTTCTGAAAGAATCTAAATGATAAAATTACTTGAAACTAATTCTAATAGTTGATTTTTTAGTAATCGATTTTTCTTTCAAAATGAAAATTTTAAAATCACTTAAATAGAAAAAAAAAAGTATGATTTAAAGTTTGAAGAATAAAAATATCATTTATTTATATCGATTATCGAAATATTTTTTTTTTCTTTTCAAAATTTTTTTAATTATTATTATTAAATGTCCCAATTTATTCATAAATTGCTGTTTTATCTCTATTACTTTACTAAATGAACGTGTATCAAACAAAATTTTTATACTACTGATATTTACCTTCATTGTAACTCGAATATTTGGAAAATTCTAAAGATAAAGGAAACAAAAAAATTACGTAATTAATTCATTTTATAAATCAGTATAAAGAGGCTAACTTCAAAATTAAATAAAAGGCAAGGTAAAATCTATTTGAATACCACTTGAAATTTTCAATAGCTTTATCAACATCACTTCGATACTAAAAAAAAGATAAATCTTTTCAAAATCATAAACAAAAGAATGAATTCTATTACTATAATATCATAAATTCCATCTCGATAACTTTTAAAATATGTATTTTTTTTTGTAAATGAGTATGAATTATTAATGGTAAAGTAAAATTAAATACACACTTTTTCCAAGTACAGCTTTTTTGTTCCAAATTTTTCCGAAACTCTTTCGTATCTCTCAAAAGATGAAGTGTTATGATTATGGAGCCATTTTTTTTTTAAACCTTTTGTTTGTTTCAACTTTGAAAACTAATATAAAGAACTTCTGAAAAATTTGAATAATTTCTCTTTGTTGCACTTTCTCAGGCAGTTTTAAATAAATTTTGACTTGAATTCAAGAGCTTATATACATTTATTACAGCGAGTTGCATCGGATGTTGAATATTGTTTGACATAATTAAGGAACAAGTTCTTTGTCGTTTTAGATTACATTATGCTAATTTTCTAGCTCTTTGTCTTTTTCGCCAGTAAGGGAATAACGGACATGCAGCACATATGACAGCACTCGTTTGTGTCTTTGTGCTTTTAAAACTTATGAAGCCCTTCAGAAGAATTTGAATAAATTGTCTTTGATACGGAGATCCAAACATGAAGTCAAATCTGTGTACACTAGATACGTGTGCAATTATTTAAAAATGCGTTTTAAGAATTGTTAAACTATGTTTCTGCAAACTAATTGCACGTTACGCACATTTTTTAAACATTAGATTAATTATAAATGTTGTATTAGGTGTAAGGGAAAGTTTTGTCGTTTTTGAACACATTTATACGTTGCCGATTACCGACTGAAACAGGTTTAAACAGTTTGGTTAGAGTACGATTGATGATTTGCACTTATTTTTTCATATTTTAGTTTTTTTTTTTTTTACTTGTAAAACTATCATCATGGGTGAAGAAAAAGTGCATTTAAGACACTGTATATTGTACGAGTTCCAAAAAGGTAATAACACGATGGAGGCAACAAAAAACTTGTGTGGCGTGTTTGGAGAGGATGCAGTAACAGCTTGAACATGCCAAAGATGGTTTGGTTTGCGAAATTTCGTTTGGGTGATTTTTCTTTGAAAGATTAACCCAGATCAGGCAGGCCATCGGGTGTCAATGTAGAAGTGCTACAGAATGATCAGGACAAATCCCACGTTAACTTCCACAGAAGTGAGCTTCAAGCTTGGAATTCATCAGACTACTGCTTTGGATCACATTAAAAGGCTTGGTTTCGTGTCCAAACTCTCTGTTAGGGTGCCACACAACGACAGAACTTCCCCTTACACCTAATGTCTTATGAAAAAAGAATATTCTTTAAAAAATTGAATGTAGAGAGCTTCTAAATACACGTAAATACACCAAGGGGGTTGTTTTGCTTGCTATTATAATAATTCTTACATTATTTTCACCATTTATTTTTAGCTAAAAACTGAATAACGGATATAGACATATGGCCGAACTCCGTTTATGTCTCTGGGTTTTAAAGGGATCCGGACAAAATCTCACCGAATAAAATATTGCGTCGACTAAAAAAAAAAAAAAAAAAAAAAAAAAATACTAATAAGATCTATTTCACGTGTGATTTTTGGAGAGGGAAGCATAGAGCCTTATAAATATATGTATCATAAAGTAGAACTTCATTATTTTACCTATATTTAATTTTAAGTTATAATTTGATTTCCACCATTCAAAATGCATTTTAAAAATATTGTACATAACTGCAGATATCAAAGCTGAACACTGTTCACAAATCTGAATTACAAATTATAAAATTAATAAGCACGATTGAATTCATTATGACTAATCTTGACAAAAGTTAATAAACATAGTCATTAAACACTTTTAAGCAAAATTCATAATTTTTTTTGTGATGGGTTTGTTTGTATGTAAGTGCTCTTACTAAAGTAAATATGTGTACGGAATAACGAACGGAATAAACGGAATAACGGACATACAGCTTATATAACAGCATCCTGTTTGTATCTTTTATACATAACTTTCGGGTCACGCTTAAGTATATGTTTTTAACACTTTCTCGAACGCTGACGTAGATTCACGTGATTTGAAAATCTGTAACTCCGCCAGTGAGTGTTTCTTTCGTAGTTTGTGTTTTATTTATTTTTTAAAATGTACCCAGTATTCGTATTTTTACAATCAAATGTACTAGGGATACAAATACTTTAATTATAAGGAATACAATAATATAATGTATATCCATTTCTAATAAAAACATACTTGTCAACCATCTCATTATGAACCGTACAATTTTTAGTACCCGCCTGTTTTTTTCACGCCAATAATTTTTTAGAGTAATCTTAGTCTCACTTAATAGTAACAACATTTGGAGAGATTTGCTCTAAAAATACAGTGGTGTGAGAAAAGAGGCGTTTTTTCATGGGGTGTTAACAATTGCACGGTTATTAATAAATGGTTGGCAAGTATGTATAAATGTGAATACAAAAAATATTGTTCTGAAATAATGTAACTTGAGAGGGTAACGCCCATACTGTCGAAAAGACAAAAGTATGCGGTCTTGAAAGTGTTAAGCAAAATGAGTCCCGCCTTTAGGTGTTCTGAAAAAACATTATTTTACATTAAAAAAGGATTGCGCATATTCGTATTAAGCCTAATCAGTCATCTATATTTCACATGTAAGCGAAAATTATCTGTCAGATGTCGACCGAGGAACCGTTCAGTTATTAGAGCATTGGCGCATCATGCAAATGACCCTGGTTCTAACCAGGTGCCAACAGTTCAAGCGGTAGACAACGCCACCTGGTACAAATTGTGCAACTTTTTAATTCAACTGTCACCAATAAATTTAAGAAGTGATATATGATATATATAATCGACGTTTCTTCGATTTTATTCACCTTTTATGTATATCAAATCCCACTTTTAAAATTTTTTGGTGGCTGTTGAATACAAAAGTTGCACAATCTGTACGAGGTGGTGCTGTCTGCCGCTTGAACTATTACCAAGTTTCCGAGCCACGCGGAAGGCATCAGGTTTAGGAGACTATGATTTGATGTTACATCATTAGACTTTCCAATTATATTAATTTACCCGTAATAGCGTTGAGTCCCGCCTTTTTTTTACACCAGTAAATTAGTAGAGTAATATTCAGCAATATGGTACTCACGGTTAAATAAGAAGACTAATAATAATATAATAATAAAACACTGCATATATTTGAAGTAAATATATGTGCAGAATAGTAATGTATGTGCAATAATAATGCCTCCCAAACTAGATGCCTTTCGCGTGGCTCGGAAACTTGGCGGTTGACAGCTCCACCTAGTACAAATTGCGCGAATTTTTTATTCAGCTTCACCAATAATCTTAAGAAGAGATATATGATATATATAATCGACGTTTCTTCTCGGGACAGCCTTACTTGGACTTCGGTCCTTGTATAGCTCAACACCGCTCTTCGAGCGGTGAGCCGGGGCTGTTCCCCTGTTCAATCGACGTTTCTTCGATTCTATTCGCCTTTTATGTATATTAAATCCCACTTTTAAAAATTTTTGGTGGCTGTTGAATAAAAATGTCGTGCAATCTGTACCAGGTAGCACTCTCAACCGTGAAGTTTCCGAGCCACGCGGAAGGCATCTAGTTTAGAAGGCTATGGTCTATATATGTTTACATATGATGTTTTGTTATTTTGAATTATATGCATTCCTCTACATATGCTTATGCATTAATATATATGAACGCAAAATCTGATGTGAAATGTCAGTTTTATAGTTTTAAACCAGAAATTGTCTTCAGAATTATTAATCACTTAAAATTACGAATATATATATATATATACGCTTTTCTATTATTTAGAAACGAATATATTTGCATACATGTACACTTATACACAAATTAAAAAAGTAAATACACAAAACACCAAAAGCCAAATTTTCTAAAAAATTGCAATGAAATGTAAGTAAATTAAATAACTAAATCACCATTACAATGAAAATGCTTTTAAATTACTACATTTTATTGTCATTAAATGCATTTTTTCATATTTTGAAATAAAAAAGTTTTATCTATAATACAGCCATCAAATTATTTAATATGCCAAATATTTTTAAACACTTTTAAACATTTCACACACTATTACTTTGCTTTCACATTCCTTTGCTGCTCTTAAAATTACCAACTCAACTACAGTCAGAATATATCTTTATGAAGTTCACCTGGCAGCAGGCCAGCAATAATTCTCGTGCTTTTAAAATTTAAGTGTTCAAAAGTTTTCACTCTTTATTAAAATTTCGAAACTCCAGTACTTTATTGCAAAGTATTAATGATCTTCACCATACAGAAGCTCCATTACATTTTAGTGCATTTTTAAGTCATATTTGAAGTCATCATTAGTTTCTAATAGTTGTTAAACATTGATAGAAGGTTTCTAATAATGATGTTTTCGTACATCTTAGTATAAAATTAGAATAATATTGTGAAAGTATTACAAAAATGTTCAAGCAATTATTTTAAATTACAGAAAAGTTTAAAAGAACTTGAGAAAAAGGAAAATTAAATATGTAGTAAATTTTGTTGCATAACATTTTACGCTAATGCAATGTTAATATCCAGTATATAGTCACACATTTCACTAAATAAAAATAAAATTTATATACATACGAATACAGTAGAAAATTAAAAGACGTGATCAAATATAAGATTAATATGAACATATTTTCCAACACCTTAATTAATATTCCGTAGTATTGTGAGTCCCGCCCTTTTTTTCACACCAGTAAATTTTTAGAGTAATATTCTCCAAATTCAATCACGATTAAGTAAAAATAAAAATACTCTAAAAAGATACTGGTGTGAAAAAGGCGGGTCTAACAATACTACGGAATATTAATTAGTATGTTGGTAAGTATGGATATGAAGCACAAATTAAATATTTAGACTTGAATCTTTTAAAATAAAAACAAAATTTAAAATTTAACTAAAAAAAACTAGCATGTCGTGGCCACCACAAAACTTTCTTCTATATTTTCCTATACACAAATTTACTCATTACAAATAATTTATAAAAACTATTATTTACTAACATTATATCTAATGTGATGAATGAAAAAAAAAAAAAATCATCTTAGAGAAAACTACCACTAAATATCCAAAGAAAGACAGTTTTATTGTCTATGCATAACATCTTAAAAAATGGGATTTTGTAAGGGTTATTTCGCATAGCAAGATTAGTACATTTGTATGCCAGAGAAGTTTTGATATAATCGTCCTGCTCTCTGAGAATATTGCTGTACAACAGCGCTACCTATTTGTGATATGCTTCTAAATTAAATCAGCATAATATCTTATAATAACTTTCTCACATGTCAAGTTTTGCTTGATTATACGCAATAGAACTTGACATACAGCCTTCCTATAAATTGAAGGAATCATTGAATAGCAGTGCCAGATGTTGAGCGATTGGCACCAAAATTTGATAGACACTAATTTATTTCAAGGTGCATCTACATGTACATTTATATGCAATTCTGTGCAGTAATTGCTGAGATATAGTCTTATCTTAAAATGTGGAAATCAATGTATAGCAGCGCTACTGTTTGAGTGATTGACATCAAAAGTTAACAGGCACTAATTTAGGTCAATGCCATATATACATTTATATGCAATTCTGTGCAGTAGTTCCTGAGAAATGGTCGGCACAAAATTTTTGTCACTCGCATACATACACACACTAGCATATATACAGACAGGCGTTTTCTAAAAATGATCAAATCGTGTTCTGGATATCTCAAGACGTGTAAATCCATCGAAAACCGGACAAATAAAACTTTTACGAATCCAATTTCTTCTACTGATTATATAAGAAAGTATAATTGATATCATTTCTCTTTCTCAGTGAATCATTAATTTCATAAAATCAAGCATATTCATTGGGACATTATATCATACTTGCCAACATACTAATTAATATTGCGTAGTATTGTTATCCCCGCCTTCTTTTTCACACCAGTACATTTTTAGAGCATTTTTCTTCTTATTTAATCGTAATTGCATTTGGAGAATATTATTCTAAAAATTTACCGGTGTGAAAAATAAAGGCGGGGCTAACAATACTACGGAATATTAATTAGTATGTTGGCAAGTATGATTATATCCATATATGACTCTACATACCTATGTGTATGACTTAAAGCATACACAAATTTCAAAAGAGAAATAAATAGTTATAAATATAAAATGCTATTAAGTCAAGTCAAATACTAAATCACATTTTAATAGCATATATAACACAAGTGTATATCAGACGGCGGAAAGATTACTACAATGGCCTTCAGTTACATTTTTTTTTTTTTTTTTTTTTCATATATGTTGACATCTCTGAATTGATAAATTTACAAACAACAGTTATGAATAATTTTCTATTCATTAAACACTTAATTTTGTTAGAAATTAAAATGGGTTTAAAGTAGAAAAGAACGTTACATTTATACTCATTAATCTAATGCATCTAATTTCATAGTAAACATTTTTGAAATTTTAAAATTTGACACCATATTTAATCATAATATATTTATCTTCTTCAATTTGTTTTATTATTTTTCATCGTTAGTTAAGTTTTTCGTTTAAATAATAACACATTTATACCGTATAAATGTTAATTTAACTTACTTTTACTCTTAATTTCGCTAATTTTGTATATACATTACTTACATCAAAACATCAAACAAGATAATTTGAATTAAAAGCAGAAAACAATATTCCAAAGACCATATTTAATGAAATTACCATTATTTACTTTAATGTTATTATACGATTCTACATCATTAGATAAATTTTTCATTATCCAAGATCAGATTTATACCCTATAAAAATTACTTAAACTTACTTTTTCTCTTCATCTCAATCTTTCAGTACATCTTACTTACACCAAATCATCAAACATTTGAAAATTAAAATTAAAAGCAGAAACTAATAATAAAATTTTTTTAAGTTTATCACCATAAATTAAACACCATAAGTTATTAAGTTAAAGATCATATTTAATCAGATTACTATTATCTACTTTAATTAATTATACAATTCTACATTATTAGATAAATTTTTCATTATGTACGATCACACTCACACCCTATAAAAATTACTTAAACTTTTTCTCTTAATCTCATTATTTCAGTGCATGTTACTTAACAACTGAATTTAAATTAAAAGCAAAAACGTCTTGCATCCAAAAATTAACTCGCAATACACTCCTTGATCAATCTGCACTCATTCAATAAAATATGCAAAATACTTTACTTTCTGACTTACTCTTTTCCGTTTTTGCCAGGTTTTAAGATTATCCCTCTTTTGTGAGAGTCTAATAAATTTAACCAAATTCAATTACTGTCAAATTGTGTTTGTGTCTTATTGTAGAATTGAATTTGGGGTTAAAAAATACCCTCTCCTGCAACTTGGACTGAATAAATTAATGCGATCCTTAAAATTATACCTTATGAAGTGAATAAATCAAGAATGAAAGACTGAGAATAATATCACTTAAAAAGTTTTCAAAACTTTTAATAAAGAACTTGACGCTTCTAAAATAATTAATCTTACTGTTTTCGAAATAGTCTTAGATGCTTGAATGGAGAAATGAATGAAATCAATATCATGTGCTACTGCTTTAAACAAAATATTTTTTTTTTCTGCTTTTAAGTAAGTGTTCTAGAATTGATAAATTTGGTATTTTACTGATTTTAATGAGGAAAATAAATCAAATTAAAATTTCCTTGCTTAAGACATTGAAAAATATCCAGCCTATTACATGTATCGTATTAATTATATTTATGTACTAGCAGGTGAGTTTTAAATAAATCATTTAATTTGCAAACGTTAAATAATGATATAAATTCTTTCCTCTGCTTCAAACTTAGATATAGTCATTGGTCATCAACCTAATAAATCTCATCACCATAATAATACGTACTTTATAAAATAACAAAATTCAATATATTACTCTTTTATTTCCCTCATAATGTAAAAATTTGTTTTTCAGCTGGCAATATTTTCCAAACATAACCGCAGTGATAGAACAAAGGCAAAAGTAAATTACTGTCACATTTTCATGAATTTCTCCTAACACCCAACATGATCGGTCATTTTCGTCATCAACCTAATAAATCTGATCGCCAAAATAACACGTACTTTATAAAATAACAAAATTCAATATATTTAACTCTTTTTTTTTTTTTCCCCTCATAATATAAAAATTAGTTTTCCAGCTGGCAATATTTGCCAAATATAACCGCAATGATAGAACAAAGCGAAAAGTAAACCACTGTCACATTTTCATGAATTTCTCCTAACACCCAACATGATCGGTCATTTTCGTCATCAACCTAATAAATCTGATCACCAAAATAATACGTACTTTATAAAATAACAGAATTCAATATGTTTAACTCTTTTTTTTTTATTTTTTCCCCTCATAATATAAAAATTAGTTTTCCATCTGGCAATATTTGCCAAATATAACCGCAATGATAGAACAAAGCGAAAAGTAAACCACTGTCACATTTTCATGAATTTCTCCTAACACCCAAAATGATCGGTCATTTTCGTCATCAACCTAATAAATCTGATCGCCAAAATAATACGTACTTTATCAAACAACAAAATTCAATATGTTTAACTCTTTTTTTTTTTCCCCTCATAATATAAAAATTAGTTTTCCAGCTGGCAATATTTGCCAAATATAATCGCAATGATAGAACAAAGCGAAAAGTAAACCGCTGTCACATTTTCATGAATTTCTCCTAACACCAAACATGATCGGTATTAATTCGGAATCGGCTTAGCGCAAAGGATTAAATCTCCTAAGTATAACTCCAAACAAAACAGCTCAATATGGCATTGATTTAAGAGTTTTATTGCTGGCAGAGCGATGTTTTCTCCACAATACATATTGATCGGCTGTCGACAGACTAATCGAATAAATACCCTCTTTCTCGTCTTCAACGGAAAGTAAATATTTTCTGTTCGACTTTACTTACAAAATACAACTTAAATGTTTGTTATGATAACAAATTTTGCCAAGTGACGTTCAAACATATTTCTGAAAATAAATAAATATATATGTATAAAGATAACTATTTATTTTCACTGAAAAATTTCCATTTGACAAAGCATAAGTTATGGTGTTTTGATTATCACGAGAAATTTACTTTGCTTTTATTAAAACTTAATCCCCCCCCCCCCAACCCAAATTATTAATATAATTTTTACAGGATTAAAACTGAGTAATTTATGTATTATGAAGTATTATTTCTATTTTAAATCAGTCTTGGTATACAAAAATGTTTTTTCTTTCTTTATTTCATTCTTTTATTTTGCTATTTATTTAAATGATTTAGTTTACATTACTTAGTCTTACACACTGTTAAAAACGGTTTCTTAAAAATGAGCTAAATTGTCTCAAAATAGCTCCGAGACAATATATATTTAAATTTAAAAAAAACATGCACTCATATTTGAGTATACTGACATGCTCAAAAATGGGGTTGACCAATAAGAATCCCAATTTGATATGTCAATGTACTCAAAATTGAGTACATGGGTTTTTAAATTTAAGTATATGTTGTTTCGGAGCTATTTTGAGACAATTTAGCTCATTTTTAAGAAACCATTTTTAATAGTGCACAAATTTTCTATTAAAACTTTATTGTATACGCGACTAATTTTCTTAATTAAAGATATTATTTTACTAATAATTTTAGTTTTGTCAAATGTAACTTTTATACCAATGAAACTTATTTATTTATCTTATTTTATTTATTTCTTTGTTTATTTTATTTTATTTATTTTTTTAGATACAGTTTGTTAAACAAATTTTATGTACGATTAGCAAAGACAAAAGAATAATAATAATAAAAAAAAGTCACCTCTGAGTAATTTTACTACAAACCATTTTATAAATATGCGATTGGGACCGATCGATTAGTAATAACGTCTAATTTACAATGGTATACTTAGAAATTTTTTAGGGGACGTCTGTTTATTAAATTGTGCAACAACTTCATTTTTTCCCAATAGCAACACCTATTTTTGACAATTTTTAGAAGTTATTTGGATCAAAACAGTCCGGATAATAAGCATACTTTATATATTTTTTCTCAAATTTTCATAAAGTTAAAAACTGTCAAAATCTGAAGATGCTAATGCTAAATGAATATGACAAATATTAATTCATATCTTCCTGAAAACTTATTAAATTTAAAAATTTTTAATGCGTTAGAATGAAGTAACTCACTCATATTCCAAGCATAATTTTCATTGAAAAAACATATTTTTAATTATAAAAAATATTTAATTCACATTCCAAACAAATATGAATCATGATTTATATTTATTTTTATACAAATAAATTCCAGGATGCTAATGGTAAATTAATATGACAATTATTAAATCATATCTTCCTGAAAACATATTAAATTAAAATTTTATTATTTTATTGCGTTAGAATGAAGTAATTCAAACATATTCCAAGCATAATTTTCATTAAAAAACATATTTTTAATTATGAATATTATTTAATTCATAATCCTAAAAATTTTGAATCATGACCTATATTTATTTTTGCAGAAAAAGAATTGGCATCTTCAAATATGAGTTTTCAAGTGTACAGCACATCTTTTTAACTATTTTTCGAGTTATACTAATGATATTTAATTTTTTTTATTAGTGTTAGGGGTGGTCACGTGTAGTGTTCGGCATAACGGATTAAAAAGTAATTGAATTACAATTGAATTACAATTAAATTACAATTATAATTATTTAAGTGTTAATCGATTAACAAGTAATTGATTACAAATAAATCGAATTATTACAAATAAATTGAATAAGTAATTCAATTTATTACTTGTTACTTTATTACAAGTAATCAATTACTTGTTGATTTAAAGTATATAAACAATACCTACTTCCGCACTGCCTTAATCATTGAAATTGGAATATGGAAGCAAAAGTGTGTGTTACCATAAAAATAAATAAATAAATAAATAAAATAAATAAATAAATAAATAAATAATAAAATAATATTTAGACAACCCTCTAAAAAAATTAACTATAGTATTAAGAACTAGAGTTATTACTAATCGATCAGCAGGAGTCGCATATTTAAACAAAGATTTACTCTAAAATTAGGTGAGGGTAACGCTTTCGCTTTCTTTATATGTTGTATTAGTTGCCAGCCTTTCAGGTTTTCCTCCAAAAAATATTTTTAACAACTCTGAATAAGAATTTTTCAGTAAAAGTTTTCTACTAATCACCTGCGAATAATTCTATTGGAAAATACTATAAGAAAATAGTGGTGGTTATTTTTTAGCAAAGCACTTAAAACATTGCATGACAACAAAATATATTTAAATTGTTTTGGAATTGCAAATGTTTATAGATTTTTTTTTTTCTCTTTAATATGTGTGTGTATGTGCGCGAGTGTTTTCAACTCAGAAACATGATTTGCTAACGCTGATTTAGTTAATGAAAGTGGAAATAGAAAATATTTTTATAATAGATTTATCAATAACACTTTTTCAGTTTTGTCTTAAAATGTAAAAATTATTATTTTTGTTATTATTGTATGTTTATCCAAATGTTTTATTCATACAAATTATAATTCTAAATTATTCATATAAATATTTCATTATCTTAAATGAAAATAGATTGTTATTAATAAAACTATTTATTTATTTATTTATTTATTTATTTTTTTAGTTTGCCATAAATAAGCTAAACAACTTGTATCTATATATATATACATAAAAAGTTTACAAAATAATATGCATTAAAACGTGCATTGAAATCCTCAATGTTTTTTTACCTTGAATTTTAGAGCACATTGCCAATTTTTTTGAACCTGTATTATGTAACATCGGGTAAACACAGGAAAAATGCTGAGATTTCTTCTTCTTCTTCTTCTTCTTCATTTTTTTTTTTTAGGACTGAGGGCCTATTAGTCTCAATCTGGGATTTTTGCGTTGTCCATTTCGATAGTTGGACATTTGTCGAAATCTAAAATTTATCGAAAATATAATTGAATAATTTGAAAGCGATGTTATAATTTGAGAAAAAAAAAAAAAAAAAAAAAAAAAAACTAATAGTCCTCCGTCCTAAACTAAATTCTGCTTTTGTCAGAATTTCATCAAAATCTTTTTTTTTTATTATTATTATTATTATTATTGAAAGAAAAAGAAAAGAAAATTAATAATAATCAGTATCGTTACAAGCGATATCGAAAAAGTTTTTTTTAATAATTTTGAATTAGGAAAAAAAAGTGCGCGTGAAATAATATGAAATAAAAATAAGTAAAAAAATGAATTTAATGATTTAATGTTTTTGTTTTTCGGGGGCTGCTCATGCATATAAAAAATGCGTATTAAAACGATTCGAAGAAGGAAGCGAAATAAGTATTGAGTTATATTACGATAAATACGATATATAATATGATACGATATATTAGACCTATCGTCCAGGGTTAGTAGGCATTTTCGTTGAAAGAAATAGTTTGTTAGTTCGGTGCAACTTGCACATTAGTCCCGTGAGGTACAACTTTCACATTAGTCCCGTCAGGTACAACTTGCACATTAGTCTCCTTTAAATATAGTGATTTTTTTTTTTTTTCCTGTATAGTGTTTTTTGTTTGCAAAGATTTTATTCATAATTGAGATCGCATTTATATTAAATAGTTCCTAAATAGCCTTAATTTAATTTCAAGCGGATAAATTCTATTTTTAGTGTGTCGTTAAAAAACTCAAATTTCTGTACGTAATTGAAAATTTATCTAAGGATCATTATAAACATTTGCTAGAGTAACCAATATTTATGTGAGTCACAAAAAATAAAACTAATGCTATTAATATTTTAATATATGCACTCAAAAGACACATGTACAAAAAAAATAAATTAAAAATTCTCTAACGAAATTAAATAATAATTACGAAAATCGTTAATTATAAAAAAAATTAAATAATCGTTTTAAAAAAAGTATTATTATTTATGCATTTATTTGTGTTTTAATTTAGTACTAATGTAATTTCAAATGTTTTTAAACAATAACACTTTGAAAAAAATCCTTGTTTATTTCAATATTTCAAACTCTAAAAATTTCAAAATATTTTTCTTTCATCTGAAAAATAAATAAAGAATAAAAAAATATTAAAGAATAAAAATAAAATAAATAAATAACATTTTTGTTATATAAATTGCTAATTTATATGTTGTCATAAAATTGATTTAATGTTTCATCGTTCTACATTTTATCTTCTTGGGGACTTAATAAATTTATTTTAAATATCATTTATGTTACTTAAAATAGATAATAAAGTTTGCTATCGTCTTTCCAAACTCAATAATTTTTAAACGTGTTAACAAACATTTAAACTTTTTCCAATATTTCGGAACAAAAATGATAAATCACATACCGATTAGCGCCATCTAGTGGAGTAAATATCCACTAATCGATAAGAATGCGGATCGAAACTTACTTTTTAAGTATTGATAAGTATTTATCAAACAATCATGTTTTATATTCTTATTTTGTAGAAATATTCGATCAATACGAATATTTTCTTACGTTTTTCATACCTTGCATTAATTTACATAAAAAAGTAATGAAATAATTTTTTAGCCAATAATAATCGATTTCTTTTAATTTATTATTTAATCCCCCCCCCGAAAATAATAATAATAATAATAATAATAATATCATTCTATTATCTTATAGCAGAATGATTTCGTTGACGATGCTTCTCATTCATTATTCGAAATTAAATTGTTTTGTTTAATATTTTTAACATTTTTTTTTTTTATTATTATTTCTTCTTTCTTTACACTTTTTACACTTCCGTCATTTTTTTTTTTTTTTAAAGCTTGGTGTGTATAAAATTCAAAATTTAAAATATGTATAAACAATTATTCTATTAAAAATCACTGATTGTATGTGAAACGGTGTCCAATATTAGAAAATATCAAAATAAATTATGTTTACGAATGCACACGTAAAATATGATATTATCAATTTATGTTTTTTATAGTATAATTAAAGATGCAAGATTTTATAATTTAACATTAAAAAAAGTTACAAATGTATAATATAATCTCCGAAAAAAAAAAAAAGAAAAAAAAAAGAACCTTTATAACATTTCTAGATAATTAAGTAACTTTATTCTTGTAAGCACGTACAGTCGGTAACAAAATTGTCCGAACACTAGAACTCCTTATCGAATCGTGTTCTTACACTGACTCAAAACAGGATTCGACAAGGATTTATTTAACAAAACCGTATGAAGTGTACTTTTTTTTACATAGGAATTTTTGCTAGTGTTCGGACAGTTTTGTTACCGACTGTACTAGTAAAATGTATAAACAGGAAAAAAATGACGATTATTGTATTAAATTTCATATTTAAACTTATATATATATATATATGGTAGGTGCTCCAGTGATTGGCATGCACCAGTAATTGACATCAATCCAGAAATAATTAATAAATAAGAAAAATAATAAAATCATATATTTTACATATAAGAATTTTAACATTTTATGTTAAACACTGGAGCATAGGGTGTTAATAACTGCGTAAAATGAATAACTAACCGTGTCAAACATTGGAATGTAGGATTCCAATTACTGATAAAAGGAAAAACTGGCAGTGTCAATTACTGGAACATTGAGTGGGTGTCAAGCAAATATTCATAAAAAAAAAAAAATAGTCGTTATCAAATGTATATATTTTAACATATATGTGGTTCTGAAAGCCTTTCATACCATATGTACTAACTTAAGATTTCTAAAAATATTTTCTGATAACTAGAGCATTAAAAACATCAGAGATCGCTATAAAAGTGTCAATCACTGGTGCACTTACCCTATATAAAGTTTATTTTTATGATGTATTGATTAAAGTCGATTGATTAAAGTTAGGAACCCAAACCTGCATAACATGTCCTCCGCGGGAGGTGAGGGGTGGGGGTGTCATTCGAAGAGGTCCCAGATTACATTTTCGTAGGTTTTGGAAAGACACGAAAATTATAAACAATTAGATCGACGACTATGAGCTTTGAAATCAGATCCTCTTGGTTTCTTTGCATGGTAAGAAGCAATTTTCCGAAAATTTGCTTAATTATTTTTAATTATTTTTAAATACATTTTTGAGATTTTCTTATACTACATACATATATATATATATATATATATATATATTACTTTCCTAAATAATTTGATAAATTTATATATAAAGCTCAAAAGTTTTTACAGAAACACTATTTTTTAATTATCCAATTTACAAAATTATGATTGGATTAATCATATTTTCAAAATTTATTTTCAGTTTATTATGTGATTATTACTGGAAATATTTTAATTTAACCCAACAAATGCGTTTAAAGTTTATTTAGGTTTATAAATTTTACTTATTTATGTATTGTTGCGTAATACTGTAATGTTTTTAAAGTACTTGAAAAATGTTTCGATTATTATTATTATTATCATAAATATTAAAGAAATATACAATTATAAAAAAATAATTATAATAAAAAAAAGATAATATTATAACAGACTTTTAAATTTATATATTTTTTCTTTAATGGTAATTTAATAATAAATTGCTAAAAATAAATTTCATTTTTTGCAATATCGGAAAACTTATTTATTAATTTGAAAAAATCAGAACATATTTATTAATATTCAATTAAAAGAACGGGTAGTTTCTTATTGAATACTATGTAACTTTACAAAAATTAGAGTTCGAAATTTTTAAAACAAATTTTTCATTTAATTCTTTTTTTGTTATTAAATAGTTACTGCCAATTAAAAACTATTGTACTCTATTTTTAGTTACATCCATATTATTAATAGCTTTACGAAAATCTTATGTATATCGAGAAATGTTTGTTGTATTTGATTTATTTTTCATTTCAAAACATATAACAATTTCAACAAACATAAACATAAATATAAGGAAATCAAAACAATGGTTTTTTTTCAATTCTAAAATAAAACAGAAAACATTTTAAATTTATATCGCTTCCACCAGTTGGAAAAATATAAATTCAATGATTGAAAAAGTAAATCACAACATAAAAGAAGAATACAATTCTAAAACAATTCTTTGCTTTCAGAATTTTTTTTTTAAACTATTGAACAGGTGCTTTAAAATCTTAATGTTAAAATAAAATATATTTTGGAATATATATTTAAATCAAAGATATTAAAAAAAAAATAAATAAATAAATAAAACTGTACAATCAAGATAATTTTGGCATCTCAATTACTTCACATTTATTATTTTCTCTGTTTAAAAATATATAAGAAAACTTTTTAATAAAATACATTTTCTCCTATTAAATTGTACTACATTTCTTCAACATTTTGCTTATTGTGAAGTCATTAATTATAAACTATAAATTGTATTAAAAAAATATTAATAAATTATAATTAAATTAGGTTTTGACCGTTTTAGTTTTACGTTAGTATTTCCTTTTCATATAAGCAACAGTTTTAGGATTAAAACATTTCTTATAACACTCATTCCAAAAAGTCATGTGTACAATAAAGTAATACAGAAAAACAAAATTAAATATATAAAACAAATCAGCATTAATATGCAACTGCATTAAATTTTACCGTTTCCTGTTTATATTGGTATTCCAATGTAATATATATTTTCCTCGTTAACTAAACTATAACTCTATTGTTTGCTTTTATAAAACTAAGTGCCATTTTGTGTTTAAATTGAAGTTTATTAGATTAAAATTTTGAAATATCATTAGGTTAATATTCAATTGTATGAGACTCCGGAAAATTTACAGTGTACGCTCTAAATTATCTCACTGAATTCTGTCACGAGAAGAAATTTGATGTAAGACACTGCAGTTAGTGACTCTGAAATTATGATTAGTATATTTTGTTTGAATTTTTTGGTACTGATGTAAAAACGAGTTGTATTTAATTTAAGCGATTAAAATATTAAAATATTTAGCTTTTAATTTAATTTAAATACCTCTTGGAGTTTGAAGTAATACTTCAAATATGCAAATAACTAAGTTAAAAAAAAAAAAAAAAAAAAAAATCTTAAATTTATGACTATTATGTACCAAATAAGTTATTTACAAATAATTTTAAACATTTGCTGCTGTACTCGACATAGACCTAAGTGTGAACGATTTCATACGAAAATTGCCACCCATACCTACGAGGATAGACGCATATGGAAGACGCGTCAAGAATTTAATAAATTTAGCAAAGTGCCTCAATAATTATTGAATAAAATATTTTTGTAAAAAAATAGAACCGACTCCAAAAAGCAATTACTATTCAAACAAATAATAAAGAAAAAAATGTATGAAATAAAACTAAATTGCGCCTAAGAGTATAAAATAATTTCCTTCGCCAAACAACCTATAACACTACAATTAATCATAACTTTTGAAGTCGGCGCAAAATTAAATATAATTTAATTAGTTTTTAAAGGTTTGTTTTTAGATCGGTAGCAACAAATGCTGTTGTCTCGAATGATCCATTTTCATGTTTCCTTTATTATTTTATCACTGTAAACAATTGGTCCATTAGTAGCATCTACATAGAACAGTGAACATTCTTCACAATGCGGTATTTATGTTTCTACGAAGTTAGAGTTTCTTTGCAAATTTGGTATAACTTTGATAACTATCATCCTTGGTGGCTTTTGGATTTGGCGTTCAAAACGTATTGCAAAAATATACACGCAAGATGTATATTTTCATAATATATTTTGTACGATGTGTTGTTTCATATTCTTGATTACTCTCTTAATACACCTTATCAAATTAATAATGATATCCCAAAGAAATTAAATATGTTTGCCAGATAATTTTTCGATTGTTCTTTCACCAAGGACGTCAGATACCAGCATCTTCGCCAACTTTTGCTGCTTACGAAATCTTATTTGTTTTCTTGAATCAAAATAGTTTTCGGCTGCATTTTGCAGGTGACAATGTGAGATGTGTATTTTGAATAGGATTTGATTTTTGTATTGAATAAAGGTATCAATTTTTATTTAATTTTGCGCCGACTTCAAAAGTTATGATTAATTGTAGTGTTATAGGTTGTTTGGCGAAGGAAATTATTTTATACTCTTAGGCGCAATTTAGTTTTATTTCATACATTTTTTTCTTTATTATTTGTTTGAATAGTAATTGCTTTTTGGAGTCGGTTCTATTTTTTTACAAAAATATTTTATTTTTCTCTTTTCAGTGAAAATTTATTCATATAGCAGAACATCAAAAGACGTTCGACGGCAGTTTCACAAATCACAACTTCCAAGAAAAGTGGCATAACTCAAAAAATGGTTTATGTCACTGAAAAATACATGAAATGCACCGAATGTGAAGAAAAAAGTTACATCTCCATCTAGAAAGTTATCCACTCAAGAGACAGTTGAGCCAGTTTTATTCTAGTCAAGTTATTTTTAAACTGATTTTTCTCAAATGCTGCATTTTTAAGTTGTGTCACTTTTCTTGCCTTTATCGGATATGAGCAAAAAACTATCTATTGAATGAACATACGTTAAGTTAAAAAGTCTATAGAAATGTAACGAACGGATACACTGTATTCGAAACCAAAAATTCTGTTAGGATTTATATATTGAACTTTACATTGAATACGTATCACTCGCTGCGCTGAAAATTGCGCAGCGTAAAGTTCAAACAAAGAGCAAAATATGCATTGCAGCTGACGGACAGAAGTTTCAACATCGATACTTAAATACTGCTTTTACCAGTGTAGCTGCATGCGTTCAGCAGTTGGAGTGAGAACAGATTTTTGTGAGTATCCTGTAATTTGTTTATACCTTAATGAAATGATAATGAACGTATTTCAGGCCCAGATCATTACGACAACAAAAAAAGTATTAAAATTAAATCATCTCTTAAGAAGTTATAAGCTAACAAATTTCAACAACAACAACAACAACAACAATGAGAAACATGGTTTGTATTGAGAACATCTTCCTTTATGAAGTCAGCTTAAAACGTCTTTGTTATTCGATGTGACCGCTTACAATAATCATACTCTGAATTTTACATAGCAGAAATGTCATCCGCTACGCTACAACATATGCAAAGCCGTTCAAGTGCGCACAAAACAGGAGATTGTGAACAAACAAATGCACGTTTTAAGCGTTCTGTTTTTAGCATTAACGTCTAAACTATCTTTTCGAACTAAATCGATGATGCTCTGCAATTTTATAATTCACTTTTTTCCCCTGTCTTGAACTGTTTCCGAGATAGGAACGCTAACTCCACTGTTTCCCACCAGGTGGCACTGTAGGTGGTTGAATCACGCAGCACATATCCACTTTACTATACCTACATACCACTTTTATGACTATAGCTGCAGCTGTTCAGCAGTTAAAAGAGTCGGGACTGACTTTTTTGGGCACACTGTATTTTCTTTTGATCGTAAAATTATTGCAATCAGACCTATTTCAGACCAAGACCTTTACAATAAAACAAAAAGTACCAAAGTCGGATTATCTCTTCAGAAGTCATGAGCTAACAAACAAAAATAAAAACAAAAAAAAACATACGGTTTGAATTGAGAACCTTCTCCTTTTTGAAGTCGGTTATTTAGAGCATATCTTACGAAATTATAAGCTTACAAACACCAATAACAACACATAGCTCGAATTAATAGCACCTTCTTTCCTGAAGTTTGGTGAAAACGACTTTGCGCTAATCGATTCGACCGCTTACAGTAACATTAGTTTGAACCACAGAGTATACGTGTCATTCGCTACGCTGCAAAGTGTGCAACGTAGTTCAAGTGTGCACAGTGTAGGAGATTGCAAAGAAACAACTGCACGTTTTAAGCGTTCTATTTTTAGCAATAATGTCTAAAAACTGTCTTTTCGTAGTAAATCGATGATGCTCTACATTTTCGTAATTAACTTTTCTCCCATCTTGAACCGTTTTTGAGATAGGAGCGCTGATTCCGCTGTTTTTCACCAGATGGCATTTTATTTTTTTAGATTGTAAAGATATTACAATGGGACCTACTTCAGACCAAGATCTTTACAACAAAACAAAAAGTATCAAGTAACCGTATTTTCAACTATATAACGTATGTCTCACTAGCTACGCTACAATGTGTGCAATGTAGCTCAAGTGTGCATAGTGTAAGAAATTGCGAACAAACAAATGCACGTTTATAGCATTGTATTTTTAGCATCAATGTATAAACTATCTTTTCGTACTAAATCGATGATGCCCAGCAATTTTATAATTCCCTTTTTGCCCCTGTCTTGAACCGTTTCCGAGATAGGAACGCTAGCATAAATGTCTAAACAATCTTTTTGTACTAAATCGATGATACTTTTCAATTTTTAATTCACTTTTTTCTCTAGAACCGTTTTCGAGATAGTAACACTAACTTCGCTATTTTCCACCAGGTGGCGCTACAAGCGGTTTAACCTTGCACTGCATGGCCACTTGGCTATACTTACATACCATTTTTAACAGTATAGCTGCAGCCGTTTAGCAGTTAAAAGAGTTGGGACTGATGTTTTTGGGCACCCTGTATTTTCTTTAGATTGTAAAGATATTACAATGGGACCTATTTCAGACCAAGATTTTTTCAACAAAACAAAAAGTGTCAAAATCGGAGCATCCGTTTAGAAGTTATGAGCTAACAAACATAAAAAAAACATACGGTTTGAATTGAGAACCTTCCTTCTTTTTTTGAAGTCGGTTAAAAATACCTAAAAAGCTCACCATACTAAAAAAAGGGCCAGTATTAAGGGTCTTTTTTTTCTTCTATAAATTATACAACTAAAAAATAAAATAAATAATTTTGTAAAATTAGGAAAGGAATAGGAAAGTATATTGCTCGAGATTTATATTGCTAGAATATTCAAATTTAAAAAACAGATAACTCAGAAAATTTGGAATGTTTTGCCACGAGAAGCCTGAAAGAAAATCAAATTTGAAATATTTATCTTACTGAACGAATAAAGTTAAGACTAGACATTTGGCAATATTATGTTTAATAGGTTTTTGTTAAACTGGATTTAACATCCAAATCTTAAATTTAGGTTTAAGAGTTCGGAGTAACAATTTTAATTTTGTAAAAACTGGGGATAAAAAAATGTAAAATACGACGCGGTCTTTTTCTAAGAATTTTTTCACCGCTTTCATGCAACAATAAATTTCTTCTTAAGTTATTTTATGATAAAAACTGTTATTTAAAATAAATTATAGAGAAAATCTAAGACCGTTCAAATGCTTAAATATAGTACATATATATACATATACATATAATTAAGCATAGAAAAAAATGTTTTATATACGTTTAAGATAAATTTTTGCACTGCTAATGCATAAGTATCTACATCCCAATACAATTTATAAGTATACTTACATTTGGGATATTTTTCGTTTCTAAGAAAAGAAAAGAAAAAAAAAAAAAAAATGACATCGATAAACAAACATGAGGTAAACAAAACAGATATTCTAGAATACTTGAAATAAAACATAAAACACTTTAAATTTATATCGTTTGATCCATTCAGAGAAACATAAACTTTATGATTGAAAATGTAAATCGTAATGTAAAAGAAAAGAAATACTTTTGTTTCTTTCACAAAAAATTTTCTGGGAATATTTGACGCATATATCACAATTTTATTATCTTAACATACATATTTTGATACATAAACTGACATTTACCAAAAGAACTAAGAATGGATATAATCAAGATGATCTGAGCTACTGATATAATATGACAGGCACATTTATTTTTAAAAAAGAAAAGATATATATATTTTTTGAGATTTTTATATGGAAATCTTGAAGAAGAAATTTCTGTTAGTTTCCAAATAGCCGTAAGTATAAATAAAAAGTCTTTATGTATATTTCCACATTTTTTGAACTACATAATAGTTTTATTCGTTTAAATTTTAATCTTTGGCGCATTTCCAAATGTAGTAATAGAGAATTGGCGTGTTCGAATGATTCAGGTTCGATTCCTGGTCAGGTTACTTTCGGCTCCACTTAAACTTAAATTGATCGAGCATCACAATTGTGTAATAAGCAGGGCTGATAACCTTTCTAATTTATTACATACTATTGTTAATAGACAGCATTTTTCACACCAGTTGTTTCGTTGAGTAATTATCTCACACATATAATTATGTTAAAATAAGAAGAAAATTTATTTTCAATAATACTACTAATAATAAATGATGCTAAAACAAAGCGAATATTAACAATGGTATGGAATAAATAAAAATAATAACAGTTCTGAATAACCCGTTGCTCACATATTTGATCTATTCGATAAAATGAAAGTCCTGGTTGAAATTAGTTTCTGAGAACTGAATATCTAAAATAATAGACACAATCAGCACGCTGTAAGGTACAATGATAATTAAACTACTTCCTATAAACAGCATCTTGCTTCCAAAACGGGCGATCGTTTGAGATTGAGTCGAGTGAGTTTAACATCGCACTAGAACTGCCTAGTGTGATATTGGGGCCGGTCTGGGATTCACTCCTAAAGGTGGTCTTCCGTCCCAATTTTGATCTCCCGTTATCGTAATTCCTCGAGAAATCAGTTTTATGGAACATGGAAGACACTTCAGCCACAGCGGATGTTATGCGCATCTGTTACCATCAATTTACACGACTATCTTCGGACGACTTGGACATTAAGTGTACGCTGTTCTTTTCCAACTGAGCTACTTCGATCAATGGTGAGCAGATTGCCATGAAATTTTTTATGTAAGCAATATACAAGAAACTCGCAAATTAAACAAATAGTTTAAATGTACTCACCAAGTGGTGCTTTGTATGGAAATATTTCTAATTTAACAAATGAAATCCTTCAGAAGGGATTAAAAATTACTCAATAAATGCTCAGATTATACATGCATTGATATAAGTCACGCTATAATTTCTATTTATTTATAATTTACTTTTAATATAAGTCTTGTTATATTTTCCAAGAATGCATGGTACTGTTTAAAAAAAAATATATATATATATATATATATATATATATATATAAATGATAGATATCGTAATAAATTTTAATCTTAAAATTTAGCAATTAATAGATACAAAACAATACCAACTCACAAAAATATAGAGGAAAGACTGACACAAAATTGTTACGATTTAGATTAAGAACCAATAAGAGAGAAAAATAACTTAAATTACTATGATAATAAATATAATGATAATAAAAAAAGGACCATTAAACTTTATGACAGAGAAAACAAATAAATAACCATAGACATAATTGGATAAAAATGCATAAAATTAGAAGTAAATACTCGTCAGGGGGACTGTACTTCATAAAGCTGTGAAATATGCATCGGTTTCGTGAAACAATATAGCTAATCATAGTAATTTATATCGTTTCAGCCCCGACCGAAGCAGCAAAACCAAATCACTTTCATTGTTTTTTCTAGTGCAAAATAGCATGAAAAAATAATTCATTTTACTGTTAATTTCCAAGAAGAAATTTCATGAGGTATTTTTATACGAGTGTATAGGTGTATGTATGTATTGAGACAGACTATCTGCGATAGAACTTAGGCTTCGGTTGAAAAATAGGAATTTTTCTAAAAGATACTTAAAAGTTAAAATATATGTTTTTTTAATATGCCTGTGTATATCAGTATAGGTCGACCTATACTGATATACACAGGCATGATATACTCAGGATGAGCTCGGATATACTCAGGATATACTCAGGATATACTCAGGATATACTCAGGATGAGCTCGACCTGAGTTCGAACTCATCCATAAGCTTAAAAACCAGAACCTCCCTGAAACTGGTGAGGCTTTTTCTATTCAAACGTACTATAATATATATATATATATATATATATATATATATATATAGCAGTACTTTTATAATAAGTTATATAATAAGCTGTCTTTGCTCATAAATAAAGTATATTAATTATTTAAATTAAAAAAATAATGCCTAAAGATATGTTTGAAATTTATTCCGCAAACATTGCTATAATAACTTCATAGTTTAAAAAAACTACTTAGATTGCATCCTAAATACTTATGAGTGAACATATAAATAATTAAGCACATTTTTATTGAAAGGTTTATGTGCAGTTGCTTAATTATAATCTATAGATTTGTGGGGAAAAAATAGTAATTCAACTTAGAAGAAATAATGTAATTGTAATTAATTATAAATATTTTTATCTTCGGAGAAAAAGGTTTAAAGGAATTGAAATAAATAACAATTTTCTCATGGGAACAAATAAATTTCTTCAACAATTCCCTCGAATTCCACCACCCAATAAAAGTAATATGAAAGTAAACGTAAATTACATTACGAAACAAAGAAATGGGTTCTCATCTTCTGAAGGGTGGAGGAAAGGGGTAAGGAAGTTGTAGGAGAAAAGGAAGATGAAGGCATACAGCCAACTAGTATAAGATACATATATCTCTATTCTATTATCTTAAAATATATGTTTTATTAGCGTATCTGGCGTATATCAAAAGCGCCTTCGTAAAGAAATAATCAAGATGTTACCCTTCCCAGTACAATTTTCTTGAGGTAACTCTCCCTTCATTCCAAACACGGCCTCCTAATGGAAGCACCTGCGATCCGAGAAGAAGAGAAGTATAGAAAAGTGCGTCAGGTGTCAAGGCCCAAAGAGGTTTAACGTGTATTTCCTGACTACTTTCTCTCTCTTTTCTGATACCTCCTCATCTCCCTTTTTTTCTTCTTTTTAAGCGATCCGGATTTTTCCTGGTTTACACTTTCACCCTCTCCTTCCTCCTCTGAGTTGTTCGATTTCCGGAAAAAAGGGGTTCCTCTTTTTTTTGTAACAGATACAAGGGTATTTGTATTGATACATTCCAGTGGTGAGGGCTAAATCTATTCAGTCCAAGCTATCCCTGGAGAGTTAGAGTAAAATGGTCGATTGACTGACACTCCATGGATAGAGGCGATAAGGGATTTTGAAAACTATAAAGTGGAATATTTTATTGGTTTGGAATTCAAAGTGCTGAGAATTGAAGCTCTGATTTAGGGTTACAAGAAAGGAAATTTTTTCAAATAAGAATTTTCACGTTTCTTTCTCTTGAGTTCGTTGAACTTAGATAAAAGATTCTAAAAAAAAAATCCAAATTGAAATTTAGAATATATTTTCTACAATTTATTTCTGTTTCAAGTTAAATAATAGTAATTTCATTTCATTGAAAGCTTTTATTTACGATGAAATCAATTAGTTTTAAAAATGTACTCAGGAATGCAGAAAATTATCTTGGAAGTCATATTTATTGTAAAATATATTCAAAATTATCGTAATACTCAATTCTAAATGCTTAGAAATGTATTACTTTTAATAAAATATTCATGTATGATAATACACATTTTGGAATATTTAAGACAATCTTGATAAATATAGAAATTATTGTACTATATGGTCAGATTATACAATTTCAGTTTCTGGATAGAAGTCGTGTTTGTTAAGATTATTTATAACAACGTGCTTACGTATATGTGCATATGGGCACAGCAAACTAAATAAAATTTAAATGAATAAAGAAATTCACAAGACTCAAAAAATGAAACCAAAGTGCTAAGATAGGAACTCTGATTTAGGATTACAACAAAGGACTTTTTTTTTTTTTTTTTTTTTTTCCAAATAATTTTTTTCTTTCTTCTCAGTTTCTTGAATTTAGGTACAGGATTATTATTATTATTATTATTGTTTAAATTTCTAAATGAAAATATTCTCTCCAATTCAAGTTTGTATGTTTTTTATTAACTTCGGTTTTTGTTTGTTTGTTTGTTTGTCCAGTACAAATCTTGCAATCGATTTTTAACTAACTTCCCGACTAGCTAGACATTTGAAACTTTCAGGATAGCTCAGAACACGGTGAGAATATATATTTTTTATATTTTTAGTCAACTGTTTCAGGTCTTTCGGCAGTGTTTATATGATTCGACAGAAAATTTATTTGAAACTTTCAGAATAGTTTATAATACGGTGAAAATGCATTTTTAAAATACTTTTAGCAAACTGTTTCGGGTTCCTGTTGCCTTCGGCAGCGTTACCAGTACAAAGCTTGCAATCGATTTTTCACTAACTTCCCGACTAACTAGACATTTGAAACTTTCAGAATAGCTCAGAAAACGGTGACAATAATTTTTTTTTTTATACATTTATCCAACTGTTTTTGGTCTCTACTGCCTTCGGCAGCGTTTATATGATTCGACAGAAAATTTATTTGACTAACTTCCTGACTAGCTAGACATTTGAAACTTTCAGAATAATTTAGAACACGGTGAAAATGAATTTTTTTTAAATACTTTTAGCCAACTCTTTCGGGTTCCTGTTGCCTTCGGCAGCATTACCAGTACAAAGCTTGCAATCGATTTTTCACTAACTTCCCGACTAGCTAGACATTTAAAACTTTCAGGATAGCTCAGAACACGATGACAATACATTTTTTTAATACTATGATTAAAAAGAAAATTTATTTGACTAACTTCCCGACTAGCTAGACATTTGAAACTTTCAGAATAGTTCAGAACACGTTGAAAATGCAGTTTTAAAATATTTTTAACCAACTGATTCGGGAACCTGCTGCCTTCGGTAGCGCTACCAGTACAAAGATTGCAATTGATTTTTAACTAACTTCCCGACTAGCTAGCCATTTGAAACCTTTATAATAGCTCAAAACACGATAGCAATGAATTATTTTAATACTTTTAGCTAATTGTTCCGGGCTACCGCTGCCTTCGGTAGCGTTTATATGATTCAACAGAAAATTTAAAAACATGGTATATAAAAATTTCTTTTTATCATGTAATTATTATTATTATTTTTTAAATAACAATAACATGTGTATATGTGGGTGGGCTAAATTAAGTACGATTTGAACAAATAATATAAAAGCGAAATTTTACGCTTTTGCCTACCAGAAAATTTTAATTAAATTTCTAATTTTACTTAATGAGTGAAATCTGTTCCAGAACTGTATAAAAAATCTATATCAAAATTTTCTAGTATCCAAAAAGCTTAAAAGCTTAAAACTATGGAATAAAGAAATTCAGATGAAATTAAAAGGGCTGACATTGAAGTTCTGATTTACCATTAGATTTTTTTTTTTTTTTTTTTTTTTAATAAGAATTTTCACGTTTCTCTCTACTGAGTTTGTTGGATACAGATAAAGAATTACGAGTGTTTATTTTATTTTATTTTATTTTATCTTTTATTATTATTATTTTTTAAAAATCGCATTTAATAATTTCACTTTAATTTATTAAATTACTCTTATCGTATGCATTTCGAAATAAAGAAAACTGACTTAAACGACAGATTATTAAAAATTATATTGAACATTACCGAAATGAACTCCTCCCACCTGACGTCACAGGTCACATGACATATATAAACAGAGAGTGGACGAACTCTTCCATATCTATAGCGATTGCTAAAATAACACCTTTTCTATCGTTACTTTTGATCAATCCAATTTAATCTGCGTTATTTTTTATACATCATAATTTTTTACCTATCATCATGTTTTGTTTGTTGTATACATTTACAATCATCATTTAATTTATATTTGTTATTGATGTTGATGTTTGGTACTTATATCATTAACGGTGCAACATCGTACGGTGTAAAGCCATTTCGAAGAGTAACTAAGTTAATTAACTTGTTGCAGCACCTTTACGCGATTAAATTTAACATAAAACATTTTAAATTAATTTCAAGTTATACTCCATAAACATTCCCAAACATTCCAATATTTATTCCTAGATCAGTTAATGTAGCAGTTACATTACAACATACGAAAATCGATTCTTACTTGTGAAATATAAAGTGTTTTTAAAAATTATTAAACTTACAAATACAATTATTCTACAGTTTACAAATGCACAATATTACTTTTGTTTTATTTTATATTAAAATATTTATACTTTTGTTCTTAAGAACAATATTTAACTGAATCCGCTTCTTTGTTTTTCTATACCACACGATTGAGCAGACGACGCTGGGAAGAGCCAATTCTCTATTTCTATAAACGCGATAAATTTAATTCGAAAAATGCCAGAAATTAATCACTTATGTTAAAGAACTGATGTACGATAAAATACATTATTTGGCATTTAATACTGTTAGAAAAAATATAGGAAAAATTGTATTATATGTCAAATAAAAAATAATAATAATAAAATTAAAAATAAATTTAAATTAATATTAATGATGATAATTTGTTAAGTTTCGTTTATTGCAATATATACATGTATGTTTGTGTACGTGTGCGTTGCAAAAACCACATTGAAAAACTAGTGATTAATGACAATGAAATGAAAACTTTATAAAGTAATTCGAAAATTTCCACAGCAATATCGAGTGTAGTATACACATCACCTTTACAAGACACGAATGCAGCAGGAAAGTTGCAAAGTCCTTTGAGGGGCAAGGAATTAGGAAAAAAGTTAAAAGAAAAGAAATAAGTGATTGTTTTCTTGCTAATTTAAGTATAGAAATTCTGTTGAAAAAATCGGGTAAATGTTTGCAGTTGGTAATTGAAAATTGCGTCCTCGTAGACTAGACTCTAAGAGTTAAAGAGTTAAAAGAGTAGATTCTTTAAAACGGCTATTTTGCAAAGATAGACAAAAAATTGCATATCAAATTACATTTAATTACATAAAAAAAAAAAAAAAAATCGTATGCAGAATAAGAATTGGGAGTAACAAAAATTGTATTGGGATTTATAAAAATTACTTCCAATGCATTTAGAAATAAAGAAAAAAATTAACAAAATATATTTTAACTTATGTATATTTAACATTACTGGAATTCAGAAATTTTAAATCTGTAAATTTTAAATAAAAAGGAAGAAAATGAATACATATTTATCTATATATAAGAATTTTTTTTTTTTTCAAGATCTTTAGGAATACTCAAAACTGCGTGAAAAAGCGAAAAGTATGCATTTTGAAATATTTTGGCATTTTTATTTTATTTTATTATATATATATATATATATATATATATATATATATATATATATACTTAGCATTTCTTCCAAAAAATTCAAGCTATAATTTTATAACAATTTATCAATAAATGTGCAAAGAAAATAATTCAGTATTTCAGTAAACTGAAAGACAAAAATAAAATAAAATAAAATAAAAAATAAAAATAAAAAATAAAAATAAATCGAAGAAAAAGTTTAAAAACACAAAACTTTGAGAAAATAAAATGTTTCACTATTGAATGGATTTAAATATTACTTCAAATGAATTTTTTCACCACCATTTAATATACCGGGGGATCCAAAAGTCAGGACAAATTTTGAAAATGAATAATTCGCAAACGAATCAAGATACAAAAATACGGTTTGCACCAAACGGATGGAAAAGAATCCGGGTTTTGTGTGGCAACGAAAAAAATATAGTTCTGTTGGCGACCAACAGATGGCGCTGTCTGATGTAGGATTATGCAAAGCAACAAACGATATAAAAAGGAGCAACTGCGGCAGGTGATGGTTGTCGAAGCTTACACGCATCGAAATATCGCATTCTCAGTCGCTACTTTAATCACGCATGGCCTCCAAGATATCCCGATCTAACATTCTGTGACTTTTGGCTGTTGGGATTCTTGAAGTCAAAAGTGTACCGCGACCAACCGGAATCACTAGCAGCACTAAAAGATGACATCCGCCAAAATGTATCTGCCATAACGCAAGAAATGCTACTAAATCCTGTGAACGGTGTGGTGAATAGTCTCACAGCTGTACTTCTGAATGATGGACAGCACATTGAGCAGTTATTGTAGTAGTACTAATTAACTGTAATTAAGCTTACTTGTAAGTTATCAACACTTTTTTCATTTGTAAATCATCTTTTGGTGAAATAAAACACTATAGTGCCATCTGTTGGTCGCCAACAGAAATAATTTTTTTTCGTTGCCACACAAAACCCGGTTTCTCTTTCATCCTTTTGGTGAAAACCGTATTTTTGTATCTCTATTCGTTTTCGAATTACTCATTTTTAAAGTTTGTCCTGACTTTTGGATCACCCGGTATATTTGTATAAAATAAGTATACAATTATTTTGATTCAAATACATGTTAAAATTCAATAAAGCAATTGGATATCTGAAACAAAAATAATGTGTTTAATATGTTTTTTATTAAGTATATATATGTATTAATAAATTGGTGAAAATAATGTCTACTTTATCTTCAAAAGTTTAAATTCCATATAATTAATGTAAAATACAGTAAATAACAACTGGATTTCATAAAAATAAATAAATATAAATTGCTCAAATTTTAGTTATTTCACAAACAACATTCTTATCCATTTAAAGATGATATTAACGTAGATGGTATCAAGAAAATCGAACAAATATGTCGATATGATATTATTTAAAATAAACTATAATAATTTACAGCGTGTACGGGGAAACTTCGAAGTTTCTTTTATGTTTTATTTATTTATTTATTTATTTTTTTTTTTTTATGAAAGTAATCGTTATTATTATTATTATTATTATTATTATTTTGGCATATTATATGACGTAAAAAATGTTAAAACAAAACTTTAAAAAGAAAAAAGAAAAGAAAAGTAAGGAAAATCTGGTTTTATTGTCTTATTTAAGTTAAAATATCTATTATATCTCTTAAAGGTTAAGGTATCTCGCATAATATACGTATGATACACAAAATATTACATGCAATTTAAAAGATAATCACGTGCACGAATTATGAGCTCTTCTACAGTTAAATAAGATATCTACGCACTTTTAACTTTTGAAAAACAAGCTTAACAAACTTAAAACGAAAGTTTAATGTGTATTTGACAAATATTTGTTTTAACTAAAAAACCTTTCAAAAAAAAAAAAAAAAAAAAAATCTGAACACGCATCTTTTAAAGCGTTTGAAACAACGAAAATATTTTTCAACAAATAAAAGTAACAGTGACAAATTTTCATAAAGTTTCTATTTTTGTATCGATGCAATGCATTTGTAGAATTTTACACAAAAAAATAACATTTTTACATTGTACGTTATTTGTTCTTCAAATTTTTATAATACAAATATAATTTTACATATTTAAATAAACAATAATAATGTAGATATTTAACAAACTACAAATAAAAATTTCATTTTTACGAGATATTACATAAGTTTTCTGAAAAAGTTTATTTTTAATATGAATATAAATAAACAATTGATAATGAATAAATTTAAACAATAAAAATAAATGTTAAAAATTACGGTTTGTAGGATTTTGATGTTTTTTCATAGTTGATAAATTTAGTTGTTTAGAAACTGCAATATTATACAAAAACAATAAATAATAAAATCACATTTTTACATTTTAAAATAATTCTTTAAACTGTAAAATTGTAGATTCAAATGTACTTTTTATTTTTAAAAATAAAATACGAGCTTTAATTCTACATATTGAAACAAACAGAAAAGAATGTTGATATTTAACGAACTATAATTAAAAGTTTTCACTCTTATACGTTATTTTTCAGATTTTATTACTTTCTTAAAAGTTTCTCGGTCATGGCAGCACGATTCTATAATTGAACAATAAATTAAACATTCTCAGAAAAAAAAAAAAAAAAAAAAAAAATCTTTTTTCGTTTGAAATCAAAAGTAGATAAAACCGAAATTAAATGAGAAGAATTGCAGAAAATGCGTTTTTGATCGTTTTCCGTCTTTGATAAATTCTAGTATTTAGAAAAAAATATTTTTGTTCATTCTTCTACTTTCTCTCAAACATTTGATTTTTCTTCAAAAAGTAGAAAAAAAAAGAAAAGAAGAAGAAGAAGAAGGGAAGAAGAAAGGAGATTTATAATATTACTGAGTTTTGAAGAAATGAATAATTTAAAAAACATTCAAAGAATAAAAAGAATTTCTGCCTTTTGCAATTTAATATCTTTAAAACATATCTTTTAATAGAATTTGAAACCTGGAAGTTGTTTTAATTATAGAACTTATCGGGTGCTTTTTTTTTTTTCTTCGTTTATCTTAAATAAAAAGCTTTCATAAGGTGACTAAATAATCAGATTTAATGCTTGAGACATTTATTTTTAAAGATATTGATTGAAATTTTAATACATTAAAACACAGGGTTTATTTATTTTTTAATAATATTATTCTCTCCCTTTATAGATAAATTCAAGAAAAAAAATAAATAATAACAATAATAATAATAATAATAATAATAATAATTATATATATATATATATATACAGAAAGAAAGTTCGATATATTTTATTATATTCTTGAAAAAAAAAAAAAAAAAAAAAAACAAGTTCTGCGATATATTAAATATATCAAAATGTTTTCACGATTTTGTGTTCACACTAAGTTGCGAATTTGTAATAATCTTGAGAATTTCAGCGCATAAAAAAGTATTTAATGTCAGTTTTTAAAATGTATCTGGATTTGTCAATTTTTCCATACATATTTAAAAACCATATAATTCTGTTATCTCCTTCTAGGTACTGTTTATCAGGAATTGGTTTTTCGATGAAAACTTTTTTTATCTGTACGTGATGTATGTGTGTGTGTGTAATGGGAAGCATGCTTTAAGAAGATTAAATTATGAAAAAATATTTTGAAAAAATAAAAGAAAATTTATTTTTAATAAAAAAGAAAAAAAACTTTGTTTTGCTATGGTGAAAACAGCAGTTAGTTTAACATAAACCATGATTTCAGGCTAAAATTTTTATGTGGTTTCGTTAATAGTATTTAAAGTAATTGGATGTGACACTCACACGACTTTCTTATACCCTGCATTTCAGTACTATAAAGGCAGATTGTAGATTAAGAGGTAGGTTAACAAATACTGTATATGAACCGACTTTAAAAACAGTTTAAAATTTATTAAGGAACAGTTTTATTTGACATATAAATCTGTGTGAAGGGGCAATCGCCTCCCTTAACATATGTACGGCGCAGAATATCCTTTTCAAGATCTTGCGCCATAAAAACTCAACCAACCAACCAACCGCCCTCCTCAACCCCCCCCCCCCTCCTTTTAATTATAGTACCTACAATTATATTCAAAAAAGGTGATTATTAATTTAAAAAGTTTATTCGAAATTATTGAGACAATATTCACCCATAGATATAGTAATATATATAGATCTATCTTCCCAATGTTGTCAAGCAAAAATTTTTGATGCAGAAAAAAAGTTCTAAAATGAGCCATTAGAGAGTATTGAAAAAAATAAAAAATAATTTGAAACTGTATCTGGAGTTTTTTATTCACCTTTAGTAAATAAATTATTCACAAATATTATTTACTAAATTATCCATGTTTATTCTTGTGTGTGATTTACTCGGGGAAAAGCAGTCATTAGAGTGACTTTTCCCGAGAAAGAAGGTATCACTTTTTCCCTCTCGCTGATCAATCTACGTCTTATTATTATATCTATATATTCACCCATACTTCTCCTTGAAATTCACCAGTCTTGATCAAATTTTTCAAGTGGCAATTTTATATGAACGTCAAAATACCAAATTTGAATTTTCTACAAAATTTGTTTTTAAGTTATGCTATTAAGAGACATACATGCAGACCAACCGCTAATAGTTTAACTGCCATATACAGGAAACCACAAAATGTCATATTACAAACCCCCCCCCCAAAAAAAAAAAAAAAAAAACTGAAAACTGAAAACTGCATTTTAATTAATACTTTCTTTACTGTATGGTATGAAAAAATATTTTTTATCCCTGAATAGGTTTTCAATGCCATGAAAAATTGCAGTAAAGCACCTACATCAATTGCATTCAATAGGAAAGTATGCCTTCGCTCAATTTTAGGTAGCCCTGTATATTGTCTATAAACTATATATGCACAACACTATGTTCTTAAAATTAGTCCTACATGAAAAAATACATAACATAACTTGAATTGCACTTACAGCAATTTCCAAGTGTATCCCCAATATATCCAAATTCTTTCGGGAAGCCCGTAAACGGATGCGGAATGATTTCAATACCACAATTTACACAAAACATGCTTTTTAAAAGAAAGTGTATGATCGTTTCATTTTACCGTTTTTTTTATTAACTTCGATTTTTGTTTGTTTATTTGTTTGGTACAAATCTTGCAATCGATTTTTAACTAACTTCCCTACTAGCTAGACTTTTGAAACTTTCAGAATAGCTTAGAACGCGATGACAACACAGTACGTCGAAGCCCGATTTTCGAATTTTTGATTAGTTTTCTTTTAATTAATTAAAATATGAAAATAATAACCTTAATTTTAAAAATAGCCATTAAAATATTAGCTATAATTTAATTGTTGTCAAAAAAAATTTACGAGTTCATTTTCTTTCGACATAAAAATAAATGCATTTAATTAAACATGAACGTTAAAGTTGTAAAAAAGTTAAATTATGCATCTAACAAAACGTTACGTCATTATCACTTTAAAAATTTTGTACGCACTGATAAAGTTCTAATGTAGTTCTATAGCTATGATTCAACAGAAAATTTAAAAACATGGTATATAAAAAGTTTTTTATCTTATAGTTATTATGTAATGCAAACGATAGGCGTTTCTCAGTACGAACCAAGAATTTCGCCCATGGACGTAACTGATTTCTCTTTAATGTCCCTGTACACGAATCGTTTGCTTGATCAACTAAAAGTTTAGTGAGGAATTCTTTCTTATATGACATAGATTTGGAATACCAAGTTTAAACTTCTTGCCACTATTTGTTCTTGAGATATGCAGATATCAAACACACACACACACAGAGAGAGAGAGAGAGATTGTCACAGACACACAGAACAAGCGATCAAAATATGTTTTACGGATTCAATTAATCTGAAAACTTGTAAATATATTAAAAACTCAATTTCGAAAATTTAACCACAGAACATTTTTTTTTTCTTTGCAATATAGAGGTAGGAGAAAGTAAAAAACAGTGAAAAAAAATACTATTTATTTATTTATTTCCAAGGTGGAAAACCCTTACATCCCTGCAGAAAAAAATATCTAAGTATTAAATTTTTAGTTTTAGCATTATTAAGACAATTATTATTAGAGTGAAAAACATAGAAAAATTTTGAATAATTATATCGGTCTAAATGAGTGTATTCATTGAGAAGTTATTATTATTATTATTAATATTACCATCATCATTATCATCATCATCATTCATTATTACATTAATAGCAAATAAGATTAATTATATCTTGCACTGTTTCATTGTATACATTTGAAAAAATATCCTGTCTCAGATAAGGAAAAAGGTAAGAAAAGGGAAGTAACAGAAACAGGAGGACAGACATAGCTGAAAGGAGAAAAAGAAAAGAAAAACTGAGAAAAGAGAAAGGGTAGCCAACAGAAAAATGATAAAAATTACAAAACACGTATAAATAAATAAAGAAATGAATAAAAAATGCATGAGAAAGTATATACGTTTTTGTTTGTTTGGTTTTTAATTTAGTATTATTAATTTAATTAATTTAATCTTTCTTTTAATATATATACCGGCGTTGCAAAACTTCCCATAATTTAAAATAAAACTTTATCTAAAGGTATTATCACATTACGTATATATATATATATCAGTAATGATAAGTGATGACATGAAAGTGAAATGTAATAAACAACAAGAAAAATGTATTTAACAATGTCAATAAACAAGAAAATTAGTAAAAGTTAAACACTATTTAAGCCAAAAAATTAAATTATGCTGTGCTATTCTCTTCAGCAGATGGGAACACAGCTATTAATAACTATGTAGTACTATGTAGTACTACTTATACAAATTAATTTTTGTCATTTATATTGAATTTAATTTACACACGCACACACTCATAGACACACACACACACACACACACACACACAAATATATATATATATATATATATATATATATATATATATATATACTTTTTTCAAATTATTTATCAGTAGATCTATTGATATCCAATTAGCAGATAGCAAGTTTTTAATATGGAGATTGACAGACATTGGATTGATATATACATATAAAAAGAAATTGATATTGATATTCTTATGAATCATTTTTAAAGCTAATATTTACTTCTCTCGATATTTTATAACTTTTTACCTTTTTTGGAATTTTTTTTTTTTTTTTTCATTTACCTATTATTTATTTTTTTCTTCTTCCCTCGATATAGTAGCGCTTATACTTTCAATTGAGAAAAAAATGAAAAAAAAAAAAAAAAAAAATAACCACAAAAAATAATTTTCAATTTACTTAAATATTCTTCGTAAAGTCATCTCATCTTCGGAAAATCTATAAATATTCTTCATGACACCACAGTATCTATTCATAATTGATCTGTGGGTTAAAGAATTCAAAAATATTCACTAAGGAGAAATAAAAAAATAATGTAAGAAAAGAGGGGAGAAAAAATTGAACCGCAAAAAGTCAATTTGATTAAATTTCTTTCTTTCTTTCTTTTCTTTCTTTTCTTTTTTTTTTTTTTTTTTTTTTTTTTTAAGTTTATTGAGAGTTATCATTTTCATTTCATATTACTTTACAATATAAAAATATCCAAGAGTGAAATATATTTATTGGATTAATATATTTAAATTTTCATAGTTTCAATATACCCATAAAATATATCAGTCAAAACGTATTTTATGAGTATATTAGATAAAAGCTTAAAAAGTAAACTAATATAATTGAAAACAATCAATAAATATTTGAAAAAAAAATGTCGAAATAGTTTTAAGAAAAATTATATAAGTTCGAATATCTTCTTAATAACAAACGCCTTAGATCACGAAACTAGCACTCGAAACTAGCACTCGATACCATTGCTAAAACAATTTATTGAAATAAAGAAAATAAATCTTTATCCTTGGTTTGTGGGAATAAATAAAATAACAGAAAAAGGGTGATTTTTCAAAAAAAAAAAAAAAGAAAGAAAGAAAGAAAAAGAAAGAAAGAAAAAGAAAGAAAGGAAGGAAGAAAAGAAAAGTCTAAGTTAGTATTTAGAAGAGTAGATGTAATCTTATGTGAGGATCCCCAATTGGCGATTTAGCGGTTTTATTTCACACTATCGCTATAAACCGCTAAGTTATGGTAAAAACATTTAGCCAAATTAGAGGTAAAGCCACCCCCCCCCCCTTAAAAAAAAAGTTAAGATTATTATAATAATTTCAATAATCTTAAAAATAACATAAATAATAAAAAATTGAAACCGAAGAAATATATACTATTTTATCTGTTATCTGGATCGGATTTAGATAGAGTCAATAAAAGTAATACATTTAAGTATTATCCCTTTGATAAATAAACTAACGATAATTTTGATGAATTTGAAGTTTTTTATTTTCATAAATAATTAATGTTACATTTCAATATCCGATCGAATTCCATTATTTTCATAAAAATCATAGCTAAATTTAAAAAAATTCTTTTCTTTTTTTTTCTTTTTTTCGGGGGGGGGGGGGATATTTATTACGACATTTCGCTACTGTTTTTTGATTTAGAGAATATGTTAAATTAAATTAGGTACGACTGAAAATATCGATCTATAGGCGGGTGAAGACCGACTATCAATTCTGTTCTTGAATATTAGAAATGAAATGAGAGAGGGAAATTTTGGAATACCGAGGTATTTTCTTTAGTTAAAATCAATGAATACCTTTTATTTAAGTATCAATTGAAATAAATACATGTTAATACATTTCTCTTTTAGCATTCTATACTCTAAAGAATCATTATACAATCGTAAAAGTCCATCGCATGGATGTTCAACAGAACGGAATAAAGGAGAAAAATCACTGTTGCCAAAGTTCCACATAATTAATATTCTATTTTATTTTTCATTTCTTTTTAATACAAAGATTAATATACATATCTATATATTTAAAATATGTTACTTTCATTTCACTTCATTTTTTTAAAAATAATTTTTGGGATTATTTAAATTTATTTAAAATACCGTATATAAGTTTAATATTTTCTATTAAGTTAAAAAATAATTTACTTTAATAAAATCAAATACCATAATTATCCACTTTAAAATCCTTACCTTGATATTCCTAAAATAAATGAAAAATTTTGATGATAAAATTAATTTATTTTAAACGCAAAATATCAAACGGAAATTTAGTTGTACTTTTTATTACTGCCGTAACTATCTATGAATATCAGCTATTAAGAATTCTAAATAAGATTACAGGGAAAATTTTTATTTAAGGAGTTATTTTCTTAAGATGAAATTAGTGAATATATTTCATAAAATAATCGATTGAAAGAAATAAATGATAACCTTTTCCTTCAACTTTTTTTTTTTCCTCTGAGAAATTATTAAGCTATTATGAAAGTTCATTGGAAGACTATACGGAAAATTCAGCAGTGAGAGAAGGGCAAAAATTTCAAAATTTTGTTCAATATCACTTCATAATATACCAAAAGACACTCAAAAATACTCAAAAATTGCATGATTTAATTTATTTGATTAAAATTATTCTTAAAATGTTTATATTAAATGAAAATTTTCATTATGAAAATATAGCATCTTCATGTTGAAACAATCTTTGCGAAGTTCGTAGAATACAGTCAATTTTGTATAGTAGTATTATTTGTGAAGGTCACAGGGAAAAATTTGACGATGTGAAGGTATTAACAAGAAGAGGGGGCCATTCAGAATGCTTTTTGCAGTAAAAATGTATGAAGACTCAGGTGTTATGACAGATTTTCTCTATGGTGTGATGATAATTTGTAGCATTAAAACAAAGTTATGGGAATGCTTCTTATAATTAACTTTTTTTGATATTCCTAAAACCAATTAAAATATTTGATAAACTTAATTTATTTTAAATGCAAAATATTAAATTAAAATCCAATTGTATCTTTCTTGATTGTGTAGTGTCGAACAGTATTAGTTATTAAATATTCAAAATATTAAATATTCAAATATTCAAAATTAAATATTCACAGGAGAAATTTTCAATTGCTGAGATATTTTCTTATGATAAAAATCAATGAATAGCTTTCATTAAAATATCGATTGGAATAAATAGATGCTTTTTTGCATGTTCTTCTTTCTAATAAATCATCACACGATCTTAAAAGTTCATCATAAGATGTTCCACACGGTGAATAATATGCAAAAAACAGTTATTCGAAAATTTCGCATAAGTTTTCTTCAGATATCAATTCTTTGTTTTGTTAGTGACTTATATATATATATATAGTATATTAAAAAAACCCTTAAATATATATATATATATATATATATATATATATATATATATATATATATATATATATTCGGATAAGTCTATAAATGAGAATTGATTTTAGCATATAAGTAAGTCAATTTTACTTATTCTGACTACATTATGCGGTGTTCGTGGTCAGCTGTCTAACTGATAGAGTCAAAACGACAAATTTTCATGAACTGTGAATGGAATAGAATAAAAGCTGAAACGAGAGCATAGTGAAGTAAAAGACATCAGTTTGTTACAATTTCGAACCTGGCCTTTAGCTGAGCTTTAACTAAAAGTAGTTAGACTAATAAATCACTACATGCCCAGAAAAGGCAAAAGGCAGACTTTCATGTCTTACTAGAGTCACATAATAAGCGAAACGTATTAAACCTTCGACGATAGCTTTAGGGTCACAACCCGAGTTCTTTCCCGCTCTTCGATTACTTTTTCTCTTCTTAAATTTTGGCCTTTTGTTTCTTACGCTGTTAATTTTTTTTTACCCACACACTTGACATTGTGAGTTTTTTTCGTTTTCAACCCATGCTTTTTCTATGGTTTTTTTAGCTTTTTTCCCTTGTTTTTAACATTCTAAAGTGCGGTGACTATTTCATCTCCAACGGAGCAGAAAAAGTTCCTACTTTTATAAGAAAATGCAAAATATCCGGTAATAGAATTTTTTATGTCTATCTGCAGCAAAACGAAATTTGTCTGAGATCAAGGAATGCAAGAGCAAGCCTAGTATCACAAGAAATATAAGCAATACATAAAGTATGTAAAATTTGCCTCTACAAAGAAAAATTTAGATTATACACAAATACAGTAATCTGGAGACATAATATAAATTATATTTTCATTTATAAGCCCGACACTTCTTTTTGACATATTAAATTAAACTGCAGAGTTCTAAATGAACTGCAGCGCTCGCTGCCGCGCTTCACTATGTCTGCTATTGGGTCGGGTGCTAAAGATGATTCACCGTAAAAGTCCTTACTTTTTGAAAAAAATTAAATGTATGTAAATTTGGAAAAGATAACCATTATTATGATTTTTGTCCTGCTAAGTTTATATGTATATATTGTTAAAATTAAATTATATAAATATCTATTTTTAATTCATTGTTTTCTTATTCCTAAAAGTGATTGAAGAATTTAATTAACAGCCTTAATTTATTTCAGATGCAAAATATCGAATGATAATTGGAGATTTTTCTTACCCCCGCCCCCCTAATTATCTATCAGTATTATCTATAAAGTATTCAAAATGAGATTACAGGAAAAATATTAATTATTGAGCTACTTTCTTTAGGTATAATGAATAAATATCATTCATTAAAAAATAGGTTAAAATGAATAGCTGTTAATCATTTTTTCTTTTGATATTTTTCTCTCTGTGGAAGCATTTCGCAATCCTGGAAGTTCATTCGAAGACTGTACGATGCAGCGAATAATATGCGGATTTTTAGAATTTCTATTCAAAAATCTCATACAATATTATTTCAAATTTTAATTATTTAATTGGTTTTTGAAAGAATTTTTCTTTAAATTCCATATCTAAAGTACTTTTTTTTTGTTGTTGTTGTTAAATCCATTAATTATATTTTCAAATAAATCTGTAAATAGGAAATTTATCTTGATTTTAATTCAACAGTGTGTCTTATTTTACCTAGGTTATCCAATGCATATGGTCAGATTTAATACTAGATGGTGTCGAAATGATAAAAATAAAACTTAAAAAAAAAAAAAAAAAAAAAAAAAAAAAAAGAAGAAAGCCTGAAAGAGATAAACAGAACAGAGGGAAATAAAAGACATGATTTTCTTTCATTGTTAATTTACTCAACTGTAATTGAAAGTATATAGATTAACACGTTGAGCGCCACGAAATTCTTTAAATTCATTAAAATTCCACAATGATTCCTCCTGTAATAAATAAAAATTAAGCAAATTTTTAATAAATTTTCAATCATTAAATGTAATATTTTTAGTTTTATATCCTATTTTATATCCGCCACCGATGGTTGACGCGGATTTATATCATATTTGACACTGTTAACCACCGATGGCTGACAGGGCGCTCAACGTTTTAATTTGTTATTGGCACTGCTTTTACTTTCGGGGTAAAACTTTCACTGAAATGTTTGAAGTATAACATGTTCTGTACGCTTCTAAAGTTTCAAGATGATTCCTTCAGTACTTAGAGATATATGACAAAATGTCTAGAATCTAGAATGGCTGACATGGCGCTTAACGTGTTGAGAAACTATTAAATACCGTCAAAAATGAAAAAAATATGTATATATGCACTTACATAATGCATACAATTAAACTTTGTGCACTAAATATGAACTATCTTAGCAACTTTTAATAATAATAATAATAATAAAAAGAATGTAAATTGAATGTAATTTGGAGAAGACAATCATTATTGCAATTTCTTTATTAAAAACACCAAGAAAATTTAACTTTTTTCCATTAAATTATAATAATAAAAGAAAATGTACTATTAAAATCAAATCATCGAAATATTTACTTTTAATTCATTCCCTTGCTATTGCTAAAAGCAATTAAAAAATTTGATAGCTTTAATTTATTTTAAACGCAAAATATCAATCCAATTGTGCTTTTTCTTAACTCCCGTAATTATCTCTCAGTATTAGCTATTAAATATTCAAAATGAGATTACAGGGGGGAAATTTCAATTACTGAGCTATTTTCTTTAGGTAAAATCAATGAATATCTTTCATTAAAGAATCGATTGGAATAAATAGATGCTAATCCTTTTCTCTTTTGACTTTTTTCTCTCTGAGGAATCATTACACAATCCTGAAAGTTCATCAGAAGAATGTTCGGTAGAGCGAATAATGGGAGAAAAGCAATGATTCCAAAGTTTCGTTCAATATTACTTGAAATAATTAATTCTTTATTTGATTTTTTTTTTTCAAATATTAATACATACATCTTCTTACTTTAATTCTTTTATTTTTATTTCACTTATTCTAATGGTTTTCGGAAGTTCAATAAATTAATTAAATTCGATTGAAAGTATTTGGATAAGAAAGTTCCAAGAAAATATTTTTCTTAGTTTGGTCTAGAACGAAAAAAAAAAAATGGTGGATAAGAAAACAGTGTTGATGTGTAACAATTGATTTATTGATATTGCAAGAATTTTTGAAACTGTAATGTTCGTCCATTTCTTAGAATTGATGAAGATGTTATTGTTTCGCTGTGTTAGAATATGTTACTGGAGTAATATATTTTTTGTGTTTTTAATGCATGTAATAAATATATTTTTATATTCTTTCATTAATATTCGGTTACGCAAGTAATATATATATACATATGTGTGTGTATGTACTTTTTAATAAGCGAGAAACTTTCTGGAATCACAATCAATTAAAAAAAAAAAAAAATAATAATAATCGCATTTGAGAAAAAAAAAATTGCAGATTTTCAACCTATAAACATTTAAAATTATTTTGCTAATTTAAATTGAATTCAAAATATTTAGTACGAGTATTTTTATGATAAAGTATTTTAATTTTACGATACTATAGTACTTTTTTAAATTTACATAATTATGGGAATAACTATACACCATATTCGTAAAAATTTTCTCTCTGATTCAAATATGAAGAAATACCATTAAAATATGCTATGTTTTGTACATTTTCTTTTCAAGAAATTAGGACATATAAGTTTTATGTTTGAATAAAATGTGAGTTACTTTTTAATTGGTAAACTTCCAATAAATTGCATGTTTTATCAATGTTTTATTTTATTTTATTTTTTTTAGATACAATAAATGCAAACAAGGCATAGATCTTTAAATTGCGAAAACGATTCCTATTACTTTTAAATTCCAAAATTATACTTACACGAATAAATTTACTTTTTAACTCATTTTAATTAATTTCTATCCATTTTTGTCAGAGCTGCAATAAAATGCTCTAAAAGAACAGTTACAATAAACCAAAATGTAACCAAAAATGTAAATTTTGATTTTTTTTTTTTTTTTTTAACATTTATGTGTTTTGGAGTTGGGATTAATGTCTGCACTAAGTACCTGAGTTTAAGAGAACTGCCCTCTGTGCAAGTCTTTATATGGGGTATTTTTCCATATTTATGCGAATTTCGGAGAAAAACACGTAATACTCCGAGCGACTAGATAAAAGACTGTGACCTGGGATCGAACCCGTTACTTCCCGTCTATTAGATTTAAACACAGAACCTCTTGGCCACTGGTGGGGCGAATCATTTATGGTAAGTGATTTACGGAACATTTTAAAATTTCAATTATTTGTTCAAATCTTACATTGTACTTTACTGAACAGTACCTTTTCATGATTGTTTAAAAAAAATAATTTATTTAAATTTAATAAATTTATTTAAAAAAAAAAATGTTGTATTTGCTTTCAAATTATTACTTATAAGTCTAACTTGATTTGCATTACTTTTTCTTTCTTCTTTTTTTCCTATTTTGTGTAAGAAACAAAGGATTATTTATTTTAAAATATCTGAGATAGATAAATTTTAATCTGCAAATTTTCTTTTCGTTGTTTCTCTTTTTTTTTTTTTTTCTTTCGTTTGTTGTTAATTTATCTTCTTTCCAGTGGAATCTTAAAGGGCCAAGAAGGATTTTATGCAACAAAGCGAATAATGAAAAAATACACAGACAGTTTTTTGATCGATAATTCTTAAAATAATTAACTTCTTTCTATGCAATTGTCTCTAATTTATTTTCTTTCGGAATTTTTTTTTTTCTCCCTTTATTTTTTAAGCATTTCCTGTGCCATTTATTTCTTTAAGTTTGCAGTTGTTTCATTTGGTTCATCTTTTAAGATACAGTTATTTTTTAGCGATTTTCTTAAAGAACTTGCATTAAAATAAACAGTCTGATAGTTTGGAGAACATTTTAAAATTTCCAAAATATCTGTTTAAATTTTTTATTGGACAATTTTTATGAATGCTTGTCAAATTAAATAATTAAAAATGTATGCTTGTTAAAAAAATGTAAATAAATAAAATAAAATAAAATAAAAAGCTTGTTATTTGATAAAAAGTTATTTATTAAAAGCCTAATTTGATTTAAATTTCTTCTTTTTTATTTTATCTTACCCATAGGGTCGAGAAAGTATTATTTTAGGGTCAAATTTTCGAACGTGAGTTTTTGTTATATTTACATGTTCTGAAGTCCCCTGAATACGAAAATCAAGTTTTTAGCGAATGGTCTGTGTGTCTGTGTGTCTGTTATCAGCATATCTCAAGAACAAATATTAGCAGAAATTCCAAACTCGGCATTCTAAATGTGTATCATATAGGGATGCTACAGTATGCTTTTCGTTGAGATGAAGCAAATGGTTCGTGTACAGGGACATTCAAAAGTATTAAAATACATTACGTCTATAGGGGAAATTGCAGGTAAGTAGAGTTTAACATCTATAGACTACACTAAACCAAATGAAACGAATATATATTTTTTTGTAATAGGAAAAAAAAATATTCTGTATGTAGAAGCGTCGCCTCCTCCAGTAAATTTTCATGAGGGGTATCTTTCAAAAGAGCTTGCCTATACCTTTAAAACGAATGTTTGAACCATCGATCTGCGATAATTTAAAATAAAGTTATCGATTTTTTTCATTTTTAACAAAAAAAAAAAAAAAAAAAAAAAAAATCTTTTATTGTAATATTGAGAATAAATTCAACATTTTTTTTTTTTTTTGGATATTTAGTGTTATACTACTTCTCTAATATGGAAATCGTCTGCATTATCATAAAAGATAATTTGTTTAAATAATAATTTTAATAAATTATTTTTTTAAAACAGAATTATTTTTTAATAACCGAATTAAATTCTACATAAATGTAGGTGAATTAATGAAACGGGGGTTTGAGGGGGGCAGTAGCCCCCCCCCCCCCACACACAGAACTAATTATCATTAAAACTCTTCCGAAGCCTAATTTGAATTCTTTAACACAGGTTTAGATAACAGTACTCGTTATCTTACCTTTTAATCTGCAACCTATATTTATAGTATTAAATTTCAGGGTAAGAGAAAGTCGTTGAGTGACACACTAGATTATTTTTTATCATTTACAAAATGAAATAAAAGATTATTTATTTTAAAGTATTTCAAATAAATTAATGTTAATCTTTATTTATTTATTTATTTATTCATTTATTTATTGTTGTTAATTTGTCTTTTTTGTACTAGAATTTAAAAAAAAAAAAAAAAAAACAATGTTGAAGGAACAAGACTTTTGTGCAATAAAGCGAATACTGAATAGGAACATGTACAACCTTTTGATCGATAATTCTTAAAATAATTAACTTCTTTCAATGCAATTATCTGTAATTTATTTTCTTTCAGAATTTTTTTTCTACTTTTCTTTTATTTATTTATTTTTTTTTTTAACATTTCCTATGCCAGTTATTTCTTTATGCATATGGAACTCTTAAAGATAAAAGTGCCAGTTGAATTCGTTGATTGTAATTGTTCCGCTATCTTCAACTTCTAAGATACAGACATTTTTAGCAGTTTCTTTTTTTCCTCTGAGTAGTTTCTGCGTGAATCCAATAATTTTTCAACTCTATTGTAGTTTGTTTCGCTTAGAATTATTAATGGATGTTTATATATATTTTTTATTATCTTTTGATGCATTTTTGCGTAAAATATTATACTTTTTCTTCAGAAAATATAAATTCAAAAGGTGCAAATGTTGCATATTAAAGGAACATTATTACCGTCTTTACATTAAAATCCGATAAAAATAACATGAATTATGTTCTGAAGTTTGTTATATTTCGCTAAGATTTATGGATACAAATAAATTAATATTTCTTTTAGAGTAATGAAAGCAAAGATTAAAACATCAAATATAACTGAAATATTTAATGGAAACAAATAAACTACTAAAAAGAAACGACAATATATGAATATAGCTTCAAATGATAGATATATATACTTTTAATGCTTTTCGAGTTAAAAATGCATTTATCTATTTATTTATTTATTTATTTAAATGCAGTTAAAATTTCTTTTTCAAATTTTAGTGTTTTTATTTCAGCCTCACAAATTTATATACTAAGCCATTAAGATTTTTTGTGCGATTAAGATTTTCATATTAATTTTACCATCTTCGTAATGCTTTAATGACCAGTAAATTATTGCAATTGCAGGACATTGGATAAATTTACACATAAAAAAAAAAAAAAAAAAAAAAAAAAAAGTAAAATCACGGGATTCAACTGTGTAATTTTACAAAAAATGACCATTTTCCTAACACAACAGTTAAAGCCCATAAATTGATGTCATGAAAGTATAACTTTGGAATACTGGCATTTTTTTACGGGCAAAAGCCATTAGTCCAGTTTGATCATATCTGCCATTAAACTGCAATTTTACGGTAAAACCTCTTCACATGTAAAGTGTTAGCTTTTCAGTGACGTCATATAAGAATAGCTTCGTATTTGAAATTGAAAATATAGTTGTAGTTTTATTGGTTAAGTGGATTTATTTATACAATAATACACAGATCGACAAATATAAAAGAGCTATTATTTTCCTAATTTAATTCAAACTATTCAATTCAAAGTTGTATATTTGTAACAACGTAAAATTACGGGCGAATGCTTCATTTATAATCTAAATGTTTTTTTACGGGCTTTTCCTGGAATCTCTAATGGCGTGCTTTGCCCGTAATCTGACGTGAATTTTTCTAACTGTGTATCTATACTTATTTGCATATCGTGTTAGTATTTTCTGACTATATGCGGTATTATTATTGAGTACGACGTCAACAGATAATTTAAATTGCGTAATGATCACATCAAAAAAGATGACATAAAATTAAACTTGAATAATACGTACAATTTCATGATATAACATGCGTATTTGTGGTTGAGCATGCAACAAACGTGAGTACACATCATCTTAAGCATGTGTAGACTGCATTAATATTCTATGAGAAATCAGCTTGAAATCTGAGGATGCAACATCTAATCTTGTGTAATACTTGATTTGCACAGCATATCATCATGAACCTTCACATTCAGTTTAACAACTATCAGCTGTCCTAATCATGAGAAGCATCTCTCAGAATTCAAGTTATCTTCACATGATTTCTGTGATATATATATGTAACTGATGTTGATCCATCGTAATATCTGCCGTGTCTTAGGAAATTTCACTCACCTATATGACTAAAATTATTATTTTTATATTTAATTATCTGAGTTTTTAAATGAAACAGATATTCATATACAATATCATCAGTCATCTTCTTTTTCAATAATTTTTTTTCAACAAATCTTTATTCTAATTTTTCTTAGATATTTTCTTTTTCAGAAATTTAAAATAATACAAATTTGTAGTCAGTTCTAACTATCAGAAGTGATATGTAGATATAGCAACATTCACAATTTTTCTCTCTCAACAAATTTTAATATGCGGTAAATTTCTGCAATTTTTCACTGATTAAATGATAATAATAAAAAAAAATTACTATGAAATATATATATATATATAGAGAGAGAGAGAGAGAAAAACAGAACTTTCAGTAGTAATATAATATTATCAGTGCAAACATTTGAAATTTAAAGATGATTTAATTTCAGTATTCAAACAATTATTCTGATCAAAAACGAAGACCACCCAAATCAAACCAAAAAAGAAATAAAGTAAAAACTAAATGAATTATAGCAAATTGGAATGAGAAAAAAGCATTATTTGCATTCTAAAGTTATCATATATATATATATGTATATATATATATATATATATATATATATATATATATATATATATATAAATAATAGATAACGTAATAAAATTTAATTTTAAAATTTAGCAATTAAACTAAAACAATAACAGCACACTAAAATATAGAACTGAATTTAACATAGAGGAAAGAATGACACAAAAAGTTGCGATATCAAAACTCATTTATGCACATACAAACTACTAAAGGAATATCCCAATTTTGAACTTAGATAAAACAGTTCTACATCAAAGAGCCATTAAATGCATAGATCCACAAACAGCCAAACATTGTATATGATTAACAATTGAAATAATACACATCAGAAAAAGCGCCATTGCAGCTGTAATCAAAGTGCATGTAAACTTTTAGAATATTGATGGTAAGCCAAATTGGCAAACATATGTATATATATATAATAATATATACATTAATATATAAACAAGATTTTAAATAAATGAAAAAACTGTTTATATTAAACAAAATACATTTAAATTTAATGCGCATAAGCAGCAGATAGAATTTAAATGCAAATATAAATAATAGATAACGTAATAAAATTTAATCTTAAAATTTAGCAATATATATATATATATATATATATATATAAGCGTAAATGTTGGTAGATATTTGTACGCAAAGTGATAAAGAATGTGCATGCAGTATGATAAGCATCATAGCACAAGGACGCTCTGTATTAAATAATATAGAAAAGGTCAAATTATAATGGAAAACTAGCACTAGCTTTTAGTTGCTATTTAATAAAACTCAATTAGATTATTCTCAAATAGATATCTTAAATTAGGCATCTCGTGCAATTCTATCCGGCAGATACACCCCTTTCATGAATAAAGTAAAAACGAGAAATAAGAGTAGGAATTTAAAATAGCATGATTTCAATTCTTAATTTAAATACAAATTAGTACAATATAAAATTCAATACTAAACGATTACTAAATGTAGCTTAATGATTCATAATGTTCTTAAAGATTTATATAACATACAAAAAATAAAACAAAAAAAAAAAAAAAAAAAAAAAAAAGAATATTTCTCATAAAATACAAAATTAAATTCACTGTCTCTCAAAATGTATACACCCATCAAAATCTCAAAGTGAAAAATTTCCCCAAAGATTTTTTTTTTTCTATTGAATCCAAAATATGATTTAAGGCAAAGAAAATACTGAAAAGTAAAATTCAGTGCTAATTTTAACATATATATATATTCACACACACACATATATAGAAATTTTATCTTGCTAAGTCAAGAAATTTTATGTCTTTTATCTTTCTTAAAATAGAAAAATAAGAATTTTTATTTAAAAATATATTTTACTACACGTAATTCAAAAACACCTAACATCTCTTAAAAAAAGTTCATTTATCATTTTCCATTAAAAGTCAAACAAATAGACATATATATAAAATGAAGCATGAATTAAAAAATATATTCCCTCCATTAATATCAAAAATTGTACAGAAAAACTAAAATATCGAAAGCCTTATCCTATCATTTTTCTCTTTTATCATAAAGCTGCTACAGAATAACATAATACTACTTGAAAATACGTTGACAAGGACGAGATACTTTTTTTGGCTGGCATCCAATAGTTAATACCTTGAAATGATCCCGAATTTATAAAATGCCGGCTTTTGGGAATAGGAAATGTAACGAAGCATTTTACAGGATCGGAACGAGGCATAATTTTATATCAAAGCGTTACCTTTTAGCTAAGCAAAATAAATTGATACATAAAGTTGTGTATTTCACACTAATAACGAAGTAAAATAAACTGATTAGGTAATGATTTTAGATAACGAAGAAATGTGATTTTTGAAAGTTAATGTAAACAAATTTGTTGATTTAGTCTCTAAAAATTTTGCTTAGAATGTAGAATTAAATTATAATTTATTAATTTTGAAATCATCTTTGAGAAAGTTTTGCCAACTATTTTCCTTATTTAGCTGAAATGGTTAAGAAAAACCAATGATTCATTAAAAACTTCTACGCTTAGGGAAATAGATTTTGAAAAAAAAAAAAAAAAAAAAGCATTTTTCATGTTTGGAAATTTTGGAAACAAACTTCTGTTTTTTTTTTTTTTTTTTTTTTTTTTTTCCCTATAAATTTAGTAATATATAACTTTTTTCACTAATTATTTTTCTTAACCCTTCAACGTTCACTACTTAATTTATTTAAAAAAAATACTAAACTAATTTTAAAAATGGCTTCCAGACACATAGCTCAACATAAATATTTAAAAAATAAAAGAATAGAATTGTTCCTTTTCGAGAAATTTTTGGTTTGAAACATCTAAAAGTTAACCTTATTAAATTCAAAAAACATTTAATTTAATAAATAAAACACTTTGTAAGTAAATATTATTGATTACAAAAACTCGTAAAAGTTGTTTTAGGTGAAAATAATAGTCCAGCTCTTAATAAATAATAAAAAAAAAAAAGACATGAGTGCACCATCAAACCAGCAATTCGCACTCGCGCACACTAAGAAACTCCAAGTGATTTATGCATTTAGCTTCCTTTGAAGCATTATTTGTTAAATTTTGGAATAGTATTGCTATCTACCGAACAGAAAAGGAACAAAAGTTTAAAACCTGATTATAACAAGGGGGAAATGTAAAAAAAAAAAAAAAAAAAAAAAAACTGCTGCATAAAAATTGTTAAATGATGTCAAATGTTTGGTTTCGCTGCAAAACCAATTAACGTTAAAGGGTTAAGGTACCTGAAAACAAATCAACTTCGTATTTCGGTTGTGGTAGGACGTGCTTTTGTGTATGCTTGATGAAAAACAGGTGTAAATATTAGAAACGCGTTATTATTTTTAATTTAATGGTATTTTTCAGTACCTCCTTTTGTATATTGCCCCAGCTTATAGATTCATCGATTTTTTTTTTTTTTCCAGTTTTGTATAACCGTATGAATATTTAAAAATTTTATAAAATTTTAGCTACATATAAATATTATCTGGAACTAGAAATATTTCTGGACTTTTTTTATTCAGTACTTAGCAATTAGATTACATATATTTTCACCTTGATCAAACAATCATTTATTAAAAGCATTTATTTGTTTATTTGGTTAATAATTTATTTTGCAGCATTTCATGCTTAAAAAAATATGGAAAGGAACAATCATACAGTTTAATTGAATTAAATCATTAGACGAACTAAAATTAATGAACATTTTATAATAGTATTCGTGTATTTGTGCTTAAAATCTCCATTTAAAAAGATGCATGTAAATATATCTATATCTATCTATCTATCTATATCTATATCTATATATATATATATATATATATATACAATTGCAAAATTTCCGTATCGATCTACAGCAAAAAAATATTTAACTGCAATCTTGAAATGTTGCACCGACTCTAATAACACGAGAGATGTATTAGCATTTAATATATTATGTAAAATCTACATCTGCAAAGTAAATTAATTAAGAATCTACAAAAATAATGATAATCTAGGGACATAATGCAACTTATAATTAAGTACACTCAAGCCTACTATTTCTGTTTGAGTAGAGCTTTCTGCCATGTTGTACTGTTTGTGGTCATGTATAATAATATAGGCTGGTGCGCGTAAAATCCGTCTTGGCAACAACGTCCTCCATGTTCTTATTCCAGATTATATCTCTAGGGATAACTTTAGCTGGGGAACCATCCTTTACGTGGAGGATCAAAATTGTGAAGGCATGTCTCTGGACCAACCTTAGGAATGAGTCCCAAGCTATCGCCAACTGTCTATAGCGTAGCACTACAGTCGGCAGCAAAATTACTGGAGCACATATCCACAAATTTCGTTTTTTTTTTTTTTTTTTTTTTTTTTTTGGTCTGATGGCTAATTTTTATCATCACTTTACTTTTTCATAAACAGTATAGGACTAACATCATGATTTGATAAATATTTACTTAATAAAACAGTATTAGGTGCGTATCTTTTAAGTAGGAATTATTGCTAGTGCTAAAATAATTTTGCTGCCGAATGGAGTGTGATGTAAAAAGCCCACTCAACTCAACTTGACAATTGCGACAACTTGCTGAGGATTAGGAAAAAAAGTCTGAAAGCTAATTCACATTTTAAACTTATAGGTAACTTTGTTGTATAATGTGTCGCATAATAAAATGACTTATTTTGTGGTAGAAAATCATATACTAATAAATAGGTAAAAATGAATCAGAAAAATACCGTAATAAATTCCAATACAGACTCTTCCGCGTATCATATAAAAGAATATCATATAATATGTCGTCATTACGCATATAATAAAACTTTGCATATGATACTTATTTCTTTTTTTTAGCACATCTTGGTGGAACCTGCTATTCATAGAATGTGATAATATTTGACGATAGAGTCATTTAGGTGCGAGAAAAGGTGATTTGGAAATAATGTAACCAGCGGCTCTGGGAAGAATAAGTATCTCATTATTTAGATATAGAATGCCATAAAGAAGAAAATAAAATGTTTAAGCTACTGACTGGGTCGTAATGTATGCATATTAGGAATGACTGAGGTACGTTCCAGGTATAACAATTGAATATAGTTCGTGATCACAGAAGTTTTTCCTTTGATTAATGTTGAAGATCATAACTTGCTTGTTAATAAGCATTGAATAAAATAGATTCATAGTTACTAAAGATATCTGAGATTTTCTAAATTAGATACAGAATATTTTATTTTGAAATGAGGTAGAATGTAATTAGTGAAATTCATATACTAGAGATCCAAATTGGGCTTGGTTGCATAAATTTAAATAAATATTTACTGGCATCGCATAGACAGTTGTAAGAAATGAAAATTTCTTAATTAAGCATATCTATCTGATAAAAGAATAGTAAAAATACATTATATATATATATATATATATATATAATCTAACTTTTTTTTTGGTAAATTTCTTTTGTAAAAATAAGTAAATAAATAAATAAAAATTGAAATAAAATGTAAAAACTATGTGCGTTTATGCGTTCTAGATGATGCAATTAGTTTTCTGTATTATTATAATATATAATTACTTACACACAGTCATATTCATCTAAGTATTAACTAAGTATTGTGAGTTTTCATATAATTTGAGGCATCGCTATCCAATAAAAACTAAATCTCTTCTTTAATATATATTTAAGGAGACAGCACATTTTACACTTCTAATTAAAAGCATCGAAATCCCATTTTTTCATACAAGAAAAAATGAGTGGTCACCATTTGTAGTGTAGTACCTTGAAATTTGTAAAATAAGAAATGGTATGAGATCATGATGAGATCACAAATACGCGAAGAGGAAACAATTAATAAAACAGTATTTAGGTACTAAATTAAATTCTATAATAATAATAATAAAAAAAAATCACAATTTTTAACACAAAACACATATTAAATAATATTGCTTAGTAACTATCACAATGTAAGTTACTTCATTCAGGTAGACGAGAAGTAGCTGGTGATATGTAAATATGATCGTCCCAATAGTAATTAGCATAAAAAAGTGTGTTATAAAATAAAACTTTGATTTTTGATTTTTAATTTTTTGTCGTTGTAAACAACAAAGAATAATTGTTTACAGTCTGAGCGTTTTTTCCCCTTTATTTAAAATTACAATAGTTCCTTTAGTTTCATTTTGTTAATGGTTGGTGGTGAAAAACACAGATAATTGTTTTTCTATTTGTAATTTAATTATCCTATTCTTGATAAGCCCCTCTTTGTTAATGTAAAATACAGTTTTTCTTTAATTGGAATTATACTAAAGTAAATATTACAGTTGCTTTCATATCTTTATTTAAATTCATATTAGCCTATTTTTTCATATCATTCTTAAACCAATGGCTATTTTTTTATTATAGTTGTTTAATAATTTGTTTGGGTTATTGTTGATTATGGTTGCATTTTATCACCTGTTTTGTGTTGTAATTCTACTTTTTAAAAATTACAATACATACATGCAAACATGTATATATATACGTATATAAATCATCCATGCATCTGAAGTTTGATGTATTTCTTTTCTATGGATGATGATATATAATTCTTACACTTGTCATAATAAATGTAATATCGGAAAAACCTATTAGGTGATTCGGTGATATCTATTAGTTAAGATATATATATATATATATATATATATATATATATATATATATGTATATATTGTAATCATTTATCATTATGATATTGGAGTAATTTTAGCCTATAAATATAGAATTACAGCTATCATATATAATAATATGCAGTAACGTCATCTGTTAAATTATGTATATACCAAAGTCAAAGCAATTCTAATTTACGTTAAAATCAAGTAAAATACCATTTTGTTAAATTCCATAGTTCTAAAGTTATACCGTTCAACAGATTTGTTTAACAACCAAACACATATTATTGAAAAAATATTGATTTCTTTTTAGAGCATCCACAAATGCATAATTTTGTCAAAAATCAGAGATTTTTATTATGATTATTATTAGGCAAATGCTTTCTTTTTAAAAATAAATAAATGGTTGCTTTGAAATTTGGAAAACTTTTATATCTGAAATATTCAATTAAACTACATTTTACATTTAACAGATTAATGAAATATATTCACCATATTATAGTTAAACCTTAACCCTTTGAAGCAGATTTCTCATCAAACATAATTTTTACACTTTTTTGATAGTTTTAAGTTATTTTAGATCTAAATAAGTGGAAAATGTTATATTTAAAATTTTAATTAATTTTGGTTCTAAAATATAGAGTGGGGCACCGGTGTCCCTTTTTGCGTTAAAGGTAAATACAACATAAGACACGGGGGGGTCCCATGAATAAATATTTTTACAAATTGCACTTATTTACAATTACTTAGATATAGGAGTAGCAATAATTCATTACTGATCTTTTTTAAATAATCAAATTTAACTAGAAATAAATTTTTGAAATTGGTTGATAAAATTTTTTCAAATTACTTTTATTTAACATTTTTATTTTAGTAAAAAATTTACTCTGATAATCTAATAGATTTTTTATAGTAACTATTAGACTCTCTTTTATAATAAAAAACTATCATATAATAATAATATTTGTAATAAGAGCGTCAAAAAATAAATAAGCAAAAGGGACACCGGTGTCCCATCTGCGTCAAAGAGTTAAACAATGACAGTTTTTCGCATGCATATATATATATATATATATATATATATATATATATATATATTAGGTTTGAACATAAAAGTTACGATTTATATATTTATTTTTGAAATAAATGAGGATTTCATCATTGATATAAAAAACAGAAACAACTTATTGATACAGAGTTTTAAATTTGTTTTATTTTCGAGCCATTATAATTGAAACTTTATAATTCGGTTGTTGAAAAAAAATGCATTGCTTTTTTAAATATTATACGATAAATATTTCAATGCCGCTACTCAATGTTGCAACGTAAGATATTCTCACAATAATAATAATAATAATAATAATAATAATAATAACTCAGAGCAGAGACAGGCTATACAAAAAGAGACATTTATATATGCATTTGACTTTTTGACCTCCAGTACCGAATATATCCGCTGACTAAAGTGTTGCAGCTATGTTCACCATGATTCATTAGTATACATCACTTCTATGTACTTATATAGAGAAAGGCTATACAGAGTTGACTTTCTGACCTCCGGGACCGAATATGTCTGTCGACTAAGGTGTTGCAACTATGTTCACTATGATTCATTAGTATACATCACTTCCATGCTCATATATAGAGAAAGGCTATACAAAAAGAGACATTTATGTATGCATTTGACTTTCTGACCTCCGGTACCGAATATATCCGTTGACTAAGGTGTTGCAACTATGTTCACCACGATTAATTAGTATACATCCCTTCTATGTACTTATATAGAGAAAGGCTATACAGAGTTGACTTTCTGACCTCCAGGACCGAATATATCTGTTGAATAAGGTGTTGCAACTATGTTCACTATGATTCATTAGTATACATCACTTCCATGTACTTATATAGAAAAAGGCTATGCAAAAAGAGACATTTATATATGCATTTGACTTTCGGACCTCCGGGACCGAATATATTCGTTGACTAATGTGTTGCAACTATGTTCAGTATGATTCATTAGTATACATAACTTCCATGTACTTATATTTAAAATTGCTCAAATAAGAAATTTTAAAATGTTTTTCTTTACAGTGAAAATCATATATATAATAATCATAGAGCTTATCATGAAATGCATAATAATAATAATTTTCGTCTCGTAATAAAATAAATTTTATGCATATTCTAAAAATTGTACAGGGTTAACAATATTAAAGTTTTGCTCTTTTCTAAAATAGTCAGAGAATAAAGAAGTTTACAATTTTTTTTAAGTATAGTTTATTGAATAAAATAGCATCATATGAAACAAATACTTGCTTATTTTTTTAATATGTACGTTTAGTTGATCTATAATATTGTAATAACAATTACTATAAAAATCTTATAAATATAATATTTTAATTGTAATTGTTATTATCAATGTAATTTTTATAAAACGCTTGTTTCATGAGGTATAATCATCACTTTTTTACTTTCATAAACATGATTTTTTTTTTTTTTTTTTTTTTTTTTTTTTTTTAACATTTGTAAAGAATATTAGAAAAATTACATTTAATAATTTACCACCATAATAAACAATAATTACTATCACCAATATTTATTTTGTAAAAAAATATATATAATTAAAAAATATATAAAAAAATATATAAATATATATATAATTAAAAAAATAAAAAGTTATTAGTACAAATAAATAAATAAATAAACAAATAAAAAGAATAGAAAAGTAAAATATTCAGGTTTTTTTCAATGTGATACAATATAAATAAATTTACCTTGCAAGAACGAAAAAGTACTCAAAGCCTTTTATTACAATTCAAATAAAACTGAAATAAATACACACACACACACAAAATAAATAAATAAATAAATAATAATAAAAATAATCGATAACATTAAAATGTTAACGAAATTTTGATTAAAAAATTATTTTTACTGTGATTTATATTTTAATTATATTTTTGAAAAGGTAATATATTTTGTAAATATTACGCTTTGCATATAAAGTGGAAATCAATTATGAAATAAAGAAGCCGTAAAACCTCTTAAAAAAGAAAACTTTAAATATTAAGCAAAGTAACCTGAAGATTAAGAAAACATGAAATTTAAATTTCAACTTCTAAACGACCTCTTCTAAGTATAATTCACTCTAAAGAAAACTACTTTAAGCCTTCCATTTAATCTTTCAAATTTCTGCCAAGAAATTCATGAAAAGGCTCCCGGTCTTCAGAATTCTTACTTGCATTAAAAATCAATTAAGTATACAATGGCGTCTACCCCAGTCGCTTCTTTTTTTTTGTGCGGATCTTGTGATCCGGTTAAGGTTATTATTCTATAATGAGACACCAATTCTGACTTAACTGTAATAATGATAAATTTATTATGCGAGCAAATTGCAGTAGAATATCACTTCATCCAAGAAGGATTTTTAAATGCGTTTAGGATTGCCTTTTTTCCCCCTTAGACTCGACGTCGTATTCTTAGGATAATTAGAAGAAAACACTCGCTAATTAACGATATTTGAGTTGCGACAGGTAATAAATAAGATACAAGGTAATCGTTAGCAGTTCAAGAAATAATTGAAGTTTGTAAGAGTTACGTATACACACATGCGTTGTTACATTTTTATTTTTGGAACAATTTGGGAGAATTTTATTTACATTTTCATCGAGGAAAAGCTCTAGACATTAGTCAGCTTGTTAGGTGCTTGTTAATGTTGCATGTCATAGTCATTCATTTCGGATTCAGAAAATATCCTTTTACACCCAATTAAAAGAACGTTTCGACTTAAAATGTTTTTAAAATGGACATATTGTAAGTGTATTAGAAATTAAATAGTCAATCTATAATACTTTGCATTAAAATAAATGCGCAGAAAATTTATTTGTAGTTTTTAAACCAAAAATAAAAACTCAGTGGTCTGTATACTATATAAAAGTCTTCCAAATATACTCTAGTTCTTCTTCTTAGTACAAACGAGCCAATGTTAGAGATGTTTAAATTTAGCAAATGCGAGTCTATTGGTTGTTCACACTGTAAAAATTTTCTTTAAATTTACTAAAATGTTTACACAGAGTCGCTGTAAATTTACAAAAATTGTTTGTTAAAAGTAAATAATGGAGATTCTCAATCTTTATTCTGTATTTTTAGCTATTTTTATTTAATTTATCAGTTTTATTTTATTTCTGAATACAAGTTAAAAATGAATGTTTCTACTTTCCAAAACGCATTCTAAGTCGTGAATGTAACCCCGCCAATAACTAATTTAATTCATATTAGTCACTAAAATGCATATATAAAATAGATTTTTTAACATCTCTGCTTATTTTTTATCTGTAATTTTACATAAGGTAATTGATCATCAGTAGTTTTCTATTAAAATATTTAACTGTTTACTATATAAATGCTTTCCAAATATACTCTAGTTGTTCTCCTTATAGTATAGACGAGCCAAAGTTAGAGATGCCTATAGTTACCAAATGCGAATTTTTTGTTTGTCCAGGTTTACGACATTTTTCTTTTCACTCTGCAGTTAGAGAGACATAAGCGGTGCATACTGGTTTATAAATTGTTTAAACTTTCGACTGTAAGAGGTGGAAACCATACAAGGTGAATATATCTTTCATAATCACGTCAATAAAGAGGGATAAAAGACGTAATTTTCACCTGACTCAGCTGAGAAAAATACTATAATTCATTAGGATACATTCTTTACAACCCCCGAATAATATATATCAGTTTATTTTCAAAATTATTTTCGAAAGCGACAGAGAAATGAGACCGACACGGAGATGCATCGACTAGATAAACAATTTTAACATTTAATGTAAATCACTGAGAAAAAAAAATATACCGCCTTCATCTAGAATGAATAAATGGTCATTTTCTAAATCCTTAAACTAGAAATATAGATTTCCAAGCTATTATGCGCATAAGGCACGCCAATAAACTGAATAGACGAAATGGTCGAGAATTTCTAATCTACACATTTCTAGATGGTAAAACAATATTCTGAATATTCTGAATCTTGTATTACGAGAAATTCTAGCTTGATTTTCTAGAATTGGGTCATAAACCAATATTATAGCTGCTGAAACCCGCCTATTGTATTCACATTTATTTGGAGATATTTTCAAATAGGTTTGTCCTCGATAGTATAGGCGAACGCTCAAGAATTCTAATAGAGGTCTCTAGAATTCGCTTTCGAAGGGGACTAGAAAAAAAAATCATAAGAAATTTACAAGGATGACATCGAACTATTTTTTCTTGAGCCACAATTTAGATTCTAGATGGCAGTTATAGAATTTTTTCTCAGTGTATTGGCGTGCGTTATACTCATAGCTTGGAAATCTATATTTCTAGTTTAGGGATTTAGAAAAAGACCACCTATTCATTCTAGATGAAAGCGATATATATATATATTTTTTTTCTCACTGATGTTTAAAACCGCATAATACAACTGAAAATATCCATTCAGCAATATGGTTTTACACCTGAAAGTGTAACTGAATATTTTTGTGTTGTTCTGTTCTATATTATGTTAATCACGTTATAATCTATAGGGAAACATGATTTTGTTTGTCTGAGCAATGTGTGTTAAACTGTTTATGTTTTGTGAAATGACGCTGAAATAAAATATATCTCTCTTGGATCATAATGCATCTGAATTTCTTTCGTGCGTCTCTGCACACAAATCAGAAAAGCTATTTACAGCAACTTTTAGCAACATATATATCATTTTCGAAAATGTGTAAAAATATAAAATATTTACAGAAATTAGAGTGCTCGTACACTCACAAACTGAGTTGATACTTGATATAAAAATTTGAAAATCAAGAGAAAATAATTAAACCACATTATACATATATATATATAAAAAGACGTATTGGTACAATCATTATTTCTGTACAAATCATGTCCGAGATAAAATCGAGTCAATAATTAATCAAGTCATGTAATCAGTCACATTTATTTTAAGAATATAAGGCTGGGGTTTTCCACGTAGGCGAGGAACCAGTACAATATTATAATAGATTACATGTTAACAGTCTTTATCGCAATAACAATATTGAAAGATATTTAGCAAGACTAAAAAAGGCCATATTTTAAGGATGCAAATACTTTTATATGAGGGAAAAATGAGAAAAGACAGGGGACTTTCCCCCCTATGTGGCGACATGTCACGGGATCAAAAGGGTGTAGTTTAGTGCTATCTAATTATTTAATTTGTTCTCTCTTTTAAGACAGGGCAGTGATTAAGTCTAGAAAGAATATTTTTGGTCTGGAGGGGAAAAGACAATTTGCAATAAAGCGGAAATGAAAGTTTCGATTTGCAAAGAACAGATTTCATATATTATTAAAGAATATATTAATTAATATAAAAAGACCTAATTAGAGGATTTTTATATTACAACACATATATATATGATTAAATGCCAACGAAAACCACAATAACCATTAATAATGAATTTTTAACTAAAATAACCTTGAAGACTATAGGACAGATACGAAGACAGTTAAGACTAATAGCTTTAATAATTTAGAAAAGGTAAATAATTAATATGTATATCATATTATATAAAATTAAACTGAAGAAATAATAATAATTTGAATCTTTCATGATATATACATATATATATGTATGTTAAATTCCTTATTCTTTCATTAAAAAAAAAAAAAAAAAAAAAAAACGTAGTTTAAGTCCCTGTAGTCTCTTTATATGGGGTGCTTCTAATTTAAATGATTTCATTCAGACTTCAGGTTCCTTCTCTAACCCGCTTTGGCCTCAGTTACCGCGCTCCAGTGGCCGAGATATTGTGCTTTCGAAGCTAGTAGATAGAAAATGCCTGGTTCAATCTCAGGTCGTACTCATCGAGAAGAATTTTACTTTTTTTTTTTCAGAAATTCACGTAAATTTGGGCTATGGGGCTCTTACAAGATCCCCATGGAGCGCATTATACCAAGGCCTAGGACCCATGAGCAATCATTTGACCTCAACCCGTATACCAACACCAATTACTCCTGTTTCCAGGATCCAGATTGAAATCCCGGTTCAAGCATGGATGCTCGTAATTATTTGGAATCCATTTTACGCGGTATGTGCCAATTTAATGAGCTTAATTTGCAAAAAATGAACATAGAATGACACACCACAACTCTCTAAATCGTTCTGCATATCGGAATTTAATAGAACTTCTTATAAATGTAGGGGTTATTTTTTAAATTTTTCTTACATATTGGCTCAGACAAAATGTTAGATAATTCAAGCTTAAATTAAAATTAAAAAATCAATTTAAACGGTGCCTTAAATAATTATAATAATAATAAAAAATGTTTAATGTTCCTATGATTAAAATAATAATAATAATGATAATAAAAAATCTGAAATATCTCTTCAGGTATAATTTTTTTAAAATATGATTTTAGGCAAAAATATTTGTTCTTTTTAACCCTTTGCCCGTCCAATTTTATTTCACTCCTCCGGTCCGTGTTGCGAAATTTAGGGACTTTTTTATGCAATATTCGCCACTAAATTTTAAGTGTAACGTTTGCCTTTTCACTCTGATGGTTATGCGTCCATTATGTATATCGAATGTCATTTCTCAAAATTATTGGTGGTAGTTGAATAAAAGAGACCCTAAGTTTAACAACACTGTTTAGAATGCTTTTAAAGCGTTAGTGTCGGCAAAGGTTTAATTTTATAGAATCAAACATTTGATATCAAATTTAAAGTTTTAATTTTTTAAAGTTTAATTATCTTACATATGAACAATTCGCTTGTTATATTAATGTAAAAATTTATTACATTTTTTTTTCCTTTAAAAGAATGCAAATGTAAATAAAAAGAACATTTTGTCTCTGATTTTGTTTTATGACTGGTGATAGATTTAATATGTAGCGGTAAATGTACTGGTATTAGACTTAACATGACTTGAATTTCAAATGAAACCATTTAAAAAAAAAAAAAAAAAAAAAAACTTGCATTGTTAGAATTTGTTAACAATACAAATATAAAATTCCAATAAATAGGATTGGTTCTATAAGAATCTCCCTGAATGTCATTACATTGCTAACAATTATTCTTATTTATTTAATATTACTTATTTATTTATTTGTTTTTATTTTTATTTTTATTTCACCTTTTTGTAGTAAATAATAATAATAATAATAAAAAAAAGCACAGACATCTGGAATTTTTTTTTTTTTTTTTTTTTTTTTTTTTTAGGATTTACAATACTGCTTATTGGTCAAATGTTTATATTCATAGTAAAATACAAATTTTATTTATCTATAATAAAAAATAATTAGATTTATTTATTAAAAGAAATATAATTAAGAGCTACAATAACTAATAAATATACCGAGAACAACTTATTTATGAATCGTCTTATTCCTAAATAATATAATTATACGAACTGTCCTCATTTCTGAAAGACAATAAAATCTCCGAACTGCTTCAGAATATAATATTTATTCCCCAAAAAAGCATTTACTATAAACATCAATCGTTGTTCTGAAAGTAGCTACTAACTGCAGGATACAGAAAAGTTAATTCAATTGTTGCACTCAGTTAAGTCAGTTGCTCCAAAAGAGCTGACTATTGAACAAAGTCAAAATAACCCTTTGCATTTAGATCTTAAACCCCCACAGAAAACGAAAGACTGCTATTGGCTCGTTAATGGCTAATAAAAGCTCGGCAATCTACATTTGTGATTGGGCAGAAAGAAGTTTATTGCTGCATTTATTAGACAAAAAGGAAAAGTTAATGTCTTTCTAGTCATAGGCAAAGTATGCATAGAGACCATTTAATGACAGAAAGTTGAGGGAACATTACCAGATAATGAGTTTTTTTTTTTTTTTTTTTCCCTCTTGCAGGGAAATATAAACAGTTTTTATATGATAATCATTTCAATTAAAAAATAATAAGATAAATTTGTATCTTACGCTCAAGTGGGGCACACTAGTGAATTTAAGCACGCTGAGAAAAAATAAATGTAAGCATTGACGCGTAATTATTTTACTAATAATATTTATGAAGATTTTGTTTTTAAATAAATGGTAATATAAAATGCTAATAATTAAATTAAATATTAACTTTACATGTACAAGAGTTATTTTAATGTAATATATATATATATATATATATATATATATATATATATATATACCAGGTGATCCAAAAGCCACAGAAAAAAATAAACTGTTATTATTCAAAAAGTATTGATCCTACAACTATGCAATTTTTAGTAAAATGCGTAGAAATATACAGGACTTTTTTTAAATGAAAATATTTTTATTGCCAACTTAGTTTAACTTTTTACCATAACGTGCTGCTTGTGCTTTAATTGTAAAATTACTTTTTTACAGCGTCGCATTAAATTTAACAATGTAAGTTAGACTAAAATTGTTCAGTGTGACAGTCATAATTCATGAAAATGGCTATCAAACATTGCGCATTAGGAATTCTCATAATAAAGCTTAAATAATAATGCTTTCTCTCTTAAAAATCTTAATTTAAATATTTTTCATATATATATATATGTATATATATAAGAAATTTATTATTATTATTATATATATAGTATATATCCCATGTTTTTCTGCGTATTTTAGTGAAAACCGCATAGTGCTACGATCAATGCTTTTTTAATAATATCGTTTTTTTTAATTATTTATATATATATATATATATATATATATAACATTACAACAAGATTGTAAAATGAAAGAGAGAGAAACATTATCAAATGCCAAAACTTATCCATGAGAACCAAAATGAATACATCTAGGAATAATTGAAAGAAATATGACATAATCCCACAATATTCACACACACCAATAAGGAACAGATTAAAAATATCAAGTTAAAAAGAATAATGATAAATCCTATTAAAAGTTAAAAAAAAAAAAAAAAAAAAAAAAAAAAAAAAAAAAAATGAAACTATTTTTTTAAGGACCGTACGTTCTTCATAGAACAAAAACATCGTAAGATTTCGATGACTAAAACAGCTATATAAAGCCAAATACTATAGTGTACGTCTAATTTTGCGTTAAAATTAAAATTAATATATATATATATATATATATATATATATATATTTAAACAAAGTAAAGAAAATATTAAGAAATAACCAAAAAGAAACCAGAACATATAATCGTAAACCACATATCACACGCGAAAACGGCATTCAAAATACAATAAGAATTTAGATGCAGCCAACAATTCATAAAGTCCAGTGGACTAGAAAATAATAATAATAATAATAATAATATATATACATATCAAGAATCAACGCAATTTATATATCCTCACAATTGTGATAATATATATATCAGTTCAAAAAACCCTTAACGGCTTAAAAGTTTGTGACGCCGCTACTTTATGGCTATAAGAATTTGAAATATGAGTCTTAAAATTAATGATATCAAATTTTAAGTGACGCTTTGCAATTAGTTAAAATATACATAGATTTTCTTATTTGATCATTTACTTTTATCTTTTATTTATATTTTTATTGCAAACGTAATATTTTTAACTTTAAGATCAGACAGATATATAAAATACATTCACTGATGCTTTTTCATTCGCATTTCAAATTCAAAATAACAGTTTTAAAAGGAATTATATAAAAATTCCAGTGGCGCCTCGGTGTTATTTTAAAAGATATGTTTTTAGATTCCATTAAAATTACTTTTGTTTTGTCTAATAAAGTATATTTACACATCTAAACAGTGCTTTTAATTTTCAAATATACTGTCAAATAATTATACTTTCACTGAGTTTGCATTATAAAGTAAAATTATTTATTTCAATAAATTGATTTATCTTTTGCATCACGCTATCCAAAACATAGTATCATAGTATCCAACTAAGTGAAAATTTGCTCAAAGAGGTTGTGTGACGTAAAGAAAACATTTACACAAATTTTACTTGCAGTTTTGGATAGCGTGACGCAAAAGATAAATCAATTTATTGAAATAAATAATTTTACTTTATAATGTAAACTCAGTGAAAGTATAATTATTTGACAGTATATTTGAAAATTAAAAGCACTGTTTAAATGTGTAAATATACTTTATTAGACAAAACAAAAGTAATTTTAATGGAATCTAAAAACATATCTTTTAAAATAACACCGAGGCGCCACTGGAATTTTTATATAATTCCTTTTAAAACTGTTATTTTGAATTTGAAATGTGAATGAAAAAGCATCAGTGAATGTATTTTATATATCTGTCTGATCTTCAAGTTAAAAATATTACGTTTGCATTAAAAATATAAATAAAAGATAAAAGTAAATGATCAAATAAGAAAATCTATGTATATTTTAACTAATTGCAAAGCGTCACTTAAAATTTGATATCATTAATTTTAAGACTCATATTTCAAATTCTTATAGCCATAAAGTAGCGGCGTCACAAACTTTTAAGCCGTTAAGGGTTTTTTGAACTGATATCATTACTTTTTAGTGGTTATTGATCAAAAAAAAAAAAAAAAAAATCCTAGGAAGGGTAAACTAATTTATCTTTTCTTATGAAGTTGACACCATTTTTTTTTTTCAAAATTACAGCGACAATTTATTAATGGACTTAGTGGATTTATTAATGAAGGCTTGTATATATGGAGTTTTAAGCAAATCGGTTCATAAAATCTTTCTAATGTAAATTTGAAATTTTCAGTGTGCTAGCACAGGGAAACAAGAGGGTAGATTAAGTTGGCAAATGAACATATCAAATAAATTTCTAAGATAAATCTACACTACAAATTTAGTGTGAATTAATTCAGTATTTCAAACGTTATCATACTGACAAATTTTCAAGTAGCCTGCCACTTGGAAACAAAATGGAGAAGCTTCGCTAGAAAAATTTATTGACTGGGATTCTCAAACTCTTAAAAAAAAAAAAAAAAAAAGAAAAATAAGTGGATAATTTCAAATTTAAGTTAGAATTACGTAATTTACATTTTGCAAGTTTCTTTTTAGAGAATTACAAATTAAACAATTACAAAAAAAAAAAAAAAAAGAAATGTCAAAAATGGAAATTTGTATATTTTGTTTCCCCTTTTGAGGCTAAGTATGCTCCAATATTCACAATTTAAATTTTCATCAAAATTGCAGGTAAAAATTACTTCATATATATTTCATATAAAACGTTTGGGGGAAATAATAGATAAAATATAAATTAAGCTTTACATTTCTATAATTTTAAAAATAAGATAAAATCACCAGGAGAAAAATTTTATGAAAAATATAAGTTAAGCTTAAAAAAAAAAAAAAAAAAAAAAAAAAAAATGAAATTCTGAGTAAAAATCTTATTTCATAAATATATTTACAACTATATTAAACAAAAAACCCTCTTTTAATTTTAAATAATTATTTCTACATGTTTCGAAGCAATTCTTTCTTTCTTTCTTTTTTTTTTTTTAAGAAAAATAAATAAATGTAGTGGCGCCATCTAGTTGTTTATATCAAAATCATATACATATATATTTAACTTTTTTTTTTTTTTAATTATTTTTTTTCCCTTAAAAAAAAAAAAAAAAAAATTATAGTTATTTAAAATTAAAGGAGGATTTTTTGCTTATTGTAATTGTAAATATATTTATGAAATAGAATTTTTCATGCAGAAATTAATTAATTAAAAAAATAAAAGAAATAATATTTTTTAAATACATTATTATGGGTTTCAAAGTAAAGATGCTATTTATTTATTTTGACGTGTTTTTTAATAATTGCTATTTGACATATTTTTCATAAATTTTAATAAAATTCATGAAATAATGTTATTTCTAATAAACAGTGTAAGCACTGTTTCATCCCTTAGTCATTATTGCTTTAAATAATAATAATAAAAAAAAATTGATTATGTTAATATTTAAAATATGTATCATTTTAAAGTCTGAAAAATAAATAAATGAATAAACTCTAACTGTATTTTCAAAAGATATTTTTAATTTTTAAAAAGAAACATATATATATATGTATTTACGAAAGTTTATGTTTGAAATAAAAAACGATAGATGGCGCCTAAACTCTATTTGCTGGTTTTTTTTTCCCATTTCCTGCGTGGAATGATACATGAATATGAATCGCAAATCATTGAGCTATTATAAAATCGATGTTCATAAATGATTAAAAATTTTTTTGCTTTAAAAAATTGTAAATTCATCATTATTATGATAAAATGGAATCTCTAAAATTACAAAATACTTCCTTATTTAAAATGTTATCTATATATTTTTTTGGCTAAATATGAAATTTTGAAATCAAAAATATTTTTTTCATAACAGAAGAGAAAATATATTTAAGTGAATTTGACTTAGTATATATACAATAAATATTTTAAACATGTAATAAAGTACTTTTGCGTTAAAAAAAATCTAAATAATTCATTGGCTGCATTGAAGTCGGTCAATCAACCAGCCCACATACCTCACAAGTAAGAACCGCATAGCACCGTTTTCACCCGAAGAAACACATGTAATTGGCGGAGTAATATAGTTCCATATTTAAAGCGATTTATATAAAAAACAAGAGTTTTCCTGAAAAAAACGAAAACGTTACTAGATTCAGAAAGATCTTATTAACAACATATATTAATTATATGAAAATGCTTCGAGCCGTTTTAGAGATATTTTTCCGAATTCCAGTGCATTACACCAATCGTTTTCCCTTTTTGGCTTTAAATTGAGATTCAGATCTCAAAACATACTGCATGTAGAAATGTAAAATTTTCAGGATAGATTAAGACCAAAGATAAAAGATTATTTTGAAAAGATCAGAACAAAATATGGCATATTTGCTGAGATATTAAGTGTCGGCTTTTACAAATCTCTTTGAAGTCAAACTAGCCGTATATATGAGTTCGCAGCGTCCTGTTTGTCCCTCCGCTTGCGTCACTCAAAAAACTGTCGTTTTTCATGATATAAACAAATAATACATTACATAAAACAAAGATGATAACTTAGTGAATCATTTAAGTTCGATTAATCAATGTTTTATACAGCTATAATGTAAAAGAAAATAATAAACGTTAAAATAAATGTGTCTTTGTGTATGCATACATATATTGTTTCTTTCATATGCTTATTTACTTTTTTTTTTTTTTTTTTTTGAAACAATACAATACTATTTATACATAAGACATATATAGCAGTGATTATACAACCAAGAAAAAAGAAAAAGTCACAAATGCAGAATCTCCAATAACCCTAACTCAACAAAAAATTGATAAATACGAGTATACAAAAGTGACATAATATTTGTATCTTCGTTTATCTAATTTTTATGTAGATGAACATCATGATAAAGCATTCAGTAATTGATTACCCTAAATAACAAAACCATAACACCAACAATGCGTTATTACTGGATCGTAATTAAATTCTAAGTTAAATATCTACTACTATTACCAAATAATGAAAATTCGTTTCATTTAATTAACCACTGTAAAATTTTATTAAATCTGGTCACAGCGGATATTGTTATGGGCGGTATTGCTGATGATGACCTTGGGGGAAATCCTTCGATATTATAATTAAAATTATATTTATAACTTTTATAATTTACACATAAATTTTGGCAAATTGTCAACTATAGTAATATTACGAAAGAAAGGTATTGAATAAAATATAAGAAAGAGGGTGAGGCAATCAGATAACAGCTAAAAAATAATTTATTAAAACAGTCAGGGCAAAATAACTTTATAAATACAACTGTTTATATGCCTCAGAACACATACCTTTTCTACTAACTTTAATATTCATTTTATTTTATAGTATTATATTTTGTAAATTACAACTTATTTTCCATGGAAATATTTGAAGGAAATGAGTATTTTTCACAAACTCAAAAAAACATCTGCTTTCATCAAGCAGGTGCACTTTAAATTTTTCACACGTCATTAAGTCAAACCTAGCATCAACTAAATCACCTAAATTTTACATTTCAAATAACCAATTACTCCGACATCTTAGGATAACATAAATCTACCAGAAATCCGGACCCCGCATTCTCCAAGACCCTCTCCAAGCATTTTGACACGCCTCATTGCACATAGCGCGTTAGTAGGATCCCCTCAATTTACTCAACCCTTTTGAGAAATCAAGGACATTATAATTCTATTATAGCGTTACGGAAGTTTGGATAGCAACAAAAACTTAACAGTTTGTTGCTACACTAAGGCACGCCGCTAATGACCAACTTCTGCCTCAATCCTTTACTCTCTTATCGATGCGTATCGAATACCCCTTTGGTGCCCCTGATATTGTAACCCAAAGGGGTGAGTAGGCACCGAATGTATTGTCAACCATTGACAAAGTGACAGAAAGTGATGATAGTTTATTGATGGTAGTTGTAAAGGGGTATGGTATATTTTCCTATTACGCTATTTAAAAAATTATTTTTTTATGTTATTATAATGAAAAGTGTAAAAAGAGTTTAATTTAATAAAAATGGGCATTAGAGCTTTTTCAAAAATGTTTTAGTGACATATGTATAAATAGCTTAAATATTTCCCTTTTTTTCTTTCTTCTTCTCCCACAATGAAATTAGTCTGCTAAAGAATATGTGATTTAACTTTTTGAAATTTTTAGTGTTCTCTGTAATACGTCATGCATATAAAATATGTATGTATAATATATATATGTATACCCAGGCAGCACAGCAGTATATTGTTCTATATTGGCTGAATGTCGCCCAATGGCGGCATGTATCGACAAAAGTCGGTTGTTTCTTTTCAATTTTGGCCAATATTACCCAACGTTCGAATGACAATACTGAAATTCGCAACTATTGATATTTAGCTAACTATTGATATTTAGCTATATATATATATTGAAATTTTTGTTATTTTTCAATACGTAGTGGCAAGAAATATATTTAACATCCTTTTAAGTTCTATAAAACATACTTGCCAACATCCTAATTAATGTTCCGTAGTGTTAGTTCCGCCCTTTTTTCACACCAGTAAATTTTTAAAGTAATAATCTCCAAATGCAATTACTATTAAATAAGAAGAAAAATATTTAAAAAAGATACTGGTGTGAAAAAGAATGTGAAGCTAACAATACTACGGAAAATTAATTAGCATGTTGGCAAGTATGATAAAATCATTATTAGAAGCATTTTATTATGTTGTAAAAACGAAAATATTGGTCAATATCGTCCAATCACGGCAAAGGACGGTAAGAAAGATATGTGTTCTCGGAGTTTCTTGCTCAGTTTTACAATTAATCTGAAACAAGAGAGGGTCGTCATTGAAAATATTTAGCATTGTTAAGCAAAATTCTTGAAGAAAAGAAAAGAAAACTTTTAATCGGTTTCATCCAACATCTGCCGGTCGATCGCAATCTCGATCGATATTGATCGATATCTACCAATGTTGATCATTGATACGTGTGTGCAATATGAAAAACTTTTGAAACATTGCATAGGATGGAATAAAAATCATCGCATGAAGAAATAGAAAACTTATCTAAAACGAAAAAGTTAATCAGAATCCAAATAACGAAAATCTACCATACTTAATACCCCTTCAGAGGGACATTGGTTGAATATTGTAGGCAAAAATATGTGTATTTCTAAAAATATGTAACCAATATATAACCAAAATTTAAAGAGTTCGATGCTTAATACACCAAACAAGAAGAGGCCGGTAAAATAGGAATATTTAATATACATAAAAGGAAGTTAAAATAATTTTTATAGGGTAAAAAACCTACTAACATAAAAAAGAAAATATTATTTACCTTCAAAAATATATATTATGTAGTGCAATTATAAGCCTTTTGGTGAAATAAAAAAGGGATGTAAAGGGATTTATTTATTATTATTATTATTATTATTATTATTTTTTTTTTTTCATTTTAAGAAAAAATATAGCATTCTAAATTAATGGAAAATTTATTATTATTTTTTTTTTTCAAGAAAAGAATGTGCATATGTGATATATAATATTAATATCTGAATTCACGAAATCTGGATTTATCCTATTTTAAAAATTTTCAACAAATAAAATAAATTATTAAATAATGTGAAAACAGTTTTAGGGAAAATAATTTACGCGCAATAAAAATATCTGCATATTTTTAACAAAAATTTATTTCTATATAACGATTCTCTAACGTGGACCAATTATGATTAAATTTTTTTGAAACGATACCATAGCGACGTATGATACTATCTGATTGATCAACCCAGATCGGAATGTTTGAAGCAAAAATTTTAGATTTTTTGCTGCAAAATTTTAACCTAATACACTTGAAATGCATATTTTCTTAAAGAAATTGAAAAATATTAATATTTTGTTCTCTTACATATGCTCAAATGCTCATATTTAGAAGCATATTTGAAAGAATTTAAGGCCAGTTAAGCCTCAATTACTTGTTGGCTATTCAGTAGGACGGTAGTGACGACATCTATTTATCAAAAATTAAATCATCATGTAGCGGACGCCATTTCTCGGGATAGATTATGAGATCTTACCGATGGAGAACGGGTTAACCTTTTGTCCAGAGGTATGTCGTTTGATTTCTAATCCGAAGGACCCAGGATCAAATCCAACCGATCGTCAAATTGTTGATTCCCGGACGTGTAAATGACACGCAACTAACAAAACAACTTCCAACTGGCTCAATAGATGGAAGCACCATTCAACCAACAAATCCAGCAATGAACACTACTGAAAAAATAACGCTCATACAAGTACTCACTGGAGGGGGAGTGGTGTAGCGGACGCCATTTCTCAAGACAGATTATCAGATCTTACCGATGGACAACGGTTTAACCTTTGTCCAGAGGTACGTGGTTTGATTTCTAATCCGAAGAACCCAGGATCAAATCCAACCGGTCGCCAAAATCATATTAAGATACAAACTTTTGAAAGCGAAAATTACATATAATTTAAAATTTTTTCCTTCATTATAAGCAGAGTAATCGAGATTTCTTTTTATTTCTTTGTTTTATAGATACATTAATTAATTATGGAATTTTTGTTATATATGGTAATATAATAATTTAATTTCATCAAATTTTAGGAAATATTTGATTATTAATGTAACAATAATTTCATTTAATTCTGAGAAAATTAGCATTGAAAAAAAAAATCTAAAATTAAAATTGGTTACATGGTAATTTAATTCCGTCAAACTTCAGAATACTTTAATTCTAAAAATTTTTATCTTAGCAGCGGAAAGAAAAAAAAAAAAAAAAAAAAATCTAAAATTGAAATTTTAATGCATACATCTATTCCATTGGAAAAAATAAATAATGAAATAAATAATGAAATGAAAATAAGTAAATAAATGAAAATAAATAAATAAATTCTCCAGTGATTTTTATTTATGTGATTTTTCTGAAAATCAGATTAGATATTCAAGTACTATCGCACCGGTGTTCTACACGGGACAGACAGCATTATCTTTGCATACTGTTATTTAATTTTAAATTATATTCTTATTCCTTTTAAGAAAAAGATGTAAATAATTATTTTTCTATTGTGAAAATATTTAGAAACACAAAGCAGTTATGCATGTAACAAATTTATGGACGTTGTAGCAATTTAATATAAATTAATTGAAGTCTCTAAAATCAAAATATATTATTCTTTTATTCTTTATGTGCTACAGCTTGACATTCTAACAATTATACTTGCCAACATATTAATTAATATTCCGTAGTATTGTTAGCCCCGCCTTCTTCTTCACACCAGTATCTTTTTAGAGTGTTTTTCTTCTTATTTAATCGTAATTGCGTTTAGATAATATTACTTTAAAAATTTACTGGCGTGAAAAAAAGGGCGGGAATTACAACACTACGGAATATCAATTATGATGTTGGCGAGTATGAACAAAGGTATTTTCAGAAAGTTGAGAAATAAAATCTTTAATCATGCTGTCTAAACTTTGTAATCTTATTAAAGTTACTGATTTTTGAGTTACGACAATAATGATAATTTCTTAAATACAACATAAAAAAATATCATTTTTTTTTTTTTTTTTTTTTTTACTATTGTTTTGTACTAATAACAATGTTTTGCAGAAATCCTGTTAATAGATATTAATGTTATTACTTCTAACCTGATTTTATATATTTTTTAAATTAATATTAATTATAACCTGATGTTATTATCAGGTTATTAATTTTTTAACCTAATTGAATTTTATTAGGTATTAGTGTAAAAATTTAGGTCTATTATTGCATTAAATTTACTATGTGTTCTTGAAACAATAAATTGCATAAAATTGTCTTGTCTACGAAATCATCAAAAATTGTATTACTTTACATCAAAAGTCTTTAGACGTTAGGTTTATAATGTGAATTTGGTTGGCGAAATTATCCGTTTACCTTATCTATCCGATTGATCGAAGGTGATTTTTAAAAAAAATATCAGTATTCCCCAATTATATTACCTTTATTATTTACATCCAATATTATAAATGTTTGGGGGTTTAACCAGTATTTAGATAAATTGCATTAACAATATATTCAGCAAATCTAATTTTTTTTTTTTTTTTTTTTTTTTTTTTTTTGTAGCTATTTGTGTATGTTTATATATATATAGTTAAAGTGGTGAATTTATTCTAGTGTATTTTAATATCAGTTAGCCGGGCCAATTGTCATTCTGTTATGCACTGCATAGATAAAAATGATGATAAATCGATCAAATTCTATATCGGCACAGAAATAATCTTCGTTTACATTCCTACGAACATAAGTTAATAAAGAAAATTCTATAAAACAAAAAAAATATTTCATATTCAACCAACCATGATCCTAAAATAAAAGATAATCTTGATTCAAAGGGCCAAAATGCATTCTTTGTTCTTTTTGCATCCAAGAGCCTTACAATGAATAAAATATATGAGCAAAAATAAAAACTTTTTTTGTGCATTTTTCCGCACTTGATCCTTCCATTCATTTGCCATGATCGCATAGGAGATAAGCTACACAATTAATTGTTGCTAGAGATTTAAATTTTGCGCAGAGCATCTCCCTTGGTTTTCATCAGCGTTAAGAGTCTTAACTGAAAAGGGAGATAAAACGTGATGGGTTGAGACTCCAGATTTCTTTCATCCACTTCTTGAAGGGCCATTCCTAAGCTTTTAATATCATTTTAGATAAAAGTTTGACAAAAGATGAAGGTGTCAATTAATAGCAGTTTTTAAGTAATTTTTAGTAGTGTTTTTAGTAATAGGTGGATCGTCATTAGCTCTTTCTAATTCTTTTCTATTTTTTTTTATTCTTTAGTTTTATTAGTAAATGTTTTAGTTTTTTAAAATTCTTATTTAGTCTTTGTAATTTACGTATAATCAATGTAAATGTGCCATTTAAAGAAAAAGAATAAAAAGAGAAATTTTCCCGAGATATTTTTATCTAATTATCCTTAATTCATTGAAGAGCTTTATCTTGACTGTCCAATGAAATTTCGATAAAAATCTGGTAAATTATAAAAAGTGTATCTGGTATGCATTAGCTATTGATAATGTTTTAGATTTCTTTTATTTCTTTTTTATTTATTATTTATTATTGTTTATTTTTATTTCTTTTTCTTTTTCTTTTTAGTTTTAACATAATAATTAATGCTTTGGTTTTTAAGAATCTTACTTAGCCCAAGTAATTTATATATAATCAATGCAAAAATGCCTTTAAAAATTGTTTCGCTGGCCAATAAAAATGTATTAAGGTTATTCTATGTGTTAGCTGCTTAAGTGTTTAATTTATTGTTTACTTTTTAGTAAGACATTAACATGTAATCATTATTTATTCATTGAAATGCTTTATCTAAAATATCTAATAAAATTTAAAAAGAAAAGCCTGATAAGTACTAAGGTAATAAATGACGATACTTTTAAAAAATCAATAAATTAATTAATAAAATATACATTATCCTTAAAATACAAAATAAAATTAATAAAGATTGTTTTTTTTTTTTGTTTTTTTTGTTTTTTTTTTTTTTTTAAATACATTTACATAATTTATAAAAGTAACATTTATGTAATATCATCTGGATATGAGTCTTTAATTATTTCATCAAGGCTTGCCTCCAATTGGTGGTAAAATCAGATCCTTTCCAATTTACATTTTAGAATGCTTTATTCTTAGAATTTAAACATAAATATATTAAATTAAAATATACATGAAAGTTAAAAACATTAGCTATGGATGTTTAATGTGAAAAACATTAGTTTATGAAATACACACGCGAGTCATTAGATCTTATAAATAAATAAATAAAATGAATGCGTTTATTTAATATCTGAAATATCATCCTTCATTAACATTTTTATTTTTTCATGTTAAAAATAAATGCGAGTTTTAAGATTACTAAAGAAACAGTTCATCTAACATGCGATGAATAAGCATTAATTATAATGTTTTTATAGACTAATGGTGCATTAAAAATATTTTTCACAATTACTTTAATAAAATCTGAGGATATCGTAAACACAAGAATTTTCGTCGGAATTAAAAATAGTTAAATAAATAATATATTCATCTTAACCCATCAAAGGGCGAGGTAATTTCGTTTATTTAAAATGAAAAGCAAAAATAATTTGTTATCAAGTCTAGAAGAAAAGAAATAAATGAAGTTTTTCCTCTAAGCTATAAATTAAAATTCCATTAAACATTTCCAGTGCGAGATTTTATAGTCAGGAGTTAGAATTAGATTGAAGACAATGTATCTCACCGCCCTTAAAAATATATTTTATATAATAAAAGAAAAATATGTACTAAATAATGAAGAAAAAGATTAACCTTGGAATTCTACCAAGCTTTATTATTATTATTATTATTTAATAATGCTATGGTTCTGTCATAACCCAAAAGAAAAATGCCACTTACAGTGTCAAAATTAGGTTTATTGAAAAAAAAAAAAAAAAAAAAAAAAAAAAAAAAAAACATGAAAATCTGACATTGACAGATTTTAATTTAGTGCGAGAGGCCTACTGCTAAACTTGTTAATATCGACAAATTCTTCTTTAGTTAATTCGTGACGATCTAAATTCCATGATAAAGTTTTCATTAAATCAAACCAATGTGTTTCAGCTGCAGATATTGTAACAAATAACGTTGGAAGTCCAAACTGTCTTATAGCCGCAAAACAACGTTTTTTCTCTTTTTCCCAATGAGGGGAAGGTGTGCCTTGGGGGGACTCATGTCAAAGGTGTGCCTTGGGGGGGGACTCATGTCAAAGTTGTACCTTGGGGGGGTCTCATGTCAAAGTTGGGACTTGGGGGGACTCATGTCAATGTTGGGCCTTGGGGGGGACTCATGTCAAAGTTGGGCCTTGGGGGGGACTCATGTCAAAGTTGTACCTTGGGGGGGACTCATGTCAAAGTTGGGCCTGGGGGGGGGACTCATGTCAAAGTTGTGCCTTGGAGGACTTCATTCAATAAATCCCCATTCAATAAACCGACTAAAATAGGCCCTTAGCACTAATTAAGAGTGACGTATAAAAATTCGACAACGCTGTACCGACTGAAATAGTGGTACCTTGGGGGGGACTCATGTCAAAGTTGGGCCTGGGGGGGGACTCATGTAAAAGTTGTGCCTTGGGGGGACTTCATTCAATAAATCCCCATTCAATAAACCGACTGAAATAGGCCCTTAGCACTAATTTAGAGTGTATTATAAAAATTCGACAACTGTACCGACTGAAATAGGCCTCTAGCACTAAAAAACTACGTTTAGGCTACAATAATATAATATAATAAAAATTTCAAAATATTATTTTGAGCAAGAAGAAAAAGTTTTTTGTTGGAGTCCCAAACAAATGAATATTTTCCCCTTAAGGCATAAGTGGGGTGCGCCTCTACACCAAGTAGCATTACAGGGATCACACCACTATCATTCAATAATAAACGTGATTCTTGGCATTAGCACCACCTTATTTATAGTTTCCAGCGATTTAATAAGTAAATAAATAACAAATAAAGTAGTCTGATGACAAAATATTTTCCTATTTTTATTTGTACGATTTGGCGTTTCTAGCCCTATTTAAAATGCTACATTTTTAACAAAATTGAATTTTTGCATTCGTGTTTAAATCATGTAAATTTTATTGATATCAGTTGAGCCACTTAGCTGCCAAGCGGTGTAAGTCCAAAATGTACAAAATTGAGATAGATGTATAATATAGTTCCTCGAGGGCTCCTCTATTTATATGCCAAGTGGTGAAAGTCCTAGTTTATATTTATGCCACATAGAGCACATTGTTTTTCAACTTTTGCTGTAACAATAAAAACAATTAAACATTTACTGATGAAGTTTATTCTCCTGGTGTACAACTGAATCTTTTTCAAAACAAATAAGTAAATAAATACTGTTAAAATGTAACTTCATGATTGAAATACAGTCGAACCTCGTTAACGTGAATCTCAAGGGGGATAAAAAATGTGTGCATGTTATCAGTAGTTCATGCTATCAGTAACTAATTTTCACATAACTAAACTATTCTTCATTTTGACAGGGATTGTGGACGCTGTTCAGGTTAAAAGTAATTCACATTAAGCGTGTTCACGTTAACGATGTTCGACTGTAAAATTATTTAGTTCAAATTATCATTTAAATTTAAGGAATTTAGTCATATACAGTGTTTTGCTGAACAATTTTTTTGAAAAAAAAAATTAAAGACAACAATTTATATGTTTTTCAATTTGTTTCCAAAGATTTCTTATATTTGCTTTTTATGCATTAATTTTCTCAGATATTTTTGTGCAAACTGTGAAAATTTCCATTCAATTACATTTATTTAGAATTAATTGTGAGCATGAACACAAAAGTTTTTTTTCTCAAAATGGTACTTTTGGACTTACACCACTTGACAGATAAAGGGTTCAGTTGGTGTGGTAGCTACTATTGAAGCATATGTACACCGATAGCACTCAATGAGTTAAAAACAAATGTGCAAAATCCCTTTTAAGAACAATGTATTGCTTAAGAGGAATGCCTAAAAGAGGAGTTTAAGCATATTAATAAAATGAGTTAATTCGTGACAGGCTAATAATGTGTTCACGCGTCGAATTTAAATTGTAATAAAGATTGCAAGAAAAATTCAACGTTACGTAAATGCTAATATCTTAATCAAATTTGGTTTCTAAAAATACTAGATTTATTAACCACTTCATCGGCCACTGTATTATGTGGAAAGAGTGTGTTATCCCGAAATATCTCGGGATGGCCGGTGATTTTAAAAATGTATATTTATTATCTTAATAAGGTAAATATTAAAGATTTTAAAATCACGAAAAAAATTCTCTATTATTAAGTTTATTAAGCACATTGCATTAATTAAATTGTACATGAAGAGTTGGCAGAATTTTTGTATATTTACGTGCGTTTTATTACATTGTTATCACTATTTTCAAATAAAAAGTTTTCTTGAATGTTTTAATGTTATAATATTATTTTTTAAAAATTGTTCCGAAGTAGTGGGGACAAAAGAATAAAACGTTCGTAAAAATATAGAACATTTGCGATATCTGTACACCCAAAAGAAAAAGATATCTCATTACAACTATTTTATCTTTATCTTTATTTTCATTCTTAATACCTTTTACGTTTTTCATACAGTGCAAGTTAAATATACATTGTTTATTTACAGCTTAAAATTATTTTCGAAAGAAGATACAATTCAGTACTTCACTTCTAATTTTTTTTTTTTTTTTTTTTTTTTTTTTTGGAAAAGGGAAAACGTGTTTAATTTTAATTTTACTAAAATTTGAATATTTGTTTCCAAAAGTTTTTTTAAACATTTTTTTCGTCTTTAAATGTAATTTTAATTCCCTAAATGAGATAAAAATAATCTGGTGTGTCACGCACACGACTTTCTCTTACCCTGAAATTCTATACTATAAATACAGGTTGGAGATTAAGAGGTAAGATAACGAGTATTGTCATGTAAACCTATGTTAAATTATTCAAATTAGGCTTCGAAATAATTTTATATAATAATTAGTTTGTGAAGGGGGCTACCACTCCCATCAATACTGCACCTACATTTCTATAGAATTTAAATCTGTTATTAAAATTAAAATTTCAGTTAAAACTATACAGACATCACACGCAACATTCCTTGAAACTTATCAGTCTTGATCAAAATTTTCTAGCAATAAACTTATATTGACTTGAAAATACAACTTTTGGATCTCTTAAATTATTCGTTTTTAAGTTACTCTAAGTGACACAGACAAACATGAAACGTTAAAACACTTGACTTCGGTTATCAGAAAGTCTCGAAACGTGTAAATATGCAAAAAACCAGCAACGAATATTTAGCTTAAAAACATACATTATTTACCATACGCCTATGAGGAATTCATTTCAATTCCTCAGCAGCTTTCCTGGAAATCGTAAAATATTATAGTACAGCACATCCACTAACAGTAAAAAAGAAGGTTATCGCTTAAATAATTGCAGCCCTGTCTATCGTTTGAAGATTATGTACAGACCACATATAGCACCTAAATATAATCCTATAGTAATAATATATGGCCTAATCTGAAATACACTTCTATTAATTCTCAGCTATTGTCGCACTACAATCTAGTTCTTTTGTGTAGCCCTGTAAATTAACAGTGGATGTTTTCCCTACCCTATTCTACACGAGACATGTTTTTACGCATTTAAAAAATATATATTCATTTCATCTGGTCTATAGATGTTAAACTCTAGTTACCTGCATTTCCCCCATAGACGTAATGTATTTGAATTCTCTTGGGTGTCCCTGCACACGTACCATTTGCTACATCTCAACGAAAAGCTCAGTGTAGCATCCCTATATCATACACATTTAGAATACCAAGTTTGGATTTTCTGCTACTATTTGTTCTTGAGATATGTTGATAACAGACACACACACAGACTCACAGACACACACACAGACTAACCGCTAAAAACATGATTTTCAGATTAAAGGGACCTCAGAACGTGTAACTATATCAAAAACTCACTTTTAAAAATTTGACGCTAAAACTATACTTTATCTACCTTATGGGTAAAAGAAAGTAAAAATACTGATGAAAAGTATATTTCAAAATTAATAAATTTCGATGTCGAAAATTATTAGTTTTAAAAGTAGCCTTTCAAAATAATATTGATAATAATACTCAAAATATTTTAAATAAGTTTAACTTTTATTTAAAATACTCCTAATTTAATATTCAGGTTTCTTTATATTATTCAATGCAAAACTACTAATTAATAAATACGTGAATTCATTTCTTTGCATACAATCAAGAATATTTATCCTGTTTTGCATGCAAAAGATGAAAGAACGGGAAACACAGGAACGAGACGAAAGGGTTATCACCAGGAAAATTCAGTATGTGCGTTATGGTACATTTAAAAGTTCTTATTTCAAAACTGGAAGTTAAAAAATATATATAGATTTTTTTTAAGTAATTAAGTATATAATTATTTCATAAGTTTCTTCCTAGTTAACATAATTTCCTCATTTTGGTAAATAATTTTCGTCTCAAAAAAGAAAAAGAAAAAGAAAAAAAAGTTATTCATATTTTAGTGCTGGTGATGCATCGATTCTTTCTACTTTTCGGAATTATTGAACGATGTTACAATTTATTATAATATTTTAATATTCATTTTTTCCTTTTTATCGATCTTCCTAAAAAGGGTATCTTAAGCAGCTCAACATTGTTCCATATTGATTGAATATTATAAGCTATGATTCCCCAGAAAGTAAATGCACGAACTAATCCATCTTCTTTTATTTTATTTTATTTTTACCAAAAATAAAACAAAATAAAACGAAAAATCACAATATATATATTTTTTTTAGCAGTGGCTGAGATATAAAAATCAGAATTGATTCTATTACTAGTTGAAAAGATATAAAAATCGGAACTTTCCAATGCCGAAAAGAAATAAAAAAAAAACAGTTTCAATTACTAAACTTGCTTTTTTCTCTTTACATACTTTATTCACTATTTCTAACTCCTTTGAGATAGAAAAATATGGAATAGCGAAATATTCAGAAATTTAATTAGCTAAGTATGAAAGATTATCTTTTCTGAACATATACACATAAAACGTCAATATTAATCAAAGGTATAATGCATTTCTTTCTTTCTTTATTAAAGGTTCTTTATCTTATTGTTGCAACAGAAAGTTTCACATCAAACAAAGAAAAAATAAATCGTAGATAAAAGTTCTTTATTATATCTTTAGTCTACGTATCTATCTACATATATATACACATAATTTTGAATAAATTTAATGATAATAAAGCTTTTTAAAAATAGCTTAGGTGGAGCAATGAACATAGGTTAAAATTAGGTTAATTTTGGTTTACAACACACATGAATTTTATCCTTTTAACATGATATAAAAATATTCTTCAGACATTTTCTAAATTAAATTATTTCAATATTTTTTTAAAGAAATTTTCTAAAGTATTGGAAAGTCATACACGTTACATTACTTTCTACAATATGTCTAATGGGAAAATAACTTCTATTTATTCTACTGTATTTTCATACAGCTTTTGTTGGACAAGTCAAGCATCGACATTTTTGTACTTTATACACTATAGAACACTCTAAAATAATTATAAATTTCTCAGAAATCAATAATTATCATAATAGATTATTAAGGAAAATCTTATATATACTTCCGGCTGTAGACAATCTTTGGTTGAACTGCATTAGATCATTGTTATATTTTTAATTACATGAAATTCACATTCACTTTTTGAAATGTTGGTTAAATATTGAAAAAAGTTAATTTTCTATATAGAAAGTTAAATAATTAATATGTCGCAAAACTATAATTTCTGCACAAAATAAACGCACAATATCACAATCACTACTTTTAACATAACTGCAAAATAAATCTTTTAAATACTTTTAAATGACTAAAATAACATGTGAAAATGCTTACAAAATATCCTTTTTTGTAAAATATAATCCACTATGGTTATAATGATTAAAACAATGATAACGGTTTATTTAATATTCGGTAGAAATTTCATAATTAAATAACTGATGGGAATGTTCGATCATTGAAATTTACTATTTATTATTATTATTATTATTATTATTATTATTATTATTATTATTGTTATAATTAGTATTATTATTTCTTTAAGTAATAAATTACTAACGCGTCCTACAACGTTTGTGTACCTGATGCACTCATTCAGACTATAAACTGATTGATGAATATCTAGATGTCTTTAAACTTTTAAAATAATTTTATTTATAATATAAAAGAAAATTATTTGATTATTAGTTTTCCTGATAGCTGAAATTTAGAATTAGTTTTTAAACTTCTAGCAAATAATAAATAAAAGTGTCTGCATTATTATTTAATTTCAAGTAATAATCAATATATGATTAAGTGCTTTGGCATTAAAAAAAAAAAAAAAAAAAAAAAAAAAAAAAATCACATTAAACTATTAAATTAATTTATTACTTTTCAATATCGAAATTTGCAAGAAAAAAAAAATACAAGATCCTAGTTAATATTAAGATACAACACTGACTTTTATATTTCAAAAACTACACCTTGTTACACAGTGTTTATGCCTGATAAATTATCCTGTACTGAATTCTTTTCAGATCGTTAAATTCAAATCCATAAATTCAGTGTATCGCATTTAATTTATTAAATTAAAGTGACTCTGGAAATAATTTATGGCAGACTCTTTGATGATATCCCAATTAAATATTGTGAACATTCGATATTCAATTTATTAATTCAATATTTCTAATATATTCTTTTATTATTCTTATTCTTATTCTTATTGTTATTATTTTACTTTATATTAATTGCATTTTTTCTTAAAAATAAAAATATGATAGCGAATATATATATATATATATATATTACCCATTTTGAATTTAAACATAAACATTTTAATTATGAAATGACTACTCTTTCTAAAGAAATTAATAAAATGTTTATTTATTACAACTTTTCGATTTAAACATGTGAAAAATGCATGAAATATACTTTAGAAAATAAGATTACTTCGTGCCTTATGTAACTCGATTCCATTTAATTCAGCAGATATGTTTTTACTTATTGATTTAAAACTATATCAGAAATATTTTTGTAGGCGACTAGTAATGTCCAATTAAAAATATTCACTACTCCAAATATACCGAACTGTTTCTTAATGCAACAGCTGTTTTATGTAATAAATACTTCACCCCCCCCCCCTTAACATTTTTAATTATTGTATTTGGTCTAAAGGCAGAGAACCAATTTAAATTTAACTTTTATTGGGTACTTCATGCTTAAGCATTAAACGATAATTGTTTCATAGATAATTAAAAAAATATATAAGATTTTATTTATTTTTCTTAAGCTACAATTAAAAATATAAGTCTGAAAACACATTTAAAAATAGTAATAATTTGTGAAAGTAATAATCATAATAAATACTTGCTTTTGGAAAACGCAATTTTAACAAATAATATTTTAATAAAAATAAAACTAATGACTAGTAAATTTTCTTTCTGACAAATAAATTACTATTTTACGGACTGTTAAATATGAATAAATTTACATCCAGGATCAGTGTACTGGTTTCAATATAATCAAAGTGATTTCAATAAAATAGTTTTTCTCCAATGACTTTAATAGGGTCGAAATAAACTAGTATGTTGTGGCCACCACAACACTTTCTTCTATATTTTCCTATACATTTTTTTTTTTTTTTTTTTTTTGTTAAAAGTAAAAAAAAAAAAAAAAAAAAAAATCGATAAGTTTGTTTTAAATTATCACAGATTTATAGTTCAACCATTCGTTTTAAAGGTATTGACGAGACCTTTCGAAAGATACCCATCTTGAAAATTTACTTCCCCGGAGTGTACTCCCCCCAGGGGAGGAAGCGATGCCCCCACATGAACAATTTTTTTCCCCAGTTAACTACTACCATTATCAATAATTCCTATTAATTTTACAATCACAAGTTTAAAATAACTCTCATTATGTACATTTATACGAAATTTTGTCCTATACTGCCATGTTAAAAGTTTAGAAAAAAAAAATGCGATAAAACCGCCACCTGTTGAGCGATTGATTCACAAATCTAAGCAACACCAGTTTATGTGAGGGTCCAACTAAATACCAAGTTTGGTTAAATTTCATTCATTGGTTCGTAAGATACAGTGTCCACAAAAATCGTGATACACATAGACAGACAGACATTTTCTAAAAACTATCAATTCGTGTTCAGGGCATATCAAAACGTGTAAATCCATCAAAAAACGGAGGTCGAAAATTTTCACGAATCCAATACTTTTTCTATATTACATATAGAAGAAAGTAAAAATAGTCATTGATTAAGTATTCCCAATTTATTAACCATTGCTGTAATTATATATAAATATTTTAGTGCTTTATACATAGGACATTCTCCAAAAACATTTAAACATTGTTACATTTCCAAATTTCAACGCATGTTCAGAAAAATATATTAAACAAATTAACTATTTTGGATAAAACATTATTTTTATTAATTAATTTAATAAAATCCGTTCCTTTTTAGCAGAGTAATAAACTCAATTTTTTTTTATTAATTAGTAATAAATTAATTTTATTATCCTTATAATAAATGTTATTAAAATTTATCCAATGTTATTTTAATAAACTATATACAGATATGTTTTTTCAAGTAACACTTTTAACTAATTGTCATATCTTTAAATGTCATTATTTTGCTTTAAAATGAGGTAGAAAACAAATTAAACCCGTTCTTTAAATCTAAGCATCATTAGATGACTTGCATAAAGTAAAGGAAGTATGAAAAAAACAGGTTTATGTTTTGAAATAATTGTACATCACTTAAAATTTCTGTAAAAATTTAAAACGTTATCTATAAAATCAAAGATCCTACTAATTACTTTTAGATCCTGAGAGTTATTAACTGAATTATATACACATTTATGTCTATAATTAGGAATTATTTCTAAATTTCAAACTTTCAAACTAAAGCTAGTGACTTATTATTACCTCTGATAAATAGACACGTATCTTGTTCATTTCCTTTACTTATTAAATTCGAGTCAATTTATATCCCAAATCAGTGCAATCTCTTAAAGTACCGTTGAAAATAATATATGTCAAAGGTTATTAATGAATCAAAATGAAAGACAATAATTAAGCAATTAGCTTCTATTCATAATTCTTAATGGTGATCATATATAAATAACGTAAAATTTTGAAATCTGTACATCCTTCAAGTGCGTTTATTAAATATATATGTATATATTATGTATGAATTGGAAATGCCCGTAAGCTTATGCGTTATAGATTAAAGAAATGCTAGACTTTTTTTTTAAAAAAATAATAAAATAAATAAATAAAAAATACGATCGGCATTGACCAGGGAAGATTTAAAGCTATTAGGTTATAATTCTCGATCTAACCTGCAAGAAAGAAATTCTTAACCTTAATGTTTTTGAAATACAAAATTATTCAAGTCATCATTCTGTTTCTTGCAACACCTGTGTATATACGTCATCGTGCTGGCCATATAATTTTAAAATTTAGTCTGACTGTTCCATTCCTTCCTTTGTTACTGTAATAGCATCTTCAAAGCCACTATTTTGTTTCTTTCACTTCAACTGCCTACATTTCTGCTTGTTGAAAATATAACTCAAGAAGCTAGTCCAAAGGTTTTTTATGCTTCTTCATCATAGAAACGTCTTCATTTAAGTTAATATTTTATTTCATCAACCGAGGTTCTTGTAAAAACTCATCGGACAAGGAGTTGTCACAGGCAGTGTTACCAGATTGGGGATTTTTTGGGCTTTTGGGGACTTTTTTGGAGACTGGAAGTTTCTGAGGAATTTCGAGAGAACTTTTGAAATTTGTAGGGAGAAATCTGAGGAAATTTTCAACTTTTTTATCTTAAACTAGTCTACCTGATAAAATAACAGAGTTGCCAACTGTAGAGATTAAGCAGTTTTCTTTGCATGTAAGGTCTTTTTTAAGGTACCCATTCTTCCCAGGACGTCCTCAGGATATTTGAGGATGAAAGAAAATCCTACCTACATTGTCAGCACTAAAGTACTTTATGTATATTTAAAACTTTCTTATAACTAGTGCGCAAAATGTTTTTTTTTTTTTTCTTCTTGTATATGGGGGCATTTTTTGAAAATGAGCTTTATCTGGGAAAAAATTCGGGCTTATATCTGTTAAATATTTTAAATTTTTTTTTTTTAATTTACTTTTTCAGTAGAAAAGGAGTTGGGATTTTTTTTTTTTTTTTTTTTTTGAAGTCCAGATTTAGGAAATTTGAAAGCCTGTTTGGGGAAATTGACTGTCGACCATCTTGCAACAGTGCACAGACAGTGTGAACTCGGAGACATGAGAATTTGGCGGAAAGAGAAGCTACTGATATATAAGAAGCTGCTTCCATTTCGCTTATTCCTGTTCGTGCGCAGGCCTCTCCAGTTATGCGATGCCACAAACAATTGGATCACGAACCCACCACATCACGAACAGTGAAGCCGCTGTGAAGACAGATGTATCCTTTACCGAGGTTTTGTCCAATTTCTATAGAACTTCGCCTCAGAGGTTATTATTATTATTATTATTATTATTATTTTCAGATTACTTGTGGCTCAGTTAGACACAGTGAATAGCAGTGCGAGCAAAATACGCTAGTTATATTATAAGCAAAAAAATCAAAAATAAATAAATAATAAAAATCTTTTTTAGATAACTGAAATCTAAGCAATAAGCCATTAAAATATAATATAAAATCTGGAGTGACTCTACTCGTCCGTCTGAACATTTACAAATTTACTTTTGTTTATTACAGAGATTATTATTATTATTATTATTATTATTATTATTTTCATATTTTACTTTTATTTGTCGCTCAGTTAGACACTGTGAATATCCATGCGAGCAAAATACGCTAGTTATATTATAAGCAAAAAATCAAAAATAAATAAATAATAACAACCTTTTTTAGATAACTGAAATCTAAGAAATAAGCCATTAATATATAATAAAAAATCTGGAGTGACTCTACTCGTCCGTCTAAACATTTAATAATTTACGGTTGTTTATTACAGAGATTATTATTATTATTATTATTTTCATATTTTACATTTATTTGTCGCTCAGTTAGACACTGTGAATATCCATGCGAGCAAAATACGCTAGTTATATTAGAAGCAAAAAAGTAAAAATAAATAAATAATAAAAGTCACTATTAGATAACTGAAATCTAAGCAATAAACCTTTAATATATGTTAGCAAATCTGGAGTGACTCTACTTGTCCATCTGGACGTTTAATAATTTGCGGTTGTTTAAATTAATTTAAATAAAAGTCATTAAAATGACAAAAATGAGAATTGTAATAGGGTGTTTGAACGTTTAACCCGTTCGGTCATCATGATTCCAATTGGAGTCGTGACATTTATTATTTTTTCCTTACCATCTAAAACTTGCATATTTATATATGTACATATTGCTTTTGAGATATATATATATATATATATATATAATTAAAAATAAGATTTATTGTTTTAAAGATTAAAAAATTGAGAGTGAAAGGGTTAGTGAACTGTAATACATCGAAAGTCTTTTGTGCGTCGCTGTGAACGAACTATACTTAATAAGCTCGCAATATCAGTGTGCTGCAAGGTATAAAGTTTCTACTTTGTATATCGGTAAAAAAATATTTTACACTCGTGTATATCAGTACGGTTATAGCTATAATAACTTATAACATGCCAACCAATATACATCTTAATCGAATATACAATTTAGACGCTATCACACTTCAAATATTTTTAAGTTCGTTGGCCATCATGAGGGAGAATTTTTAATTGTCCCTGTAAAATAACTATGAGTTCTGTACTTATCAAAATTCATGCAAATTGTGCGATGGTGACTAATAACCTAGCCACCCATTCTTAGCTCATTTGGATATTGATTTTAGACACTATTGTACTTCAATTTATTTGAGTTCATTGGTCATAATGATGAAGAATTTTTCTTTTGTGTCCCTGTAAAATAATCGTAATTCCTACATTCAACAAAATTCATAGAAATCGTGCGATGGTTACCTATAACCTATCTACTAATTTTTATAATAGTTTAATTGTATAAAGCGTATAAACGCAATCACGCTTTAAATAATTTAAATCCATAGGCCATAATGAAAAATAATTTTACTTTGTATTCTTGTAAAATAAAACTATAATTGCTAGAATTTTAAAAATCTATACAGTTCATGTGATGGTGATCTATAACATTCCTAACAACTTTTAGCTCGATCGAATAAGGCGTTTAGATGTTAACGAACTTTAAATAATTTAAGTCCCTAGACCATAAAGATAAAGAAATTTTCTTTGTGTCCTTGTAAAAATATTGTAGATGCTAGACTCACCAAAATTAATACAGATCGTGCGAAGTTGACGTATAATATACATACCAATTTTTAGCTTAATCGATGAAAGCCTTTAAAAGTTATAGTATTCAATCACAAACATATACACAGACACACATTTACTTACATTACCGTCAAAATAACAAAAATTAACTATGGGGACCTCAAAACGTATAGATACACCGAAATATTATATTCGATTTTTTTTTTCTTTTATTACAATATTTTCCTTACATAATGTATACTCAGAATATAGAAACGATTAAAATTCTAACGTTTTCTGGTTGTAATTAAGGGTTTAGGGGTAGTCAGAGACACGAAAAAATGATAATTTTCAGTAATTTTTTTTCGCTATTAAATCATTTTATTTTACAAAAGTAATAATATGGCATTATTATACAATGTTTTGACTTGAAGTCACGAAAATTTGAAAAAAAAAAAATTATAATTTCCAAAGTTATAGCTGTTTCTGTTGACCCAGTCCACAAAAAAAGGTCCTTGCGGTGACAATGATAAGTCCTTGGAGATTCATCTAAAATCAATCGGATAAGAAAAATTAGTTTTATAAATAGATAATCCTGGGCCTGATCGAAGCTTTTTTTTTTTTTCAAAAATTAAAAAAATGGCGGACTCAGGAAATTTTTTTCTAAATTTTTGGGAAAAAGTCAACAGTTAATTGGTCTTAAAAAATCGAAATTTTTGAAAAAAAAAAATCCTTCGATCAGGCCCGAGTTTATTATGTATTCTAAAAGCTGTATAAATTTCATTAAAATCTACTGAGCGGTTTTCAAGTTACAGTTGTCACCAGTTCAAAAAACATAGTTTTGAGAAAAACGCATTTAAAGTTTCGCACTAGATTTACGTACAGAAATACGAATTATTTAATCACTTACACTGAGTCATCTATTCCTGGGCCATATAATAGTTCTTTAGCCATTGTGGAAGTTTCCAAAACATCAATTTGCCGTTGCCTACGAAGCATTCTGCCTTCCCGAGTGTTGTCGTTGGCGCGCTGATCTGCCACTTTCACACGTGCAGCATCCTTTTTTTTTTTGCATACTGATGGGAATTAGACCCACTCGAAAAGTAATTATCGGATCAACTTCAAATTTTCAGAGAATATTTATAAGATATTACACTTTAAGAAAATGCAAAAAAAAAAAAAAATTGATTTTTTGAAAATCCTGACTACCCCTAACCCCTTAATAAAACATTTTTCAACATTCATATATAAATTTAAAAAGTTACCCGTGGAATCAGTAATCCTACTAATTACTTCCAGGTTCCGGAATGTATGAACTTAATAAAATACACTTTCGTGTTAATGAATAAGACGGGAATCTGGATTTCATATTTTTAAAACTAAACCTGATGACATGATTTTACGTCTGACAAACCGACACGTATTCTACTCGTCTTCTTGGCTCATTAAATTCGAATCTATTTCCGACCGAAATCAAAGTATCGCTTTTAATTTATTCATTTAAAGTAACTTTAGAAATAATTTCTGTCAGGGGCTGATGATAGTCCCAATTAAATATAGTCTCACTATTCAATATTCACTGTGGTATCTATCAATGCATCAAACATTTTATGGATAGAAATACGCATTTTTAAATTATTTAAAGCTAGATATGTTTAACGTCATGAAAAATATTTTACGGTATAAAATTCATAAAACACTTAAAAATATCAAATGTTTAAAAATTCTGGTGTAAATTACAATTCTATTGTGAAAGTTTTAATGCTGTTTATATTTGAGTCTTAAAGAGGAAAAAAAAAATATAGACAGTCACTAAATGAAAAACTTGTCTGATTTAATAACTTTGATAAAAAAAAAAAAAAAATAAAAAAAAAAGAAAAGAAAAGAAAAGGAATATATATACTATAATAACACTTAATAAATAAATAGAAAGTATATATATACATATATATATATTAGATTTACATGCAGCGTTTAATTTTATTTTTAAAGGTATTTCACAAATAAATATCAAAACAATTTCTTATTATTCCCTAATATTAGAGGAATCAGTAAAATTCCATTAAGTAAAAATTCCATTTTATTTTTAATTAGCGGGCTTTGACTGCTTAGTTAATCACTATATTTAAAGAAAAAAAAAAATCCATTAAAATCGCTTAAAACCTTGCTTCGAATGCCCGCTGACTTCGGTAGCCCCCGCCTGCATTATATCGGTTCCGGTTCACTGCATTTGCGCTTTAAACGGACATTTCAATTTATATGGTAACTGCAAGATACGTGGCGTTACTATTATTCAACAACTACGTTTTTCGGACAGATATTTGTCGGACATATTATTATCTTCATTCAATGACAACAGATGGAAGCACCAGAGAATTTCTCCAGCTGCAAACATTTTAATTAATTAAAAGACAAAATACGAACTGATCAAAACTTAGAAAATTAGATAATGAGATGCATCAGGAAAGGTCAAAACGGAGCTCATGCAAAATTTTGTAACTCTGTAATCAGCAATTTGCCTACAAAGTGACCAACACACCTCTAAGATTGACTTTGTTTTTTTTTTCACTTTCTTTTTATCTATACGGTTTAGGATACTGTGAAGACACTCTGGAAGATTGTCTTTTGTCAATTGACACCGTCTATTAATTTTCTGCAAAAAGTAATAAATTGGCCCTTTGAAAATCGAACCTACGATCTTCGCATTATTAGCACGACACTCTAACTAAGTCAACTAATGGGATACGAAAAAAAAAATTTCACATTTACATTTTTATTTTTAGAGTCGACCATTGCAGAAACTTATATATTTTAAATTAATTAAAAAAAGAATAATAGTCAAAAGTTCGAAAATCGGGTTTCAAAGTGCATCAGGAAAGGTCAAACCGAACCGCCATGCCAAGTTTTTCCGCTCTGTGATCAGCCATTTGCTAAAAAAGCGATTAATTTACATATACACACACACAAAGAGACAGAAATATATATGTCTCTGCGGCTGCTCTAAATCAAGTACAAATACATAAAATTTAATAAGCAGTCATATTTAGTCGTCTCGTGACACAAAATAGCAGTTAGTTTTTATCAACTTCAAGCGCATATCGCTCAATGAATAACGCTGTCGTCCTATTTTTGAAAATTTTTAATATCACAGCATAAAATAAAACCTTGTGTACATGTGCACGATAAGGATTGTTTTTAACCAATCTTTAATAATTCTGAAAAGTAACTTTTTTAATAATAATGTTTAAGCAAGATATTTTTTTTTTATATTTAGAAGCATGGCTTATCTCTCTTCTATGGGGGGCGGGGGTGGGGGGTATTATTTTCCTCTCCCGAGTGTGTAAATTTTTAATGCAGACATTTATTAAATGAACTCATCAATACCTTGAAATTGAAGTATAAAATACTGCATATATGGTAAATTAAAACAAAGTTATCGAATTAATTTTATTTTTATGCTCTCCCCCCCTCCAAAAAAAAAAAAAAAAAAAAAAAAAAAAGAACTTTTAAAATATTCTTTTTCTAAGATAAAAGCCCATTTGGCCAAGTTTTTGTTTCCCGATATTTGCAGTTATAAAGTTTTGAGATTAAGTTAACCTTCAGTTACCATGGGAAATAATTTTGATCAATAGTAATTCTAATAATTAATTTTAACTGTGTAAATTCTTATAATAAAACATGGTTGGATAGTTTGACGACCACAGCATCCACAGCGTGCAACGACCACAACGTACTAGTTTTTAGTTATAGCAATATGATATATTTATTCACATAAAATTAAGTTAAATTACTAGAATTTTCAAAACTAAACCAATATATATATATATATATATATATATATATATATATATATAATCAATATTAAGCATAGAACTAGATGTAAATTTTCTTCTCAATGAATTTTTCTTATACTACATTTCCTGCACTTAAATTAACTTTTTGATTATATCCATAATAAGCATTTCTGTTACAAATGCAGCATCAGCATCTTCTGTTAAATGAATAGCCATATACGTTTTGACTGACCTTTGAAAATTTCACTCAACTGTTTCCTTACAAATTGAAGCATAGACATGAAAGACAAACCATGCTCCGTTTGTCTTTCAGACCCATAAATTCTAGATCCGCTAGGATCCGGAATAAACATAACGCGTCTAATTTATTCATTAAAAGTGACTGGGAAGTATTTCAACAAAAGACAGCTGTCGGAACTGGTTTCTAAATAACTTTTGCGCGAAACTTTTATATACTTTGAAAATTTTCGAAATGCGGAATGGAAGAATTCCGATCATACTTGTTTGAAATTTTCACGGTTTAAAATTCTCGCATTTCTAAAAGTAAGAGTTAGTTTCTTTAAAAAATCAAAAATAATTAGATTTCTTACGTTTGATACTATTACATTTAAATATAATTTCATAATATAATATAATATAATATAACATAAAAAAAAAAAATGTGAAACATTAATGACCTTGATTCTTAAATACATTTTAGTATACAGGGTGATCCAGAAGTCACAATATATATATACATATTATTCAAAAAGTATTGACCGTAGCACTATGCGGTTTTCAATGAAATGCATAGAAATGCATGGGATTTTTTTAGTTAACAAAAGATTTATTGTCAGATTAGTCTAAATTTTCTTAATTAACTGGTTCTTTAATCGTAAAATTAAATATTTTACAGTGGCTCAGAAGATAGCCTTCTAAACTAGATGCCTGTCGCGTGGCTCGGAAACTTGACAACAGTTGTAGCGGTAGACAGCGGTACAGATTTGGTACAGATTGCGCAACTTTTTTTTTCAACTGTCACCAATAATTTTAAGAAGTGATATATGATATATATATAATCGACGTTTCTTCGATTCTATTCACCTTTTATGCATATTAAATCCCACTTTTAAAAATTTTTGGTGGCTATTTAATAAACAAGTCGCGCAATTTGTACCAAGTGGCGCTGTCTACCGCTTGAACTGTTGCCAAGTTTCCGAACCACGCGATAGGCATCTAGTTTAGGAAGCTATGCTCAGAATATTCCTTAACGTAACTAGGATTATAAAAGCTTAATATAATGGCCATAATTCATTAGAATAACTGTCAGACGTTGCGCATTGGAAATTTTCTTTAAAAAAGCTACAGTATTCGCAATATGCCGTTAGTCGATTAGGCAGATCTATTTAAAATGTGACAGGATACTGCAAAAATAGCTTGATATGTTGATGACAAATGTCACTAATATTCTTTACTATATACATAAAAAAGAAAAAAAAATACCATGTTTTTCTGTACATTTTAGTGAAAACTGCATAAACCTACATTCAGTACTTTTCAGTACTACATAAACCTACATTCAGTAAATTTCAAAATACTGTATATATTTCAATCAACTTATATTTCTAAAGCGTTTCAAAATATGGAATGATAATTTAAAGAACATTTAAAGCAAATGAAACACAGATATTCGATTGAAAAGAAAGTTTAAACTTTAAACAATGCAGGGAAGACCGGGATTAGTTAGCAAAAGGGGCTAATTGGCACATCGTTTTTATTGACTGCTACAGTTTAGGTAGAACGCTGGGTGTACTTTATATATTTATCTTACTAGGGGATAGTATATGCACCATCCACCGTAAATTCAATCTACTTAGAAGCGTCACGAAGGAAAAATATTTGTTTCATAATATTTCTGGCGAATCTATAGAACAGAATGAGGCACAGCTTATAGCAGTTTTCGAAAGTGTTGTTAACTGTTGTTCCATACATGTAAATTTGCTTTTTTTCCCCCCTAATGTTTAGTACTCTGTGGTATCGACCTTATCCTGGGTATCTCTATGGGACTACTTGGCATAGTTAAGTATGGGGTCAGTTGGCAGAGCTATAGAATAGTTATGCCATAGCTTACATTTCCTTAATGATAGTTCAAAGACTGAAGAACTTCTCCAAGATGGAGAATGCTTACCTTCAGCCTCCTGCCAAGACGACTGTGAAAGTCTTCATTCGGCAGTTCCTACAAATTCCAGAGAACCTCAATTAGATGTTGGAAGGTCACATAAAACAATACCAAAATCGAACCCTCCATAAAATAAAGGGACTCCTGATCACCCTGAATACAAAATAAATGACTTTGTTTTGGTCAAATACCAATCCCGTCAGTACTTTAGAAAAATTGACTAAATCGATTGCAATTAAATTCTCATTTCCACCGTTGTCAAAAAGAGGAAAAAATGGAAATGACGGCCAGACGAGGATGATTTAATTTTGTACGACCAAAGTAAAATTATGCAAAAATTGAACTTTTCTCTTCAAGTAAACGAGCCCGGAACTCCGATATTCGTGGTTGATTTCATACATTGAGCTAATTGTATTTGAATTACTATAGGGAGATATATTCATAGGTGCCATTCTTTTAATTTACTCCGTAACGTTGTTAGCACCCACCTTTTACTCACTCCACACTTTTTCAGTATGTAATTTCTATTAAATAGGATGAAAGTTACTCTTTAATAAAAACGGTGTGAAAAAACAGTGGGTCCTAACAGCGTTGCGAAATAAATTACAAAAATGACATCTATGATTGTATTAATAAGTAGAATTTATTTTTCTTGGTGAGTTCATTTGTTGTTTATACATTGAAGTAAAACATTTTTGGACTAATATTATTAAAAATAAGATGTTTAACAAAAAAAGTCTTTCCTCGAAAATCTATGTGTTTTATCTAAGTATACCTATCTATATCCCGTTATGCCAATTCGCCCCTACGAGTATGCCAACTAACCCGGTATGCGAGGTAAGTTGACATAATTACAAGTTCATAGGATATTTTTTTTTTAACGTATGTAACTGATGGATGATACATGATACTGTAGCTGAAAAGTTAAGCTTTCCGTTGTATTCATCAGAATTTCTCCAAATATTGCACACAAAATTAGAAAAAAAAAATGTCAACCATCCCCTTTCTTCCCTACAGCCTTTTACAAAAGTTACAGAAACCTTTTCTTTGGAAAATTGTAAACAAGTAACTTTCTCACTAACAGTTTTATTTTAGATCGTTGTTGTTGTTGTTGTTTAAACACGTATTTAACTGATGATACATGACATTGTAGATGGTGATACATGACATTAAAGCTAAAGTGTTAAGCTTTCCGTTGTATTCATCAGAATTTCTCTAAATATTGCACAAAAAATTAGAAAACTAAAATGTATGCCAACCATCCCCTGTCTTCCCTACAGTCCTTTACAAAAGTTTCAGAAACCTTTTCTTTGGAAAATTGTAAACTAGTAACTTTATCACTAACAGCTTTATTTTAGATCGTTTTTGTTGTTTAACCCGTTAGTAGTCGCTAGTTGGTCGATTTGCCGCCCATACTTCAGTTTTTCCAGATTTTTTTATTCATTAGCCACCAATAATTTTTAGAAGTGGCATTTGATATACATAAAATGCGAATAAAATAGATTTAACGTCGATCACATCACTTCTTAAAATTATTGGTGACAGTTAAATAAAAAGTTCGCAATCTGTAATAGGTGGCGCTGTCGATAGCGACTACTAACGGGTTAAACGCGTATTGAACTGATGAGTGATACATGATATTGTAGTTAAAGATTTAAGCTTTCCGTTGTATTCATCAGAATATCTCTAAATATTGCACAAAAATTTAGAAAATTAAAAAAAATATGCCAACCATCTTCCCTACAGTCCCTTACAAAAGTTTCAGAAACCTTTTGTTTGAAAATTGTAAACTAGTAACTTTATCACTAACAGCTTTATTTTAGAACTTTGATGAGAATTTTTCTTGTGACGTGTATGTTCATTTCTTTTTCGATTTGTATCATCTTAGTAGCAACTTTACTAAGCTTAGTGGCAGTAAAATAAAAATCAGAGATTAAAAAAAATAAATCTGCATCAGACTAAATAATCTTTTAAAGAAAAAACGAAAGAATAAATAAAATAATAATAAAAGATGATAAGAATGATTCACTGTCTTTATTTCGGGGAATGAAAGGAATTATTATCTACAATTATTTCAGGAGAAATTTTATTTTGAATGCCCTTTTCTTTTAAGTAAAACGAATTTAAACGAAACGCAGGAGAAAACGTATTCTTTTTTTTTTTTTTTATTTACTTTATTTTTTGCTTCTCCTGTGTACTTTAAAACCTATTTATGATTTTAAAGAATAAATCATCGAAATAATTTAAAATTTTCAACGACGGAATGAAATAGAAAAGATTCAATAGATTAGAATGTATTTCTTTTCCTGAAAATTGTTAAATACAGTTATAGTATGGTATTAGGTAAAAACTTTTATGTCTTTCTTTGCTCAATATTATGTCATAACAAATATATTACTATATTTCTTTTCAATTTGCTTGTAAAATGATGTTTAGCAGCAAAATATACACATATTTTTTTATTTTTATTTTTTTTAATATCTATTTACTAGGAAGGTTTTAATTATAAATGACAATAGATTTAATTTACTGTGTATTAAATTTTATGAAAAATCAAAGGAAAACATCCAATGCTTTTAAGATATGGGAGATATTAAATGAAGAATAATTTATCTCCTGCGTACATATAAATTCATGTTTAAACATACTTGTAAATAAATGTAATCAAACTTTATAAGTAAATTAAAGATGAAAATGTTTACTTAAATATTTTTGTAAGATGGTACTATAGTAAGTGTATCAATATTTTAATCATTTCTATACTATAATTTTAATGATAGGGATATTTATAGAATGGAAATAATTTTGCATTTTATCCATTCTTTAGAAAATCTTAATAAGACTATTTATCTTCATATTTATTTGTTTTTTAATATAATATTCATAGACAACTATTTAAATTTTTTTTATGCTTTTATGTTTTCCTCAAATATGTTATTACAAGTTCCAACTAGATATTACATTTTATTTTAAACGATTTATTTGGTTATTTTTCAAATGTTGTAGATCATACTGTAACACATATTTTAATAGTCTTAATTCTTCATAAAAGAATTAATTTAAATAAATAATAATAATAATAATAATAAATGCAATTTGCACTTATTTTTACTGTTTGATATGAATATGCAATTTGATAAAAGCTTTAGATGCAATACTATAATACAAATCATGTTTAACCAAAGAAAAAAAAAAAAAAAAAAAAAAAAAAAAAACATTTTCTGAGCAATCGCATAAAATAAATATTTGAAATTTATCAGATTTTTTTTCTTTTGAATTTTGTACTTGTAGTTTTCTGAGCATTAAAATCAAATTAAAGAGACATGACATTGAAAAATTCTTTTGTAACATCAATAATTGGTCTTTTAAATATAAACATTAAAAATTTTGTCAAAAACAAAGCCTATTTACCAATTTAGTACACTCAAACCCGGTTTGCGCTTTTTGCAGGAAATTGTGTCTCATAAAATGATGAATAATTTTGAACTATATGTATATATATATATATATATATATATATATATATTTCAAATAATTAGAGAACATGAACTCAGAAAAGAGTTTGGTTATTTCGCAATCTATGAGAGATGTTCCTTTAAACTTTATTTTAATATCCTTTTACTTCATAAATTGTAATTAAATTAATACATTTCCTTCTTATACACACAATCATATTTCCCACGTGATACGACATGAGAAGGACGCATATATATATATATATATATATATATATATATATATTAGTGTAGAAGTTATTGTTGGTGATTAACTGTGCCTGGGCCTTAAGCCTGGATGGAACGTCAGGGATCCTATACCATATTTACAAATATATAAAAAGTGTATACGGAAAAATCCGAAGAAATGGGGGGGATGAGTCTGATCTAGGATCGAATTCTGAACTTCCCGTCTACTAGTTGCAAAAAGGAACGAATATAAAAGGAAAATGCTCTAAGTATATTCTAAATTGCGTTGTCTTTGAGATTTTAAATTTTTAGCAAACTATAAAATGGGTCTGCAACTTTAGGCAAAATACAGGGCTACAAAGAAGTAAGATATTTTTTGCTTTCACTTTAAAAGTATAGCTATAAAAATAGCTTTTTTAAACGTTTCATCCTGTATTTCTTCCTTATATATAGATATTATAAGGTGGATCTGCAATTTTTAGGCAAAATACAGGGCAACACAAAAGTAATATATTTTATGCTTTCACTTCAAAAGCATAGCTATAAAAATAGTTCTTTCGATATTTATTTCTATATTTCTTCTTTATATAGATAAAAAGAGGTAATCATGGAGGTAGAACGATTTAGGTATAGTTGGAAATTATTTGATAACCTATGGAAACCAAGTGTTTCTTCTTTCTTGTTTATCTCACAAGGAGACATTCAAAAGATGTCGTCTTCAAAAAATATTGAAAAAAATATATGTGATTCTACTCTTCATAAAAACACCAGAAAGTGAAAAAAATATTGGCTGAAATGAATTACAGCGACTACAAACAATTATCAAAATTAAGCATTTTTGGCGATTTAGCGCTGTTAGGCAATAAGTTTGCTAGCACCGAGATTGCCGTGTAACGAACAGAACCGTGTTTTGTTTCTTTACCAAGTACTCAAAATCAATTGCCTAATAGTGTGAAATCGCCAAATATGCTTAATTTTGATAATTTTTTGTGATCGCTGTATTTCATTTCAGCCGATAATTTTTTCACTTTCTGGTGTTTCATGAAGAGTAGAATCACATATATTTTTTTCAATATTTTTTGAAGACGACACCTTTTGAATGTTTCCTTGTCAGTTAAATAACTCAGTAACCCATTTTTTCACATTAACAAATTGTTCCTTGCTACTGATAAACAGCGTCTAAACTCTGTATTTAGACGCAGATTACAGTTTAACATTAACAAATAATTCCAATTTTTCTTTCAGAGTCATTAATTTTGAATCTATTCTGGCCTTTGAATTAGCATATTTGTTCTAATTTATTCATTAAATGTGATTTTAGAAAGAATTTCTCATTATATCTAATGCCGGTGCAACTGATGATTCTCTCACCAACTAAATATTCAAGGTATCACATTTTTAATATTACAAGATTTTTTTTTTTTTATTCAGAGGAATACATTCTTCTAATTTCTTCTAACATATTTTAAATATGCATAAATGTGAATAAAATTATGAAAGAAAAAAAAATAATAACAACGCATTTAGATGAAATGAGAAAATGGACAAATTGGAGGCTTATCATATATATATATATATATATATATATATATTTTAAATATTCAACAATAATTTGTTATCTGAAAATATTTATAAGTAAAATAATTCGAAAATTGCATTATGATAAAATTTTTATTACGAATGTTTAAGAAAATTAAATAAAGATGAAAACCAATTAAAATTATAATTTATCTTTATTATGATTTATTCAAAATTAATAAAGAAAAAAGTATGAAAAACAGAAAATTGAAAAACATTGAGATTAGTGTTTATCATATTATTAAGTAAAAGATGAATCGAACTAATTTATTGTTTGGAAATATTAATATAAAAAAAACTTAAATGTTGCAATAGAAAATTTTTTGTTGAAATATTATTAAAGAAATAAAACCCATTTAAAATTACAATTTATATTTAATATATAATTCTTTAAACTTGTGTTTAGTTATAAAAACTTAAAATGATTATTATAAAATACCTTGAAAATATTAGCACTTTCGTGGCCACTGACGTAGATTCATGTCATTTGAAAATCTGTAACTCTGCCAGTGGGAGTTTCTTTCGAAATTTCTATATTATTTATTTCTTAAGAATATGCCCTATTACATATTTGTACAATCAAATATACTATGGATACGAATACTTTGAATAGAAAGAAAATAATTATAAAGTTTATCCATTTGTAATATAAATATGAATACAGAAAATGTTGTTTTGAAATATTGTAACTTAAGAGAATAACGCCCACAGGCGGACCAATAACATGCGGTCGCGAAAGTGTTAGTTTACAAATAGTTTTATTTAATTTATATTTTTGAAAACTGGAAATGCAAGTGTGAATTTTGTGTGTTAATACTAAAACTAGATGTGAAAAAAACAAATATATTCCACTTTAATTCTATGATAATTTTATAAAATATTATAAATATACATATGAATCATATTGTTATACTGGCATACAATGTAATTAATAAAGCTTTTTTTTAATTATTAATTACACATTCATATTTCCAAAATTACTTTTGACACAACAAAATTGTTTTATTTCCAAGAATATGTAGGTGCGATAAAAATTGATAAAGCTGTTTGTATGTTAACATGTCTTCCGTTTCTTTGGCTAACTGTTTTCAACAGCGTATATTCTCAACACCATTTTTCACACAATTTGTTCTAGTTATTTATTTATTTGTATTTATTTATTTAATTTAATTTTTATTTGTTTATTTATTTTATTTTTAAAAAATTCTGATTTTATTTTTTATTTCTTTCAAAAAACGCATTACAATAAATAAATAAATAAATAAATAAAATAAAAAATGCATTAGTATCTTTTCATAGATTATTCCCGGTATCAAAATAATATAAAATTGGATTAATGATTGGATAACGAACATGTCATCTAACTTTCATATACATATGTTTGTTTGTTATAAAGTTATGTGCAAATGAAGAATGAAAAATAAATAAGACGTTGTTTAACTTTTCGAAGTTCAGATAAAATTTTAAGTGTAGATCCGTGACACAAAAAATAATGCTCTATTTTTCATCTAAAATAGGTTACTTAATTAATACCTGATAATTATTTTGATAAAGTCTATTACATATAAATAGGTTGTACAGTACAAAGCAAAAGTTTAGACAATGAAGAAATTCATGCAGATTACGAAAAATATTTAATCAATTTTCCTAACATAGCTTGAATGTAATGTGTTGTGCATTTAAACAATATTTATAACAATGAAAATTAGTACTATACATTTTGCAAGTAATTAAATGGTAACAAACATATAATACTGTCACAAAAGTTTAGACAAAAAATTAAATAAAATATTAATAAACAATTTTTAAAATCTAATTGTGCATCCGTGCTTCTGTATTGCTTCATAAATACGAAATTCCATTGAAAAAACTAAGTTTTGCATAGTTTGGGAACCGATGTCGTACTATGCATCCTCAACAGATGTCTTGAGTTCCTGTACAGAAAAGTATTGTCTACCATTGCTATAAACTTTGCGAGACATGATGCCCCAAAGATTCTCTATAGGGTTAAGATCTGTGTTACATGCTGGCCAGTCGAGAACTCTTATATTATGAGAATTAAACCAAGATTTTGTATTGTTTGCAGTGTGAATCGAAACATTGTCTTGTTGAAATTGCCATTGAGGGCCACCTAGAATCTCAGCAAATGGCATTAAGTTCTTTTCTAATGTCTTTGTATAATGCTGTGATATCTGACGACCACTGGTAAAGGTCAGAGATACTTGTCCATTATAGCAAATGGCTGCCCAAATGATCACTGAGCCCCCTCCTTATCTGCGACTGAAAAACCTAGAGGTTCCTTCCGCAATCATGCCAATACGATGACCAGACATCTGAACCATCTAGATTCTACTTTTTTTCATCGCTAAATATGGTTGATTGCAATTTCTGTCCATATGAAATATGCTTTCGAGCCCACAACATTCTTTGTAGCTTATTGTGTGGCTTCAGATCTGCTTTATTTTACATTTTGCTATAAACTGTTGTTTCACAATTCGTCTACGAATCGTATCCTTTGATACAGAGAGTCCCAATGACCTTTAAACAAGTACACTCATTTGTTGGGTACTCGCTAGACTTTGTATCAGGCGATCCTCTTGTATATTTCTTACACGTAGCCTCCCAGATCTACATTTTGCTTTATATTCATGACCACGCGATAAAACTCGATGAATAGATTTCTTAGATCTATTAATAATAGCCAAAATTTCTAAAATGCGCTTCCCTTCAGCTTTTAACTACCGAATCTTTGAAACCTCATTCCCTTGAATTTTTTTAGCTCGCGGTAAGTGGACTACGAAGCGTTATCGTTTGCAGAACTTAAGTACTCAAAATCTGTGACATCATGGATTTTAAATTTGCATATGCCAGCAAATATTCACAGACACTCATAATCGTGTCTAAACTTTTGCGACAAGCAAATTTTTATTTTTATCAAAAAAATTAAAATTATACCAAATCAAACGACTGTCTTTTGATTATAGCATTTTAAAATATATTTTAAATATATATACATGTTATTGTAATTCTGACGTCATAATTCTAAATTTTAACGATGAATAACGTCATTGTCTAAACTTTTGCGTCGTGCTGTAGTATGTTTTATCATTATGTAACATCTTCATATGATGAAAATTTATAAAAATCTATATTACAATATGAAATAGAAATAGAAATAGTTTAACAACTAAAAAATAAGAGTTGGAAATAATTAAGAAGAACCCTTTGCAAAGCAAATAATAATAATAATAATTAGAATAATAATAATAAATAAAGTAAATTAAAGTAAGTACAAATATTGTTTAAAAGAGCAACGCTCAGACGCCTTTAACTTCGAATTACGGGTAGCCATAAAGCACCTCTGATTAAACCATGCTTCCACCCTATTCTCCGTAAACTCTACCGTAAAGTGAAAGTTTAAATCAATTTTAATTTAGTTCAGTATTTTAAGAATATTTTAAAAAATATTTTATTTCACTCTGTTTTATTTTTGTGCATTGTTACTTTTCCACATCGTTTGTGAATGGTTTTTTCAACTGGTGAAAATTTGGTTTGTCTCTGTAAAGTGTCTTTTTATACACGATAACTAAGACTTACTACTTGAAAAGAATTACACACATTTCCAAATATCTAAAGTTTAAACAATATTCAAAAACGGCAAATATTTCTAAAGATATAGCGCTAACCATTAGACTACTTACCTGAAGAAGTATCAGCCTTGATTATTTACAAACCGATGTTGCGTGTTTACATATTTTATGTTATACGTGGGCAAAGTACTTATTTAAATTATTAACTTTATCTTTTTTTTTAGGGGGTAGGCATTTTTTCACAATATTTTAAAAATTATTTACTAGAGTTCATAACATATCAAATCATAACATATCAATTATCATAACATATCAAATATTATTGAATTAATGAAAAGTTATTAAAAAAAAATAGCAATAAACTTAATTCAAAAACAACAACAGTTAGAATAACAACAATGAAAAAAATTTTTTTTTTCTATTTCAAAAGAAACCACTGAAATTTAAAACATAAAGCATCAGTTCTTTATTATACCTTAATTTTTATTTCACAAAAAAAAAAAAAAAAAAAAAAAAATCTTAAATTGAAATATGTATTTTTATTATTCCCAGTATCTTTTCTAGATTTTTATTCATTACACTAGACTTTTTTTTTCTTTCTTTCAAGAATTGAAATCTTTGAAGATTCCAATAATTAACTTCTTCTCTTCAATGAAGTAGTTCTCATAATGAGTTTTAGAAATATTCAAACATCTGCTTTGCTTTTATAATTAACAAACAGATCTGTGTTCTGCTTGTCTTGCAGGCTCATTAATTTGAAATCCGTTTTAAACTAGAATCAGCGTATCGCGTCTAATTTATTCACTCCGAGTGACTATGGCTAGAATTTATGTCAGAAGCTGATTGCGGCACAATTAGAGGTGTTCACTGTTCAACATACACTGTGGTGACTTTTCCAACAGCATCCAATCTTTTGAGATGTCATGAACGTGTTATTCTGATATCTATTGTGAATAGCTTGCAAGTATGGATTTGGCACTCAAAGATTATGGCTTCGTAATTAGCATTTAAATAATCTTAAGAATAACTTTTAATTGGAAATGTAGATTATTATTATTATTATTATTTTGTTTTATCGTTTAATTTTATTTCAATATTTTTTATTACATATGAATATATTATTCAAACTTTTTTAAAAAATAGATGCGTATGCATTTACCGAATATAGTTTACGGTAAATTATATCTTTAACCATTTGCGGCGCAAGACAATTCGGATCATTTAAATTATACTGCCACCAGAATTCAAGAACTAAATTAAACTAAAAGAAATTTTAAGGTTAAAAAAAAAAAATAAAAAAAAAAAAAAAACGACCTTTTCTAATATGTTATAAACGTAAATTTTTGCTAAAAAATTTCCGGGATGAGTTTTTGCAGCTGGATCTTAAATTTTGCGTCCTCGCAGTGAGGACAGCACACGTTAAGGGGTTAAAAAATCTTAATTTGAAGGTATAAGTAGTATATATATTTATCATGAACTTTTGTATTCAACTTTGTCTTTGAGGTACCATGAATGAGTATTAAACATCTATCGTATATTGCTTGTAAATATGGATTTTACTCTCAAAGATTATGGCTTCGTAATTAGCATTTAAATAATCTTAAGAATAACTTTTAATTGGAAATGTAGATTTTTTTTTTTTTTTTTTTTATCATTTAGTTTTATTTCAACAACTTTATATTACATATGAATATATTATACAAACTTTTTTAAAAATATATGCGTATGCATTTACTGAATATAGTTTACAGTAAATTTTATTTAAAAAAAAAATCCAATTTGAAGGTATAAGAAGTATATAGCTTAATCATGAACTTTTGTATTTAACTTTATCTTCGAGGTGTCATGAATGCGTATTAAACGTCTATTGTATATTGCTTGTAAATATGGACTTTGCTCTCAAAGATTATGACTTCGTAATTAGTATTTGAATAATTTTGAGAATAACTTTTAATCGGAAACGTAGATTTTTACTTTTGCTTTTATAGTTATCTATTCTTAACTTTTATTTCAATTAATTTTATATTACATATTCATTTAATATATAAAATATTACAAAAATGAATTTTTAATGCATGCACGGAATCTAGTTTACGATTAGTTTTAAACAAATAAATAACTTTGAAGTTAGAGGAGGTAATTAACTTTTAATGATGAATTTAAAAGAAGTCTTTATATTCTGCATATAGATTGGATATCAATATCGATTATATTCAAGTAATTGTTTTTCAGATAATTAATAGTTTATAAAATTTCAACGTCTTATAAAGCATTCTTGTCAAGTTACATGCAAGTGGTCGGCAAGTAAGTAAAGTCATGTTTAAATTAATTGTTTGTCTTATTTCTAAAGTTCATTTTACTTATGTATTTTTAATAGTTTAGGTGCCTATTCGTGCTATGGAGAAAATGTATTTAAATCCAATTGAAAGTTTCTTTAAAATTTAAATTTATTAAGTTAAATTAATCGATCCTACTTTATAATATTAGATATTTGATTTATATCATAATTTTAAATATTTAATTTTAATAAAATTTATACACACTGAAATAAGTATTTATCAAGAAACTTCATTATCCCTGAAGCTAGAGTGAATGAGCTATAGATTAAACCATTAACCGGTTTGACCGTACATCCAACAACCCTACATTTATTATAGGCGGTGCTGGTATAGTATACAGACACTATTTCTGTAACTAATTGTATAAAGTGACACTGGTATTTTTTCAAAGTATTTATTTGGAATAATTTTAGATGAAACAACATGACACTTCAAAGGTTAAATAACAGGAAAATTAGCATGCAGTAATGATAGTGTGAGCTGAAATATGATGTAAAAAAAAAGAACCGGTTAAGAAACCTAAATAATCGATTAAAACAAAATTTTAATTTAAAATAAACTGCTTATGTTTATTTAAAGAAATATAACTCATATGTAATTTTTTATTTATTTTATTTTATTTTATTTTACTTTATTATTATTATTATTATTATTATTGTTTGTTATTGTCTGATAGAAGAAGATGCATTATTATCATGCATTTGGTATGTAACATAATTTTAATTTATTTTAATAAAATAGATATTTTTAATGGAACTTTATTAGCTGTGCTGATAAAAATATTATCAGATGTTTTTAACAACTCAACGTACAGGGAAAAAAAAAAAAAAAAAAAGAAAAACAAAAAGAAAAAAGGGGGGGGGGATTAATTATACATTTATGCTTATAATGAAATCTTTAAGCATATTAAAAATATATATAGAAATAAAATTACTGTCTGATATATAAATTTTAAAAATATGATCTCTTTTTACGTTATAATTTTTGTTTATCTATCTATCTATCTCAATATATATATATATATATATATATATATATACATATACTTCTTAGGATCCTTTATTAGCTTTGAAATTAAAGTGAATAACATTTAGAATAAGCAGCTTAGCACACAAATAAAATCATTTAATTCTCTCTGTGTGTGTGTGAGTTTAAACTTACTATAAAATACTTATGTTTACTTTAAAAGAAAACTGATGAGCAAGTACAGCTGTTCGTCGTTGTTTCATATAGTATGATTCATTAATATCTAAATTCCGTTTGTGTCTTAACTGTACTTAGAATTTAAGCTTAATATATATATATATGTGTGTGTGTGTGTGTGAGTTAAAAATAAATAAATAAATAAAATAAACACATAATTTTTTTGAAAATTATGAAAACTAATTTTTTATGCTGTCAACAGATTCCTACAGTAACTTTTAGTAAAAGTTAATACTTATTCTAACAAATATAATACAAACAAATTTCACTTCTATGCACCCAGAATTGACAGAGATATTTAGTTTCAAAATTTGAATTTTTTTTTTTTTTCATTTTTTCAAGTTTTATTAAAAAAATTTAACCGACCGCCTAATTGTTTCAATTCAAAACAATTGTTTGTTCATTTATTTATTTATTTTTTAATGGTGGCTGCTAACAAAGTTCTTAATCATAAAAAAATAATAAAATTAATAATAATAATAAATTAAATTTCTTGTTATTTCTCAAAAATCCTATTATTAAATCAAAAGTAGATTTTCACTGTACATTCATAAATTTATAGTCAGCTGGTACAGCGCGGATAACTGAAATTCAATGAAGTTACATACTTAGTTTTTCAAGTATAATATTGGTTTAAAAAAATGGGTAAAAGAAATTTATAGTACGAATATTTTTTTTTTTTTTTTTTATTGAAAAAAAATGAAAAAAAAAAACTTTTTAATTGTGAATAACGATAAAAAAAAAAAAAAAAAAAAAAAAAAAAAAAAAAAGTCTGGAGTGACTCCACTTGATTTTCCGAACATTGAGTAAGTAACAGTTTTGTAGATAAAGTAAAGAAAGAGGAGTTGTTAAACAAATAAAAGAGAGAACACCATAATAGAGTGTTTGAGTATTTTTCTCCATATATTACACGATGTTTTATTTAACGCTACTAAACATTGAGCCCATAGATCATAATGATAAAGAATTTTTCGTTGTGTCCCTGTAAAAACCAATAAATGCTAGATTCACTAAAATGCTTACAGTTAGTGCAACAGTGAATTATAATATTCATACAAATTTTCAGCTCAATTGAATAAGGCGTTTAGATGCTATCGCACTTCTAAAAATTTGGTCCCATAGGCCATAATGATAAAGAAATTTTCTTTGTGTCCCTGTAAAAAACTGTAAGTGCTAGATTCACCAAAATCTATACAGTTGGTGCAACTGTGATCTGTAACATGTGTAAAAATTTTTTGCTCAGATTAATAAGGCGTTTAGACGCTATCACACTTTTAAAAATTTGGCCCCACAATCATAAAGAATTTTTCTTTGTGTCCCTGTAAAAAAACTATAAGTGCTAGATTCTCCAAAATCTATACAGATTGAGTATGTGTATAATTTTTTTGCTTAATTGAATAAGGCGTTTAGATGCTATTGCACTTTTAAGATTTTGGTCCCATAGGCCATAATGATAAAGAATTTTTCTTTGTGTCCCTGTAAAAAAAAACTATAAGTGCTAGATTCATCAAAATCAATAGGGTTTGTGCTACGGTGACTTGTAACATGCGTACAACTTACAGCTCATTCGAGCAAAGCGTTTAGACACTAGCGTGCTCACTCACACACATACACACACACACACATGCATACACACATGCATACACACATACATACACACACACATACATCATCGTAAAAATAGTGAAAACGGACTCAGGGAACCTCGAAACGTACAGAAACATCGAAATCTCAAATTCGGATTTTTGACATGATTACAATACTTTCCTCACTATAGTGTTCGGAAAGTAAAAAGAATGAATGAAAGATTTTAAAATGAGTAATGCCCAGATTTACTATTATCTTCTTAAACTAATAATCGATGGCAAAATAATAAGAATCATTATAAGTTACAACAAATCTAAAACTAAATTTATGGTAAATATATAGGTATATAAAGTATTAAAAATTCTTCTAATATAGTATAACAATAGACTTTCATGTTAATAAATTCGAATATTTCCATTTGACTAAAATTCAGAAATAACAATAATTTACTTTATTTGACAAGTTATAAATTTTTCTGTATCACGATATAACAAATTTACTTTAAATGAAACATGATAATAAGCGCAACGTTCTTTTCGAAAAATCTGAGAATATGTGCATTATTTTGTTAGAAAACGAAAACAAAATATGTGGATTCACATTTTTCTCTTTCTTCGTACTTATTTTTTAAACTCATTACTTCTTATTTCCGTTCTTTAATATCCTTTTTCTTACTTACAATTAAAGTACGAAATTTAAAGATTATCTAAAGGATTTACGCAAGTAAAATGATAATAGAAATATGTTAGCATTTATTGAATTACGCATACAATTTATATAAATCTTTAAAATTAATCATAAAAAATGTTTCTTTATTCTAGCTAATCAATGATGATGATGAAATTTAATATTTTTTACTTTCAATAAAACAGACTAAGTTAAGAAGAACTTGAAAGAAAATTTTCTCTCTGTCTGTATCAGTTTCATGTTACTTTACTAGCGCCATCTATTGTGCAAAAATCAAATTTTCTTTCCGCCCAAAAGTCAGAAGGCTACTACATTTCTCTACCGATCAATATAGGACAAATTTTCTACATTCCTCTGTACTTCGGTTAAACAAATACCTTGTACAGCGCGAAATATTTACGATGCACATCTTTTTCTGTTCGTTTGGAACATGTAAGTTCATTAATTTCCAAAGTTATATAAAGTTATTCTTTCAAAGTTTGTATATGCATAGAGAAATCATTCGAACATGGGAAGAATGTGCAATTTTGGAAAGAATTCTAAAGCATAGACATAAACTTTAATATAATATTATCTGGTAATAGAAAATTCTACTTTTTGAACTTGTAAAAATGGAATTTAAAAATTGAACTAACTATAATTCATTAATCTTTTTTTTAATGTAATATTCTTTTCCATTTACAATGCATGTTATTATAAGATAAATGAAATACCCAATCATGTATATTCATTTTTCTTTTCGTTTTTTCTTTCCGTTTAAATACCAAACAAATATCTACATTAGTCAATGTGAAGAATGTGTATTTTAGAAAGAAATCTAAAATTACATTATAGCGTAAAAATTACTATACGTATATCATTTATGACAGTGAAAATATTTATATTTTTAAATATTGAGAGCAGTTTTTCAAAATAAAATAATTCTTGGTATAGTTTGTGTTTAATTATATACATACAATAAATTCCTTTGCGTTTAAAGTACACATTATTGGAAAATTGTTTGACTATTCGACAGAGCACATTCATTTTCTTTCTTTTATTTTGTGTGTGTGTGTGTGTGTGTATGTATGGGTACAAACGGGTGTATAAATGAAGAAATTTGCTCCTCATATAAGCTATGTTGTTTATTTATTTAAGAACAATTAATTTAAAGAATTTTAATAAGAATCATTTTAAGTGTAGGATTAAAATTTTCGAAAAATAATCTATATATACAAGGTGACACAAAAAGATTGAAACGCGGTTTAATTTTTTACCTGTTAAAGATGAGAGGATAATGTAATTTGCAAAATAAGATAGGAAATAAAACTACACTAATAAAAATATCTTCTTGTTAATTTTAAAAAAATTACATTTTTTAAAATTTTATACGACCCCTCTAGACAAACTCGGACAGTTAGAAAGTTTTTGTTTTCAGTGCAACAACATCATTTCAAAAATACAACTGAATAAATTATACATAATTGAAAACTGAACTCTGATTACAGGGACCATATATCAGAATAGAAATGTAAATTTGTGACATATTATAAAAAGATAAAATGTATCATAGCATTTGCATGTTTCAAAATCGTTATTAAACAAGATGCTAAATTCGAAACACATTTTAAAATTCTAAGGATAAATGCATTAAAGAGTTTTTCGACACATTAGGTTTTTGATCTAAAACTTTCCGTTATCAATTTGTAAATGATCCCTATTCTCATCGAAAAGTCAGCTTTTTAAATGATACGAAAATATAGCATAAGTACTTTTTTCCTGTATCATAATTCGGTTGGTTTTAAAGATATAGTTATGCGTTTTTTTTTTTTTTTTTTTTTTTCTAATGTTCTTGTTGAATGAAAAGGAAAAACTTTGTAATAGACAAAATTTGCGTAGAGGGACTGTTTAAAAATTTAAAAAATGTAACTTTTTAAAAATTAATGGGAGGGTTTTTTTCATAAAGTAGTCGTCTTTCCTACCTTAATTTGGACGTTTGTTCAATTTACATTGCCCATTGACCTCTAACGGGTAAAGAAATAAAGCGTGTTCCAACCTTTTTGGAACACCCTGTATGTATATATATATATATATATATACATATATTATATAACTTTAAAATATTTTTAGATGTTTCTGGTTTGTCTAATATAAAAAGAACTGTTTTCAAGAACGAAATTTAGCTTTAAACTTATACCACTGTTTAAAAAAAATAAAACTTCTTGTTCATTGTAAGATTCTTTAAAAAGAAGATTTTTATTTAAATACAGTGGTGTAAAATGTGCTCGAAGCTTCCATCCCTGTGTTTTCTGACGACTGAAAATGGTTTATAATTTGAAAACTTGGTACAGCAGTTTTGTATTATTTTATTTATTCATTTATTTATTTATTTCGGGGGAGGGTTACTGTAAAACACATTTTTGGGAACTTGTGGTTAGTTGGTTGGTTGTAGGATTTAAGGACGACTGACTACTCTAGGGTCCTAGGCCTATAGGTGGAGCGCCTTTCATGGGAGTCTTTCTAAGTGGTTCTAGCCCGTATTTACGCAGGGAACTTGTGGCAAATGTTTACTTAACCTATAAAACCTCTTTTTTTTTTTTTTTTTTTTTTTTTTTTTGATAAAGAAATATATTTGTCTGAAAATATTATATTATCAGTTCAAAATTTAAAATATTAAATATTCAAATTTTTAAATATTATTAAAGTTGAAAAAAAAAAAGAAGTAACTTCTGTTGAACAAATTCCTCAAAAATTACAAAAATACATCATGTGGCTTGGAAGAAATGCAGCACCAAAGATGAGTCACCTAATCATATGACTAATAGTTACACAAATAAGTCATAAAGTCCTTATTATTAAGGATCGTCAAAGTGCTATTGATACTCTCCTTAATATTGGTAATTGTACTTCATTCTATTTCAAATACTCTGAAATAATTCTTTTTTTTTCCATTTATTTAATTTACAATATGGTATTTTTTCATTGTATTAATTAAACCCTAACGGGAAATACTGCACTTTAAAATTTTAACAAAGGATTCAAACTGAAATTTCAGATTTGAAAAATAACAAATTTTTGTTTCTTTCTTTCTGTAAAATATCTATAACTGGATAATACGAAATGATTTTTAAATTGTAATAGTTAAATTAAAAATGGTATACGTTAATAAATATCTTTCTAATAGATTCAGCATAGTTTATCAGAGAACATACATCAATGTTCCCGTAAATGTTTGATCAGCAACGTACTTCGCGTTTGATGCAACTACAAGGTGCATCATAATTTTTCAATTACGAAATATATCTTTAATAAGAAAAGCAAATGTTTTTATGATTTTGAAAGTTCATAAACCTACAAACTGTAACGCAGTGGTTTACATAGATTAAATAATACATAAAAGTAAACCTCGAAAAAAAAGGCAAGGAATAAATAACAACTCTCTCTCTCTCTATATATATATATATATTTTAATATTATTTTTTTTAATAACCACCACAGTAATTTTTTGCTTATGTAAGACAGTTTCAAATTTTTCAGATCTTAATAGAAGAGATCCGTAAATGAATTTTTGAAATAATCTTCAGTTTCTTTTTTCTTACTAAGATATACAGAAAACTGCAAACGATCATTATCTTTAAGCCAGCCTCTTTTGTTTATACAAATAAGAATGTATATATATATATTATTTAAATTCAAAAAAAGGGGGGATAAATTTATATGCTTATTTTTAAGTTTAATTTATCTCTGTATCAAATCTTTATTAAAGGCAATAATTTGATCAGTAATTGATAAAGTAATTTAATCATTAATCGATAAAATAAGTTTAATTGATAAAATAAGTTAAAAATCCCTGCAAATAAATGCAAACACAAAAGGCGAGTTTTATTAACTATAATTTTGAATTAAGACCCATTTCTAGGAATTCAAGCTAGAATTTTTCGCAATTCCAATAATTCATCATATTTATAATGTACATAATAATGTTTGAGCATCTAGAAAATTATAGACTAGAAATTCTGGATCATTCCGTCTATTTTTATTTGTTTATTTTATGCGCATAACTCGCTAATCTATATTTCTAGTTTAGGCATTCAGAAAATGACTAGTTAATCGTTGTAGATAAGGGCTTTATAATATATATATAAGATGATAATAATAATAACATCCATGTGTTGAGGCTCGCCATACTAAAATTTCCAAAGCAGCCCACAAAATCTTTTCTCTCTTCCTGACAGATCCGATTTAAACCACTATTTTTCAAGCTACAGTCACCGGGTTTATGGTTTTTAATTCAGAAAACTATGATACAATTTAAAGAAATGTGTGTTATATATCGAAATTTTGACACTGTAACATGAATGAGAGGGCTGGACTATTGTGGTTCACGTCATTTTCATGCAACTCAAAATGTCTAAATTAAAGTACAGTAGCTATCTTCTTAAAAGATACATTTCTTAGAAGGGCATATATTAAGAAAGTGATTTTTAATGACCATTCATAAATAATATTAATGCATTCTGTAACCATTTTTCATTCATTTCCGAACGTTATACACAAAATTTATATCAATGTATTTAAATGTTCTGTCAATATACATTTCAGTAACATTCAAATATACATATATTAAGAAAGGGATTTTTTAACGACCATTCATAAACAATACTAATGCTATTAATGCTGCTAATGTAACCATTTTTCATTAATTTTCTAACGTTATACACAAAATTTATGTCAATATATTTAAATCTTCTGTCAATATACATTTCAGTAATATTCAAATATACATAAAAAAAAAAAAAAAAAAAAAAAAAAAAAACTATAGATTTTATTAGTTTTATTTTACAGAATAAAAATTTAAAATGTTTCGAAAACGAAAAAAATAATAATAATAATAATAATAATAATTTTTACTAAATAGCAAATTTTACCATACAAAAATTTGAATAAATAAGGCATTCAAATCAACCAAATGCAATTTTTTATCACTATTTGTTAATGTATTATTTATATTCAACTCTCAAACGAATGTAAAAATACATATTTTCCTATTTGTTAACTTATTAGCGTATACATGTCTAATATATTTGAAATCAGTGCATTCAAATATGCTGCAAATACGTCTGGATCTACTACCATACATCCTTCGATGAAATCCGGATGCCATCTCACCTGCCACTACCCTACAGATTATTACATTCTCGTGATATTGGAAAACTCCAGAACTCATCTGTAATCTCCAGGGCCTGTCAAGTATATCTCATATATATAGAAGTCATCGTGAAGGTTTTGAGAATGTGGAGATCCGAGAGAAAAATTTTGATGCGTGTAGATATACCTATATATATAGTTAAGAAAAATTAAATAAGGCATTGAAAGAAATTTTCATGCGTGAATTTCAAAATATGCGCTAGATGGTGATTTGTTTATTATCTATTGCACTAAATTAATTTATAAATAAGTTTCTATTGTAATACAGGGTATTATAAAAAAATTTGTGATTTATAAGATTTTTTTTTTCTTTTTTACTGTTACTTATAAATAAGGAAATATGGAATAAATAATGGTGTATAATAAAAATAATATTTGTTTATGCTCACATTTTCCAGTTTCTGTTTTTCGTTCTATTTTTATGTTTGTGTGTGTGTTTTTATGCAGAATACTTGTGTTTACCTCAGGTGTTTAACTATATTTATTCAAATAGTTTTATTTCCTTAGATATCTCTCTTGTGCTTACCTCATATAGTAACCTATGTGTTTGCCTCTACTTGTGTTTGACTCAGATACTGATCTATATTTATTCGCATATTTCTATTTCCTTTAGATAACGTTCTTTCTATCTTTCTCTCAGATATTTATTTCATATACATATGAATCAGTAAAATCATTTTATGAAGCAAAATTATAATTTTAATGATATTAAAATAGCATGAAGGGCCTCTAGCGGCGAATATATTCTTTGAACGAAATTACGAAATATTGTTATATTCATCATTTATCAACTGGCGTCTCAGGCGCTTTACAGACTCAAATAATGAAGAAAAATGTCGACGATTACGTGAATTAGATTACGTTTCTAATTACATTACGTTTTTTATTTTATGTGTGATTTGAATTGTTTATATTTTTACCTTATTCTGTATATTTAAAGTATTAAATTCATGTGTGTTTGTGTGTGTATTAGTATCATAAATTTTGTGGACGCTGTATCTCATGGGCCAATGCAGAAATATAATGAAACTTGGTATTTAGTTGGACCTTGGCCTAAACTGGTGCTGATTACATTTTGGGATCAATCGCTCAACAGGTGCCGCTGTCATCCAATGTTTTTATTTTTATTTATTTATTTATTTATTTTCAAAAATTTTAACATGGCAGTATAGAACAAAATTTCATATAAATGTGCATAATGATTGTGAAATTAATATGACTTCTTGATAATAGTAGTAGTGAACTAGGAAAAAAATTATGTGCATGTAGGAACGATTACGTTCTGTATCTAATGAAGATTTAACATCTGAAAACGAATATTCTGAAAATTAGTGGGCCGCAGGAGCTTAGTTGGACGCGTCTGACTTGTAATTAGAGGTTTGCAGATTCGAAACTTGAGCCGGTCAAAAACCATCGAATAATTAATGATGGCTGGTGTACGTAAAATCCGTTGTTGTTGCAATGCCCTTCTATGTTCCATAAAATTATACATCTGGTAGCTGTTGAAACGAGAGATATCCCCTCCACGGAAGACAAAAATTGGGATGGCATGTTTGCGAACCCCTCTAAGGAAGAATTTCAGACAGTTGCCAACTAAGCATTGCGTAACTCCAGTTTGACGTAAATCCTACTCAACGTCGATCTGAAAATAATTTTCTTAGTACTGATGATGGTGATTAAAAGCTCAGATTTATAAAATGATATCCAGTTTTGCTTGTTTGCTTATACGAGATTATCAGTTCCCATATTAAAGATTTAAAAATATATTTTTTTAGATTGATACGTAAAATTATGTTGTATTTCACGAATCCATGTACTACAATACATTAATTTAAAATAATTCAATTTTTGGGAAATTCGCCGGTTATTATTCTGAAAATGTCCCAATTTTTATGATGCGCAACATGTTTCCTTTATATTAGTAAGTGGTTGATGTTTTCTAAAAAACTGTGATAATGGTTAAACAAATAACCAAGATAATTGGACTTTAATAATTTTGTCAAGGCAAATGTCGTTTGTTATATCCTGGAAATCATAGAAGATTTCGTACTGAATGAAGATTTACTACGCTGACAAAAATATATATATATATATATATATATATACCGGCTTCATCTAGAACGAAAAAGTGGTCATTTTCTAAATCCCTAAACCAGAAATATAGATTTCCGAGCTATGCGTATAAGGCACGCCAATAAGCTGAATGTACGAAATGATCGAGAATTTCTAGTCTATACCTTTCTAGATGGTGAAACAATATTCTGAATATTCTGAATCCTTTGTATTGCGAGAAATTCTCGCTTAATTTTCTGGAATTGGATCAAGATTATAGTTGCTAAAACATGCCTCTTGTATTCACATTTATTTGCTGAGATTTATAAATACGTTTGACCTCTATAAAATAGACAAATGCTCTAGAATTCTAATAGGGGTCTCTATAACTCGCTTTCAAAGGGGACTAGAATTTATAAGGATGACATGGAACTATTTTTACTAGAGTCACAATCTAGACTCTAGACATCAGTTACAGAATTTTTTCTCAGTGTATCTGAAAACAAATCTTCCAGAGATAAGTTCTTTTAGTTTTCAGGATAAAGATTAAAAGTTTAGTTTTATCGAATGATATGCAGTTTGTTTGTTGATCAGATCAGTTTTCATATAAAACGCATAATATGCATATAATGCCGGAAATTATACGGTGTCTGATGTATAGATCCATCTTTTATGTTGACAAACATCTGTCCATAACTTTATTCAAAATTTATTGCATAACACACAAACACACGCACACACACACAAAAAAAAAAAGAAAAGAAAAAAAGATACATACATATTTTGTAATTTCTTTACTTCAATGGCATTTTTTTCCTCCAATAATTCTTGACATTTTAAAAACAGCATATTGGATTGTAAGAAGTCTGATATAGTAGGAAAAAAATACTTCAAGCAAATTATAGATTTGTACCCTAGAGCAAATAAAGGTCATAACACTGATAACAGTTATACTATAGTGTATGATAAGTGGTCGATAGCTGCGGGGAAAAAAAAACGAAATATGGAATAATGCATGTGAAATTCTACCGCAATAAATCTAGGTTTATATCTATTTTCACAAAAGCAAGTTTTTTTTTTTTTTTTTTTTTTTTGAAAGCATATCTATGTATTTTTCATGCCATATATCAGTAAGTCACATACATTCTTGAATTCCAATTTTGCATGAAAGGTTCTGAGAATCAATTCTTTGGGCTACCAATTCGTAAGTCACGCGTGTCTTTTATCTGTTGATTACAGGTTTCAAGTGTGACTCGTCACGTTTCACGTTCACAGTGCTGAATCACGTTTGTGAATTGGATGTCGTGAAGTTGGGAGACTTTAAGTGTTTTATTAAGGCAGCAAAATTAAATGATAACGCTAAGTAATTTAGCACAAAAATAGAATTTTGGGTGTAGAGCCGGGCGGGAGGTTTGTATTATCACGAGTGTGAAATATCACGAGTCAAATGGTTATATTTGCAATATAAATTTAATGTTATGGAGACGGGAGGTGTTTGAGTATGCTGTTAAAAAGACAAAAAGCTTATTATGTTATGTTTTCTTTTTTCTGTTTTTCTTTAAAAAAATTTCAGATGATATTCAAGAAGATTCGTGCATTTGTAAATCTGGATCCTTTCAGGAAAAAAAAATTACCTTTGAAGCTATTTTTTTTAATGGGTATTTTGAAAGAAAATGATAACACGTCTACGTAAAAGAGAGTAAGTTACATATGAATAACTCCTTGTAAAACATGCTTCATTCAACAAAACTATTCATAAACAAAAATTAATTAGGTAATAAATGTAAAATTTTAAAGAATGTATATATTTAGCTATGTAAAATAAAAAAAAATAAAAAGAAATCGTTGTTCATACAAATAATGTTCACTTTTTTAATCATTTTTTATGAAAAAATGCATAAAAACGAAGTAGTAAAAAAAAAAAAAAAAAATTAAAAAAAAAATAGAACTGGCACCCCACACTGAAAGAGAATTCTGCAACTGATAGCTGAAAAATAAATTCTAGCTCTAGTAAAAATTATCTTGTGCCTTTGATAACGAGTTCGAGGAACCCCTATTAGAATTGTGGTCAAACACATTTAAAAATGTCTGCAAATACGTTTGACGTTTTAGTCAAGTACCGCTTAAACATATCGTGAAATAGCCGTAAAGTTAATGTTATTGTTTTAAATTAAAAAAAAAGAAAGTGTCATATCATTTGTGCTTTCTGCAACTGTTAAAGCGGTTGCCCCCTCAATTTTATGTATTATTTTACGTTAACAAAATGCTTATTATATCTTTTCAACATACAGGAATCTGAAGTTATAACTGGCATTCAACAATCAAGGAAATCGAAAAAATTAGAGAAATCTATTTTAAAAAACATATATGCAAAAGTCTTAACCACCAACATTTCCTCACTAATGCATTATCTAAAAGAAAAGAAAGAAAGAAAAAAGACGAGAGAGAGAGAGAGAGAGAGAGAGAGAGAGAGAGAGAGAGAAAGAAAGAATTGTTGTTAATGCTGTTACATACGGTTTAAGGCCGATTGTCTACATTTGAGACCTGGGTAAGATTACCTTCATTAGGGGGTCCTTCAATGGTGTCCTAGCCCGTATTCATGGCAGTGAAACTGGGAAACTCCACACAGCCAGGCGACTCGGACATGTCTATAGGTTTCCAGGATCGTTTTGGCGATAGACATAATTGACCTACCCTATAGTCCTAACTTATGACCATTAGGATTCTTACTATGGTTTTATTTTAAATTCAAATCTACAGAGATCGAAGAAAAACCATACAAGAGATGAAAACAACAATAACATTGTTTGTAATGTCGATTCCAATAAACTAATTCAGGTAAGGCATGCAGAATTTCGAGTAGAGACTTCGTTTTTTGTCTCCTCATACATATATATGTATGTATATAATATATATATATATATATATATATATATATATATATATATATATATATATATATATATATATATATATATATATACCCCAAAAGTTATTCAATATCTTTCTTTTATACAGCCCGTGAAGCAACCGGTATAAATATATACGCATACAAAATATTTTAATAATTAAGCTATCAATAACACTTTAAATGAAAAGAAAAATACCGTTGTATTTAAAAAGAGGTTGCTTTACCAACCCAGTAGAATCGATTATTATTTTTTTTCTTTATGTAATGAATATAACTTAAGGCGTTCAAGTAAAAGGGATAAAATTGTGGTTACTAAAATTGCTAATTAAAGGCAATTAAATTTATCTCTCTTTTTCCACTTTAAATTATGTTTTATCTTTATCTTTATCTTTATCTTTATCTTTATCTTTCTTTCTTTTCTTTCCTTCTTCTTTTTTTTTTTTCTTTTTTTTTTTCTTTTTTTTTTTGTGTGTGTGTATGTGTGTGAGTGTGTACTTACATATATATGTTTTCTTTAATAATCAACATTTATTTTGCTAATTCATTAGCATTATTCTTTACAGTTTTTTGAATTCTGGTATTTTTCATAAACCTTGTATCTGTACACCAAAAATAAAATATCGAATTTAAATTTGGGATTGAATATTTATTTGTTTTTAAAAATAAATCAAATTTAAATTTGTTCAAAGTTAAATAAACAAAAACATTTTTAAACGAATATTAGTATTAATAAAATGAAAACAAGTTTTTGCCGCTTAAAAAATTGAGAGAAAAATGTCATAGCATTGAAAATTCTGCACCTACACCAAATCCAATAAAATAATACAATAAGCATATTGTTTTACTTGTCAATACATTAATTTATAAGTTTTCCTTCGCTACAAATTATTGCTATGAATTTATGTAAGAGTTCGCTATAGAAAATTATTCAATTTATATTGTTAAAAATTTGTTTTTATTATTTATGTTACATAAATCTAAATAACAATTTAAAATTAGTGGTAAAAATAGGGTTAAAATATTGCGCAGTTTTTAAATTACTTATTAAGCTATAACCTTGAAAACTATTACTTGCATAAAACATGGATAGCAAAGAGAATTTATGAATGATATATTTTATGGCTATCATTAAAATAATTTTATTATACTAATAAGTAACATTTAGAAAGATATGAGTAATAACAATTTAAAATGAATATTTAAAATGGGAAAGTTCTATTAAAACAAAAGAATTTAACATAAATATCAAAGACAGCAAAATTGACAAAAACTTTGAATTCAGGGATAGTCTCTGAAATATTTCATCCCTGCTTATGACAAAAAACAAAATAACATTTCAGAAGAATATTTTGTAGTATATTTAAAATATTTTTATTTTAAGTTAATATTGTGTCATTTCTTTACACATTTCATTTATTTATTTATTTATTATTTTTTTTAAGAACTAAAATTAGGTTTAAATGCAACTGATTTACGTATACAATATAATGAGAAAGCAATTTCTGTATTGAAATTATATTGAAAATGTAGAGTTGAAATTTTTATTTGATTGTCATACATTCTCAGAAATTTCATCTCAAAGAGCATATAAACATAAATAAAGGAAACTATAAAAATATAATATTTCGCAAATGATGCGTAAAAATCCCCACTTGTTATCGCATACTGAACTATACTAAAAGTACTCAAGGGTTTCCAAGGCTTACAACATTTTAAAAAAGCGTAAAATCCGGTGAGTTAATTAAGTAAAATATCACATTTCATATTAAGAAAAATGCTGTTTTAATTAAGCATATTTTTTTCAGGCGTCAGTTATTAATTTTTTTTTTTTTTTAACATAATGAAATTAAGTCTATGCTCCTTGTAATAAAGATAAAGCTGGCACTACTTAGGATAAAGAAAATTCCTTTCAAAGATACTGATTCAACGTAAAATCTCATTTTTCATTTCAGCAAAATAATAATAAAAACAAAAAGACACTTTAACAATAATTTTTATTAGACTAATATTTATCCCATAAGAGAAAAAAAAATATAAAGACAATCAATAGTCTAATTATATACTGAAGTGAATACCTTTACAGTCCTCTGCTTTTCTTTCTCAATCCCGTTAACGTCAACAAATAAATGAAACAAATAATTAGACCTGGACCAGCGGTAATTAAGTGCAGAAATGAAGATAAATTCTTTTCGCGCTCCATACTGCAACAATGTATTTTGCTTATTTTTGCGTATTTTTTTAATTTATTTTAGTTTGCTGTGAATGTTTCTTTAAAGGTAGCGTTAGTTCAACATAGCAAAATGCAGTGTTCGGCTTAATTGTGTTTCGAGCGAAGTTCGTCAGAAAGATTGAGGAGAATGAAACTTAATTTAAAATTAGTTTTGTGAACAGAATATATGCTGAATATATATAGTATTGTACTTAATAGTTTACAATTGGAAGTGGTAAAACGAAAGGAACCGCTTTTGTTGCCTCTGCATTAGATAATTTTTCAAAATTAAACAGAACAGTTATTTCGAAACGCAATATACAACACAATAATTTCTAAAAATAATTTACAAAGCTTTTATATATGGAAAAGGAAACAATTTTTTAAACATACACCAGACAACTTCTAAACAAAAGAAACGCGTATAAACAGGTATTAGAAAACATTAGAACGTTCCTCTTTCTTTTTTAAAAGTAGAAAACAAAATTGCAGTCTACATATTTGTTCAGGAATAAACAATATTGAAATTTGTTAACCATTCCTTCTTGTGATGCCATTATTTGCCCCACGCATTATATTCCATATGATAAATTTAACATTAAATAATTTTATTTTGCTTAAATTTTTCAAAGGAGACACTCTTAATTTTTACCAATTAAATAAATTGTGACAATAGACTTACAGATTTTTTTTTTTTTTTTTTTTATCGAAATACATTCTGTTTATTAAGCAAAATAATTTCTAAAATAATTTTATTAAGAATTTACATTTGTAATTTATGCAGTTCGATCTGTAATTATTATGATGATAATAGTCTAATTTAAATTAGAAATCTGTTTGATTATTTCAGTTAAAGAACGATTTTCAATCTAAAATTTCCAAAAGACTGATTTTAAATTAAATTAAGTTAAAGTTAAATATCATGAACAGATCAGCAAACCGATTTCGCCTCGGAGCCATGAAAATCTTCAATGCAGTTGTCAATGGTTACCCTAACAGTACACTTATCCACAATACATCCTAAAGATGTCCCTTTCATCCTCAGGATATCATATAGATGCCTTTTTCATTTTCAGGATATTCTATAGATGTCCTCGAAAGAAGATGTACTGTTAGGGCAATGATTAGTGATGACCATCTCCCTTGGCTTCATCTTTACATGCAAGTCCACGATACGTCTATGTTCTTCAGAGGCTCCACATCGTTACATCTGGTTTCTAATGTTAAGATTTCCACTATCTCCTGATTCAGCTCATAATTGTGAATTTCGTAATTGACCAGTTTTTAATATTTTAAAATTTGATGTTAATTTGGCAATTTCTATTTACTTTAGTTATTATTTTGTCATATTTTATGTCAACCAAAGCATTGAAGAAGGCATGAACAACTTAAAATATGACAAAATAACCACCTTTTTAAATAGAGTTAATAAAAAACACCAAATAAACATAAATTTTCAAAATATTGAAAAACACGACAACTACGAAAATAACAGTTATGCACTGAATCGGGAGACAGTGATAATCTTAGAAGACGAAATAAGTTGTAACGATATGGAACCGCATCACAACATGAACTGAAGGTGGCGCTCCATCCTCCATATAAAAAAGAAGCCAAAAGAGAAGGCCGCCGCTAATCATTAACGAGAACAACAGCATTGAATATGCACGGGTCCCGTGACGAAACTGGTTTGCTTACGTTGTCAAGCTATTTAAATTTAATTTAATTTAATCTCTGTTTTCAACGTAACTAATCAATTTGTATTTTTTTTTCATATTAAATATCTAAAAAAGTATTCATACAAAACTCTTGAAATTTTAGGTTGTTTCACTTGTTTATAGTTTAATCTGACACGTACAATAATATTGTTATTAAAAGTTTAAAAGAAACTTAAAAAAAAATTAAATTGCCATTAAAAGTTAAAAAAAAGTATTCTATTTTAACCTGCATTCGACATCCTAGAATAAGATGAGTCATGTCTTTGTCTAATTAAAAAAAAAAAAAAATGGCAGTAAATATTTTTTTTATGTATAATGATCATGACGTAAAATATAAATAGGTATGACCTGTATTCTACATGCTTGTAAAGAATAACAGAAACTTTATAAGCATTAAAAATTTAATCTATATCGTTTTCAATTAAGAAAGTCAGTTTTGAAATATTTTGAGTATCGATTTTCATAATTAAAATTAACTAAATTCCTTACATTATCGCATAAATAAATAAAATAGAAAATCTCTAATATTAAGTTAAAGTTTAAAAAAATAATAAATACACTTAAATTTAACATACTATTAAAAAGGCTCATTACTAACAGATAATTTTTAAAAAGCAGATGCAACTTAGAAATAAACGCATTGGAAGGTATAAAAACAAATGCGAACAACTTTTGTTCGGTTAGAGAAAATTGTTTTCCTATAATTGTCTATTCTATCCGAAAAATAAAGTACATTTTTACGTTTTCAAACAGACAAAATTTTGTATTTTGTAAATATAGCGTATTAAATAATTCTTTGTTAAACCATATTTTGCATTATTTTTATATGTCTGTGTAACTGATTACTGCTAGAAATTAATGAAGCACATTTATATCCATCTTAAGATATTAAACTATTTTTTTAGTTTTATAAAAAATAAATAAATAAAAGAAAAATAAAAGAAAACGTAGTTGAGAATAAAAGAGAAAATGTGTAAATACTGCGGACATTTTTTTTTTTTTTTTTAAGTTTAAGAAATTCGTGAAAAATTAAATTTGTATTACGTATATAGTTTTCTGTTCAGACCAAAATTCAGGCTTTTTACGGAAAATTTCAGGTCATAAAGGGTGCCCATTCATAAAATTCTATATCATTAACTAGGATTCTATAAAAAATTCCATTTCATAAATTGAAGAGTTTCGTAAAGTTATACTTCATAAACAGGGTTCCAGGAATTTGACAAAAACTAGTCGCCAGCGACCGTATTTCCAGAGCCATGTTTATAAATTGCATGCCAACCATTTGCATAAAAAATGCAAGCATTGTTTATTACTAATATTAACAGGATTAATTTAAATAAAATATCCCTATACTGAATAAATGGATGTTATGATTACGAAAAAAAAAAAAAAAAAAAAAAAAAGGATTATTCTCTGCTGAATATGATTTTTTTAAAATAGAAATTTTGCCTTTAAAAAAAAAATATTTTTAAAATATTTTTTATTTTATAAAATGAGGTCTAAAAAGACCTGCATTGACTCCTTTTAAATATATTCAAATTTAATATTTGCTGTTATTAAAAATAATTGCAACATATACTTTTAAATATTTGATGGAGAGATGCTGTATTCAAGATTTAACGAAAGGAATACGTCTTTCATATCTGATAATTTCATCTTTATGCGTTCATATAAGTTAAACATGGCTCAAGTTTTTCAATAACGTTCCTTATATTTTTTGATTAAAAATTAGCAAACGTGAAACACCATTCCTCTTATAAAATTTCTAGTTTGTTATTACATTTCCTTACATCTTGCGTTATAAAAAACAATTAACACTTTTAGAAATACATAATAAACTTTAATTACCATTGTTTTTAACAAAAACGTCGAGTTGTAAAGATATCATATGCATTATCAATTTTAAAATAGTAAAATTTAAATGTTAAAACCTTTATCTATCACATTATGAAACAGACAAAAAATGTATTTGAAGCATACGTTTTAGTTATGTAATGGCCGTATTACAGGAGAGATTTACGCTCAACTTTTTTACTAAACACAACATTATAGCCAACACACTTAACCTGACCTTGATCAAGGACAGCACATTTTCGGATGATCAACTTTTTCGATGGCCTTTCCAAAGAGTTGACTGTGTTCAAAGTGCTCATCAAAATTGACCAATGGGAGGGAAGGTCACGATTTTTTTCTGGAATACCTCACGCTATCAGTAATAAAGTTAAAAATATGATGTTTAAAATGATAAATTTTAAACGTCAAAACCCTTTATCTATCGAATTATGAAACAGACAATAAATGTATTTGAAGCATACGTTTTAATTATTTAATGTCCGTATTACACGAGAGATTTACGCTCAAGTTTTTACTAAACACAACATTATAGCCAACACACATAGCCAACACATATAGCCAACACACCTTGTTCAAAGACGGATCATTTTTAGATGATCAACTTTTTCGACGGCCTCTCGAAAGAGTTGACTGTGTTCAGCGTGCTCATAAAAATTGACCAACGGGAGGGAAGGACACAATTTTTTTTCTAGAATACTTCACGCTATCAGTTCAGGGTAATCCTATGGACAGCTTATCGGTTTTCTCGTTCGTTCAGCTTCCTCAACTTCGAACGACATTGAATAAACATGTTGAGTATAATGATGTGTTGAGTATATATGCACCCGTGTGATATGGCCGTTAAAGTATTTTTGAAAGATAATTTTGGATGATCAACTTTTTCGACGGCCTTTCGAAGGAGTTGACTGTGTTCAGCGTGTTCATCAAAACTGACCAATGGGAGAGAAGGACACGATTTTTTTTCTGGAATACCTCACGCTATCAATTCAGGACAATCCTATGAACACCTGATGAGTTTTCTTGTTCGTTCAGCTTCTGCAACTTCAAACGACGCAGAATGAACATTTGAGTATAATGTTGTGTTGAGTATATATGCTCTCGTGTGATATGGCCATTAGAGTATTTTTGAAAGATGTATGCAGTAAAAATTATGCATATCACCTCATCTTGGTAATTAATGAGTATTTATTGAAGTGGTATTAAGTATACCATTGGTACATAGAAGTCGAAAAAAAAAAATATTAAGACCTTAAAAAGGGTAAAGTAATATTTACATTTTGTGTTCCTTACATTTTTTGCTACGATTTATGGTTGATTCTTGAGGTAATATAGGGATTACTTGTAACACACATAATTATCGTGAAAAATGTCAAGCGAAAACAACGATATCATCTATAAAACGCATTTTTGTTTTTAAATACAGAAACGGCTACATGTAGCGTCTAGCGTCATGTAGGGAGATTAAAGTAAGGTATATATGACTATTCTTATAAATAACTTTGACATTTTTTCCATAAATTCGATTTTATATCCTTTTTTAACTAATGGCATTTTTACGTACCTCCAGAAGATAGAGGGTTAATATAAAATATAAAATGCTAAAATAGCGATTATAAATAAATAATTAAGAAACCTGTAACGTATTTATATCTGGCAAACAATAGATATAAAATTAAATATAAAAAAATTCTTTTATTGAAAGGTATATTATCGAAGAAACATCATTAATGTTTGTATTTCAGCACATTTTATCAGCGCTAGAAATAAATGCATATTTATTTTGTTACTCATTCTTTTCTCTCTCTCTCTCAATTCATTTGAACGCGTTTCTATAAACTAAAAACCAGCTTATTTAAGAAGTCAGTAGCACATTAATCAACGAATAAAGAAAAGAATTGCGCCACAAAATATTTACAGATAGGAGCCAAGCCCTTTATCGTTTGTCAATGACTTGAGATATGAAAGGAAGAGATATAGATAATGGTATTTTGTCGGGAATTTCTTGAAAGATATTCAATAAAGGAAAGAGGATAGGTATATAACGTCAAAGATTCTCGATTAATTATTAATGACTATTTTCTAAATGTCATTAAAATTGTTTGAATAAAATACTCTAATTCGAAATGGTTAGCGTTTTAGTTACGTAAATTTTTACATTCCCGTGCACTTGCATTTTATTATTGAAAAGATAATAAGACATATATTTTACACTTATTGATTTATATTCATAAATATTCTTAGCATTAAAGATTATTTTCTAAAAGTCATTAAAATTGTTTGAATTAAATAGTCTAGTCAGAAACGGGTAGCGTTTTGATTATGTATAAAGTTTTATATTCCCGTGCATCTGCATTTAGCTAATTAATATCAATGTTAAAAAGTATTAATAGGTTGTATGATTTAAGTTTATTAATTCATGTTCATAAATAGTCATTTATTAATGACTATTTTCTAAAAGTAATAAAACTTGTTTAAATAAGATACTCTGGTTAGAAATGGGTAAAGTTTTAGTTGCATATAAGGTTTTATTCTCCCGTGTACTTGCATTTTAATGATTAAATACAATATTAAAAAGTTATTAATAAGGTATACCTTTTACACTTATTAATTTATATTGATAAATATGCATATGATTAATAAAATTTTTTCTAAAAGTCATTGAAATTTTAGAATAAAACGTTCTTTGTTAGAAATGGTAGCGTATTAGTTACATATAAGGTTTTATATTCCCGTGCATTTGCATTTTGATAATTGATATCAATATTAATTAAATATTAATAAAATATATCTTTTACGCTTACTAATTTATAATCATGAATAGTCATATCACTAATGATTATTTTCTGAGAGTCATTAAAATTATTCGAATAAAATACTCTTGTTAAAAACGATTGGCATTTTAGTTACATATAAGATTTTAAATTCCCATGCGCACTTGCATTTTGATAATTAATAAAATATATTTAAAAATATTAATAAGACATACCTTTTACGCTTATTAATTTATATTTCAGATGTTTTATCATGATATGAGGTATATTTCTATTTACTTACATACTCTCCTAAAATGAAATCATGAAAATAGCTCAACTTGAGTGAATTTTCACTTATTTGCCTGGAAGAAAATCTCCCTCTCATCTTGAATTAAATTCTCTAAATTGAATGACTTAAAAGTTTTCACTCAAACTTGAGTTATATGAGTTAACTTAAATTTGTAAACTGAAAATTCCAATTATAATTTCTGGGAACTGGATCGCGTTACAATGGCGTTGTCCGTTGCACATGCGTGCACTAAATAAATGCGTTACAGCGACAGCGATGTTGTCACTTACAACTGGTTGAATCAGCAAAAACAACTCAAGCATCGATAAAATATCGATAACTCTAGTTCGCTTAAATACAAAGCTACTAATTTGCTCAAAAAATTGCATTTTTAACTCAATTCGATTTTTAAAAATGTATAACTCCATTCTGATATGGTGAAGTAACTCATTTACTTTAAGAGTGTATGTATTTTACGTGAGTGATAAATCATACTTGCCAACATACTAATTATTATTCCGTAGTATTGTTAGCTCCGCCTTCTTTTCCACACCAGTATCATTTTAGAGTATTTTTCTTCTTATTTAATCGTAATTGAATTTGGAGAATATTATTTTTAAAATTTACTAGTGTGAAAAAAAGGGCGGGACTAAGAATTCTACGGAATATTAATTAGGATGTTGGCAAGTATGGATAAACTTATCTTTGTAAACAAAAAGGAATCTTCCTTTATAAGCCAGGTCACACTTTTATCACGGCATTTTTGTAGGTAGAGAATTTATTTTAGTGATAAATTTAATAAACCAAACTAAAATAAATTATAATAGGAAGATCACTTTTACTATTTTAATAATTAAATAAGTTCAAACTACTACTACTACTACTAATAATAATAATAATAAGAGATATAGATATCAGTGTTTTGTAGGAAATTTCTAAAGAGATATTCAATAAAATAAAGAGGATAGGTATGCATAACGTCAAAGATCCTTGATTTATTATTAATGACTAGTTTTTATAAGTCACTAAAACTGTTAGAAGAAGAATATATTGTAGTTCATAATTTGTAAAATTTCAGTTACGAATACTTTTTCATATGGTAATGCATTCGCATTTTGATAATTAATAATAATAGTAATAAATATAAAGTAGTAATAAGATGCATATTTTACTCTTATTGGTTTATATTTTAGGTCTTTTGTACACATGCAAATATATATGTGATTATTTATAACCGGTTTATTGAAAGTCTTGTGGCAAACTCACCTCTGTAAACGAAAAGTAATCTGCTTTAACAAACTAGAAAAATAAAATAAAATAAATAAATAAATAAATACCGCAAACTTTTGTATGCAGAGAATTTATTCTTCAATTCAACTAGTTAAAGTAAACTAAATTATAATATCAAAATCACATTTTAAATATTTTTTTAGTACTTGAATGACTAAATAAAACTAGTAAGAGGTATGGATAATGGTGCTTTTCCATGCATTTCTTGAAAGATATTGAATAAAGGAAAAAGGATTGGTGCATAACGTGAAATATTCTCGATCTCTTATTAATGAATATTTTCTGAAAGTAATTAAAATTGGTTAGGATGGATGGATGGTTGGGTTTTACGTCGCACTAGTGCTGCGCAGTTGGGCAATTGGCGACGTTCTGGGACACACCCCTAGAGGTGGTCCGGAGACATGCCATCACAATTTTGATCCTCGACGGAAGAGATGGCTCTCCGCTTCGGTAACCCCCAGAGGTATAATTTTTGATGGGAGCATGTAAAATTGGTTAGGTAACAAAAACTAAAACACTGCAATTAAAAATTGATAGTTGCTAGTGTTTTACTTACGAATAAAATATTATGAGCCCGTATGTTTGCATTTTAATAATTGATAAATGAAATTTGTGACATCATATTCGCTACAAGAAAAAAACCGCTTAACTAGAACATCTGTTTCTGCATTTGTTTAGATAGGAAAATGTTTAAAATATCCATTACGCATACTATGGCACGTATGCGTGCACTTTGGTAAAGCTGACTCTATATGTTGCAGCTACGTAATGTCTACCAAAATACATGTAGCATGAAGCCAAGCAATTAAGTCACTTCCTATAGTAACCAAATCTCAGATGGTTTCATAGGTAGAAATCCAAAGGTGATAGATCTGGAAATCGTGAAGGCTGTAAATCCGTACCTTAACGATCAATACAGTGACCTAATATATCAAACCATTTTTCTTGAAAATTATGGATCGTACAAATGAAAATCTTTGGACATTAATTATGTATAACAAACAAGAAACCTGGCTGTGTAGAATTTTTGCGGTTTTCATGAGACACCCTGTTTAAAAAATGGAAAAATTTTAGTGCAACCTAATTAAGTGTTGGCTAGAGATTGAAAGTCCTTTTTTCACTCTAGAAACCTAAAGCCTAGATAGTATGCTTTCTGTGAGTATCTTTTTAAAAATTCCTAGCCCGTGTTCTCGCATATTTCGGAAAAAATGACAGAAAACTCCGAACAACTAAGAACGCGTTCGCGACCTGGTTTTGAACCCAGAATTTCCCACTACCAGCTTATAAAGCCGAATCTCTTGGCCACTAGTTATTTAATTAATATGCCACTTATTTAAGTAATCGAAGAGAGACGCATTCATCAATGCATAAGCACGTTATCAATGCACGTTATAAAATGCGTTTAAATTCTTCAATAACTTGATAAAACAAAACAAAAGATGTGTTTATCGTAAATTGCTTTAAAAGATATAAAATATAGTAGAATAGTCAAAAAAACAAATTATTAATTGTTAAAATCCATTATATAGTAGCTATTTAAATCTGAGTGCTTGAGTTTTCCATATTTCACCGTTAAAAAATTAAAGAATCAAAATATTAAAGCAAAGATATTGTTTGCTCGAAAATTGTTAATTACACATTTTCTAGTTGTTTAATTTACGCACAACTAAACTAAATCTTTAAGATTATCGTATTTACTTTTATTAAGCAATTGCATTAAATACACACGCCTATGAGCAAAACAATGGTTTTGGTAGGCATAAAATTAGTTAAGCACAATAGAAATAGTTTATGCATGCAAAATATTTCATATTCAAAATTATTCATCTAGTCTAAAACAAATCTATTTTAATTATACTGAACAGATGACTTTTTAATTATATTATATTTATGAGAAATAACTTCACGCAGTAAACAATTTCAATGTAATAGTTTTGCATATTCAAGTTTTGTAATGCCAGATACGTATCTAGGTTTTACGTCGAAGTATTTGCTCTTATTTTTTATATATAACGAAAAATTTAATTTTTAATATATTTTCTATGGAATTTTTTCTTCCGCGTTAAAATTGTTTTATTTAGCAAAAATTTGCTGAAGGGCAAAATTTTGTAATAATTTTGTAGTAAATTATTTAGATTCTAAAACTGGAACCTTGATTTAAAATTTTCAATTAATAAAAATGTACCACGTACTGCTTTATGTAAAATGCTTATAGATAAACAAAAAAAAAAAAAAAAAAAAAAAAAAAAAAAAAAAAAAATCATTTTAAAAAGTATACGAAATAAATGAATATTCATGAGTAAATAAATATTTTATGAATAATAGATATAAAACTCCTTACATTTTAACAGTTACTGAAAGTATTTAATTCAAATTAATGTTAACTCATTCATAACAGTGAATTTAATCTGTTTTATTCCATTGAACTTCTGTTTAAGTAAATGTAAATGAACCGCTAAAACCAGTAAACTGCATTTTAGATTAAAAAAATTCATTAATTTTCCCATTCATTCAATTGATTGAAACAAAGTTTATATTTACCTAGAAATGAAAACAACTAAAAGATATTGCGAGACTTTTAAATATTCGTTCCCCATTGCCATTGGATAAATAACTTAATACTTTACAATTAAAATGCTTAATAAATATCTCCCAGCAGTTTAATTTGGCGAATATTTTTCAATATAAAAAAGCGCGACAGTTTAATTTAATGATATTAAAATGATTACATAAAGCCATCTTGAGTAAGAGAACATGAAACTATCAGCAGAATTTATGTACTACCTCAGATCAAATTTTAAACGCAAATGATGTAAAAGAAAAATATGCTTATTTTCTTCGTTAATTTTGAATTTTTGTGAATAATGAATATTTTAAATGAATTAGATTTAAAATTTGAATGAAACTTTATCAGCGTTAAATAATATTTGTGCATTATACCAACTTATTTCAATTAAAATAAATCATTATATCAATATAATATGCAGGTGGAACAAAAGTTCCTGACACATTTTAAATTTTGTTATAAAAAGAAAAGAAAAAGTGGCATATAAGAGTGATCTTTTCACGCTTATTATGATGAAATTTTGATCTAAGAAAAAAAAAAGAGTAGTTCAAAATTTTGCTTATTGATGGCGCTGTACCCTAAATTTTATGTATATAACATAGTTTGCAGTTTTGCTATGGGTACTTCGATACCCAAACTCAAACTCTCTTGATTATTTCTTATGAGTGTATGTGAAGGATAAGTTGTATACTTTGCCTGTGGCTGGCATGGCATTAATGTATTGAAGAAGCGAGTGTAAAATAGTTTCTACCACCATCAATGCTTGAGAAGATGTGGAATTAGTTGGGTAACAGTTCGGAAAGGATTTTATCTAAAAAAATGACACAAACATTGAAATAGTGTTGTGAATTTTACGAAATAAATGCACTTTAACTGCTTTCATTTCATATCTGGAGGTTTTTCTTACTGTTTCAAAGTATAGTACCACGTTTGAGCAGAATATAGAACTAATTGTTTTTTATTTTCTCAATGATTTCACAGTAAGACGCCGCCTACGGAATGTATTCCTCCTTAGGCCCAGGTCCCAAACGCAGACGATTGTCCTTAACCCCAACACCAAAACCAACACCAATCCTTACACCGTAAAAAACCCACATAGGGTATTTTTCCTAAAGCTGCCTTGAAACTCTGGCAACTTGCAAATGTGGCTCTATTGATATTTCTTTGATGTGTTATTTGGGTTGTCACGCAGCTGGAGAGAGGTTTCTTCCTGTTACAAACCTACTGCGATAATTGGATTGGGTCTCTTTTGTAAAAGAGCAATAAAAAGTAATGTCCTTCATTGTAAACATGTGCAAAATTTCAAAGGTCACTTTCGGACAATAGATAATTTATGACTTTTGAAGCTCTGCATCGTTACCAGAGTTTGAAGGCAGTTTTAGGCATAGATCCCAAATGTAAACAATTAGACTTAATACTCAGCACTGAGCCTTTCACGGTCATGAACACAACAGTCTTTTTTTTTATTTCTGAATGGTTTGTTCGTTGCTAAGGTGTTGCTACAGAAAAAGAAATAAATTTTACAGTATTACTCCTAAATTTTTAACATTGTTGGGACTTAATCACTTACAAAGACAAAAGTCCAGTAAAATCACTTCATAAGGAAGAAAAAGGAAGACAACGTGACCACGAATGGGATAAAACTTTTTTTCACAAAAAGCATTCTACAGTGTCTGTCCTGAAAATATTGAAACTGATTCCACAAAATTCGTTTATTTGAAAATAATTTTACATATACTTAATACCGTAAAATAGCACAGACATTCCCCCGTTCGATTAAACGCTCCCTCTGTTTTTCACATGAATTTCATTTCTTCTTAAAATACCAAATAAACACCCTCTTACGCTTAACGACGAACTCTATCTGAATAGAAGACAGTCTTTTGGTTATTTATTTCTTTTATACTGCGATTCACCTCCGTATATATAAACATTCATTTATTTTACATTATATCGGACACCGTAATTATTTGAAATTGGAAACCGTAACCTTTCTAAAATTATAGCAAATACTTTAAAACAATTTATTGGAAGGGGGGAAAAGAGTCTTTGGAATTTTTCCGATTAGTTGAATGCCAGTTAAACAAGAGTTTACTTTACTTTATTTTATTTTTTTATCATTGTAACTTAAAATATGTTTTGTTTTAAAATCATTTTTATGCCACTTAATTTTAGCAGGAAAATGCAAGTCAATTTCTTATTTTATCAATTTTTACCATTTATCTACCTTTCTCAAAATTTATAGCGATTTCTTGCCTTTCTCACATCTCTAGGTTTTACTTCGCTGTACTTTTTTATTCAATGTTGCATATACACTGTATTGCAGAAATATATTAATGCAAAAGGAACTGAACCACAACTACAAAACTTGAAGAATGTATTCGAGTAGATTTACAAAAGAAAGTTCAAAAACAACTAAAGTTCTAATTAATGCATGGTAAAACCATCCCGGGCGGCGGGTTATGTCCCACTCTGGTACAACCACTGAGCTGAAGAACAACTGGTGCGTGCCAATTTTTCTACAATCATTTTCAGTGTCAAGCTTTGCACGACAGGCAACATTGGTCGGGTCGTCTATTACTATTATACTCTTTAAGAATTAAAATTTAAAATTGTAATATCATGTTTAGCATATTTTTGTTCGAGCAGACAGCAATTTCACACAATTTTACTTTTAAATATAAAGATATAAAATGCTTTCTGCCGTGCAACGCTCGGAAGACAAATCTTGCAAAAACGGCACGCAAAAACCGGTCTAGCATTTTCTCCAATTGTTTTCCAGCTCAGTGGGTACAACCTGACAAAAACGCAGTAACTACTAAAATAGTTCCAAGGTATTCCAAGGTGGCATAAATTCCCTACAAAACATGTCCTAAAAATATTCGATCGTAGAAAGGTTTGGAGTCGTATACCCAAATGAATATCAACGCATCGTGGACAATGCTATAACTAAAAATCAATATATGGCTAACTTTGTCCTTTTCGAAACAGTATCAATCCGATCTGGTACTATAGACATCTGCAATTGACATAACCACCAGCTGCATAGTATTGTCACACACATGTGAGTACTAAGAAAACATCGTAGCAATATATATATGATTGGTTATTCCAAGAGATTTCTTTTAATACTGTCGCATCAGGTGTAACAGCTGTGTGTCTGTCTATTATAAATGTTTGATTTCATCCCACTTTTTCCTACAGGTATGTATTCATAAAATTCATCAGCACAAAGTGAAAGGGGAAATTCGCCGTTATAGGTGTTATTCAATCATTCAGATGCTTCCCATTTTCAACATGTGCTGTAATTTTTTACTACCCTGAATATTAAAATGAGGAGGTCAGAAACAGCAGCTGAAATAGCTGTCGAACTTTGAGTCTGCCCTCGGATAATCATCTCCAAAATATCCTTTGACATCAATGCGTATTTTCTATTAGTCAAATTGCGTAGAATTTTTCATAGTCTTTATTAACGCGAATGTAACTAGCCTTCTGATTGCGCAATCCTCTTCTGTAATGGGGGCACCAGGGTGTCCGCAGACGCTGTGACAACTGTTTGTGCTTTCTATTAACCATTACTTCCAACACCGATCAAGTACCACATCGCTTTATCCGACATACCAGCTAATCTTCTTGTTCGACCAACAATTTACTCTGAGGTCTATGATGTGACTCCCCTTAACTTCGAAGAATTGCTCGTAACATTATTGGGCACGTCTATAACATTTCAACGTGGCAATGGATAGTATCTAACGTATCAGGCCGGTTATATGCAGGATGTCTCAGTACAATGTTTCGGAAGTTCTAGGAAGGGTAGAGTGTATCCTGACGATTCAGAATCATGTAGAAATTCAGGGTCGTAAATAATTTCCTGGCATGATGGTATACATAGAATCCTCAGAAATAAAAAGTCGTCACGTGAGTGAATATTTGTTTTAATATAAATGTACATGAACATTTGCCTGCATTACAGAACTAGGTCTTTGAACCATATTCCTTTTTTCTTATGTACATTTATTATTAAAACGAATATTCAGTTGCGTGGAGTCTTTTTATTTCTGACATTTCTGTGTTACTTCTGGGACAGGAAAGCATTTTTAAACTTGCTTTGCTATATAACTATAAATCGTCAGGATGCACTCTACATCTTCTAGAAGTTCTAAAACGTGATACTGAAACAGCCTGTATATCTGTCGCTGAGCGCTCCATTTATTTTTAAATTATATTCTCGCGGCAGTTCGTACACACATGAACTGCACTCTTCTTTTTGCTTAACATATATTTTTTTTTTTTTTTTTTTTTTTTACATAACGCTATGAAAAATGTCAAAATTGTATTTTTTCTTTTAATGTATGGTTTATATAATGTAAATTAAAGAAGATAATTTCGAATTAAAATTAAAAATGTAAATAATCATTCGAAGATAAACTTATGACAATTTCATATTATTTTCACATTTGTTGAACAAAATAAAATTTCATAATTATGTAATTTTGAAACTTAAGTGTATTTAAGGAAAATAAATTATTTAGTGAAAGAATGTATTTGGTCCTGGCTATCAAAAAATTTAAAAAATCAAGTGAAGACACATAACAGAAATTTTATTATTTTTTGAAAGGTATTATTTTTGTGTTCATATTGTTGTATTTGATTTATAATATGTTTCTATAATTATTAGATTTTTATTTGACATATCATTTGTTCAGATTAGTTAAATGTAGAGTGAGGGGCTGTTTAAATATATTTTAATATATGTGTGTTAGAATATATTTATCTTACACTGTTGATTTATTTTCTGCATTCAGAAGATAATTTAATGATTTCATCGCATATTTACTTTATTTTTAAAATATTGATTTTTACTTAGTAAATTTTATTTTTCTTAAACAGGTTAGAAGTCAACTTTTTATACATTTAAATCACTTAATAACGAATCTTTTTGTACATATAACATATTTGAAATTTCAATGTTTCTTTATATATTTAATAATTAGTTTTTAAAAATATTTATTATTTACCTCGTAACTGTTGCTGATTTCCTCCTTCACTTTTCTTTATTTCGGTTATCTTTTTCTTACTCACATTTATTATTATTTATCTCTAAGTGTGTTTTATTTTTATAATTACAATTACCGGTTTTGATATCGTTAAAAATATTTTAAAAAAAATTTGTTTTTCAATTTCTTTAAAAAAACTTTAAATTTTTTATGGAAACTTGTTTGAATTTATTAACCTGTTAGTAGTCGCTAGTTGGTCGATTTGCCGCCCATCCTTCAGTGTTGCCAGATTTTTTTATTCATTAGCCACCAAAAGTTTTTAGAAGTAGCATTTGATATACGTAAAACGCGAATAAAATCGATGGAACGTCGATCACATCATTTCTTAAAATTACTGGTGAGAGTTAAATAAAAAGTGCGCAATCTGTAATAGGTGGCACTGTCTATAGCGACTACTAACGGGTTAATAAAGTTTCCGTTCATGAACTAATTTTAATTTGTATTTATGTTATGAACAAGAAAAGCATATTAAGTTCCGTAATATTTTTAATAAATGATAGTATAGGCTGAATAAGTTTTAAGAATAAAATATTACATAATTAAAAAAAACTTCCTTTGACTTAAGAACCATCCCTTTCTAGTTTCCGCTTGATAAAGAAATTGAACAATGCATATAGGAGATCAGAAGATCACCCGAAGGAGACTGATAAACTTCTGATGATCACTCGAGATTCCTTGAGAAATCCAATACCGACGCTGATATGATACATTGTTTACTCTGATAAAATTTCTTCTAATAAATTTCCGTTATAAAGATCTATTCTATTGATCTTTCTACATATTAGAAAACTTTAGTGTAATTTAAATTATTATAAGATTGTTTTTAAATTTTTAAAGAAATGTTGTTTAATTAGAAATATTTACAGTAAGAAAATTAAAATTTCGCTTTTATTAAAAATGCTTTTTAAATTTTCCTTTTTTAACCTTTTAATTTATAAAATGTTTTAACGTTAAATTATATCCTATAACAAACATTTTCTCAAGTATTAAACTTATTGTTGAAGATAAAACTAAGAGCAGTTTTTCTTAAATTTCTTTCATTATTTTTTCCTTTGTGATAATCTTGTTTATAAAATACAAAACGATAATGATAATCATAAATAAAAAAAAATATAAAATAGGACATATAAAGAGAATAAGAAAATACTTAACAGGCTTTTATTTTCGCAACCACTAGGCGCAGGCAAATACTTTCATTTACGTAGGTATTTTCAATATGGTGAACACGAATGTCAGTGTTATTTAAAATTAAAAATCATATTATGCAGTTCTTCGCTTATTATATTTAGATTTTTAAAAACTAACATTCCATATGACCTAGCACAAAAAAAGTCACTTCTGTGTTACAAAAATTGAACGACAGATTTAAGTTTGGAAATTAGGATTTTATTTTTTTTTTTTTTACATTTTGTTTTTGTTTCACATTTTCTTGATGTTTTTCAGAGGTTTTGAAAAAAATTATTTAGAATAATTACAGGTGGAAATTAGAATGCAAAATACCTTTAACATTGAAATCAATGCTTCCCGACTAATACAATTGTATATGTCCACAATGCAATACATGTATGTCCGATGCTCTTGAAGTTATCATAGCGCAAGACGGAAATTTAAAATTCTACTTTTAAACTAAACAAGATAGAAAAGAAATAGCGGTAATATTCTATTCATAAAGTGTTTTCTGATGGTAACTAACAATAACAGGTTTTCTATATAAAGTGAAACTTTATTAATAAAACCTTTAGAAAGCTATTAATATATTTTTTCACATATTTAAAAGTTTCAAGCGATTATATATATATATATATTTTTTTTTTACATAAATAATTTTTATTTATATCCGGAAAATTTACCAATAATTAATTTATATACTATATATGTATATAAAGGAAAGAAAACAAATGTACTTAAATGATAAATAATATGTACAATAAAGCTTATATCGTATGATTTTTAAAAAAGTCTTTTATGGCAAATGTTATTTAAAAATTTATTATCACAATAATTGCTTTTGATACGTGGATACATCGTCAGTTGTTAAAAAGAAAAAATAATAAGCACATTAAATATATTTTTAATAGGATTTTAGGAATATCTGAAAAAATATTAATAAGTAAATATGTCATTAATTATTATTATAAAAAATATGATTCACATAGCATTACTGAAATTAGTGTAATTTATTACACTAATTTCAATGAGTGATAACATAATAATAATTATAATAATCAAACGACTTTTATTATTGTTAAAAAAAAAAAAAGAAAGAAAGACTTAGAATAACATTATATTACTGTTTATTTTTATGATCTATGAAACATACTTTTAAAAAATTACTTAATACATTTTAATTTAAATATTTAAAACATTGTCAAGTTTAAAATTGTGTATAAGAATATTATTTAAGTTAAATTGCATTCAATGTGTGAAAATGAGTACAATCTTGACTCATTGTTTTATTTTATAAGCTTGCAATTTACTGCAATCAAAATTAATTAAACTTTCATGATAAGTATCATGTGCATCTATATGGTAAAGATATATTCAAGACACCCCAAAAATACTTATATTTGGTTGTTACGGTAAACAGGACATTGCTTTCATTAAACATAAAAACCATTGTTTAGTTTAAATGCATGCAAAATATATACGTTTTGACATTTCTACAAATGGAAAAAAACTTTTTTAAATGCAAATATTTTAATAAAACAGCTATCGGTCACATTAAAATGGTACTGCAACAAACATGAATTTTTAAAATTTCAATAAAAAACCCTTTTTAAAATCAAATAACATTTTTGTCAGTAAATAAATGGCAAATACGTGTATAGAAAGAGGAAATATTTTTGAATAATTTAGAAATTTTACCTGAAATATTCTCTTTATATTAACTTTATGAAGTAAAACTCCGAAAAATTCAACCTGTTTAGCTATTTTCACATCGTTTTACTGGAATACATCATTGATAAGAAAATCAATATTCCCTGAGATATGCGCTGTTTCTAATTTATTGAATTGTTTCGATGCCTGAGAAAAACCACATAACTTCTTTTTTTTTTTTTTTTTTTTTTTTTTTAATTCACTGCAGTTACATTGTTTTTGCATTTTTTATGATAACGGAATTCATTTTCTAAATATAAAAAATACATTTTTCGAGATGAATTTATTTAATTTAAATGTTTTTATTTAGCAGCAGTTACATTCGTTATTTTTTATTTATTTATTTATATTTATATTTATATTTATTTTTATTTTGTTATTTTTAAAGATAAAAGCATACATAGCTTCGGGACTGTTTATTCAATTTAAATGTAGAAATTAAATAATATAAATTATTTTGATCTGAAACATTTATGATAATAGGTAGTTTGTAATGGATATTGAATATTATAAAAGATGAATTAGATATTTGAAAAAAAAAAAAAAAAACGATATTCTCTGAGGTATATGTTATTTATTTATTTAATTGTTTCGAAGCCTGAGAAAAACATATCAGATTTTTATACCACTCATGTAACTTTGTTTCATTCTATTTATTTATTTGTTATAATGCACTTTGCTTGATGTATTTATTTATTTGTCATATACACAATTTATTTTTAAATTTAATATATATAAATATAAATATATATACATATATATATTTATGTGAGGATTATTTTATTTAAAAGTACAATATTGAAATCGTAAAAAAAAAAAAAAAAAAAAAAAAAATTATAATAATAATAATCCGAAAGATTATATTGATACAGTGATTGTAAATGATATTGAATATTATGAAAGAAAAATTAGATATTAAAAAAAAAAAAAAAAAGAAGAAGAAGAAGAAGAAATCGATATTTCCTGACATATTCACTGTTTCTAATTTATTAAATTCTTTGGATGTCTGAGAAAAAACACATACCAGTTTATTTTATTATTATTTTTTTTTCAATCACATTTTTTCCCTTTATTTTTATGATAATAGAATTCATTTTCAAAATAAAAATAATAAATTAATTAAAATAATTTTTTTTTTCGGAAGATTTTTTTTTATTTATTTAAAAAAAAAATTAACGGTACAAAATATTTCGATCTGAATATTTTGAGGTAATACAGAGAATGTAATAGATATTGAATTTTATGAAAATGTTGTTAGATATAGTAAAAACAAAACTTTATTTTTTGATAGGTGAAGTGTTTCTACTTGTTTTCTGTTGTGTAATAATGCATGAGAAAATTTTTCAAAAGAATTTTCCCTTATGATAAAACAACGTTTTATGAAAAAATAAAATTTTGCTTTATTTAATGCAATAATATTAATTAAATATATTCTTTCTTTAATTTTCAGCGAAAATAAATTTTTATTTATTTTTTTATTTTTTTTTTCTAAATAAATTATTCAATACATTTAAACTTATATGCACTTTTTTTTTTCCTTAAATAAATTAAACGATACGTTTAAACCTAAATACACCTTTTTCCTTGTAAAATTAAATATAGTCTCTATTTACGGGAGGAAAATTTGATTTCTTGAATTGTATTATAAAACATAAAGCAGAGAATGTAGATTTAACACTAAAAATAATATAATTTAACTAAAAAAAAAAAAAAAAAAAAAAAAAAATGTAAAATCCATTATGAATTTCAAAACAATTGGCAAAATTCTGTAAAACAATAGCAATATATATATATATATATATATATATATATATATGTAAAGTTAAATATTGTAAAAACAAAAAAAAAAAAAAAAAAAAAAAAAAAATGTAATGATGTAACATAGTAAGAAAAATACATTTCTATAAGTAAAAAAAAAAAAAAAAAAAAAAAGGAAAGAAAATGGAAAAGGAAAATTATTAAAAGCTACAGAATGATTTTTAGGTGTAATTTTATACCTAGTCCTGACAAACGACGCAATTTTATTTTCTAACTGTAGAAAGTGCTTATTTTTTATTTATTTATTCTTTATTTTTTTATAAACAACCGCAATTTTAAATTTATAAATCAGACATTTTATTTTAAAAATTAAGCAAATTTTTTTCACACGTAATTTACTTATTATTTTGAATAATATATACAATGATTTTTTTTTCCTTTTAAAATTATATTTTCTAATACGTTTTACTAATGCAAAGAAGGAGAAATACTAAACTTTTTCCGATTTGAAATTGTTATTAACTTTTAAATTTCTCGTAATTGGATTATTAATATTTTCATTATTATGAATAGTAGTAAGTTTAATAACAGTAGTAGTCGGAGTTTTAATTATAATAGAAATACAACAGTAGTAAGCAATGATATTAACAGCATTAGTCGTACTCTTCGATACAATCTACATTATTAAATTATTGGGGCACACGATTTCTCGTTATATGCATCAAGGTATTAGAAGGATAAAATATAAACTGGATATATATAATTTAATTTTAATTAATTTTAATTAAAAAGCATAAATTATTTAATTACTTCAAATAAAATATTTGGGAATAATGGGAATGAATAAAGAATCAGGTTATGCCATATTTATAATTTAAAACTCCTTATAGAGACTTTATTTTTTACTTTGCTTTTTATTTATATTTATTTACTTATTTTTAGTTTTAGACTATCTTTATTACATTTATTTTTATTTTCATGGATATTTCTGTAACTGTAGAAAAAGTATGTTATCTTTTAATTATAATATCCCTTTTTGCAAAATAAATAAATAAATAAATAAATAAATAAATAATAATAATAATAATAAATAAATAAATAAATAAAACGAATTGTTTTAATTATTTTTTAACTTCTATGCCGAATTGATGATTTAATTGTACAATAAATATTATATTTCCTATAAAATTTGGGATCTTTAGTTTATTATTATTTTTATTTTCAGTTTTTAAATAATATTAATAAGTGTCATTTACATTTTCAATTCAAAGAGCAAGGAAGTATCTAACTTAATTTTTCATAAGATAGAAAACAAAATTTAAAAATGAAAATAATTTAGATATAATTAAAAAAAAAAAAAAAAAAAAAAAAAAAAAAAACTTTCTACGTTAAACGAATTTTTTCGCGAGCTTTTGTGGAGAAAATATTTTAAATAATTAATTCTTTAAAAAATAGAATCTGTCACGAAGTTACATGTAATTCTACTTTAAATATTGTTAAAAATATTATTTCATATCGAAAAAAAAAAAAAAAAAAAAAAGATAAATTATATACTCTTAAATATTCTAAGGAATAATACTCAATAAAATATTTAAATATTTTTTTATTAAAATTTATAAATAAAATGTGAAAACAATCAGAATGAGAATAAATTATGAGTTGAATTAGTTTAGGTCATTAACTTCAACTTCTACTTTCAGCTTTCCCAGTGGCACAAAAGTTTTTTCGATTCAAGAAGAGTTAGTTATATTACCCGCGGCAATTCTTAACTGTACTCAGTGAACTATAGAACTCATAAGAACTATCGTGTTAAACTGCTTTTCACGGTAAATTATCAGCATTATGTTAACAACTCATTTATAAAATGAAATATATTTATTTCATTTCTTGGCATTAAATAATAAATAAATATCATGGCATAGCTTAAAACGATTTGTTTAATTGACGAAAATATGTGCTGAAGATATTTATAATATTATTATTATTTTTTTTTTTTTAAGTAATAATAATTTTACATAACATCGCAAATTTTATTTTTTAATAAGGAAAAATCAATTGAAAAGAGTGAATATAAATATAATTATGCGATATAATTTTCTTTTATTGTTGAAAATATAAAGTTAATAATTTTTAAAACAGAAAAAAAAATCTCTAGGTTAAAGATGTATAATAAATCAGCAGTGGATAATTTTACTCTAATTATTATTTTTTCTTTATAAAATGTATTTTATTCCAATTTGTGATATTACTTTATTTATGCTAAAAATTCAGCAGATTTAAAATAGCTTTTTTGTTGCATTAATTTGCTTAAACTTAACGTCACGATGAAAAATTAAATTTTTTTACTGAGCAAATATAAAATAAATATATGTATATATATACATATATATATATTCATAAGAAAATACATCAAATTAATAAAAACAGAACTATATTTGATTTTTCAAATTATAAACCTATTTAAATTATTATTCTTTTTGTGTAAATTTAAAATTACAGATTTTTTGTTTAACTAGACAAGTTATAAAATTTAAAAAACACGTATGTGAAAAAAGTTGAAATAAATTTGTTTAAGCAAAGCTACATAGATACAAGTCACTACTAAAACACTTGATGAAAATCATAATGCTCGATACGTAAAATAATCATAATTTGGATATACATAATATTAGGTCTTTGCATAAATTCGTGCGGTTTTTTATTGCTTTTTTATTTAGTAGGAAAACTTCTAATAATAAATTGCGAACATTTATCTCTCTGAATAGCTTTCACGAGCAGAATTATTTTTCTATTACATTTTAAATTACGTTTATTTTTTATTTATTTACTTATTTATTTTTTAATAACAATTAAATTTTACAGAACTTCAATGAAAAATTAAATATATTTTCAAAAAAAAAAAAAAAAAAAAAAAACTATTGTTTAAAACGATTTAAAAGAATATTTTTTCAAATTTAAATACACTGAGACAATATATATTTATATATTTTTTTAAAGCAACTAAATAACTATTTTATCAATTGGTGGATTTATATTTGTACATTCACAAACAATTAAAAATGTAACCGTATGTCCTCGTTTCTTATTTATACGGAATGTATTAAATTAAAAATTTATAAACTTCTAAATGTTACAAATTTCCCCCTTTTTTTTTAATATATATATATAAAGGAACGCATAATATTCAATTGAATTTATTCCCAAAACAACATCTTGTACTTAATATGTAACATTATGATTACATATCTTATATGAGAAAACAACCAATTAAAAAAATTTATCCATATTTCTTGCTGATGCTATTTACAATGGCATATCTATTTAATCATATATTACATACATAAAATATGTCTCATTTTTAGTGAACTATGCAAAATTAATAAAAATATATTTAATTCAAATATATTTTGTATTAAAATATTTTGTACATTATCGCTTTCTCATATGAATATTACTGTTCAAAAGCTTTAATGTGTATATTTATAGGGCCATATTTAATTGAGAAGAAAACCATTTCACAATCAAAAATAGAACACTCTTAAAAAATTTAGTATTAAGTAAAATTTTCCTCGACTTTTATCTAAGATGAAAAATACTTTATTTTAATCACTGACGGGAATAAATAAATTAAATTTTACTAAAATTAAAACATTTTAATAATTACTATTTAAATTTCTAATGAAACTAACATCTTTCGAAATAATAAATATATTTTCGTTATTTATCTAAACAATCGCGTAAATGTAAAAAATAATGTAAGGCGCCATTTTTGGGGATTGGCATAGCAAGGCATTGCTGGATGTCTGGTCGTAGTTTCAACAAAGTGTTAACATATACTCATAAAAGTTAACACCTGACAAACAAGTAGTTTCATAAAGTTGAGCGACTTTTATACATGATTTTCTTTATATGAAACGCCAATATTAATAAGACTAAGAACTTAATTTTTTGCATTATCATAAACTAAATGCATTAATTTTTTTTTTTTTTTTTCTTAAGCGAAATTATGATAAAATTACAATTTAAAACTCTAAAATCTAAACGATAAATTCCAGTTTATTATATATATATATATATATATATATATATAGTATATTTATATTTCCTTTCACACTGCGTACTTGTATAGGAATTCACATTCATCATTTTCCGGACCAATAAATTTCCATATCAGTAGATCAATGAGCTATTTCTTGAAAATACTGAGTTGTTACAACTTTATCGTTGTTATTTTATTTTTCAAATTCCTTTTGAAAGATTGAATTAAATCCTTAATCGAGTTATATACTTTAAACATGAAATAATACATGAATTTAATGCATATATTTAAAATATAAAAGTTTCAAATAAATATATATATTCACAGTATGAAATACAATTCTTTTTTATTAAGAGATTTTTTTTTTATTAGCATAGTTTGAAATAGAAAATTCTAAAAATGTGCTCACTCTACATAATGTAAATGAATAATTATAGCATTTTTTACTCCAAGAAAACTTTGTGAATGTAATATTGTGAATTTATTTTACTATAAACTTTTATAGATTTTTCATCAATAATTTTCTAAGGTGATATGTTAATCGCAAATGTGAACATAACTTTAGAAATTCAATTGAAGTATAAATGTTATTAATTTTTCTAATCAATTATTGACAATACCAAATTCTTTCTTATTTAAGAAATATATATTACTATCACATTTTTAAATAAAAATTCTAAAAATATGCTCACTATATACAATTTAAAAGAATAGATCTTTTTTCTTTTCCTGTTGGAGAAAACATTATGAATTTCATGTTTTCTACTTTGCGATAAATTCCCTACTTTTTACATTATGAAATGTTTCAAGGTGAAATGATAATCATAAAACTGAACATAATTTTAGAATTAAGATTGAAATATAAATAGTTGTAATTTTTATAACCAGTGACAGTACAAAAAAAATTCATTTTTATTAAGAAATACATTTTATTATCGCAGTTTCAAAAAAAAAAAAAAATAATAATAATAATAATAATAATAAATAAATAAATAAATAAATAAAAATAAACATAAAAAATAAAATAAAAATATCCTCACTATATATAATTTAAATGTATAGTTAAATCCTTTTTTCCTTCTGAAAGAAACTTTAAGAATTTAAAGTTTTCTATTTTCCGATAAATTCCATACTTTTTACAATACGAAATGTTTTAAAGCGATATGATAATCGTAAAAGTGAACATAACTTTAGAAAATCAATTGGAATATAAATGACATAATATTTTATTTCCAATCACAAAATCGTGCGCACATATTCTAAATAATCTATAAACTATGTCAGTCATTACCTTACCTTTATCTCAATCTACCGAAGCTATTTTTTCTTTCAGTAGATTTTATGTAGTTCACTTTTTTTAGTTCAGTAAAAGGATCCCACTGCTAATCACACACCGGATCATATTACACGCACAATTTCATTTTAAACATTTATTAAAAATGCAATCTCTGATATATTTCAAATATTTTTTTATTTTTTTTTAGAACACGTGCAACACGAGGTCAACACAACTTGTTAATCTACATCACTTTACACACATTATCCATTAATAAAATTCTTATTATCCAATGGTACATGTCTATGAATTATGTGGATATAATATAATTGTATTCCGTAAAATATTTAAACTAATTTTATGCATAGAGACACTACATCAATCTATCTACATGTGATACACAAAGACATGCAAATATTTTGCACAGTGGTCACTTCTTAAAATAGCCAGTGGTCATTTTTCGTTGAAGATCGGAGCCGGCAAGTAGTTAACTTTTTTTCTAGACACTTAGCCGTGCCGTCCGCTCCCGAATCGGGCAACGACGGAGACTGCGGATCGGTAACGGGATGCTCTACCCGAAGAAGAAAGAGCCGGTCGGGAGTCTGCGCACACAAATGAGGGGATGTATACTTTCTACCGGAGAGATTTTATCGCTTTGATATCCCTCGACTTTTCATCGTAAAAATGTTCACCGGAGATTATCGAATTCGGTTCTAGATCATCAGTTTTAGAAATTTTGTCATTTATTCCCTTTCATTTTATGGACTAGAACTTGTCAAAATTCTTCGCCCTTTTTTCTCCGTCATTTTTAATGCTTTTCCTAATATCTGTTATTAAAAAAAAAAAAAAAAAAAAAAAAAAAAAAAAAAAAAACTTTTTTATTTTTAATAAAGTCGATATTTGCATGAAATGGTATGAGTATAAAATATATTCGTTATGGAATGGTAGGTACTTGTGTTGGTAGTTTTGGTAGTGTTCATAATCTCTGGAATAACTAAATTGCTATGCAGTGTAGAATTTAATAATTAATATTAATATGAATAAAAAATAATTTTACTCGGGCACACAATTGAGATAATATATTGTTTTGGTCAGGAATATTGTACTTTTTTAATATCACTCGAATTTTCATCATAAAATTGTCATCAGAGATTACTGAATTATTTTATCATTTCTCCCTTCAATTTATAGACTGGAATTTCTCAAATTTCTTGTACACTTTTGCGATTTATTAACCCTCCCTCTTTTCTTTCTTTATTTTATTTCAGTCTTTATTTATTTTTCATAACTACACTTTAAAAATTGTATACTTTAAGTAAAGTTGACTATTTATTTTCCTTTTCTTTTCCTATTGGAGAAAACTTTGTCAATTTAGGATAAAATAATGTATTCAATATATGATGATGGGTGTGTGAAAAGGCCTATAACTTTTGTAATGTTTTGACATAATTTTTATTCAATGTAGTATATTATAATTAATGTAAATATGAGTTTGAGAAAAGAGAATTTTTATCCCGCATACAATTGAGGGGGGAGTATCTTTCTACGTAGAGATTTTATCGGTCGATGTCCATAGACATTTCATCATAAAAATGTTCACAGAAGATTATTGAATTCTGTTCTAGATTCTCAATTTTAGCAAATTTGTCCTTTACCCTTTTCAATTTATGAATTAAAACTAGCGAAAATCGTTGTTCTTTTTCCCTAATTTTGTAAACATTTTCATATATCTATATTTTCATTTTCATTTAATTTGATTTTGTATATTAAAAAATATAATATTTCATAATTAATATAAATCTGGATAAAATTTCAGAAACTAGAATTTTAATCGGTACACAATTTAGGGGCTATATATATATATATATATATATATATATATATATATTACCAGAGAGACTTTAATATCGCCTATACTCCTTTAATTTTCATAGCTAAAATGTTCACCGGAGATTAAGGAAATAAGTTCTCGATCGTAGAAATTAGAAATTTTATTATTCATCCCCTTTATTTTATGAACCAAAAGCTCGTCAAAGTTTACATATATATAGAGTGAGACACACTCCTTTTCGTAATACTTATACTGTAGTATGTATTTGTAGAATACAGTCGACAATTATTTGGTGTAAAGCGTATTCCTCATACGGTAGTAGGCAGATGTGATTATAAGACAGGTAAGGTTCATAATGTTATAAGTCACTAAGTTTTTCATTAAAATGGTATTCATTGTAGTGTTTAAAAATTAATATAAACACAAGTTTAGATTTTTTTTTTTTTTTTTTTTTTTTTTTTTTGTCTAAAAACTAAAGATAAGTATAAGAGTTTTTAACGGGACTATATGCCTAAGATTTTTATTGTAAAATTGTTCATTAACGATTATTGAATTTTGTTTTTAATAAGCGATTTTAAAGATTACCTCATTTATCTATTTTACGAACTTGAACATGTCAAAATTATAAACTATTTTTGTAAAGTACTTATTTATTTTTACATACATATTTTTTCAGTAGCTACATTTAAAAAAAGGTATATTTTCATCTTATAATAAACTCGACATTTGTATGAATTAATATAAGTATAAAATGTATAACTTCTGGTATGACAGGTGCATATGAATATAGATTACAGTCGGCAGCAAAATTATTGAAGCACTATAGCAATAATTCTTATTTAAAGAACATGCACCTAATACTGTTTTGTTAAATATGTTATATTATTTATTTTATGCTAATTTATGTTAATTATAATATTAATTTTAGTGTGTTTAAACATAAAATTTTATAATTATTTATAAGTTTATGTACTTTTAGTGATATATTTTTTTTAAATGATACAATTTTAATAGTGCAGAGCTGCCAACCTAATCCGGCAAATTGTTAACGCCTATTGAAAAACGCCCCTTTTTCTACACCACTTAATTTTTAGAGTATTTGTTTTCTTCATGCATCGTAAATATATTTGAAGAGAATTACTCTAAAAATTAAGTGTTGTAGAAAAAGGGGCGGTACTAACAATTTGCCGGATTTGGTTGGCAGCTCTGATAGTGTTATATTTTTTTAAGTCCCTATATATATAATTCTTACAGAAGAGGTTTTATCGTGTCTATATTTATCAATATTTAATTATAAAAATGGTCGCTGAAGGTTATAGAATTCTGTTCCTGATCATCGGTTTCAGCAAATTCGTCAGTTATCCTCTTCAGTTGATGGACTAGAAATATGAAATCGTTGTTATATTTTGCGACATTTTTTTTTTTTCCCCGCTTCCATCCACTTTTTCCGTAATATTTTAAAGTGAATATTTATCGTTTCACATTTAGAATAAAACTGATATTTCCATAATCCAATGTTAGCATTAAATATATTCTTTATATCATTGTAGGTGCACATTAATATAGGCTAGGTAATATTCATAATTTTGAAAATCCATAAATGTTTTATTAAATTACTAATTATCAATAAAATTTTATTTAAAAATTAATGAAAATATAAATATATATTCTCACAAGTAAAAAGAAGTATACTTGCATTAAAAGATAATTTACTGAGTCAATATATCCTTATTATCCCCATTTAAAAATATCCAACGGAGATTATCAAATTGTTCTTGGTCATCGGTTTTAGCAGTTTTTAATTTATTCGCTTAATTTTAGGATTTTTTTTTTATTGTTCCTTTTTTATTTGTCATTTTTCCCTCAAAAGCATTTTCTCAATATCGCGTGTTTTTTCGTAATATCTACATTCAAAAAAATATTTTTTTTAAATTTAGATATTTGCATGAAATTTATGATTGTGAAATAACTTCCTTATATTGTGTACTTACAGTCTAGGTATTGTAAATTAATATTTATGTTATTATAATCTATCAGTAAACTTTTATTCGCTATAATATTTTGCAATTAATGTAACCATGAATATAAGTTAATGAATAAAGTAACTAGAACCTGACATTCTTTTTTATTTTGTTATTATAACTGAAATAGTTATATGTATGAAAATATATTGAATTTATTAATAGAAGCGAGTAACATGTAGGTTTCTTCCTTTATTATTTATAGTTCTTTAATTAATGAATTCTTCTATAATTTGTTGCCTATATATTAAATTAATATAAGATTAAAATTAACATACACATACATATATTTTCTTCTTATTTATTTTGTGAAGTTAGTCAATACAATTGCAGGAGTTTAAATTTTCTTTGAAAATTTCATATACGTCATTATTGTTTGACTATTTTTAGTAAAAAATAATGCATAGACGAGATAATAAGATTTCCTCATTTGATAACATTAAATTTTTTGACCCTTTGTTCTGTGGTTTTAAGCGTCAACAAACTATTTATTTACCTAGTAAGTATATTTTTAATCACCAAATACTCTATTAAAATAATTTTCGTGCATAATATTTTAAATTATGCGAATTTTTACATTTATTTGTTTTTAAACAGAAACCCAACAATAGAATGCTTTGTATAAAAACTTACTCTTCTTTTTACTTTCCAGAGATATACTACTATGAAATAAAAGTATAGCAATCATGAAAAACATTGATAATGAGAATTTGATATAGCTTTAAAATTTGAGGTCTTTTAAATTCAATTTCGATATTATTACAGTGACCGCGTGTATGTGTATATGTGTATGTATGTACGGATGTATGTATTCTGTCTAAACTCTTCGTTCGATTGAGCTCAAATTACGTAGGTACTGTCGGGGAACCTGTACAAATTTTGATGAGTGGATTACACTTTTTACAGGGACACAAAGCAAAATCTGTATCAATATGGGCTACCTACTCAATGTTCTAAAAGAGCGATAGTGTCTAAACGCTTTATCAGAGTAAGCTAAAAGTTGGCAGATATGGTGAGGTCACCGCATCACAATATGCGTAGATTTTAGTGAGTGTAATGTTTATAGAACTTTTATAGAGAGCAAAAGAAATACACTTTATCATTTTGACTTAAGGTTTCAAATTACAGTAAGTGATCGAATTATTATTAATATTATTATTGTTATTATTATTATTATTTTTTTTTTTTTAACATTTTTTCTATTTTCTAAAAAAGTGCTGAACTAAATGTTCTTTAACTTCAGATATGCAAAGAACATTTGTAAACTCACATTTTTACAATCGATTTAGTCACGAGGGAAATTGGTGGACCAACCGTAAATTGAAAAATACCAAAAAAACTTTGGACCACCCTGTATCATAAAAAGCTACAAATGGCTTATAAATTTAATATATTATTGCACATACTATGTGCTTTTATTATTATTATTATTATTAATAATAATCGCACTTTCATTTAGGAGATATATTTTTTACAAAAATTATAAATTTTTCTGGCAAGTTTTTCCTATATAACAAAAATGGATTTCAATATAATTTTACAAAACTTGCAGAAAAATTGACAAAGAATTTTAGAAACGTTATTCTGAAACCTAAATTTCACACGTATAATAGTCGCTGAGATATGAGTAATTTTAGCAAATATATATATATATACACTCCTTCTCATAATTATAAGGACACCCGTTTTTCTATATTAACTAAACACTGAACACTATTATTTAAACAAATATATTTTTAATTAATTTGAACTTCATTAATATAGACTATATTTCAAAAGTTTTATCGTTTTTCTATCTTAAAAAACTTTAAATATGGTAAAAAGTTGATTTTTCAGGTGTTCACAGTTACAAGGACAGCTCGAATTTTAGTAATATTTTTCAATTATTCTTTAAATTAATATTTTATAGGGCCTCTTTTTAGGGTTAAACAGTCAGACATTCTCTCTGGTATATATATATATACATTTTTTTTTAAATATCCAGTTTCAATACCATTTCATATAGCATATATGATATTCTTAGTATATTTAAACTATTTAAAATTGCTTTCCACTTGCATGCACATTTCTAATATCATAAGTTAAGGTTTTTGCAACTTTTAGACCATGGGAAAGGCAATAATACAGAAGTTCCTTTCTTCAAACTCTTTCCTATTGCTCTAAAAGTAGAGCAAAAATGAAAGTCTTGTTGAAAAAAATATTATTACCCACCAAAATCTAACAAAAATCTGATAATTCGATGTTTAAAATTTGCGGATATTCTCTTGATGTTCATAATAATTGAAAAAATTACTAAATTCATTCTGCCTTCAGTAGAAGCAGCTCCCCAGAGCACCATAGATCTACCTTTAAAATGCGTTATTCATATCTGCTCTAAAAAATCTGCTCTGTCTTTCGCTATCTTCAGATCTTGCCAGTAACTGTTAAAACCATTTAGTTAATCAAGAATAAAATGTTTTTCATCCGAAAATGCAACATTTTACCATTTAATATTGTCTTTATTCAACGTTAACACAGACGTTCTTTCCCCCATTAAATGCTGATTGATTATTACAGGTTTTTTATTCATTTTAACATATTATTAATTATTTTAAACATTCATAAATGTGGACCCTAACCTTTCGTTAAAAATTACGAGCAAATTTAGCAGCAGTCATTATGATTAGAACACTAAGAGGAATTATGAGTCTTCGATCTCTGTAAAACAACTCTGATTTTGCATCAGATCTCTCTCCTATCGAACCAGCAGTTCAACGTTTGATCACATTTCCTTCAGCAATTTTAGATCTTCGAATTTCATTAGAAATTCGGCTGATTGAAATTATCCTTCCACTTAAAAAACACATTTATCATACTTCACTACTTGAGCGTTCTTTTTTTTCGAGGAATTATCAGTAATGTCCGTCCAAGAAAAATTGAAGTCTTATATATGAATTAATCTAGCCCAGTAGTTAACAAATTCGCATGTCAACTGTAATTTATCCGCTAGTAATTTAAATAAAACGAAAAAATCTGGATTGTCCCTATAGTTATGAACATCTAAAAACGTGCAGAAAAACACATTTTGCATTATTTTTTATTAATTTTGTTTCATCTTAAAAAAATTACAGCAATTTTGGTTTTTAGAATACTAGATATATTAAGTGCACTTAGTTAATTTTGTTTACAATTACTTTTACATTAGTTATTTCAAAATATAAAGTGTCCTTATAAATATGAGAAGGAGTGTATATATATTTACTGCGCATGCACGAAAGGTATATATATATATATATATATATATATATATATATATATATATATTTTTTTTTTTACTACATATATAGGAGATATATAGGCAGATATATAGGAGAACTTACGTCGAAAGCTAGTTTGATTAGAGTAAAAATGATACAAATTATCGACAAAAGAACGAGAAAGATTTTAGATATTTTCTAAAGTTGAAATTTTATAAGGGGCTTTTCACATGCTACGTATTTACTTTGGAGTTCAAGTTATATACACTACGTTGCAAAACTACATTTCTGTATAAAGACCCTTTTTGGTTTGTATCTCTAAATAAATTTTATTTATTTACTAAGAATTTGCAACTCGGATAAAATAATTGAATTTCTAAATTATTGATTTATTATATATAAATATCACAATTTTATTTAAATTATTTTTCTTAATTTTCAATTAAAATGCAAATAACTCACATTTGAATATTTTATATACATTCTAAATGTCATAAAATTTTAGATTAAAGGTTCATATAGATTCGAGTTTCATAATTCTATGTTCTTTCATCTGTTTATACATATATATATTACTTTATTGATATATACAAGTGTAAATTAGATTAGAGAGATAAGGCAAATAAACAGATATGTGTAATTACATAGACATGCTAGAAATTTTATTTATTCCTTATTCACCGACGCATATATGAATGTATAATTTAATTCGTATCTTAAAATATATATTGCTTTGCACGTTTGCTGGCTTTGAAATTTCAATTATTTCACGTGATAAGAATAGTTTTATATCCAAAAAGAAGTCGCAGCTGGTGCTTGTTAATGTTTATCATCAATGCTATAAGATAGTTTGGTAAAGTAGATAGTTTGCTATCTAGTTCGCTGAACATAAGAATAGTAATGAGTTTCAAGAGTTTATTCAAGTTTTTAAAAATTCTTATTTAATACAGAAAACGTATGAATGCATATAATATAAAAAAATAATAACAATTTTATGTTTTAATATTATATATATATATATATATATATATATATATATATTTAAATAAAACATTAAATTAGATATTAGATATTTGAATAAACAATCAAGTCTAAATTAAAACTTCTTGCACATGTCTAGAAAATTACATTTATTAATACGAACTTTAAATATACGGAACAAAAATATTAATTATACTTTTTAATATATTTTTAAAAGTTTTGTAATAGTCTCCTAGTTTAAAAAAGCTATTATTACATTTTTTTAAACATAGATGAGTGAAGTCATTTAATTATTTTAATCTATTAATGAAATGCATTTTAAACATGTATTATATGTGTGTGAGATTATAATAGTAACTTCTCTGTCTTTAAAAGAAACTGAAAAACAAATAAAATTAAAAAAGTATCGCAGCGTAACTGTTATATGTCCATAAATGAAGGATTCTTTTATCAAATACCTGAATATTTACAACAGAAAACAAAAACAAACCAACTGCAACAACAACAAAAACCTAGATCAGTAGATCCATACTTGCCAACAATCTAATACATCTCCATAGTGTTGCTAGCCCCGCCTTTTTTTTTTTTTTTTTTTTTTTTTTCACACCAGTAAATTTTTAAAGTAATATTCTCCAAATGCAATTACGATTAAATAACAAGAAAAATACTCATACTGGTGTGAAAAAGAAGGCGGGACTAACAATACTACGGAATATTAATCAGTAAGTTGACAAGTATGGTAGATCACAGTAAATATTCGGATTACCTAAATTGAAAACCTAATAGACACCAACTGAGAAACGTACAAGGTCTACAGACTTGCTATCGAATCTGGCCAGCTACATTAGCTTGGCATATTAATATCTGATTCCGTAATAATATATTTCAGATTTCATACGACGTTAAAAATTCTATGAAAAATGTATCCTTACGATTCTTTTCCTCTTAGCACAAATACTTATTAACTTTAAAATGCACTTTTCTTCCAGAAATGGAAATTTCTAAAATAATTTTCATTATTAAGGAAGTTGAAAATTAATGGAATTTACTGTCAATTCTGTGCAGAGGGAGGTACCAAGCATAAAACCTGGTCAAACACATCCAGTTAGCATAGGGCGATTTCCTTTTTTTTTTTTGCGAAAACGGGGTAGGATCTTTTAGAAAGACTCTTATGAAAGACAATCCCTGCAGATCCTCCCAGTTGACAATAGTTGTTCTGCATAATCTCCAACAATCTTGTACAGCTACAGCTAAATAATTCGCGATTTAAAAAGAATTTCTATTGAGACTATAAAATAAAAAAATAAATAATGCCACATAAATTAAGAAAAAAATTAAAAACTTTTTATTACTAGGTGTACTGAAAACAATTCAGCTGAAATGGATAAAATAGTAATCACAAGATTTGATGCACGCAGACAAGTTTTATCCAGGAACCTGCACCTGATGACAGACAACTCAAAAAAAAAAAAAGTATATTGTACAATCATAGCGCATGCCTAAGTTTTGAGCAAAATTTCTTTGGCAGATGTACATAAAATATTAATCAGAAGGTTTGTCGAAGAAAGACCTAATTTCACCCCTAAAATCTGCCCGAATTTAAAATGAACTCTAAAAGTAAAAGCGCATTGCATTGTCATTAACAAAACTTTAGCAAAATCATTTCAGCTGAAAGGACTAAAAACGAATCGTAAGGTTTGTACAGGCAGACAGATTTTTACACCTGTCTTCGTTGACATAGATCTGTGAAAAAGCTTATATGTTGCATTGTCATCGTCTAACGTTTCAAAGTTTAGTAAAATCGTTTTGGCAGGAATGAATAAAAAATGAATCGCAAGCTTTGACTTAAGTATGCCGATTTTTACCAAGAACCTCCTGTCTCTAGTAAGATAGTTCCCGTAAAATGCTTGCATATTCTAATGTCATCAACTTATGTCTAAAATCTGAGTAAAATCGATTAGACAGAAATTCATTAAAAATGCATCGCAAGATTTGACACAGATGATCAGAACTTTGCCCCTGGACATTGCCCCAGGAACTTGCTATTAGTAACGAAAATCTTTGAAAATGCTTGCATATTGTATTGTCATTGAATCTGAATCCGCGTGCAAATTTCGAGTAAAGTCGGTTCAATAGAAGACAGTATGCTGAAGGCTACGGAAACAGCAGTCTGCTTTCCTGTTATTTATTTTTGGCATTCTAGACGTTGTTATTTGCCTTGTTTATAACATTCATTATTCGTTTTTGAATTTCTAATGATGATTTTTTTTTAAGTAAATATATATATATATATATTGATAACCAGTCAGCGAAATTTAAGGATTATTAAATATTTTCAATATTCAAACAATTAATTTGATCGAAAACAAAGATCACCAAACCAAAAAAATATGGAATAAACTGGAAATAAATAAATACATATTTACATTCTAACGTTATCAAGGGCCGAGTAGAACACAAATATGCAAAAAGAATGTTTTTCTGTCTCAAAGATAGCAATAGCGAAGAATATCTTTGATCCGTGCCCGAAGCATTCTTTGGAGCCAAAACAAGAAAAATAAATTTCAAAATAAAACTAATTTCAAAATGAACTCACCATAAAAAGAGATAAACATTTAAGAATTATGAAACCAAGTTCACCAATAAATGAAGTAAAATTTCTATATAATAATCACTTATACAATAGTCAAGAAATAAGCAACTGTCGGTTGCAACCAAAAAGAGTGTCACATGTAAAATTCAATAACCAGATAGCCGTTAAAAGTACAGTTAATCACAGTACAGTAATAACAAGAAATCATAGAGTAAATAAATTAAAGTCATAATCCAAATAATCCAAAAAATAAATAAATAAATAAATAAATAAAAGAAAGAAAGAAAGAAAAAGAAAAGGAAATCCTTAAACTAGGATTTAGAGAATTACAGATTATGAATTGAATAGTTCTGCCATCTGCATTATAATTTGAAAAAAAAATTCAAAATTAGGAAGGCATAATAAATAAAATTTTGATTGAAAGACCATTTGGATAATCAAACTAACAATCTAACATCACTTAATTTAAAATCAAGTAATTTAATTTCTAGACCCCCCCCCCCACATACACACAAAAAAGGAATAATATATATATATATTGTTTGAATCTGATAATCGTTAAAATTTTAAAGCAAATCAATGCATTAATCGATGATTTCGTAAAAGTATATAATTGAGTCACATGATTGAATATTCAAGTTATTTATTAATATTTTATTAAAGAAAGAATTTTTAGAAGAGTTATATCGAAGTATTTCAGAAGAATTTTCATTGTAAAATCCTGTTATCATAATCGTGTAAAAAAAATTAAATTAATAATTAAATATCAGAAATATTTTTATATTTAGAAATAATTTAACAACAGAAAAACATCAAGTTTGAGACAAAATTATAAACAGCATGTTTAAAAATAAATAAGTGTATTAAATGAAAGTAATAAAACATAATTAAATGACCATTTGTTTTCAGAAAGAGAAATAAGACCGGCTCTTATTAGCATCTTATTTATTTGAAAAGCCGTGATTAAGTGATCCTGAAGACGAAAACATAAGCTGACATTATCTCAAATAATAAAATGCCAGTTAAATGCAAAGGAAATGAAATTCTTTTGTCTTTTAAGTTCAAGCAATACAAACATTAATCTTATTTGGATGTTGCTTTTGAAATGTAAAAAAATATAACAAATTTTACATCGATTTGCCAGTTTAGCTCATCAAATTTACATATCCACATTAGAGCAATAAACAGGTGCGACCAACTTAATCAGTCTATTTTTTGCACTTGATCATCAGGGAACAACTTAAACACCTGGAGACGTCGTTCTTTGGTGATTATTGAGACTTTTGATTAGACGTATTAGAATTTTTTTTTTTGTTTTAATTTAAAAAGAAACAAAGGGGATTGCTCGAGATATGTTGAAAATACTCTTTATCAAAATAATTAAATAACTACTACTAATGTTGACAAGATGTCAAGATCCATTTAAGTGATACGACTAATATTTATTATTTGTAACTAATCTTATGACATTCAGTTACTATATTGTTATTAATAATAATTAGCAAACTTTTTGAGAAAAAAGAAATATATATATATATATGTGTGGGTGTGGGTGTGTGTTTATGTGTAAAATATAATTAAATGCCTGCTTAAAATTAAAGCTTCATTTCTGAAACTTAAATGATTCTATCTTCCACTAATCCACTGATAGCGCCTTAATTATTTCTTTATTCATTTATTTTCTAAATATTTCATTAATTCCAAATTCATTAACTTGTTCTCGATTCTTAAACTTATTTTATTTTATTTTCCGATGAAACAAAACCGTTATCTATTATATTGTGCAATTCATACATAATTTTAATCCAGAATCTTCTGTCTCCTACTCCCGTGTATCGTTTGACTTCCAATCGGAAGAGTCGCGATCACGTGACCTCAGCTAATTCGATGGAAAAAGAGAAGTTCAGTTTTAGAAAGGGGTTGGATGTAACTAGCAGAGGAACATGGCTTAAGATATCTTCGTTTTGTTTTCGAAAGGCTCATCTTCCAAAAATGCGGTGTAAACCTCCTGAATTTATTGAAGAACTAAGATTCCAAGATTGCATAAAATTAATCGAGTCTTTTCTGATACTTATTGTTTTTTACTACGACATATATAATAATTTTTCTGAAAGGAAAGGACCAAACAAAATTTTTGAATCATGCAATATTCTATTACTGCCTCTAAGGTACCTTCGTTAATTGCCCGCTGCTTCACTCAAGTGCAACATTAAAACCCACATAAATCAAAGCATATAAATAAATATTAAAACTTTGCTATGAAATATATATATATTGTCCTATATAAAAATTATACTAATACTGATAAAAATGACAATACCTTTTTATGCTTTTCATTGTTTTTGGTGGCCCAAAGTGCGTAGTCTACAACAAAGCATTTTCAAAAAATATTTTTAAAAATACGTATTTATCGAGATCCCATTTGTCTGGATTTTTAAGACACCTGTTATGCGTAAATCACAATGGTAATTATTGTACACACACAATGGTAAATATTACAATGATAATTTATCTCAATGGTAATTATTGTACTATTTTTCATCAGCATTATCAGAAAATAAAATTTATTCAGTAAAAAGAAATTCACGTGAATACCACAATATTTATTTTCTTATGCATACATTACGCATTAAAAAAATTTCATAATGCCAGAAATGAAATGAGCTAGTGACTACACATTTTTTAAATTCAAAATTTAACCATAAAATGGATTTGATGCGTCATATACTATTAGATTATTTTGCTGTATATTACTTTGTGAACATTTTCTGTAAAAAGCAGCTCTTCAGATTGCCTATATAAGATCTGTAGATTAAAAATATATTATCTATCTCTGTAGATTATCTATAACTACAGACATCTGCGTCTTTATACACTCTAGATCTCAAGCCATTAATCGCAAATCAAAACTTGGCTATTGGAGATAGACATACTTGCCAACATACTATCGGTAATTAATATTCCGTAGTATTGTTAGCCCCGCCTTCTTTTTTTCACACCAGTATCTTTTTAGAGTATTTTCTTCTTATTTAATCGTAATTGCATTTGGAAAATATTACATTAAAAATTTACTGGTGTGAAAAAAAGTGCGGGACTAACAACATTGCGTAATATTAATTAGAATGTTGGCAAGTATGGAGATAGATAGCTTGGACCATACAGGGATGCACCTCATGTAGATTTTTTTTCTTTTCAATTTTTGAATTTGAATTTTGCTTTTTCGATTTTGTTTCTTCGAATTTCCAAGTTGAGGTTGGTTAGTTTTCAAGTTTAGGTATTTTAATTAATCAGATATAATTACTTTACATTATTTCGTAGTCAGTCCTATTATTAAAAAATAGTTTATACATAATCGCAATATTAAATATACATAATCGCAAATTAAAATATATAAGTAACTACTTCGATTTTTTTTCCCACTATCCTACACTTCGATAGAAAAACTTTTTTTTTTTTTTTTTTTTTTCCCAGTTTGGTGACATCTTTTACAAAGCTGCCAACTTTTTAAATTTATTCCAGAATGTCGTTAATCCCGCCCCTTTCTCACACCGTAATATTTTTAGAGCAATTGTCTTCATATTTAATCGTAGTTATACATTGAAAAAAAAAATTCTAGAAAGATTACGGTGTGAAAAAAGGGCGAAGCTAACAACATTCCGGAATAAATTAAAAAACTTGGCAGCTATGCTTTTACTGAGCGATGATTTTTTTTTTTTTTTTTAATTAATTAAGTAAAATATATTTTATATAATCATTGTCTTTTCAAAACAATTGTTTACGTGAATACATAGAAATTCAGTCGGACAATTTCAATAGATTTTTTTTTATTGTTTTTATCATACTTGCCAACATCCTAATTAATATCCCGTAGTGTTGTTAGTCCCGCCCTTTTTTTCACACAAGTAAATTTTGAAAGTAACAGTCTCCAAATTCAATTTCGATTAAATACGAAGACAATACTCTAAAAAGATACTGGTGTGAAAAAGAAGGCAGGGCTAACAGTACTATGGAACATTCGTACTTGCCAACAGCCTAAGTAATATTTCATAGTGTTGTTAGTCCCACCCTTTTTTTTTTCACACCAGTAAATTTTTAAAGTAATATTTTCCAAATGCAATTACGATTAAATAGGGAGAAAAATACTCTAAAAAGATACTGGTGTGAAAAATAAGGCGGGGCTAACAGTTTTACGGATTATTAATTGATATGGTGGCAAGTATGAAATATTTATTAGTATGTTGACAAGTATGTTTTTATTTATAAAGTGAAATAAAAGATACTGATTTACTTACAATAAATAAATAAATAAATAAAAATAAAAAATAAAAATAAAAATAGTGATATGAAAATCCAACAAGTAGGAAATATTTAATCATTTTGCCTATCACGTCGCTGTAAAAACTGCGATATTATACAGATCTTAAATTTGTAATGAACAGTCCTAATAAAAACTTTTCTAATAATATGAAATAATGCATATAATAATTTTTATGCGGTATCCATTCTCTCTCTCTCTCTCTTTTTCTCTTTTTTGAGGAAAACATTGAATACTGGAGAATAAATAGAGAACCTTTAATTTACAAACTATGTGGCAACAGCATAATTTATGCCATTCGGGATTTATTGTTGTCTCTGGGGATACACGCTTTCGAGTACGTCCGGATATTCTCTAGTGGTACGAAAGTTTGTTTTGGAAATTCATGCCAGTCGATAATATTTCGCTGTACTTTAGAGGCATTGGATCTAGTCTGTATTTCGGTAGATATAAGATTTTTTACCTTTTTTTTCCCCACTGATTCTTCATTTTTACGGAATAGCGTATGTTATCTTAATAGTATTATTATTATTATTTTATTATTTTATTTATTTATTTTTTAACTTATTGAATCTAATTAGAAATTTAAATAAAACGAAAAATGTTCTTATTTCAATTAGTTAAATGAATATAGTTTAATTATAGTTACACTATTTTATTTAATTAGGCATGCAGTCTCATTATAAAAAAAAATATATATAGGTTGTTTAATCCAAGTTTGTCCAACTCAAAACATTTGGTGGGCCGCATTGGAAATCCATTATATTCTGGCGAACTGCACTATGTACTTATGTGCATATGAATGTATTTGTGAATGTATGAATTATGTATGTATATATATTTTAGGAAGGGGAGCAGAGTGAAGACTTGATGCAGAATACATTAATTTATATTATTTTCATTCATAAATCAACAATAGAATCGAGAAAAATTTATGACTATACATTAATAACTATAATAAAAAAGGATGAATAATCGATGTAATAACATTTCATTGCTACAGTATGATTATTTAGCTACCGTAATCGTCGAAAGTTTTTTTCACTTCGAAAAGTCAGAATGGATTTATTAATTTTTAATGTGTTAACCGAAGTTGTCAAACGTTACATATCGTTAGTCTCCTCGCGGGCCGCGGTTTGGCCACCCCTGGTTTAATCTATTTTTAAAAATATCCACAAAATTCGAATTGTTTATTGAATATGCATGATACTTTACACTCGAGAAGTAGGGGGAGTAGTTTTGTTGAAAATTACTATTAAAATATACAAATAAAATGACATATTTTATTTTTTTAAAGTATAATAACTACTTTAGCAGAATTTTAAGATCATTTATCATAAAATTTGGTTATTATTGGTTCACTGAATATAAAATGTTCATTAGGTTGATCGGACAATAAATGTTTCATAAATTTCGTCAAAACAAAGGAGAAAAATTTGCTAAAATAAGGCATGTTTATAATACATAATATTATTATAATATTTAATAATATAATACCTATGTCTTTATGTCTGGTATAATATCTAATATCTTATTTCAACTAGCACTTAAATCTCTATAAAAAATAGTTTGAAAATTAAAAGGTCGACATTAAAGATGAGTGTAATTTTCACTAAAAGATACTTGCCAACATTTTAAATTTTTTAATCATATTTGTTATCACGATTTTTTAATAGAAGAATGTGGCATAAGTTTTCGATGACTATGCAAGGTGAAAATTGTCGTAGATATTTTCTCTGGTATGATGTCTCCCGCCGAAATCGGGAGACTTGGTAACTATGCCAGAATAATGGTGCTATAAAGGTATTTTTAGCTGCAACCAATATTCTGGTGCTAAGTTTAACCATTTCATTGGCGCTTACTGCGGAAATGATACCACTAAAATGGTGAAGTATTGCGCTAAAATATTTTTTGCAGCTAACTAAACCATTTTTCTGGTGAAAATAGTATTTTATTTTTTACAATATAATTATCTAGGAGCTGTGCAAAGATAACATAAAATAAAATTAAACTATTATGTAAGAACTGTGCATTTAAAAAAATAATAACAATAAAGTTATAATAAGTTACTTCAATATTTTTCCCTACAAAAATGAGTCGTTAGCCGATCATTACACATTTGGTTCGTCCTTCAGGCACTTGGTTAGGTGAAATAGTATCAGTTTCCAAGCGGCCCTTTTATTATTTTCTTTGTTGGTGTTTTATTTGTTGGGTAACTACGGTTGGCTCGCCATAAAATAACAAACAAACTTATGTGTTTATGTTTCCAAAAGTAATTGATGCGTCATATTTGCATAAAGTGAATCATTTTTAACCTTTACGTAAATTTAAAGAAAATACATAATTTTGTTACACACACTAAAATAACGTCAAAGATTTTTTTTTTCTTTTTTATCTTAGAAAAATGTATAATAGTAGCAAATAATAAATACTGATATCTAATTTAAAATTTAAAACAATGCGTTTGGGCAAACGGATTGCCAATGTTCGGGCCATTTATTCCGCCGGTGGTCGCGTATAACCGTTGAACAATAAAGAGAATAACAAACGCAGCAATTGCTTCAGTGTTAAACCATGTGAAGATTGTTTGTAGAGTCACTGTACAATATTTTTATAATGATCTGTTCTTCTACCTTAACCTTTGACTTCACACGCTTAATATTTTAACACAAGTACACGCATGGCGTATTTTGTACACCTCCAAAATATCGAATAAACCCTAACAACACACTTTCCTACAGAACATCCTGAGGGGGTCCATAGGATTTCCCTTTTATCCATTGGACATCTTGAGGATGCCTTTCGGAGAAGATGTGTTGTTAGGGAAAATAAATTAAATAAGAAGAAAAATGTATGCTACAGTTGGCAGCATAAGTATCCGAGCACTAGCAATAATCCCTGTCTATAAAAAGTACACATAATACTGCTTTGTTAAAGAAATCCTTGTCGAGCCATGTTTCTAGTCAGTTCTAAGAACAGGATTCGACAAGGATTTATTTAACAAAATAGTATTAAGCGTACATTTTTGATATAAGAATTATTGGCTAGTGCTAGGATACTTTTGCTGCCGACTGTATAAGTTTTAATCACCAAAACTTTTTATGAAAACTAATGAAAAATCTTCGAATAAATACTTCAATGATAGGTTAGATGTGCACGCAACGCAAAGTGGGGAGAGTGATCCCGAAGTCATTTATATTCTGTTTACTATAAATGGTTTATTTTTTACACCAGCGCGTGTAGTTAAGTGTTAAGAAAATATTAATCTGATATTCGATCAGTGAAACTCTAAATATGTTTTAAAACAAAGAGTGTTGTGTATAACAGCAATATTCATTGGATATAAGTGCCATTGAACCTCTCATCGTTCCGACAGATTTTACGGAAAACTAAAATAAGTCCATTAATAAAGTTCTGAACAGTAACTTGGACGTTGGTAGTACATAGTAACATGGTACGTACTAAATATGCATTTTCTACATATTTGAAAATGTTACTTAAATACAGCTTACTTAAAAAAAAAAAAAAAAGTTTGCTAAAAGCCTTTATTTAATTTCTTTATTATTGTTAAAATTGTTAAAAAATAAAATCTGGTATAGGATGTGCACGAAACGTTATGTTTTATCCAATGAATGAATTTCAATCCAAAATTTTCTGGTAACTATCGTTCATTTTCTCCTGAAATGCATACTATGAGGCAGTAAAATTTGAATTAATAGTTTGATGTATTGTTGAAGTACAGAATTTTAGTATAAGGAATTTTCTCTCTCTCTCTCTCTCTTTTTTTTTTTTTTCAAAATACATTAGAGCTAGTTCTACAGATCTAAGTAAATTAATTTTTTTCTAGTTTCACTAGAATGTTGTCTTAGTAATAAGCTCAGTAGAGAAAAACTATTTTAAATAATCATCAATAAGTGGCATGAGAATTACTATTTAGAAAACAAAAATTAATGAATATGATAGGGGGAAAAATGTTGTTTGTAAAATGTACACATTTAATTTTGAAACCGCAAAAAACGCACGTTTTTTTTCGTTATACGTTGTGATTGATATATACACAAATGAAATCTTTACAATATATATATATACCTAACATAACTTTATGTCTTATATAACTTCCTTTTTGAAAAAATAAAATAAAATAAATAAACGTATATATATATCTGTCTATGCTGCAGCTTCTTAAATTTCTACAGTTTATCAAATATTATTATATCGCCTCACTTTTTTCCCTATATCAATAGATCTGTGGAATAAACTGACAGACTATTCTTTAAATTCAATCACCATTTTAATCATTTGATGTAATGTATTTCTTTCAATTAAAAAAAAAAAAAAAACCGGTAGATTTACTGCAAAATGCGCTGGCAATATCTGTGCATCGAAAAAAGAAAGTTAGATAGAAGTAATTTACAGCAGAAACAACCGTAAAAGAGAACCACTCTTTACAGATGTTTTCGCTGGAAATTGCCTTATTTAACAGCAGAATGTGCTGGCAATATGCGTGTCAGCTCATTTTGCTGTAAAAGCTTCCGTTTTTTTTTTTTTTTTACAGTATGTATTCATTTTATGGAGAGATATTTCCTCTTGAAGATAAAGTTTAAGAAATAGCATTGCATTTAGCGTTCTTAAGTATTGAGAATAGGTTACAACGGTAACAAATGTGTCCAAACACTAGCAAAAATTACTATGTAAAAAAAGCACAGTTCATATGGTTTTGTTAAATAAATCCTTGTCGAATTGTAAGAACAAGATTCGATAAGGGTTTGCTTAACAAAACCGTATGAAGTGTACTTTTTTTACATAGGAAATTTTGCTAGTGTTTGGACACTATTGTTACCGACTGTACATTTAATAGCATATTTTAATTTTTTAAATTTAAATTTATATTTATATTTATAATAAATTATAATAAAAAAATTTATTTTTATTTACTTTATTATATAATTTTAATATATTTTTAAATTCACGGGACAGATATATTTCATTACACGTTGTTATTGAAATATACATAAATTAAAACATGTAAAAAAAAATTCAATTATATTTATAAAATATCTTTAATTATGATTTACATAACTTTCATTTAAAAATATTCGTTTATATACATTGAAACTTCTTAAATTTAGTAATTTATCACACATATATACCTCGTGACTTCATTTTTTTTCTGTATCAGTAGATCAATGGAACGAAATTGTAGAGCATCTTTAAAATGCAACGGTTATTTTTCGTTCGCAAATTACTGTTATGCGACATTTCACAGTCAATTTACTCTTTTGAAATATAGGTGAATCAAGAAGAAAATACGATAATATCTCGCTAATGCTTTTTTCATAGACTGATATTTTAAAATTTCACGGTTGATGGTAACGTGGAATAAACTTAGAATAACTGCAGTTAGGGGCAAACATGTGGTTTTAAAATGAAATAAAATTTCAGTAATGTTTCTGAAGCTAAAGATAAGCTTTAAATGCATTTGGATAGAATAATATTTCATGGCATTGAAAATATATATTTAGCTTATGTTTCTTAGAGGCAAATTGGATTTAGTAAATAAGTTGTGTTTAAATTATTTGTAAAAAGTATTTTTTTGCAAGAGAATTTAAATTTATAAGATCAAAACTTTCATGTATTCTTTTTTTTTCTTTTTTTTTTTTTTTATGAGATTTTTTTTTTTTTTATTATTATTATTTAGGTACTGCACAGATTAATTTATCCTTTGTAAAAGTTTGTTATTTTATTATGACCTTTAAAAAACATATATAAAAATATTTTCAAAACATATTTTCTTAACTTATATTGTTTTACAGCTTATAATTAGCTGAATGAGTATATGTATAAGTATTACAAAGTGTAACATTTATGTATTTAGAGAAAAAATGTCATTATGATATATATATATTAAATATGTTTAAAATTTCTCGCTATAGTTGTAATTCAACTTATAATATTTGCGATGAATAATATAATATTAAAATAATTTCTCTATTTAAATTTTATTTTTTTAAACTAATTAAAGTAAAAATTAAAAAATGCTTATTTATTTATTTATTTATTAATATTTCATATCAAAACCTTAAAACACATATTTTGTGAGATTACGTTGTTTAAACAAACCTCCTGAGTTGACCTTCTTGCAGATGGAGTGAGTGGGAGAATGGGTTTTACGTAGCACTAGTGCTACGCTATGGTCGATTAGCGACAGGCTTGCACATACCTCTAGGGTGGTCCGGAGACATGCCACCAAAGTTTTAATCCTCCACGGAGGAGACGCCTCCACCGATTTGGTTATTATTTCTAAGAAAAGTAAACTAGGTTAGGTTGAATTGATTAAAGTCACACACTGCAGCTGTCTAATGGGATATTGGGCGCCTGAGATTCCTTATGTTGTTGGAGGAGCAAATGTTTCTTGTTTTTGAGTTTCACTGCATGGATCACATTTCTTTTGATGAACTAATTTTCAAACGAGATTAAAGTTGATGTTGAGTGGGTTTTACGTCGCAATAGTGCAACACCATGATTAGTTTGTGACTGTAAGGGAACTTACCCCAAAGGGTAGCCCGGAAACATGCCAACACTGAAGGGGAATGGATTTCCCTCTTCGGTGACTCACAGAGGTATAATTTGGGATAAAAACATAGAGGACATTGCAGTCACGACAGATTTTACGCGCACCAGCCACCCTCAATTTACACAATGATCTTCGGTCGATTCGAGTATCAAATCTTCCAGTTGGAAATCTGAAAAGTAGAACAAGAAAGATGGAAATTAAAGATACACCAGTTTATTAAATTCTTTTGTCAGGAGGAAACAGATACCGCTAAGTGTGACATATAAAATTTAAACAAAGTAAATGTATGGTTTACTTACATATACAGTCGGTAACAAAAGTCTCCGAACACTAGCAAAAATTCCTATATAAAAAAAGTACACTTAACACAGTTTTGTTAAATAAATCCTTGTCGAATCCTGCTCCTAGCCAGCCTAAAAACAAGATTCGACAAGGATTTATTTAACAAAACTCTGTTAAGTGTACTTTTTTCATATAGGAATTTTTGCTAGTGTTCGGAGACTTTTGTTACTGACTGTACTTGCCTATAGGTAAATTGCACTAACGTGTACTGGATGTTTTCTCAAGTTTTCTAAAGACTTCTCAATAAGGCTTCCAATATATTCTCCCAACTCCGAATGCTTCACTACTTCAGTAGATTATGCTGTAAAATCACTTTGCATAATCATTCTAATTGAACCTCACCTCAAATACTGCCGAATCTTACTATAACGCTAAAACTTTACCGGAAGCCACAACGCCATTAATTCGCCACTGCCCTGATAGACAAAACTCCATTCACAAGTTTCGTTTTGAAACTCCAATACCACCTAATATTTTAATTTAAACTAGTATCGCCTAGTGGTCGAAACTCGACCATTTCTTTTGCAAAGCGAGGCAAAGCAAAGTTATTGCCTTGTCCTAAACGGAATGCAATTGCAACACAGCTGCGGCAATTATTTGCCGATATTCACTCTAACTGAATCAACAGAGTTTTACTTAATATAACTATTTCTCTCTGTAGATGTTAGCCTTTACTGAAATGAGAGAAAATCGCAACGTGGAAACGCCCCTTGTTGTGTGATACAGCCCAGAAGCTAATAGGTACCATGTCAAACCAAGGCCCAACACAATATCAAATTCTGTTAAATTAATTCGATTGGTTCATAAAGTACAGTGTTTGAACCAAATATATATATATATATATATATATATATATATATAATAAATAATTTAATTCCTTTACAATACTCAGCAAATGAGATACATATATTTCTAAAATGGTCGAATTGAGTTCGGGAAATTTCAAAACGTGTAACTTTATCGAAAACCGAAAATCTAAAACTTTTATGAATCTTATATTTTCTACTTATATATTCAGAGGAAAGAATAATAAATCCACTTTTTAAAAAATAAAAATAAGTAGTCAATTTCACATAATTAAAATGCAAAGAAATCTCAAAACGTGTAAATTCATCGAAAACCGGAAATCAAAAGTTTTTATGTATCTTCTACTTGCTTCTTCTATCCACAAAAGCTAGCAATAAAGACACTTTTTTATAAAATAAGTAGCCAATTTCAGTTAATTGAAACGTAAAGAAAGCTCAAAACATGTAAATTCAGCAAAAACGGAAATCGGAATTTTTTCCGTATCGTCTACTTATACATGCACCAGTTAGTAACAAATCCATTTTCCTTTTATTTAGTATATTAGCTGAATATTTATTGTTTAAATATCACCCTTTGAAATGAAATGTTTATGTTTACATTCGAAACTGGAAGTTTGCCATTTTTTTTCTGGAGTTTTGTGATTTTAAATTAAAATTTTATCAATTTTACAGAAAAAATAACTCAATCAAACACATGTAGACAGTAACTTATATATAACTATACCTAAGTATCGGAATTAAAATCGGCAGATAATTTCCGTTATTTAATAATTTTACAAAAAATCCAATGGACGATTAACATAGAAAATTTTTTCATGGCTGCATGGACAGACAGTGACGTCATCACTTCGCTTGCGTATAGTGATGCTACATTATACAAATTACTGTGTCTATGGTTTTATTTGAGCTTTATGAAATTGCCAGATTTAACAACTTTCTACTTTTAGGTATTTTTTAATGTAAAGGAATACGTGTATAAAAAGGAAAATAGGGGAAAATGCATAAAAAATAAATGTATTTTTAAATACCTTCTTGACATCGTAAGAAAATAATATTTGTTATCGCACCTTCCGGCTAACCATACCTTTCAAATGATACCATTTTCAACCCTCTACTCCCATAATTAATATGTTAAAAAGGGACTACAAATTATATGTTTGCCTATTAATATATAGATAACAAAACCATTAAAAATAAGTGAACATTCGTAAAGTTTCGTAATTTCTGACACTTTTACGGAAATTGCGTGCAAGATCTTACAATTAAAAAATATATAATAATAAGGATAACATAAAATTAATTTAATTAAGTATATTTAAATGAATTTAATTTAGTTAATACAATATTTAAATGTAAAGTATATAATAACGCCGTAGTCATAACGCCACTAAAACACGAAACTTCATTCATAACCTTCAATTCCACCTAAAACCTTGATTTAACTACGAAAACCATTAAAAAACGTAAACCTTGGTAAAAATTAACCACTGCTTCGTATTACTACGAAAATTACGTGCTACTGCTACGAAAACGCTACTGACTACTGTGAAAATTGTGCGCGAGATCTCACAATTAAAAAATTTATACTAAACAGAATAACATAATATTTACATAATTCACCTTTTAAGCATTAGATATTTTTTCAGCATATATCTTTGATACTACTTAAAATAAATACCATATAAAAAATATAAGTATGAAAATTCATTACGAAATAATACAGAGATTTATCTATCTTATTTTTTAGAAAGAATATAGTTTTAACATTTTGTCACAACTACTCCAAGGGGGAAAGAAAAAAAATAGGAATTTAACTCTAAAAGGGTTAAATTAATAAAAAAAAATATTTAATTCAGTTTATACAATGTTTATATTTAAATTATATAATACAGTCGGCAGCAAAAGTATCCGAGCACTAGCGAAAATTCCCATTTAAAAAACGTACGCTTAATACAGTTTTGTTAAATAAATCCTTGACGAATCCTGGTTCTTAGTCAGCCTAAGAACATGATTTGACAAGGAGTTATTTAACAAAACAGTATCACGTGTACTTTTTTACATAGGGATTTTTGCTAGTGCTCACATACTTTTGCTGCGTACTGTAATTATTGTAATATAATAGTTAATGGTACGATACAAACGTTTATATATTTTAGCTGTATAGGATATGCCACTGTTTTCGAATATATACATATTTGAAAAAATATATATTTATATATATGACAAAATCAACCTAAGAATTTTAATATTTGCTCACACAATAGAACAGCTGTAATGCTTCTTTGCTGTTTTTTTTTTTTTTTTTTTTTTTTAACTATTCATACACTGTAAAAAATAGTTTCTTAAAAATAAATATATATTGTCTGAAAATAGCCCTGAGATAATATATACCTAAATTTGAAAACCAATGTACTCATTTTTGAGTACACTGACATGCTCAAAAATGGGGTTGACCAATAAGATTTCCAATATCCCCATGTTTGACATGTCAATATACTCAAAAATGAGTATATGGGTTTTCAAATTTAAGTATATATTGTCATGGACCTATTTTAAGACAATATATACTTATTTTTAAGAAACTGTTTTTAACAGTGTATTATTACAAAACGAAATAAATTACATTAACATAAATATGATAAAATGTTCCAGAGACTCACGTACAACAACTATCAAAAGAACAATTGTTTTAGAAGGACTTGGTAGTTTGAAGAAATATTCGATCACAGATTATTTCAAGACAATTATTTGGATTTATTTTAATCCAATTTTGTGTTGACTCAAAATGAAATAGATTCAACCGTATTTTCTGTAAAGATTAGATTTTTCAATTTGTAGCAGCACTTCTTTTGGATATTTTTATCATAGATTTATATTCTTCGATTAAAATTTAAATACCTTAATGATATTGATAATAGTATCATTTTATAGCTTAAGGACCTTCACTAGATTAATTTAGGATTAAAATCTAAGTTTTGTTTCGTACTAAAAATACAATGTATATTAATAATTTTGGCATTAAATTAGCTATCATTAAAGTAAATAAAAAGAAGATATGTAGATTTAGGGCATTAAAGTAATAATTTGTTTATTATTATTACTATTATTATTATTATTATTATTATTATTAAGAAACAGCATAGATTGCTTGCGTATGCAGAACAGCTGCAGTCTGTTCAGTGAAACTTATATATAAATAAATTAATGGCAATATTAGTATTATATTATTTTTAGAATAATAAAGATGTTAAATCTCTTTACAAATATAGATGAAAAATTTTACTTTGAAATGAAATAAAACTGATTATTCCCCCCGAATAAAATTTTATATTTGGAGAAAAGTGTGAATAGTTAGAACATTATATTTCATTAATAGGCTCCGGATATGAAGGCAGAACATTTCCAGCATAATAAGTATTTACAACACAAAGTTAAGGCACCTAGAAAACCCCCAAAATATTATTTATGGGTATTCTACTTTTCAAACTGACAAATTTTTCTATTTATTTAAATAATAATTATTTTTTTTTTCTAAGAAGCTTAAAAATGGAAAATGGTAGAAGTGTAGATGCTTAAAAAATTGAATTTGGTAGAATGGCTGAAACTCAATTAATCTGATTTCAAATCTATCAATATTTATGTTCTGCAAAAAAATTATAATTTTTATTTATATTTTTATTTATTATTATTAATATTATTATCATTATTATTATTCCTGAGAAGCAGCATTTAAATATATTATGGTGTATGTACAACATTTTCAAATAGCAGTTAGAGAGACGAATGTGTATTTAAAAAGAATATAATATTTCTAATTATCTATGACAGTAATTCCTTGATTATTAAGCGCATTCAATAAACACTTATAAATATAAATAAACATTCACTTTAGAGAATAGCTAAAATTCTGAAATGCAAGCATACAAATTAAAGAAAATAAATAATATGCTTTTAATTTATATATATATATGTATATATATATATATATATATATACATATGTATATATTACAAAAGGAAATATTTGTTTAAAAAATAACTTAAAAATTATTATTACCATTAAGTAATTATTATTACTGTGTAATTTAAAAATACTAGGTTAATTCTGATTTTGTTTTTGTTTTTCTTTACTGAATGAGTCATTTACCAAGAAAATATTTCAGGAATACTCAGTTACAACTACTCCGTCATGAGCAGACGAAACTTATGCTATTCTATAGAGAAATTTGCAATTTGCCCTTTTGTTAAAATGTTCTACCGTTGGAGTAATGATTAACACTTTCGTGCCCGCTGACGTATATTCAAAATCAGTAACTCCGCCAGTGGGCGTGTCCATCGCAGTTCGTATGTTATTTATTTCTTAAGAATATACCCATAGCTGCCAATATTTTAATTTTTTCCGGAGTATTTTTAGCCCCGCCTTTATTTCGTACCACTTATTTTCATTTTTTAAGAAAATTTGTCTTATTTTATCGAAGTTATAAATTGGAGCAAATTTTTCTATAAATAAAGTGGTGCGAAATAAAGGCGGGGCTAAAAGTACTCCGGAATAAATTAAAATATTGGCAGCTATGTATACCCAATATTCATATTTGTACAATCAGTATACGATGGATACAAATCCTTTGATTAGAAATAGTATAATTATAATGTATATTCATTTGCATTATAAATGCGAATACAAAAAATTTTTTTCTGAAATATTGAAACTTAGGAGAATAACGCCTACGGGCGTGGTCGCGAAAGTGTTGAGAGGAGATGCAGGAATCACAGCGTTTCTAAAATTTTACATTCATTTATTATATTCACACCACAATTTTAAAGCGATTCTTCTAAGCATAATATTTTGGGTCTGGAGATATGAGGTCTGGAGATGACATAACCAGAAAAAAATGAAGGCAAAGTCGTAATAAGTGCATCCATTAAGTAACATAATTATATAAGAAATTATGCATTGTTATTCTGAAATTATGTAATATGGCCCTTCCGGAACGAAAAAAATCATTTTAACTATAGGTCTTAAAACTGCAAAATAAATAAAATACCATAGTACTAGTCGATGTTTTGGTAGACCCAACATGGCTCCTGTGGTAGCCTTGGCTGCTATTGTGGCAGACATCTTTAGTAGACAACAGATAACTTCATTTTCCTTGCATGCTGATACGTCGCATGCCAACTTTTCCTATATCGTTCCTCCCACATACTTGCCAATATACTAATTAATAATCCGTAGTATTGTTAGCCTCGCCTTCTTTTTCAAACCAATATCTTTTTAGAGCATTTTTCTTCCTATTTAATCGCAATTGCATTTAGAGAACATTACTTTAAAAATTTACTGGTGTTGAAAAAAGGGCGGGACTAACAACACTACGGAATATTAATTAGGATGTTGGCAAGTATGCTCCCAGGTTCCTCCTTTAAATAGATATTTTCTTTTAGAACATATATTTTTAAAATATACTTTTAAAATTTATACTTTTAATAGTGTAATAAAAATTATATTATTAAAACGAATACTTTTTTCAAGAGCAATACTCTTTATATATATATATATATATAACAAAGTGCATGAATAAAAAATAATATATTTTCTTATAGGCAATGTCTCTATTTCACAAAGTCCACAATCTTTGTCGCAACGTGTTTAAACGTTGCCAGTTAAAAATAGTCCTTTCTATACATTGAATTTTTTCTCATAGCTTTTTCTGATATAAACTGATCTGTCATTCTGCAGCATATGCTACATTACAAATTTCCACAATCATTGCTTGTAAATAAAAAATTACAGCTAATTTTTCCTTTTTATTAGCATTTTCTTTTTTAATAGCATCGAATCCATACACAATTTCTTGTTTTCATTTGACATACAATTTTGTTCATGAACAGTGCATTGATTTATCAAATTAAATTTATGAGTAGTAACAGATTTTCCTTAATAGGAAAACATAACCTACATAGGTTTATACTAACATGCCGGCATAGCTATATACTAGTATCAAAGAGAGTAAATATTCCCCCAAAAAAACTTTTTTTATGACTGTTACTTTTAGAATTTAAATTTACATTAGACTATTGCTTTAGAATTTTTTGTATTAGAAGATTATATTTCCTTTTGATAATAAGACAAGTTTCTGAAAGTAAACAAAGAAGTCGTATGTTGGTTACTTTTAATGTATATATGTTTACAAACATGCCATTTTGAATATTCGAAATTGTTAAAAGGGTGGGTATTTAGAATCCTCCGGAATAAACTAAGATGTTGGCATGTCAACGGTACTGTTTAATTTAGTGCATAAAATAGCGTACAGATTGTACCTTGGCTCCATTGTAAGTGCAGTTTTCTGTATACAAAATACAAGTATTTTTGCAATATTATGGATATTTTCATTGTTTGTGTTAGCATATTTTATATACGATACAAATGCGTTTTTAAACTAGAATAATTTTTTATCGCATTTACCCCTCATTTGCAGACATTTTGCGGCTTATCCGCAATTAACATCGTCTGTGGTTGCTCAATTCCGTGGTTAATCGTTAGTATACTGATGTAATACATCCACCTACACCCACTAAAAATCGACGTGCGACTATTATTAATACTTTCGCGTCCGCATGTTTTTGTCTTTTTGACATTAAGCTCCAACTGTGGGCGTTATACTAATTCCCAGTCGCAAATGAAATATTTCTGTGTGGGTAAAGTAAACCTAACTTTCAAAAGATGCACGTTAAAGTTTCATGATATTTCGATCGCTTGCTGCCGAGATATCAAAGTTTTAGTAACCCTACTTTTGATGTTTTCAAAATGAAGGACAAAGCTGAATTTCGTTTGTTGTTTAACCCCTTAACGCGCGGTGTCCTCGCGGCAAGGACGCAAAATTTAAAATCCCGTTGCAAAAATTCATCCCGGAAATTTTTTAGCAAAAATTTACGTTTATAACATATCAGAAAAGGCCGGTTTTTTTTAACCTTAAAATTAAAAATTTCTTTTAGTTTAATTTAGCTCATGAATTCCGGTGGCAGTATAATTTAAATGATCCGAATTGTCTTGCGCCGCAAAGGGTTAAACATTATTTTAATGGACAAAAATACTCTTTTATCTTACATTATTTTAAATCAATGTTTTCTATATTCACATTGAAAATATTAATATATATGACGATAATACTCTTTCTAATCAAAGTATTTGTATCCATAATGCACTAGTTGCACAAATGTGAATATTGGGTATAATGTTGAGAAATAATGTAACCTATGCATACTTTCCAACATCCTAATTAATATTCCGTAGTGTTGTTAGTCCCGCCCTTTTTTCTACACCAGAAAACTTTTAGAGTATTATTCTCGAAATGCAATTACGATTAAATGAGAAGAAAAATACTCTAAAAAGATACTGGTGTGAAAAAGAAGGCGGGGCTAACAATACTACGGTTATTATATACCATATTGGCAAGTATGCCTATGTAACCTAAAGAAACGCCCACCGGCGGAGTTACAGACTTTCATATGACGTGAATTCATGTCAGTGGTCGCAAAAGTGTTAAATTGTTACAATATGCCACTTTTATTAGATTTTACATAGTTTCACCTTTATATTAATTTTTTTTTTTTCTAAAGCAGTTTTCGAGGATTATCACGCTGATATTACCATTTGTTTGAAGGTAAAAATGATAAGTCAATAAAACTAATAGATATAATGAAATGTATTCTCTACTGAATAGAAGATAATTTAAATTCACAGAAATTCACAAGGTAAATTAACATATCGTAATTAAAACTATAATAATTAGGTTTTTAAAATCTGGATTACATGCGGAAAAATATTCTGACACTTTAAAATTGAAAATATAAAATTAGGTGATTTTATAAACTACAACTATAAAAAAAATATATAGTTATCTTATACAAATGATGTAGATTTGGATTTGTTAAACCTTTAGCTTAAGCATTTCCCCATGAATATTTTTACAGTTATGGTCAACAAAATTTTATGTTTACATTTATATTTTTCTTAAATGACTTCTCAAAAAAAAAAAAAATTTAAAGCATTGACATCCCAATGTAGCATATTGAAATGTACATCAATTATCAATGAATTTTTGAATATATTAACATAAGTTTAACTTGTAATAAAAATGATTTTCTGAAATCTCCTTGTGAAATACTATTAACTATCAATGTAGATTCTACAGATTATACTAATTTGCTTTATTTTAGTTTCTTACATATATGTATTGCTCCTAACGATTACTGTCAAAAATCAACTATTCCTAACAATTTAAACAAGACTTTCCTCGCACTATATTATTTAAAACGCATTACATTTTCACGGTCCATTTGAATACGTATGAAAAATGTGATCTTCCTTGTAAATATCAGATAAAAGTAGAGTTGGAATAAAACCATCGAAACATCGGAGTAAAATCTCTAAAACTGTTCAGTTGACTTCAAGAGCCATTACTTGAAACTGGTCATCAATCACACATATATCTCTAGAGGCAAAACAGCTTGAATGGTTATTGCTGCCGTAGAAAATCAATTCAAATATTTTACATGTTACTTACTCTGAAACAAAGATAATAATGTCATTGATGCAGGAAAAATGATGAATTACGTTACGTAAGTTGAACAAATGTCTTTGCGAAAACGTTATCCTTTACGCTTGAATTATTGACTTACTAAATGCTTAAGAAAGTCTACATTTATTTAGCAGTTTATCACAAAGTGTAAATCAGAATAGTATCTATATAATTTAAAAAATGTTCAAGATTTTACGTCGCACATCAGTGTTATAACGTGTGATCATATTAAGACATGTGACCAGAAGTGTCAATTTACTACTAACGAAAAATCATTTCCTACTGCTACAAAAAAAAAGCAAATTTAATAACCTATTCAATCGCAGATAATTATTACAAAAGAATACAATACAAATTTTCTTGTATTAAGTTAGCAGACAATCCTTAATACATTGGCATCTCTACATATAACTCCCTATTGTAAATTATAGACAAAGGTATTGAAATTATAGGCAAAGGTGTAAATTATAGGCAAAGGTGTTGAAATTTTAGTGAAACTTTTATAAGCGAACACCTTGCGAAATCACACAACATTTAATTGGGTCGAAATAATTTATTATGGCCCTTCTTCGGGTATAAAAGTTAATGAAAGAAACAACGCCATCAACGTTAAACGAAATTACGATTTTTTTTTTTTTTTTTTTTTTTTTTTTTTGATTTTTGTTTATGTGGAGCTACTAGATAAACTGTCTAATTTTATTTTTCAACAGAATTATGCACTACCATCATTCTGAATGAAGTTGAGATAGTTCAGCGATTCAGTCAGAAAATGCGGTGGTGTATTATCCTGTTTCCAGAATAACATTGGGTAGGTTATCTTGCCGCTGCAACAGATACAAATTTGGTGCATATCGAAATGAACAATATCCCGAATACTGTGTCATCTATCAGCAAAATGTAGATTTACAAACAATTATTGGTAACTTGTTCATGCTACCGTTTACAGTAAATAACTTTTAAATATACATCAATTACATTTCGCGCAGTAAAATTTTAAAATAACAAATCTTTTGACTTGCATTTTGACTTCTCTGTCTGCCTACTACATCCCTAAAAAATATAACTAAATGGTTTTATGTTTTAACTTTAAAATATGTAACTGCCATGTCATTGCTCTGATGTTCAAAAGTTTGAACAATATAATATATCAAACAGTTGTTTTGATACACATTTTTCCTTAAAGAAAACTGAAAAAAATATTATAATAAAATATTCATTTAATAGATTTTGTAATTTTTATCCTATATTATAGGTTGCTTGCATATTACACAACTATTATGTAATCTTGCTGCAGTATTTAAGTAATTTATTATATACAGTTAACTGTATGTTGTTTTCAGTCACGTTTTTCTAAACGACGCGTATTTACAGATAATATTTTAAGATACAATGTATTAATTTTAAAATAAGAAATAAGGTAAATTTGATTTATTTTCCTGGTTTAGACTCTTTAATTAAACATGAACCATTAAAAACATACTAGTGAAGTTTCTGAAATTGTTTGTGATTCAATTTGTATATCTAGTGGACTACTTTTAATGCACTTTATTTGTTTGTTCAAAATACTGGCCAATGGAATAATTATTTAAGTTTAATTTTTTGTATAATAGAAACAAAATAATTTTGTAATAATGATTTACAAAAAGCATAAATCAAAATTATCTTGCATGTACAAGTAATGCTAGTGTAGATAAAATTATCGCTTCTATATTATACCCTTGTAAATTAATGCTGAAATTACTAAAAAAGAAAAATGGATTTTCAATAAATATATAATTTAAAAATGTCAGTATAGTAGAGATTTGAATCCTATTTGCTATACATAAACAATATATCAATGATTAACGAGAAGTTCCTCTCAGAAAAGTAAAAATATCTAGTGACAAAAGCAAAGGTTTTCCGGTACTTTTTCAACCAGCATTTGCGAATCGTATTGTTTTTTACAGTTAATCATATAAAATAACTAAAATATTATCACAAATATTGTAGTGTTAGAAATTTTTGGCTGAAAAAATAGCGGGTGTAAAACATCCTTGCTAAAGATCAATTCATTTTTCAGCAATGTAATCTATTATTATTATTATTATTATTATTATTGAGTCATTTCAGGCAAAAAAAGAAAAGAAAAAAAGGGGGAAAAGAAAAAAAATATTGAAAGAAATTTAGAAATTTAGAAATTAATTTTATTCACGTATGGGATATAAATTAACCAATCTTATCAAAGGAAGGCATGATTCACTTATATAATACCAACCATATTCAACCTTTTCTTATAACCCATCTTCAAATTATCTTATTGAATTTCTTAAACTTGATCAAATCACCACATTAATCTTTTAAATGCAAAAGCAATATTATCTGTGACACAATGAATTATTGTAAGATCAGATTTCAAATTATATTCCTATTTACAAATCCAAATATGATAATCAAAACTTAAGCAAAAAACATATTATTAAAAAAAAAAAAAAAAGAATAAAATTAAACATAATGTTAACAATTATTTAAAATACTATTTATGCAAATGTACTAGAAAGATATATTTTACTCTTTAAAAAAAATTAAACAAATAGCCACATTTTAAAGGCAATCTTCTATGCAACAACCGTAAAATTATTACTTTTATAGTGACATGCATTCAAAATAAATCTCGGCTTAAAATCTTTAAATTTAATTTACATTTATGTTGCACGGTACTGTAAAAGCGTTGCGTGAAATCTCAAATGGCACAAAACAGAGATTTATTTCAGTTATTAGAAAAAAAAAAAAATAATAATAATAATAATAATCTATTTTTGGAATATATCCACACGCAACATGTTTTGATTTATTTTCCATTTTGAATCACAACGAATTAAAATAAATTAATTCTCCGAAGAATTTAAACTTTTACAGCAGTATAAATAAGCAACTATTCAAGAAATTCACAACAGAACGATCTTCATTTTGAAAGCAAATTATCTGAAAATATTTTCGTGAGAATAAGGGATTATTTTCTAAGCAAACAGATAAGTTTTTGACTAAGCAGTACAAGGAATAATAAACTTTGAGATTCATAATCCATCAAATAATACAAAGAATAATAAACTTTAAAGTAATAATATGTAAGATTTCAAAAGTACTTGTGTAATGACTTTAAAAAAAGAAGAAGAAATGCATATGGTATCACCTGCTCGAATTAAAATTACATAACATACTTTTCAGAGATTGAAAATATTTACGAAGTTTTCAGGAATTAAAGAACATAATCATGAGTATCAAATGTATTTTTAGATTGGATTTCAGAAATATTTTAGTTCATTGATAAATTTCCACAGGGAGACAATTTAAAAAGTGTACTAGTATGTTTTCGCACCTTTCTTCTTATTTGTATCAAATTTTATTTTATTTTATTTTATTTTTTTTTACTTTTTATTTTATTTTTTACATTTTACAAGAACAAAAATTTAAAAAGAGAATTATTTTAACGATACAAATTTCAAAATACGTCAAAAAATAAATAATAATAATAAAAATAAATAGATAAATAAATAAATAAGAAAGGAAGAAAGGAAGGAAGAAAAGGAAAAGGAAAAAAAAATACAAAAAAAAAAAAAAAATACAAAAAAAAAAAAAAATAGATAAGATGCAAATAAATAGATAAATGAAAATAAACTTTTGAGTAAAAAAATTTTTCAAAAAAAAAAAAAAAAAAAAAAAAAAAGCATTAGGATCTTATGACAAAGACAGTGTTTGCCTGTTAATGTAGGAATTTATCTCGGTATTGCATTTAAAATAGTAATAAAATATTGATAATTTTGTATCTGAGGTGAAATATTTGGTAAGTATTTGTAACAAATACGCATTATTATTATTATTATTATTTTCTCAATGCAAAGCCTTAATTTAATATGCATGTCGAATTAGATGAAACGTATTTGTATTTAAATAAGACGTATTACAAAAAAAAAAAAAAAAAAAAAAAAAAAAAAAGGGAAAGGAAAAGGAAAAGGAAAAGTTTTTTTTTTTTTTTTTTTTTTTTTTTTTTTTAAATAAAGTATGTTTGATTATATATATATATATAATGTCTGTATTCTGTAATACAAATATGTCTTTATTCTAAATTAAAGTTCTATTTCCGAATCCTTTATTCGTTCTTATCAGTTTTGGATATTTAATTTATATTTCTTTCTTAAACTGAAAACTCACCTGTATGCATATGTATATATATATATCATATTTATATGTGTATGTGTGTGTAATTTTTAAATGACATAATTTTAATACATTTTTAATAAACTGAGGAAAAATATATACATCCTAATAACCTATTGTTTTAAATATAATCTATCCCAATAACCATTTATGTAAAAAAAAGAAAAAAAAACATGCAGCCCCCCCCCTCATAAACGTGATTTATTACACATTTTCTTTCATAAGTACAATTCAACTGAGAAATGACATGTAAAATATCATATATCTATATTGACATAATTTTGAATATATTTAAAAATATACTTATTTAATTTCACAATATACGTTTTTCTTTTTTTTTTTTTAAATAGCATGTAAAAAATAAACATTTTCTAAAAAAAAAAAAAAAAAAAAAAAAAAAAAAGTACGAATTAATTTTAACAAGAGCAAAAATTGATCGGTAGAGGAATCGAAACCAAATGTGTGTAATTTTTAAATGACATAATTTTAATACATTTTTAATAAACTGAGGAAAAATATATACATCCTAATAACCTATTGTTTTAAATATAATCTATCCCAATACCATTTATGTAAAAAAAAGAAAAAAAAACATGCAGCCCCCCCCCCCTCATAAACGTGATTTATTACACATTTTCTTTCATAAGTACAATTCAACTGAGAAATGACATGTAAAATATCATATATCTATATTGACATAATTTTGAATATATTTAAAAATATACTTATTTAATTTCACAATATACGTTTTTCTTTTTTTTTTTTTAAATAGCATGTAAAAAATAAACATTTTCTAAAAAAAAAAAAAAAAAAAAAAAAAGTACGAATTAATTTTAACAAGAGCAAAAATTGATCGGTAGAGGAATCGAAACCAAATCATCGACATAACGTAGCAATGTTATAATCATTGAGAAATTTTTGATATATCACCGACAGATTCTGCACAATTTATTGATGTTGATTTTACGAATTTTACAAATAATTAGGCACTCCTATAAATCAAATTTAGCCTTAAAAAAATAACAATATTAATGTTTAGTTCAGAGCTGCCAACATAATGCGGCAAATTGTTTGTACTGCCCATTTTCCTACACCACTTAATTTTAAGAGTAATTCTCTTCAAATATATTTACGATGAATTGATAAAACAAAAACTCTAAAAATTAAGTGGTGTAGAGAAAGGGGCGGTACAAACATTTTGCCGGATTAGGTTGGCAGCTCTGTTGGTTATAGTCATTTTCTGAAATAGTTAATATTAAAAACTGTTTGAAAAAGAATGCTTCTAATAAAAATGTGTTAAACAAAGAAAGGAAAGAAAAAGAAGGAAATCGCAGTGCAAATTTGTCCATAAATACATATTTTAATAGGTAAAATCAAATTTTTTTTAAATAAAATTATCATAAGTGTAGAAAAATCTATAGTAAATAAGAGTACACAAAATAACATTTAAAATTATATAAATATTTTTAATGTAAAATTTTTAGGGTGGATGTTTATTTTATTTAAAATAAATAAATAGATGAATTATTTAATTACTTATTTATTTATTTTAATTCTTTTTTGCCATCAAGTTCAAATAAATAATTTAATTTACACAACGTTACAAAAAGAAAACTAATTACATAATGTGTTACAACAATTCATCTACTTTTTTTATTATTATCTTCTGCTTAAAAAAAATAAAATATTGGTGATTAAAGAAGGGGGGAGTGTTTTAAATGAAATTCTATTTAAGAATTAATTTTAGGATACGATTATGATTTTTTTTTTCATTGCTTTTAAAGGTTGGGTGATTTTACCGTCACATTAACATTAACAGGAAATCTTGGCGTCTACTTGGGTGCTGCCTCTAAAGCTGGACCGGAGACATACCAACACAATTTTGATGGAAGTGATGGATACATCCTCCAAATCAAAATCTGTTTATGCAAGAGCTCAAAACTTGAATGAAATCAACCTAGAGTATTATTCGAATTAATATTACAAATCATATTAATTTTACAGTTATTTGCCTCGTTACAAATAACTGCACAATTAGCTAGAAATAAACAAAAATAGATAAATAAAATAATTATGACTTTAAGGGAAAAAAAAAGCGGAAAACAATTCTTTATTCTATGCTAGTTTTAAAAAAGAGCAATAAATAAAGTAATAAGTATTTTTTTTTTTTTAGTAAATTACGAAAGAAATATAAAAAGAATTTTTAAATAAACTAAAAAAAATTCCACATGTTAAACCCTTAAGATAATATATTTTTTTAATGAACTAATGGGAATAGCAAATGTTATAGTTGCAATTAAATAATTTTAAAATTAAAGCTGTTTATAGACAATTTACCTTCGAAAGGAAAAGTGCTATTCCTGAGGGAAACAAGAATTTATTTAAAAGGAAAGAAGGAGAAAAAAAAATTAACAACAGACTAATAATATAAAAAATATATACTTTTATTTTAGAAAATAATATTTATGATGCTCGTAGAAACTGAAATAGATAATAAAGGGAAAACATTAATTAATTTACTATTTAGTTTGATCATTTATTAGTATCATTTTTTCTTTATTCTGAGATGAATATTGGTTATACTCCCTTTTTTTTTTTTAAGAATAATTTATGTAAGTCAATAAAAATATAATAAACATTCATTGTTTCATCTAATTATTATTATAGCACTATCATGCACATATATATATATATATATATATATATATATATATCTGTATATATATATAAATTACGTGTCACGATGTTTGTCCGGGGTAAACTCCTAAACTAAGGAACCGATTTTAATGAAATTTTGCACACTGTGTGCAGTTTGATCCAACTTGAGAGATAGGATAGTTTTTATCTCAATTTATTGTCACAATATTGTTTTATTACAATTATTTGTCAATTATAGACCTTTATTAAAGTTGCTCCGAAATATCTGTGAGTTCCATTAATTTAATTGTTGCCAAAAAAAAAAAAAAAACACGAGTTTATTTTCTTTCGACATAAAAATAAATACATTTAATCAAACGTGAACGTTAAAAATTATAAAAAGCTAAATTATGCATCTCACGAAAATTGACGTCATAATCAATTTAAAGATTTTATACACATTGATAAAGTGTTAATGTAGTTCTATCATAGATATAGTAATATATATAGATCTTTCATCCTCATGTTATCGTACAAAGATTTTTAATGCCGAAAAAATAAAAAATAAATAAAAACTTTGGAAATAACCATTAAGTGGTATATAAAAAAAAAAGAAAAGAAAAGAAAAGAAAGAAAGAAATATGAATTTGGAACTGTATCTGGAGTTTTTCATTCACCTTTAGCAAATAAATTATTCATAAATTTTATTTGCTAAAATATTAGTATGTATTTCCGTGTGTATTCACTCGGGGAAAGACGGCCATATTTTGGTAAAAACGTCGTCTTTAACCAAGTGAAAATGAATAACTTTTTTCTCCCCAATGATCGCTCTATTCTATATATGCTATACTATATCTATGAGTTCTATACGCAAGCAAAGTGTGACTCACTGACCGTCTGGGCAGCCAAGAAAAAGATTTCTTATGTTAATCGCCCATTGGATTTTTTGTAAAAAATTATTAAAAATCGAGGAAATTTATTTCCCGATTTTAATCCTTATATTTGGGTATAGATATGTATTAGTTATCGCGTGCGTTAGATTGAGTTATTTTGCTGTCAAATTGACAAAATTTTTATTTTAAATTTCAAAACTCTGTCACCTTTGGCTTTTTTTTTTTTTTTTTTTTTTTTTTAATTTTATTTGGCGATCAAAAGCGTAACACGAAAATATACATGCCAGATATATGTATTGTATGAAATGTAATATGTATTATTCATTGTACGTATGTATGACATGTAATATGTATTGTACGAAATATTGTTTCATATTATTCATTACTCTTTTAATATAAGTTGTTAAAATAACCATGATTTTTGAAAGGAATTAAATATTTTCGCCTGATAATTTGGCGATATTCTTTTTTTTTTTTCGCCAAGGATGACAGAAATGAAATCTATTCCGCTGCAACATATTAGTATCTTACATCAGATATTTTATTTATACATTTGAAAACAAATTTGACTTCAAACTATGATAGGATATTTATCATTTTCCTTTTAATTAGTATATTATTAGTATATTAAAATTTAAAAGCATGGCATATAAAAAGTTTTTTTTTTTTAAATTATTCTTATCTTAATCCTCAATGTTTCCCATCTTTATTAACTTGAATTTACTATAAAAATTTTAACATACTCAAAGCCTTCTCATCACTTCGTTAAAATACACTAAACTTTTCCAAAATCTTTTTCTATTTAAAATGATACATGTATTTACTTTAAATGTCCAATATTTCATAAGATGTCCTATTTTAAAGTTTTAAAATATTTATCAAATTTACTTATTTTTCTGGTTTAGCCATATTGTTTTCCTTTTTATAACTACAGCTGTTGCTCTCTTTAAAACAGTTAAAACGATGAGGTCATTTTATAGTAAAATTATCCATTATAGCATATATTATATTTCACTCCTCCATAAAAATTGATTTTAAAATCGTCTGCTTCTTTTATACTTTTATTTTAATCCGCGTTTGTAATGATCGATAGATGGCGCTTTTTCAGCTTTTGTTGTTAGTAAATATAATAGCCATGTGTATTTATTATTGTTCTAATTGTGTTGCTATTTAATGTTCGTGCTATAATTTCTCCGCCATTACATCATGGAAAATTGATTGCTTTTGGAAAAAATATTTCAGCTTATTCAAAGTTCGATCGGAAGTAGATTTTTAATTGAAGCTGAACAAATATTAGTTTCAAATCATCTGGTTAATTCTTTACTTCCATTAGCCGAAGCAACTGAAATTTTATATTTGTCATTTGGAAATAAATGGAAGCTTAATTCTGGATTTCTTGATTCTTTGGAGTGACACTGTGGCACACAACAGTATGTGTTATCTTTTTTACCGTATTTATTCCTTTTTATTCAATAAATATATGTGAAACTAAACATCGGCAAGCAATGGCATCTCGATGGAAGCCGAAAGCTATGCATGTTAAATGTAATTTCACCTTAGACCACCAGAGGGCGAGCATTTCATTACAATCGCGGATAGAATTTTAATAAAAATAAAATTACATATTAGCGTAATTTAGAAATTTATTCATCAACCATGAAATATCATTTCAGAAAATTTTTGGAGTGGAAGGCCGATATTTTTTATACCAACTATGTGAAAAATACCAGAGCCGGGAATCGAACCCGGGCCTTCCGCTTTACGTGCGGATGCTCAAACCATTGAGCTACCCTGGCTGATTACCAGCTAGGCATTTCTCACACAATGTAGTAAACATAGTAAACATATAGAGCATTTCCTCGTGACGTCTGGTGGTTGGCAAAAAAGCGCGCTCGACTTTCCGGCGCCCCGCCCACCATTGATTTTCCGTTGGTAATCTCTGTACCGCCTGCTTTTGTTTTCAGCGTTACGACTTTTCCCAAGCCTTTTTGCCAACCACTCATAAAAGTTGAGATGCTTGTTTACAAACAAGGAACTGCCCTATTAGTCTTTTTAGCATTTTAATCCAAAATAGCTTTAGACATTATATTTCCCTCATCCATAAAAATTGATTTTTAAAATCGTCTGCTTCTTTTATACTTTTATTTTAATAGAATTTTAATAGAATTTAATTTACATATTAGTCATTTTAGCAATTTTATTCTAAGTAGCATTAGAAATAATATATATCACTTCTCCATTAAAACTTATAGGACCCTACAATAAAATTAATCTGTACTTAATATCAACACTACGAAAATTTTTATCAATCGTTTCCAAATTTTGACCTAAGGTTCAAATCTCAATCCTGTGGGTTTTTACATCGGCTACAACGTTTTCGTCTTTATTCGTAAATAATAATTTGACAGTATTAAATAGTTTACTGCCATATAATTCAAAGTATAACTTACAGGGATGGAACACGGGCGCAGAATTCATACCGGAATCCGTTTAAGAAATTTCTCTACCTATAGTATCGTTGATTTAAGAAGTAGAAAATTTTCTTACATTGATAGTGGTATGAATTCTGCGCCCGTGTTCCATCCCTGAACTTAGTCACGGCAACGCGTGGCCGGGTCTGCTAGTATATATATATATATATAAGGCTTACTACATTTTGTAAGGAAAAAAAAAGCTTGGAAATGTTTTAGAACCAGTTTTTTCACAATATATTATGATTATTTACGATTTATTCATTTGAAAAAATATAATTTGTATTCGTTATTTGATATTTTATTTAAATTTTTGACACATACATTTTTAATATGCATTATTCGAATGCAAATATGTATATTATGTATGTATAGCTTACGTATATATACATGCATTATATAATATATATATATACATATATATATATATATGTATACCGTCTTTCGTGATTTTAATTATACATATACTAAAATGTTTTATCGTTTGTTATTATATGTTATTGTTTGATAAATATTTTATCCTAATGAAATTAAAAAAAAAAAAAAAAAAAAAAAACTCATTAAAGAAAACAGTATCAAATTTTGGGTTCTTGTTCTTCTTGTTTCCTCTTTTGATATTTTACAGTCGGTAACAAAAGTGTCCGAACAGTATCAAATATTCCTATGTAAAAAAAGTACACTTCATACGGTTTTGTTAAATTAATCCTTGTCGAATCCTGTCCTTAGTCAGTGTAAGAACATGTTTCTTTAAGAATTTATTTAACAAAACCGCATGAAGTGTACTTTTTTTACATAGGAATTTTTGCTAGTGCTCGGACACTTTTGTTACCGACTGTACTAAAGGTATTGTAGTAATTACAAATATTAAAATGTGTATGTACATTTAGAATATTGTAAATTTATGATATCATTGTCACAATGCATTTATTAGAATTTTGGTTATTTAAAAAAAAAAAAAAAAAAAAAAAAAAAAAAAAATCTGTTTGAGGTTAGAAATGAGATACTCAGCAGTTTAAATTACACAAATAGATTACAAATAGGATAAAATAAAAATAATTTTGCCTTAATATGCTTTTTAAGCCTCTTGTTTTTGCTTATATATTCTAATTGTACTCTATGTATAGTTCTCCATAACAAAATATCATGCTTTATTAATATCTTTCTTTACAAACACCAATAAATATTCAAACTGTGGTACATATTCAAATTGTAGTTCATTAAATGCGCAAAAACACGTTTTATTTACATAAATTAAATCATTTATTGAAAACATAGAATTCGCACAGTGAATAGATATTTCCACTGCCAAACATATACATTACTTTATGACAGCCTACTGTACATTGCCGTCGTACATATGGATAAAACATTTATTTTTTATGCAGCCCCTGTATTTCTCACATTGTCCATGCTTCTCACGATCTACCATCTCAAATACCTCGCCTTCTGGAACTTCTCTCTTCCATTTTTATTTTTTATTTTTCTCTTTCTATCTTATTCTTCGCTCGCCAGCGTCTATCCCTTTTTTTTTCCATCTCTCTTATCCTTTCTTGCCTTTTTTTTTATTCGTATTTGGACGTCATCCACTGCATTCTTAGCATCAGCCACAATTCTTTGCGCAATTTCGGTAATACGCGCTTTTTTCGTTTGTGTTTTGCATAAAGGTTTGTTCGTTGAGAGTGTTTCAATTTGGGTGAAAAGTGTACGTGCGATGATGGGATAGTTTGGACGAAAAGGTTTTGTGAAAACAACAACAGTTTGCGAGAGAAGTACGTTTTTTGAATAATATCGCTTTGTCACTTGTCGCGTTGAATATTTTTAGGGAATGGCGATTCACTTATCTTTTATTTGTTTTGTTTTGTGAATAAAAGTAAAAAAAAAAAAAAAAAAAAAAAAAAAAAAAGCACGTATTTAGATTTTTTAAATGCTATATTTAAAAGATATTAATTTTTTAGGGAATATATTTAGGGAATTTTTTAATATGTATGTATTTAGATGTTTTAAATACCATATATAAAGTAATGTTTCAGGGAATATTTTTAATATTTTGTAGGGAATATTTTAATAGTTTTAGAAAATAACGATCAACTTATTTTTTAAAAGAACTTATTTTCTGTGAATAATAATACATACGCAAATGCATGTATTTAGGTGTTTTAAGTACCATATGTGAAAGATATATAATGTAATTTTTTAGGGAATTATTTAATATTTTTAGGAAATGGCTATTCACGTATCATTTTTATTTATTTATTTATTTTTTTATGTATTTTCTGTGAACAATAATATATACGCAAATGCATGTATTTAGATGTTTTAAATACCATGTATGAAAGATATATAAGGTAATATTTTTAATATTTTTAGGGAACATTTTAACATTTTTAAAAAATGCCGATTCACTTACTTTTTTTTTTTTTTTTTTTTTTTAATGGATCTTCTATGAATAATAAAATGTAAACAAATGTATGTATTTAGATGCTATAAATTCCATATATAAAAGATGCATAAGGTAATACAAATATTTTTCATGGATGTCTAATATATTATTATTATTATTATTTTATATAAAAAATTGAAAATTGTGAAATTTATATTTTTTTATGTATTAAATTAAAAAAAAATATACCCAATATATCTTAAATTCATTATGTGTAATTTTTATTTTTTTGTTTATGAAAAAAAAAATCTTTTAATTTTTACATTACGATTTTCATTCAAGTGAAATTACCTCAGAATTGATTCATGAAAGCAAAGTGGTCATATTTTGAAATCAATTTATGAAAATAAATAAATAAATAAATAAATAAGGGGCCGTTGCAACGATCGTCGCCAATGTTATACATGGGGATTTTTATCCAATTATAACTCATTAACCAATACATATTTTTAATATCTGTTATTGTATTCAGAAAATTCACAACTATTAACTAATAATATTTTTATAAAAAAAAAAAAAAAAAAAAAAAAAAAAAATTATCTTAATTTTTAATATTTTATTTTGTAGATGTAAAATGCAAGATTTTACTTACGGAAAATTCACATTTTACAGCTTAAAAATGTACTATATATATGAACATTTTTTTTTTTTTTTTTTTTTTACGATAGTTAGTTTAACAATTGCGAATTTTCTGAATGTGAAAACGGAATTAAAAATATGTATTGAAGTTATAGATGGCCAAAATTATCCATAGAATAACATTGGCTAGAGATTGCAGTGACGATGAGTGCAGCGGTGCATTCAGAACAGACAAATTTAGTCTTTTATTTTCTGGCTTGCTTATACTTCGGTATTAATAGAGCATTAAGCTTTCCCTTTATTGAATACCACTTTTTTACTTTCCGAGGAAAGTATTGTAATCATGTCAAAAATCCGAATTCGACATTTTGATGTTTCTATACGTTTCGAGGTCCCCTGAGTCCGTTTACACTATTTTTACGATGATGTATGTATGTGTGTGTGTATGTGTGTATGTGTGTATGCATGTGTGTATGTCTGTGAGTGAACACTCTAGCGTCTAAACGCTTTGTTCGAATAAGCTGAAAGTTGGTGCGTATACTGTAAGTCACCATAGTACGAACCCTATAGATTTTGGTGAATCTAGCAATTGTAGTTTTTTTTACAGGGACACAAAGAAAAATTCTTTATCATTATGGTCTATGGGACCAAAATCTGAAAAGTGCGAAAGCATCTAAACGCCTTCTTCAATTGAGCAAAAAATTTATACACATATTATAGGTCACAGTTACTCAATCTGTATAGAGTTTGGAGAATCTGGCACTTACAGTTTTTTTACAGGGGCACAAAGAAAAATTCTTTATCACTATGGCCTATGGGGCCAAATTTTTAAAAGTGCGATAGCGTCTAAACGCTTATTTAATCTGAACAAAAAATTTGTACACATGTTATAGGTCACAGTTGCACGAACTGTATAGATTTTGCTGAATTTAGCACTTGCAGTTTTTTTACAGGGACACAAAGAAAAATTCTTTATCAATAAGGTCTGTGGGACCAAATTTTTACTTTCTTCTATATTCAATAGAAGAAAGTATTGGATTCGTAAAAATTTTCGACCTCGGGTTTTTGATGGATATACACGTTTTGAGAGCTGTAGAACACGATTTGACCATTTTTAGAAAATGTCTGTCTGTTTGTCTGTCAGTCTCTGCGTGGGTGGGACAAACTTTTGTAGCAACTGTATCTCTGGAACTAATTCACAGAATTTCATACAATTTGGTATGTAGTTGCACCTTGACATAAATTAGTGCCTATCAACTTTTAGTAAAAATTGTCTTACAGGTTGCGTTGCCATCGCTCTTTTTCTAAATTTTTAACATGGTGGTATAGTACAAAATTTTGTATAAATGTGCATAAAGAAAATGATTTTTTATAATCATTATGAAATTTGCCAGAGTTATTTATAATAGAGATAGTCAACTGGGAAAATTTTTTTGTATGTGTAGGAGCCTCGCCTCCCCCCGGGGGGGAAATTCCCCCCTCGAAGGGAGTAAATTTTCATGATGGATATCTTTCAAAAGAGCTCGCCAGTACCTTTAAAACGAATGGTTGAACCATAGATCTGCGATAATTTTTTTTAATGTAATATTGACAATAAAATTGACTTTTTTTTTATATTTAGTGTTATACTACTTCTCTAATATGGAAATCATCTGCATTATCATGGAAGATAATTTTTTAATATAATAATTTTAATAAATTATTTTTACTGAGTGAATTTGTATAGGAAAATATAGAAGAAAGTCATGTGGTGGCCACAACATACTAGTTAAAAGTCCGATAGCATCTAAACGGCCTATTAAATTGAGCTGAAAATTTATATGAATATTATAAATCACTGTTGCTCTAACTATAAGCATTTTGGTGAATCTAGCATTTATAGGTTTTTTACAGGGACACAACGAAAATTCTTTATCATTATGATCTATGGGCTCAAAGTTCAGTAGCGTTCAATAAAACATCGTGTAATATATGGAGAAAAATACTCAAACTCTTTATTAGGTTTTTATCTCTTTTGTTTTTTAACAACTCCTCTTTCTTTACTTCATCTACAAAACTGTTAATTACTCAATGTTCGGAAAGTCGAGTGGAGTCACTCCAGATTTTTTTTATATAGAATTAACTTCAGTAATCGTTTGGATTGCTTTCCTACGATTGAATAAAACAACGATTGTTATGTAAAAATGTTAAATTCAATTAAGGGACCTTAAAAACCCTGAAGTAGACAGATGATCCATACTGAGAATTTTTAAACAAAAAAAAAAAAAAAAAAAAGTACACGGGTTACTGTTAATGTATATAAAAGAATTTCAAACGGTATATGTGTGTTTCATACATATTTGTAATCTGATAGTTTTTTTTTTTCTGTTAAACCTGCAAAACGCATCTCGATTTCCCTAAGTAAAGGTTTTTTATTTTATTTTTCACGAATTCTTATGTAGTGTCATTCACTACGGTATGTTTGTGAATCTCAATCAAATAAAAAATGCGCCTCTATTTTAAGGTAAATACAAGCTTTTTCATTTGTCTCCCTGTGGCTCAGTCGGTAAGAGCGCCGTGTTAGTAATCCGGAGGTCCCGCGCTCGATATCCTGAAGGTCCGGAGTGTTATTTTTTGCTGACAATTAGTAGAAAAGATGTCAATTGATAAAAGAAAAATTATCGTTCAATACACAGTATTCTAAAAATTTTTGAAGAGTTTTTGTAAGAAGCCTTTACCTTGCATCTCTTTTTAGAAGTATAAAAGAGTTTTTTATAGACTACAAGCGCCCTCTATTGGGCGGAATATTCACTAAAATGTTAATGAAACAATTAACAATAAAAAATAAAAAATAAAAATGATTAGGAAAAACACATAAACATTAACCAAATAAGTAAAATGTTAAGTTATAATATAAAAAAATAATAATAAAAAGGTGCCTCAAACGAATAATTAAATTGTAGATATTGGCCCTTAATCAGAAAATAAAATCTCAAAACTTATAGGCAATCGTGTGGTGCTGCCATCTGTTGTGAATTTTAAGAAATAATTTCTCTTTTCTTAACACAGTTCAAATTTCCCCAATTTTGGTTAATAAAAAAAAAGTTATTTTTTTTCTTAAATGTTATTCTAAATTCGAAAAGATTTATATGATACGCTATAATGCAGAAAATCACATCAACATATCAGGAGTCTTAGATAAAATGCATTTAAAATAAATATACACAATTATATTTGTTTTATTTTTCTTTTTTTTTTTTTTTTTTTCTTAAATAATAGTAATAATAGTAATAATAATGAAGCTGTAGACTAAGAGACAGGGCTGACAGTCTAATCTTGACGGAACTTAAGGTAATGAAAAATGCATCAGAGAAAAGATATAATGCCGTTTTTAAAAACAGGTGAGAATGTACATTTTTAATAAGTATCTGAGTTATGATATTTTTCACTGTTAGATTTACTGTTAGCAAAACCTTCCTTCTTCTCATTCAGCCAAAAGTTTAGGTCTTATTTGAGTGGTAATTGTCTGAGCAGCAGTATCAAAGAAATATAATTAAAATTTTCTTGAAATTAGAAAAGTTAGAAAAAGCAATAAAACTAAGTCATATGGTAAGTAGTTCTTTAATCACTGAGTTTCTATGTTATAAACATCACGAGTGGACATCATTTTGTATACATCAAAGTTGTTTCGTGTACACAAGAATTATACAGAACTGCTCGTGAAAATTTACAAATGTTTGTATTTTTTTTTTCTTTTTTTCTTTCTTTTCTTTTCTTTTTTTTTTTTTTTTTTTTTTAATATAATAAGAAATTTGGGCATGAAACAATAATCTTATGAAAAAAAAATTTTGTCTGTAAATTTAATTCATTTATTCAAATAATTCGCATTCCTTTCACATTTTATTTACTTACCAATCGCTAAAACTGCAAGTTACAGAATTTATTTACTATTTTCCCAACAAGTTAAAAATTAAATCAACACCAGTTTCACTATATATTATTATTCATTCAACATAAAAAGTGCATGTGTATAGACTTGTACCAAGCAAATTATCAATAAAGGAATTTTTATTAATTTATATTTATTAATTATCAGAATAAAATCTTAAATTTCATAAAGCAGTTGTTAAATCAAATCAGTTCTTATATATTAAAGTAATATGCTGTTTTAGAATCGAACTTTCGATAATATGGCCTACTTCTTAATAATAGTTTTGTGAACTTTTATTTCCGGACTTTACAAAATATTTCGGCAAACACTTACAATTTTATCTCATTGATCAGATTTTTTTTCATTGTGAACCACATAATATTTTTGCAGAAAACTAAAACGAAAAATAAGCAATTTTCTTCAACATTAGGCCTTACATGAGTAGGAAAGCTTGTCATAAATCAAGATATTTTTTGTAATTCTATGAATTTTTTGTAATTCTATGTATTTTTTTTTTTTTTATTTATTTATTTATTTTTTTTTTCAGATACATTACTCTTTGTCGAATTCCTAAAAAATGATACTCACCACTTGAAGTAAAAAGTTTTCTTTTGGATTTTTTTTTATCTTTGTCTTTGCACGCGTCATCAAACAGGAAATTCAACCCCCTTTCCTCTTAAAAATGGAATCCACCCCAGGGGGTGGAAGAGTTCTGCTTTATTTGCCATTTATTGTGGCTTTTGTAAAAGAATGGGTGTAAGAAATTCTTATTGCTTGGTAAAGTAGGATATACGTTTCACATAAAGAATCATTCAAATCTCCGTCGCACCGTAAAGCTCATGAAAGTCTGATGAGAGTTTAAAATATATTTAAATTTTTCGTGATATAACCATGATGAAACTGAATAATACAGCTTACTGTACAGTCACATTATACATGAAAAATATTCAGTTAAAAAAAATTTTGACCAAATCCTTCCCCACTCCAAACAAAAATATTGCAACATAAATAATTTTTCATTTAAGGTTCTGCTCTTTGTGAAGAAAATAAAACATTTATAAATATTTTATGTGAAATACGAAAGCTTTGTTTTAAAGTACCACACATTATGTGTATAAATGTACCACACATTATTAAAACAAATAAACATTTGGAATTATTTATTTATTTATTTTATAATCTCACATTTTGTTAACAAATGATTTATTTTTATGAGCTTTTTTTCGATCAGAAATAAATAAATAAATAAATAAATAAAAATTAAAAATAAATAAATAAATTCTTCAAGGAATATAAAGATTTACTTACATGCTGTTAGAGCATAAGGTTTAACCTATGTAATATATATTGGTAAATATCTAAGGTATATATTATCGAATGAATATAATTATACTTGTTTCTGGATATATTTGAGAGTTTAAAAATATTGCATCATAAATTATATTTTTATTTAAGGAGCTCTCTTCTGTTATATATTTATAAAATTTTGTAAATTTTTATGAAAATATGAAAACATCGCTGTAAAAAATAGGTTCTTAAAAATAAGTATATATTGCCTCAAAATAGCCTTGAAACAATATATACTTAAATTTGAATACCCATGTACTCATTTTTGAGTACATTGGCATATCAAACATGGAGATATTAGGATTCTTATTGGTCAACTCCATTTTTGAGCATGTCAATATACTCAAAAATGAGTACATGGGTTTTCAAATTTAAGTATATATTGTTTCAGGGCTATTTTGAGACAATATACATTTATTTTTAAGAACCTATTTTTTAGAGTTATTGTTTTAAATTTCGAAATCCACCATGCATGTTTACTGACATTAAACATTTGGATGTTTTAATTCTTAATTTCATTTTAGATTAAAAAACTATATATATTTATTTATTCATTTTTACAGCTTTATGATTATTATTATGATTATTATTATTATTATTATTATTATTAGAACGTACTAAAATGATAAATAGTTATTAAAAACAAATAAATAAAAATAAATCATAAAAATCTAATTAAGAATGTAATAGTTAAAGTACGTAATATATTTATTTGTAAATATATCAATTATATATAACATCAAATACGCATAACTACACTTCTTTACATTTGAGAGTGTTAAAAATATTTATTTATCTATTTATTTTTATTTTTTATATAACTATGATAAACTAAATAATACAGCCTGCTGTATACATCACATTATACATGAAAAATATTTAGTTTAAAAAAAATTCTGACCAATTCCTTCCTTTCCCCCTCGAAACAAAAATATTGCAACATAAATAATTTTTCATTTAAGAAGCCGTTCTCTGTGAAGAAAATAAAACTTATATTTTATAGGAATATGAAAGAATTGTTTTGAAAATCGAAACCTACCACACATTTTTATCTGCATTAAATATTTATATGTTTTAATTCTCAATCTCATTTCATATTAACAAATAATTTATTCTTATTTTCGATTAGAATGAACTAAAAAGATAAATAGTTCAAAAAATATAAATAAATTCGTCAGAGAATACTTATTAAGATTTACTTATATGCTGTATGTAACGTATATTAGTAAACATTTCAAATATACATCTCTCCCGTAAAGTAAGTTCAAATAACATGGTAACTCTTTGAGGGGAAAAGAAAGAAAGAAAGAAAATTCTCAGAATAATTTCAGTTTCTCAAATTCTTATACGAATTAATTGTAGCTGTAAAATTTTTAATATAATTTCTTATAATGAAAAGCGTAAAATTTTAGAATTTTATGAACTTAGTGCTTTAACGCTTTATGTGCATATATATTTATTTGAACACTTTTTAAAACTAAATTTAACATTCTTATGCCGCTTTCATACTTTAAGTGATATTTCGAATTTTTCTTTCCCTTTTTTTTTTTTTTTTTTTTTTTTTTTTTATGATTGAAATTTCCTGCTGTTGTGAAGTGAACTGAAGATGCTATTTTACAGATTATCAGTTATTAATTTGATTGAATGAAGTTTGTTTGAAACTGTTTATTAATTTTTTGTACAATGTGAATGTGAAAAACAGATAAAATTTATATTATTATTTTTCACAGATGTCAGAACAGAAATTACGTAATTATTTTTAGGTAAATAAGAGAGTGTCAAAGGAGGGATGTGAAATATTACACTCTTTAACTATGTTTTTCATCCAAATGGGTTTTGTGGCATTAAAAGTCGAATATATGGAACTAGTGACAGTGATATTTTTCAGGATCGGACGTAAATACTTAACATTAATCTCACTAGATGGCACTAGGCATTTTTCGTAAAAGAAATAATTTAAAAACGTACTGTCGCTGTTTATCATGATCAACATTTGTTTTGTAATCAATTTATGTATCATGGGAAGAATCTACCATCAATTTAAAAAAGAAAAATGTAACTATTTGGCACAGGAGGACACTGCTCAGTTCCCCATCATATATATATTCTCATAAAATTCTAGTACAGGACATGCAATACTCAAATGAATTTGACCAATCGCTCGACACAGTGGCAGACGAAATGGCCCACCTAATAGACTGCTCATTGTTCAGTTCTATACATTTTACCTTATTCTAATCTATTAATTTATTTTATTGGGGTCAGTTTCGGACTTTATTTTTCATGCAATTCCTTACTATGTCCAAAGCATAGATACTTAAAATGCAAATTTTTATGAAATATCGCTCAATTTTGCTATGTTGATAAAATCTTAAAATTAAAATAACGAAATTTTCAAATTAGAATATTTGTAGTCAATGATGGCCAAGCCAATATCATAAATGCCATTTTAAAAGTGGCATTACATCTTTACGATAAAAAATATCCTTCAAAATGGACGTTTAGGCGAAATTTTGTCCTATTCTGCCATATTAAGTAAATCGCAAATTTCGAACTTACGAAATTTTAAAATGAAAAATTCATAACCAAGGATGTTCTTGCCAGTAGGCTAAATAATATTTTGAAAGTGGTCTGACATCTTTACCATTAAAATATAACTCAAAAGGACATTTATGGAAAATTTTGCTCTATTCTGCCATGTTATAAAAATTGTAAATTTCAAATAGCTTACTAAGCTTTCAAAGTTCAATTAATCATGTTGAATTAATTTCATAATTAATTATGCTCATTATAGAATCAGAACTGATAGTTTAAAGCTGATCTGATATTTTTACAGTAAAAATATTCCTTTTAATACATGTTTAAACAGAAATTTGCCCTATTCACTCATGTTAAGAAAATCGTAAAATCCGAATAACTTACGAAGTTTTTAAATTGGAATGTTGAAAGTCAATAGGGTTCTTGCCGATATCATAAGTAAAATCTCGTCCGACCACTCTCCATTCATTTGTACTTGAGATATCTCGTACACAGTCTATAAAAATAACATACTAACAAACTAACAGACAGCCTACAGAAGGAAAACATACCAATTTTGTCATTTTCAAATCCTCCAGCCCTTAAAACGTGTAAAACAGACAAAAACTAGAATTCGACAAATTTCACGAATACCTAAGTTCTTTATACCAATAGTATGATGGGGAACTAAAAGTTGATAAAAAATGATTTTCCTTCTTATAAATTGTTCTGATTTTTTTTTTTTTTTTTTTTTTTTTCAACACTGATTTTTTGGTAATAGAACTTGGTCACATATTAACGTTTAATCTTTACTAATTGCTACGATAATGTGATAAGGAAAATTTTAATTGTTTATGTACATTTTTTTAATGGATCGTCAAAAACTAAAAAATATATTTATAGTTTATTTCATAATGTGGAAAAAAAGGGATGTAAAAGATATTAAAAGGGCATTAAAATGTTAAGGGATATTACTTTTAAAAGACAAAGGACACACGTACACATATATAATATTTAAAAAAAAACTATTTTTAAGTACGGATTTGAAATATTTTAAATATAATTTTGTTTGAGTATTAATGTGGTAAATAAAGAGTTAAGAAGACTTAAAAATTTAACAATTCTTACATATATATATATATATATATATATATTCATTAGTCTTTTTAATTTACCTGTAACAAAAAACACAGAAAATCATTTACAATACCGTTAAAGATTATCTTGAGGGAATTTTACGAAATTTACTGAAATAATGTAGTAGGATTATATTTTATTTAAACATTTTTTAAGGTTTAATTTTTTTTTCAATAAAATGTCTTTAATTGAAATAAATCTCAGTGGTTATTTTACAGAAAATCTGCTACATTATTATTATTATTATTATTATTATTATATATTTTTTTAATCTATTTTATCTAATATACTCATTCTAAAAAATTAAACACTGTATTTTAGATGAATCAACAAATGGATAATCATACGAAAAACAATTATTTTTTTACTATACATTGATAATCATAAAGGTGTTGAGATTAGGTTATATTAACTATAGGTGAAACAGTACCGGCAAAAGACGGAATTATTCCAGCAGTATATTTTAAGAAAAAACTCTATTCTATATAATCACAAAATATTAACGTAAAAATACAATAAATAATTCTAATTAAAAAAAGTGGTTCCGAAAGAGTGGAACATTTTCACCCCGGCTATATGCGAGGACATCCTATAGGGCGCAGTGGAGAGTGCGCCTTGTGTAGAAGCCTTTCTAAAGGGATCTAACCCATTTTTATGCAAGGTTTCGGTGAAAATCAGGAAAATCTCTGAACACCTAAGCCGTTGAGCGCGATCTGGGCTGGATTCGAACCCTACATCTATTGTCTAGCAACTTTAAATGGAGATCATCTACTAGTGAGGCAGGTAAATGTTAAGGAAGGCTAAGGAAAGGTTGTCATGAAATATACACCGAAATATGAAGAATTAAAAAAATAAATAAAAAATAAATAAAAGTTTAGTATTTATTGATAAATAATAAAGAAAAGTATAGATGCCATGATGATGATAGTTATGCACGGATGTTGGAAAATAGCGTAAAATAAAGAAAGTTTAATTTTAATATCTTTAAATTTTTAAAAGCAACCTAATTCGATACCACGAAAAAATGTCTGTGTTGTAAATATATTCTGTTAGTGTAAGAAGAGTAACTCTTATGCTTCACATTTGCTTATTCTGTTTCAACAAAATATACACTCTGTGTAACAAGATCTACCCATGAGGGGTTGGGAACGATATTTTTATTTTTATTTTTAGGGAATATATTTTCTTTTTTCTTTTCTTCTCCTTTTTTTTTTTTTTTTTTTTCTTTTTTTTTTTTTTTTTTTTTTTTTGAATGAGGAAGGGGATGGGGTAATTCTCTTTGAAGGGTAAATGTGAAATACCGATTTTAAAAGAACGATTTAAAATAATGTTTTATTTTGCATAAAAAATATATGAGAGTTATATTCAAGATATCTATTTTATGAGTAAGATTTTTACATAAATAAAAGATAAAACAAGCGGTACAATACTAATATGTATATTAAAAACCTGTAAAATTCGGTCAATATTACAATTATTTGTAAATGAATAGTTACTAATTGAATATACCATATAGAATATGATCACTATCATATTTAAGATAGTCATGTTTAACATAAGATTGTTACATAAATAAAAGATGAAACAAGCGGTACAATACTAATATGTATATTAAAAACCTGTAAAATTTGGTCAATATCACAATTATTTGAAAATGAATGGTTACTAATTGAATATACTATATAGAATATGATCAATATCATATTTAACATATTCATGTTTAACATAAGATTTTTACATAAATAAAAGATAAAACAAGCGGTACAATAACAATGTTTACTGTTACTTTAGAAAAAAAAATCGATCAATAATACAATTATATATATAGGAATTTTTACTAATTGAAAATAAATAGTAAATGAACAATATCATCGGAATTTTATCGAAAATTGAATTTAATAATCGTAAAATATGAAATACACTTTTAAAAATATAAAAACTTGCCTCTATTAATCACAATTAATTCATAGGAACCATTTAAGAAGTGATTAAAAATTATTACTGGAAACTAAGTTTTTAAAATATTTAGTAACATACTGAATAATATCAGTACGCCTCAATTTCTTTCTTTTTTTTCTTTTTTTTCGAGCACTGATACCATTCTTGCTGATTCTTATATAAAATGAACTCCTGAATCCGAATAAGACTCCCATTTTGCCCAGTCACCCACCGGTTTCTCGGGACCCCCCCCCCCCCCCACACACACACACACACAATTTTTATCCTTGTTCGGTAATTGCATGTCCATGGATTTGATTTGGAGAATAGAAAAGAATTAATTTAACACTTAGAACCAAAAAAAAATATAATGTTTAATAAATAACGTTAATAATAGATTAAAAATATATAAGAAATGTAATACATAATTTCAGTGGCAAATCCCCTCCCCCCCCTAAATTTTTTCCTTGCCGCAAATGTTCATGTTTTAGAATTTTCCAAATCTGTAGCCCTAAGAACATATTTAACAGTTAAAATAATCCTTTTTTCCTCTTTAAATTAAATTTATAGCCATAAAATTATCGAAAAGTGATAAAAATAGGAGGCCGTCCCTAAAAAACGGTAAATGATAGGGCATAATGCGCATCATATTCGGATTCAGGAGGTAATTTTACATAAGAATCAACAACAATGGTAAAATAAATCAGTTATAATAATGGTAATTAATTTTTCAAGAAGCATTTTATTGTTCCTTCCGGTAGTTTCATTTTCTAAAAATATAAAGTATACAACAAACGAGTTTACAGATATTACTGTACAAAAGTTTACAGAAAAAAAAAAAAAAACAGACTTATAGATACTGCATTATGATTTATTTTTAATAGGTTTAGTAAACTTTATTCTCAGGTAAGAGGGTAAAATAATTTAGTAGTAACATCGGTAATTAATTTTTCAAGCAACATTTAATTGTTCGTTACAGTACCTTTATTTTTCTAAAAATACGAAACAATCTTCAACTTTAATTAATTTGACAAAAGGTATGCCACATAAGATTATTCCCAGAGAAAAACATTATGACAAACTTGTGAATTCTCATCAACCTCCATACACGGTAGTTTTCAAATGAAATCATCGAGAATAAACTTTCATGAGATTCAAATATTTTCAAATATTACTGTCGCACTGTGACAGAAAATAGCTCGCGATAAAGTAAAATAAAAAAAAAACTCTGGAACAGTTTTAAAGTCTTCGAAACGTTCCATTAAACTCCGAACACGAAAAAGGTAACGTTTAATTAAAAGAGACAAATCTCTTTTTAGAATAATGTCTCTTCCGAGATCCCTTCCGTTAAACCCATTTGCGGAAACTTCCCAGAAATTATCTTCCGGTCTCGGTCCGGAAGGAATGTTCAGAGGAATGGAGCAATAGAATCGATATTTTAGAACGGCCATCCTCCAGTTTCGGATGTCACCTAATTCAGGCACTGCTTTAAGTTAATTTCTCTTTTCCAATTTAAGTTCGAGATGATCGTAAATCTGGTTCCGGTTGGATAGCAAGTTAAGAATAAACTGGCTATGGTCGCAGTTAAGTCTAAGTGTCGTTTTTAATTAACGTTAAAATTCATCGAATAGAGAGCTAATATGGTTAGACTTCCAATAAAAGTGGTTTTTACTAGCTAAAAAGTTTCCTTTAATGAGAGTTAGGATTTTTAAAAACTCACTTAGGTTAATTATAAGATTTATCGTGTTTTCAAGCATGTAATAATTTCTAAAACTACAAATAAAGTGTTTTTTTTTTCTTTTTTTAAGTAGATAGTTGTCACAGAAAAAGTATTATTTGTATATACATTTCATACAGACGCCTGACTTCCACAAGGTAAGGCTCGGGTTCGAATTCTCGAGAAAGCATGGTTGTCTTAATTACGGGTAGTGATCGCTGCCCACTGAGTGCGTCTTCATAAATGGCTATCAGTTCTGCGACCCCAGGACAATCCGTACTCGCAAGTACCGTGACATTGGATATAAGAAAAAATAATTTAAAAAAAAGAAAAAGAAAAAAAAAATCCTTACAGACTTTTAGAGAAAACTATGATAATTGCGCATATTTCGTATACATTATTCACTGTTTGCATATTTTCCGAATTATATTCATTCCATTCAGATTTCACTATAGAAATGCACTTAACAATGATTTAAAAACGTTATATTCATAAAAAAAAAAAGAGCACATTTTCCCCCCAAAAAATAACTAAAAGTAAACAATATGAATCAAAATCTAATTCAAAATCATGTATTACAACACATATTTTTATTGCTTCAATTATCCCCACTAGTGTAAATAATGGGAATACTGTATTCGGCCAAAAAAATCTATATCGAGTTTCCACCTAATTTACATGCTTTAAAAACTCCTGAGTCCAAAAAAAAAAAAAAAAAATTCTCGGCGGTTGATCAGCTTCTGTGTATGGGTAGGTGTGTGTGTATGCATGTGTGTGGGGAATCTTTTTACTATCATACCTCCGCAACTAATAAAGATAGAATGACGAAACTTTGGAATTAAGACAGGTGTAGAATACAGAGTATTTTGCCAATTTTTATTGAACTTTGGAAGACGGAGATTGGAACATAAAATAGGAAGTCGCGCTGTAAGCCCGTATCTCAAAAGTGGCTCTATGGATGTTCTTCAAATATGTTGCATGAACACCCTTTTAGATATCCTTTCAAAAACATTAGTTGATTAGTTTAGGAATATTGATAGACTAGGCCGATCTTAGGTCTCGCACGCGTGTTACTTTAAAACGACTTTACAGTTTTTCTCCAAATTCGCTCTATTAACGTCCTTTTGTATCTTCTTTCGCATGTACAATCGGTAACAAAAGTGTCCGAACACTAGCAAAAATTCCTATGTAAAAAAGTACACTTCATACGGTTTTGTTAAATAAATCCTTGTCGAATTCTATTCTTAGTCAGTGTAAGAACTTGATTCGATAAGTATTTATTTAACAAAACCGTATGAAGTGTACTTTATTTACACAGTAATTTTTGCTAGTGTTCGTAAACTTTTGTTACCGACTGTAATTGTTATTTTCCTGTGAACTAGGCTGACCAGATCAAAGTACCTTTATAATAGAAAAGCGTTAAAAATTGCTACAATTATCCAATATTACGGATGTATTCTTTTATTCTTAATAAAAAGGACTAAAAATAAAGTATTATTCATTAATAATTTACATTCTACAATTTTTTAAAACTTAGAAAAATGCCTTCAAAATAAAGGAAGTCCCCAGATGTCCCGTTTCGTTCTCGGAAAATAGGGACATTTGGTCAGCTTACTGTGAACAGATAGTGTAACGTTAGTGTGACTTAAAATCCACTCACTCCCGCGAACAGATAAGTTTTCCAAGTTTTGGTGAAAATCGGCAGTGCGATCGAAAATCAGATGGATGGATGGTTGGGTTTAACGTCGCACTAGTGCTGCGCAGATGGGCAATTGGCGACGGTCTGGGGCACACCCTTAGAGGTGGTCCGGAGTCTTGCCATCACAATTTTGATCCTCCACGGAAGGGATGGCTCTCCCACTTCGGTGACCCCAGAGGTATATTTTTTTATGGGAACATGGAGGACATTGCGGCCACGACAGATTTTAAGTGCACCAGCCACCATTAGTGTACACGACGGTCTTTGGCCGGCTCGAGTACCGAACCCACAATCTTCCAATTACGAGGCCGGCGCTTTCGACTGGGCTACCGCGGCCCGATCGAAAATCGGTATCTCAAAATAGTTTTAACAATTTTCTTCAAATTTTCTACATAAACCCCTTTTTAGATATGCTTTCGTGTGTATCGCTTGGTTACTACAGGAAAATGGATGAACGTCTCGATTAGATAGAGATCAGTTTTAGACCACAGAAATTAGTATTTTAAAAAGAGTTTATTTTTTTTTTTTATTCTGCTTTTAAATGACGTATCTCTTTGTTTTATCTTAAAATATGTATGTATTAGTTTGATCTTACAGGAAAATTGTTATGTGTCTGAATTTTTCTATAAATTTTATGTCTTTTGGCCACACTGTATCCAAAAAGAGTATAGATAATATGCTGTGTTGCCAGATCTGGCGGATTTTTTATTCAATAATCACGAATAATTTTTAATTATAACGGTTATCTAATCACTTCGAAGATTGATAATCTATCATGTATATCAAATATCACTTTTCAAGTTTATTGGTAATTATTGAAAAAAAAATCTGCCAGATCTGGAAGCACTGATAATATGTGTAATAGTAGTCCTAACAGCACAAAATGTTTCAGAAACGTAACAGTCATATAACATGGAAACATAGTAAATATTACAGAAACGTTCAGTTTGATTTCCGATTACTTTCAGAAACGTAGAGATTTCCGCGATCGTAACAAAAGAATCTGATACGTAACAGAAACGTTTCAATCACATAACAGTGAGAACATAGAAAAAGGTAAATGTTTCAGAAAGGTATCAGAGAGTATATTAAAATGTATTACGTTTTTGAAAGTTTGTAAGCATTTTTAAACATAACTGAAGCATTCTGTGCTGTATGGGGGTGGGGGGGAGGGGTAATTGAAGCCCTGTGGTTGTTAACCTTTTCGCTACCATTGTCCCACGGGCAATTTCAAATTAACATATGAGATAAATCTGTGTTGTATTAATATGAGTGCATATTCTATGTGTATTCTATAATAATACTGACATGTGATTTTTTTTTTTTTTTTTTTTTTTTTTTTTAGCATATTACTGTAAATTTTGTATTGTAGTAGATGCATTCAAATATCACTTTTTGTTTTAACCAGAAATATATATGTATATTATTTGTAAAAAGGTTAAACACCAGATTTTTTTATAACAAAATATTAATTAACTCTGATTTCAATTGTTTCAAAAAACCATTCGGAGTTTTTTTTTTTCTGATAACGTTTAAATTCCTATTAAATTTATTTTTGTAAACATTCTTTTATTTAAACATTCAAAATATATAAATTTAAGCATAGGCATTTGTTAGTGAAGATAGCATGGATGTTTATTTTCAACAATATTTTTATATTTAATACATGAAGATTACGCTACAAAAATGTGCCTTATAATTATTCAAAAACATTACGTCCATTATTATTTAAAAATAATTTATACAGATGGACAAGTAAAATGTATAACTATCTTAAAGCTTGCATTAATATCTAATTACAATTTATCTATGACAATACTTACTTTACGATACCATGTAAAATGGGAAAATAAGTCATGAAAGATCATTTAAATAACATAATTTTTCTTTTTTGTTTGTTTGTTTGTTTTGTTTACAAAATAATAATTAACTCTTATTTCAGTAGTTGCAAAAGTTATTTATATATTTGATTTTTGATAGCGTCTAATTTCAAATTAAATACATTTTTGTAGCTCATTTAGTAAAAAATTTCCAAGTACAATATTAAAAGTGTCTTTTATGTGTAAGTTTTCAAAAAGTATAAATTGCAAACCCAGATATTTATTGGTTAAAAAATAACAGTTTGTATATTTCTCACAAAAACACAATATTTTTTAAATCATTAATCTATATAATTTAATATTTTACTGTAAAAATATACCTAATAGTAGTCCAAAAACATTATGTTCGTTATTATTTAAAAATAATTGAAAGAAATAAGCACGTAAAATGTATAATTAATATGAAATAAACAATATGCATTAAAAGCTAATTCAGATAAAAATGTTCTTTATTTAAGCTTTTAAAAAATATAACTTGTAAGCACAGATATTTGTTAATTAAGATATCACAATTTTTACATTTTCCATAATATTTTTATAAACATTAATTTATATAATTTAATACTTTTATGTAAAAATATACCTAATAATGGTTAAAAATAGTATGTTCGTTATTAGTTAAAAATAACTGAAATAAATTAGCATATAAAATGTATAATTAACATAAAGTAAATAATATGCTTTGGAAGCTAATTCAGACAACAAATATCCTTTATATAAGCTTTTAAAAATATAAATTGTAGGCACAGATATTTATTAGTCAGGATATCACAGTTTACTATATATTTCTCACAATATTTTTTTATACATTAATTTATATGATTTACTACTTTATTGTAAAAATGCACCTAATAATGGTTGAAAAATATTATGTTCATTATTATTTAAAAATAATTGAAAAATATGATCACCTAAAATATATAATTAACCTAAAGTAAACAATATGCATTAAAAGCTAATCTAGATAAATCTATGACAATACATATACTTTAAAAATGGGCCTTTACACGATGCCATGTAATTGAAGAGAAATAAGTCATGAAACAACGTTTAAAACAACATGTAATTTTTTTACTTCGAAAAATATTAATCAACTCTGACTGCAACAGTTACACAAAGCATTTCTTTTTCTCTGGTAACATTTCCCACGAATAATAGAATGGTATCATATTAATCAACATTTCAGTAATTAGTATCTATTTCTGGACGCCATAAAGTTTTTCTAAGGAAACGGGAGACCATGTTCTTATTTAATTACTAATACAGATAAATTAATTATGTTAGAAAGATTAAGATCGTTGGAAAAAAATTAGATTAATGAAAAAGGAATTATTATTACGGGGAAAAGGAATTCTTAATCAAGGAATACCTGCTCCCTTTTTCCCTCCCATTCCCCGTATCATTATTTCAGGTAACTGAAAAAGTAATAAAATTGGCAATACAATGAAATGATTTTGCTTTCAGAGAAAATCGGAAAAATGATTTTATCTGATATAAACAATGTTATAGTATATTGAAGGACATAGTAACAACTAAAATTATTGTTAAATTAGCTTATGAAAATTCATTTATGCGTATGGTAATATTAAGTTTATGGTTATGGAATATAAATAATCTAACTTTAACAGAAATGATATGAAAATGTTAAAAAAAATAAATTGTTTAACAATTTGTAGTTATAATGTAGTTTAGAAAAATATATATTAGAAAATATATTATCCTAATTTTAGAAGTGTTAAATTAAATTAACTTTAAATAATTTATTAATATATGCTTACCTTTATTGGTATATATGCTGAATATAACTTTGTCTAAATAACATTTACATCCTTATATTAATCACTTTCTATCGAAAAAAATTGTTCGTTTGATAACTTACATTAGTAAAGAGACACTACACTGTCAAAAAAAAAAAAAAAAATCCTGTTTGCTGCAGTTTGGTGCCAGATATTTTCTGTAATTCAGAAAAATACATTCTATCAACGTAATTTTTCCGTTGATAGAACGTATTTTTCTGAATTACAGAAAATTTCTGTCAGCAAACTACAGCAAACAAGGTTTTTTTTGACAGTGTACAAATATTTAAATAATTATTATCGTTATTTCATTCACTGCAAAAAATGAACCTTTAAAAGTACGGAAAAAACTGGCAGCTGGGGTGCCAGTATTTCTCTGTCAAATATGTAAGACAAAACTATACTTTTAACGGAAAACCTGTTTGGTTTACAGGATTTCGCCGTAAAATGTATGTCAGTGATACAGTTTTATGGTTTTAAACTGTACTTTTGATTTACAGTTTCTTCCCGTTGAAATTTAGAGGATTTTCAAGTAAAATTAACTTTTTTTTTTTTTTTTAAGTTTTTCATTTTATTTCATTTATTTATTGAAGACGGACAATTTCTGGATTTCGTTTTTCTTAAATAAATTTTATTATTACGTAAAATAATAGGCAAACGTATACAAATAATGTGCAATTTAAAAATATTCCTTGATTAAAATTAAATAAAGAATTTTTCCTTATATTTTAGAATTTGTATAAATAATAATTTCAGGCAAGCTACAGATCATAATATTATAAATTACATAGATCTTAAAACGTTATCTCGACAAACAAGAACCGTTTTTTCATCTTTTTGTTCTAATATAACTATACATTGATTTGAATGATATATAGATTTCCATAAGCAACAGGAGTGTATTTAGTTCTCTGAATTTTTTAAATGGAATGTAAAATATACAGCATTTATGTCAAGTTCTTAGAAAGTGTACATTTAAAGAATAAAATGAAGAAACACAACTCATATAAACAAAATTACTCCATTTGATCACATTATGGATAAAATTAATTTTTATAGTTGGATCGATACAGTTTTGTTAATCTGCAAGGAAAATATTAAAATTACCATAATTTACGACGTATTGTTCACGGATTATCTGATAAAAGAGATGAAATTTACAAGGTGCGTGTTATACAATAATGCGTATTATCTGTTGAATATTTACATGAGCCATAAATGTAAACTTTCATCTTTTTTTTTATTACACTTATACAAAAATAAAACATCAGTTTGATTTTTCACTCTACGGATGCTGCAATCAAACAATGTAATATTTTTTATACCATACAGAACTTACATTTTATTGGATGTTCAAAAGTAGATACTTATTTACTTATTAAAATGTATTCTGGCTGCGTTTGAGATTACAATAACTCACTTGTAAAGCATCATATCATCACACAGGACAAATATAATAGAAAAGAGCTTCTGATAAAAATGAAAAACAAAGCTGAAAAAGTATGTATTGAGATAGGTTGGTATGAGAGAAATCGAGACATAAGCTATGCCACAATGGCAGCTTCGTCTCGAAAATTCGGATTTTGAACGTAGCTATCTTAAATTATCTTAAAGTTAAAAATTATAAGGGCTATGTATTTCAACGTTTCTGCACACTTTAAAGTTAGTAATTTTACTTTTTATAGCAACGATTCTGCCTACGCGGATTATCTCTATATTTTTTTTTACTCTTAAAATATAACAGCCCATGATTATCTGCGCCAAAAATTAAATCAATCTGTATGCATTGCGATATATGTATACACAGCTGCCTACTTCTTCACCTGTTTCTATAAATATTTTCACAAACAATCATATAAAAGATATTTCTAGGATGAATTGATATTTAATAAAACTAACTTATTTAGTCGAATTTTTCTTTCAAAAAATTTTGATTTTTTAGAAAATTTTTACGCATTAACATTTTTTAAAATAGTAAATTTTGAAATATCTCTAATTCATTAATTCATTTTATGAAATATGTTTGTACAAACATTTTAAGACAATAAAAAAGCCAATGAGTAAGATATCTTACGGAGAGAGAGAAAAAAAAATAAAAAACATTTTTTAGAAAAGAAGCATTAAGTGTTTCGAAAATCAATATAGTCCGGTTTTGAAATCAATTAAAATTTTGCTTATAACTTTTGAACATAGGTACGTAAAATCATAAATAAAGAATCCGACTTGTTCATATTTCAACTCCCCCCCCCCCCCCCCAAAAAAAAAAAAAAAAAAAAAATCTATTTTCGTTTAATTAAAACTGTCCAGACCCCTTAAATAAATAATATCAAGCTTATGATGTCTTATAACGCCCTAAAATTTCTTAATTATAACATTAAATTTACTTTTTAAAAAGTCGCATAATATACAACAATTTAATTTAATATAAACAGAAAAAGAACTTACGTAAAATAGTTTACTTAATGTATTGTAAGAAAAAACAGGTTCATCACACATTTTCACAGCATCTAAATCTTTTCTACACTTACCTATAACAGAAAAAGAAATTTATTTTTAATTATATCATGAAATATAAAATATACATATTTATTTGATTTTAAAAGAGGAAATAAGTTAAAGTAGAACATACAAAACAATGCAGGTTATGCTAATTATGTTGTTCTCATTTTATTATTATTTCGAATGACTTTTGTAATCATTTAAATAAAAATGAATAATTTTCTCATATGCATTATCATGTTTCATTTTCACACGAATGTGAAACAAAAATATATGATTCAATATCATTTTGTTACAGCGTATTATCATTCCTTGTAAAATAAAATTTTCACATACCAAGAACTATATACTTCTTTTAATAATGATTTTTATGTTTAAATTATCCAAAATTAAATATATATATTCATATATATATATATGTGTGTGTGTGTAGTTGGGTTACTTTAAAAGTATTCAGAGAAAAGTGAATATTTTGAAAACATATATAAGATTTTCTAGTAATTTAAAAAAAAAAAAAAAAAAAAAAAAAAAAAAACATGGTTAATTATGCCAACACACAGTTTAATATTTTAGATTATTCAAACGAAAAGAACAAATTTAGAAAGAAAAGAAAAATAAAAGTTAAAATTTTCGTAGATAGAGGGCGTTGCACAACCACGCAACGAGGAATATGCAAATCAGAGTCCTATAAATTACACAGTTTTAAGTTTAACAGAACACTACATTTCATATTTTCTCTCCTAGTTGTGCGTATATTAAGTTTTAATTGTGATGCGGACTTGGTGGATAAAGCGTTATTGGTGGCGAAGATGTTTTACCTCAATTAAGAATCGCCGAATGAAGTTGTGGTTAGTAGTATTGTAAATCATTTGCAAACTGTAATGTAATATGATGGTGGACACATAGACTAGGAGTTATATGCTTGTAAACGTTTGCATGAAAATAAATATAGTTTTCCATGGAAATATGCGATTTGCTCACGTACAGCGCCCTCTATAGAAGAAAATTTTAACTATTATTTTCTCTTTACCAAACAAAATCCCTTTTCACAGGAATAACTCTAACGCAAATTGCGTTCAATTCTACCAACTCCAATTTTTATGAATTTTTAAAATGGCTACAGACTTACGGGACAGCCGGTATATATGTGAATTATTCATACATCACGATTTTTTTTTTTTTTTATAACATAAATCTCCCACTTTTTGAATAGTCATAAAATAAAAGTAATTTCAATGTATGTTTATAAAAAGCGACAATAATTCAATAAAGATCATCCGAATATTAAAAGATATCTAGCTTCAAGTTAATTTCTTCCTCATTATTAGTTTGTAAAACTTGGAAAGCATGATATCACTGCATATAATACAGAGCCATGGAAATGTTTATAACAAAATATACAATGCATCAAACTATGCACAATTGGCAGCAAAAATATCCGAGCACTAACAATAATCCCTGTCTAAAAAAAGTACACTTAATTTTGTTAAATAAATCCTTTTCGAGTCATGTTCTTAGTCTAAGAACAGGACTCGACAAAGGTTTATTTAACAAAATAGTATTAAGTGTACTTTTTTGATATCGGAATTATTGACAAGTGCTCGGATACTTTTGTTGCCGGTTGTAAATGTAATTTTTAAAGCACTGAACTTAAAAAATTTAATTTCAAAAGTGCTGATTAAAATATATATATATATATATATAATTGTTTTAAGTAACTCAGTTTCAAGAATTATAAAATTTATAATTTGATACCGCTTCAGTTTAAAAAAAAAAATGCCTGTGAGTAAAATATATCGTATTAACTAATTAACGGTGATATACGAAATTTCAAAATTTTGCCATAAAAAGTTTCGGGGATAATGTTTAAACAAAATTGTCGGCGAATTAGTTATAAATTAGAATTAAAAGTATTTGTTTGTTTACTCTAATATGTGTTGTACTGGTGATTTGGTTATGTACCCTTAAACACAATTTTTCTTTATCCCTTTTCTCAATGGGAAATTTTTTATCGATATATAAAAAAATCGTTTAAATTGCATATTTTGCCTTCCCATATCTTAAAGAGGTTTTATATAGTGTTTTGTACAAATCTTCATTTTTATTTGTAACAAAATACTGGCAAATTACTAATTCAAGTTTTTTTCTCCTTGTATTTCATATTTATAACGTTAAATTATTATTATTAAAATTATCATAATTATTATTATACAAGCAAACCTATGCGATATTTTCGCATTTTATTTCTTTGCTTGTTCCCCTTTAAAATTTGAAACTCATAAATATTATATGAATTTCACTACTTAATTAAAATTTTAATTCACCAGTCGCAAATTATTATTAAAAGCAAATTAATACTGTGCAATAGTGAAACTAATATCATACTTTCGAAATAAAATTCATAATTGACGACCCAGTTTTTATACTTCCGCAAGGCAATACGATTTCATTATAGGATCCCTAGGAACGAATTTTAAATTTTTGTCGCTATGTTGGCGATGACTTTTTATTTATTTATTTTGTTATTATTAAGGAAAAAAAAAAAAAAAAAAAAAAAAAAAACTAATTGGCATTTTGATTATACTTTTTATGATCTCTTTTTTAGTCAATTTATGATAATAATTCCTATTCTGTATATATCTTTAAAGTATTGCTAAGTTTAAAATGGCGATTGAAAAGATTCTTAAGATTCAACTTTTAAAAATACATTTTTCCATAAAATGCTTTTATTAGACAAATGTCGTCATTTTTTTTCTTACTAGATCATTGACCTGAGTCCGCGTGCGTAAATATTGTCCATTTATAAATATTATTTTTTATCCTCGCGTATTTTATTAACTACATCACTATCATATCGTTTCGACAAATTTTAATCGTAACTGGATCACACTAGAGAAATATTATATGGATAACACGGCTACTGTCAGAAATTAAAATGAGAAAATAAAATTAATAATAAATTTCCACTAAAAAAATGTACTATATTAATGACTTTTAAATGCATTGTCATTTCACTTTTAATACTAAATACAAATAACATTTTAGTCTGAACCTCTAAACTCTTACAATGCGTACTTAATATGACAGTAATAACAATCTTGCTGATCCAAAGTCAGACACTCTTTTTATAGAGAAAACGATTTTCAAAAGCGCTCCCCGACTTATTTAAACAATAGCTATACCCTAATTAGGCTGTTTTTTTATTCCAACCTTTTAAAGAGAATTCAAATGAAGACGAATAAAATAAACCGCTTAGAGTACTTTTCAGAGTGTGTTAAGGAATACAAAATTTATCCATGAAAGCAGAAGAATAACATGGAAAACCAAAGGTATTAAAAAAATCTTAGCTGAGAAAAGTGCAAATGAGAAGGTTCGACGGAGGTGGCACTTAGAAAAAGAACTAATTTTAGAAGACAATGTTCAAAGCTAAAGTTAAATAAGTAGCTACTTTAAGTTGAAATTTTTTTATATATTATGTAAAATATTTTACATCTTAATTCAGCTTTTTCATTCATCAAAAGGTTTTTATATCCTCTCTTGTAGAAATATTTATTTAAAATTAATAAAAATGGACGAATGAAATCAAAACATCAAATAATCTGGTGTGTCTCGCACACAAATTTCTCTTACCCTGAAATTTCATAATATAAATACATATTGCAGAATAAAGGGTAAGATAACGACCTATTTTAAAGCAAGTCAAATTAGGCTTCGGAACAGTTTTATTTGACAAATAATTTGTATGTGAGGGGGCTATTGCCCCCATCAACCCCCCATTTCATTATTGTACCAACATTTATCTAGAATTCAAATCTGTTATTAAATACAAAAGTTCATTTAAAATTATTCAGACAACTTTTACACGCAACCTTCCTTGAAACTTATCAATGTTGAACAAACTTTTCTAGTAACAAACGTATTAACTTCAAAATAATCATTTGGATCGTCTGAAATTATTTATTTTTAATTTACTCTAACAGACACAGACAAAGATCAAACGTTAAAAACTTGACCTCGGTATTCAGGAAGACTCAAAACGTGTAAATATGCAAAAAACCAAGCAATGAATATTTAGCAAAAAAAAATAAAAAAATACATTATTTACCATATGACTATTTGGAATTAATTTCAATTCCTGAGCAACTTTCCTGGACATGGTAAAATATCATTGTAAAACACTTCCACTAACAATATAAAAGAGTGCTATGGATTAAATATTGACAGCCCTCTATATCCTTTTGAAGTTATGTGCACATCACAAGATGTACATAAATACAATCCTATATTAATAACACACGGCACAACCTTCCATCAATTTTCAAGTATTGTCGCACTATATTCTAGTTCTTTTATGATATTTCCCTGTAAACTAACAGTGAATGATTTCTATACCATATTCTACATGAAACATGTTTTAACGCATATAAAAAATATATATTCGTTTCATTTGGTTTAGCGCAGTCTAGATGTTAAACTCTACTTACTTGCAATTTCCCTTCATAGACATAATGTATTTGAATTCTCTTGGGTGTCCCTGTACACAAACGATTTGTTTTATTTCAACGAAAAGTTTAGAGTAGAATCCCTATATGATACACATTTAGATTACCATGTTTGGATTTTCTGCTATATATATATATATATATATATTTTTTTTTTTTTTTTTTTTTTTTGAGATATGCTGATAACAGACTGATAACACACCCTCTCTCTCACGTGCACAGGCAAAACACTAAAAATAAGATTTTTGGATTCAGGGCACCTCAAATGGTGTAAATATAACAAAAACTCAATTTCTAAATTTGACCCAAAAACAACACTTTCTCTACCTTATGGATAAAGAAAGTAAAAATGACAGATAGGTTACTTTATCTGCTTAATATGAATTTTATTTAAATTGAATGAGTGAGATGTGAAAAAAATAAAATAAAATAAAAATAAAAATAAGTTTTGAAATTTTCACATAAATGGCTTATTCCACCTGCTGCAGTTTTAAATAATAAGAGAAGATTCCGGTTTCGAATCTTTTCAAACAAATATCTAAAAAAAGTGAGAGAGAAAGACGTTTAAGCTTAAGTTAAAGTTAAAAGCTTAAGCTTAAGTTAAATTAAGTTTTAGCTAAAAATTTATTAACTTTTAATGCTAAAAATTGCCCATATTTTACACCGTGAAATTATGAAGAATCTTTCATTTTTAAAATATTTTTAATAGATGCATTGCATGATTAAAAAATTATCAATTTGGTAAATTAATATAAATGCTATGTTGGTAAGAGTATATTATATTTAATTTAGAAAATTATTTATTATTCCTAATAACAGGATAATACCTTTTTAATTATTCAATGTTTTTTCTTTAAATTATTATTATTATTATTATTATTATTATTATTATTATTATTATTATTCAAATTTACATTATGTAATTTTTTAGTATAGATTTAGTATAGATTTCAGTATTCTATATATATTTAATAAATAACGAAATAAGCTAAGTGAATTTCATTGTTTAATTAATTCCTTAACTCTGATTATTTCATTTCTATTTCCCAACTATTTCGTCAACTGTTATTATTCAATGACTTTTTTTTTTTAACTCCACTTTTTATCGATATAGTTTTTTTTATTTTAATTGGGAACTGAATTCAAAAAACATTTGATCTCTATTAACAAACTTTCGCTGGAGAATATATACTATTATTATTATTATTATTATAAATACCGAAATCAGCTAAGTGAATTTCATTGTTTAATTAATTCCTTAACTCTGATTATTTCACTTCTATTTCCCAACTGTTTCGTCAACTGTTATTGTTCAATGATTTTTTTAACTCCACATTTTATCGACATAGTTTTTTTTTTAAATTTTAACTGGGAACTGAATTCAAAAAACAATTGATCTCTATTAACAAACTTTCCACTAGAGTATATATATTATTTTTATTATTATTATTGTTATTATAAATACCGAAACATGCTAAGTGAATTTCATTGTTTAATTAATTCATTAACTCTAATTATTTCACTTCTATTTCACAACTGTTTCGTCAACTGTTATTACTCAATATATATATATATATATTTCTTTTTTTAACTCCACATTTTATCGATACAGTTTTTTTTTTTTTTTTTTTTATTTAACTGGGAACTGAATTCAGAAAACATTTGAGCTTTATTAACAAACTTTCCACTGCAGAATATATGTTATTATTATTGTTATTCTTTTAAATAAATACCGAAATAAGCTAAGTGACTTTCATTGCTTATTTAATTCATTAACTGTAATTATTTCACTTCTATTTCACAACTGTTTCATCAACTGTTATTATTCAATGATTTTTTTTTTTTAACTCCACATTTTATCGATAGAATTTTTTTAATTTTATATAACTGAGCACTGAATTCAGAAACATTCGAGCTTTATTAACAAACTTTCCATTGTACAATATATTCTATTATTATTATTATTATTATTATTATTATTATTTTAAATAAATACCGAAATAAGCTAAGTGAATTTCATTGTTTAATTAATACATTAATTCCAGTTATTTCACTTCTATTTCAGAGTTTTTATTCCAATTTAGCTTTTAATTCAAAATCCTTTTAGCAATATTAACGATCTATATAATGCAGGACTTATGCCATTATTGGTCTTAAGATTTCTGATCAAGAAATCTTCTAGACTGGAAATCTTCACTGCCTCATTGTTGGAATGAACCCGCAGTTTGCGGCTGCTTTTATTTAATTTCTTTGATTCACAAAAGAGAGCACGGTAGATGGTGTCAAAAGCAAAAACACCTCTTTCGAAGAAAAGAAGAATACCTCAGAAAATAAATAAGAAGAAAGAGCAACTAACTGGATTTAAGATATCCAACACAAAAGCTATGGGAAAGTTTTTCCTCAGAGCTTTTTGCTGACTTTCATTCACTTTTTTTTTTTCCTTCGCCCTCTCTCATTTATATATATATTTTTTTCTTCTTTTCAGGTGGGAGTTTCATCAGGGGTTACAGTCTAATGAAGAACTGCCAGGAGGGCAATGATGCTAGAAATAAGTTAAAATACCATTAAGATTTCAAATGGGATTATTCCTGTTAAACACATTCTAAAGATTGAGAAAAACAGAGTTTTTTTTTTTTTTTTTTTTTTTTTTTTTAAATCTCATTTAGAAAACGACGAAAACTGAAAACTATACAATTATGCTTAAAACGAATAACATATATTAAATATATATATATATATATATATATAGATAGATAGATAGATAGATAGATAGATAGATAGGTAGACGGATAAATAGATAGATACAGATAAAATTTTGTATAAATTTTAGAAACTATTAACGTTCATAACTAAAGAATATTAACTTTAAATAAATTATACGTTTCATCGTTCGAAACAAATGTTGAAAAATAAAGAGAACACATTAATGTAACTTTTAATTTCGGAAAGTGTTTCTGAATAATTACAAAAGAAAATATTTAAACCCCTCAAAAATTTTCATATACCGGGTGTGTTCGCATTTCAGTTTTATTTTTTATTTATTTTTTTATTTTTTTAACCCTAATTTTTAACAGTAATACTTTTATACTTTTCTGTACTTATTTAAACAATTATCTATAGTAAAAATTACAATTCAAAATTACTGGTGATTAGTAGAAGACAAAATCCGGGACACAAACACCCCTGATATATAAAGATGAGAAACGAAATTAGAATAAAACTGTTCTTCTTTTATATTAAAAAGAAAAGTGTGCATTCATAGATTACTAGTTTAGTACCATAATGTTTTACTAGTAACATTATAATAATACTAAATTTCTTTTATAAAAACAAATAGACACCTATAAAGTATGCATTTTTATTAATTGATTAATATCAATTAATAAACATAGGATAATTGATATAGGAATTTTAAATAAATAAGAATGTTTTCTTTCTTTTCCTTATTTTAGAATGAACGTCTTATTTAACAAAATTTAAAAGGTAATTACAAGTTAGATTAATATACACGTTAAAGTTTAAAATAAAGTAAATAAAAAGCGTAATTTAAAACTTTAATTTAATTATTGAGAAATATGTAAAATACCATTCATAAATTAAAATAGTGCTATTCGAAAAAGACTCTTTCTACATCGTGTTATCTGAGAGCAGGAAAACTGTAGAGAAGAAATCATTACTACTCTATATATTACAGACATATTTATCTGATTTTTTATTTAAAAAGAAATAACGCATACATCAAAAATACTTGTTTATTTTAATTAATTTTGATTACATTTTGTTTTCGAAATCGTCAACTTTTGAATTCTTGATTACGTTATGGAAATATTTTTGTGATTTCTTTTATTTGTTTGTTTGTTTACATTAACATGTAATTATTATTATTTTAATGTTGATATTCAATTAAAAGTTAATTTTTGTGATTAATAATTTTATGAATAGGGACTCCTCTATGACGTTAATTCAAATATAAATTTTTTATTACTTTTCATGACTCTAATGCTGAAAGTTTAGTTTTTAATATTATCATATAATACATGATAATAATCATATCCTCTACACACACAAAATATATAAATAAATAAATAAAAATGAATAAAAATGAATTTTTAAGAATTAAAAATTAAAGTATGTATGGTAAAGATATCATTTTCCCTACATATATATATACATATAAAACTTTCAAAACAAGTATTTATATATATGAAATAAAAATAAAATTTTTTTGAATTATTTATTATTTGGGGTTTTATTTCATTTCATTTGTTAAATTGTTCCTATATATATATATATATATATATATATATATACATAATTCTTTAGAAAAACACGAAAAATATTTATAATAATATTGATAAAATGTTTTTTTTTCCTTTGTAATATACATGTATAATAACTATGTATAATACAAAGAAAAATTCATTATAAAAAAGAGTGAACGTCGTTTATAATTAAGATGTTCTATTTCGACCGATTAATTCATGTGAAAACTCTCAAGTTCGCTCATGTGAATCCATTCATCGACCAATTGTACCGGTATCGCTTGATGCGGGAGAATATCCGGTGCAACTATAATTACTTCAACGCGTTCCCGTAGTAGAATAGACGCAATTGACAGTTATGCGAATACCAAAATAGTGACAAACATGGAGAATTTCCCCGAGAGATTCACTTCCACTATAAGCTTGTAATAATTTTCGGACAACATTAATATTGGTATTTTCAACAAAATAAATAAAATTAATTAATTAATTAAAATAAATAAAACTAACATATTTTATCGCATACCAACAGCCAATGCAGGATTTTTAATAAATTACACAATTAAACTTATTGTTAAATTTCTGAACATAATTTTGTTTAAAAAAAAATTAATACTAAACTTCCCCCCCCCCCCCAAATAAATAAATAAATAAATAAATAAATAAATAAATAATAAATAAAATAAAATAAAATAAATATAGTAATAATAATAATAATAATAATTAAGAACGTGCAAAAATTTTAGAACATCATTGAGAAATTTGAAATTTGGCACCGAATTTTCTCGGACGTTTTTCGCCAAATTCTTTACTTATGCCATTGCGATAGCCATTTTAAATCGTCAACGAAATTAGAATACAAATTTAAAAGCCGTCAGTAAGCACCTAAGCTAATGCCCTATCAGAAAAATAATTAATTAATTAATTTTAATAATATAATAATAATAATAATAAAATACTTTTAGAGCTATAATGACGTCAGTTTTACCCTGAAAGTTTAATTTTTCACAAAGTTTTCTATCAATTTTAATATTTACGCGTGAGTTTCTTTTAATTAAAAAAAAAAAAAAAAAAAAAAAAAAAGAAATCAACTCGTAAACTTTTTTGACAGCAATTTAAAAATTAAAATAAATTATGTAATTTTGTCTAAAAAAGGGCTTTTTCTACTGTCCGTTTCGAAACTGATTATTATTAATTTTCTTTCCTTTTTCTTAAAAAAATAAATGAATAAATAAATAAATAATAATAATAATAATAATAATAATTAAATTATTTTGATGAAATTCTGGCAAAAACGGAATTTAGTTTAGTAGGGAGGACTATTAGGTTTTTTTTTTTTTTTTTTCCCCCGAATTATAACATCGCTTTCAGATTATTCAATTATGTTTTCGATAAATTTTCGATTTCGATAAATGTCCAACCATCGTAAAACTGGCGACAACGTTTTATCCGTAGATTGAGACTAATATGTCCTCCGCACTAAAAAAAATAAATAAATAAAAAAGAGGGGGGGGGGAGAGAAAAGAAAAGAATAAAATTAATATATATATACATTAATTGTTGAGCTTTTTATTAATATTTGGGAAATTTAATTCAGTAAATGCTGCATTAATGTCAAATATTTTCAGAAATAGAAGAGACTGATATACAGCAAAAACATTATACATCAAAATGTTGGTGTTGAATGAGTAATAAATAAAAAAAATTAAAAGCATAGTCTATAATTTCCAACAGCACGACAAGAATTTCGAGTCCAAATATTTAAGTAGATATTTTATCAGGCAAAAAATAATAGGCATAAGTGCAATATCCAAGAAGCAATGCTTAATTGCTTAGAAGCATTTTATAGATCACCCAGGAAGTAATTTAAATTTTTTTCTTGTAATTTTTGTCATGAAACAGTTATTTTTTAAGTATTTTAGTCAACATTAATTGCTAAAACAGTGTGTTTGGTGAAAATATCTGCATATACCCAAATGTAGAAAAGGTATATTTTTTTGCACATTTTTTTTTTTTTTTAAGTAGAAATAAAGACACAAGCTTTACGTGAAATAAATAAATAAATAATTTGTTAAAACAGAACATGATGGCCTATCAAAAATTATGAAATTTCACAAATTCTACGTATGACAAGTAATTTTGTCGTAATTGTTTTCATATGTACTAATATGTCTGCAACAATTGAGGTAAATAAAATGAATTTGTTTCGCAAAATATACTTTTGCTCATATATACATTAATGTTAAGAAAATTTATTACAAGTTTAATGCCTTTTTTTTTTTTTTTTTTTCTTTTTTTTTTCTTTCTTTTTTTTCTTTTTTTTTTTTTTTAATTGAAATGATTCTTTAAGTGAAACTTGGAACAAAGCAGATGTTCTATTTTCTTTTTGATTTTTCTTATATTCGTTTCAGTTATTATAAAAAATATTTGCACTAATTTTCTATCCTGTGTGAAATGTACTCATGTTTGAAAAATCGTTATCAGAATGTGTTTTTTCTCTATGGTAAATTCATTTCGTATTTTATTATTTTATTTTGTGTACATAAATGCACACGTTGAAAACAAAGCGATTAGTATCATTTCATGGTTAAAATACAATTTAAAATATCTTTAAAATTGAGAAATTTTCAAATTCTCAAATTTTAGAAACATAACAATTAATAATAATAATTCGTAATAGAAATACAGATTTTATAATAAATCAAATGCAAGTTATATTGCATGTGACACGATTGTATGAATTTTAGTATGATAACTTAAAACTCTTAAATATTTAAAATGTAATTGAAATATTATAATATAATCGAATATTTATTATCCTATAACTGATTTATCATAAACTTACAGTATCCAGAGAAACATTTTAAGTCTAAATAAGGTTCACATACGTTTAATAGTCCAATGAAAACAGATAACATTTTTATCGTATAGTGAAACTTTCATTGTATCGGTGACGAAAAAGAAGTTAAACTATTTTGTTCATTAAAAAAAATGATTATATATATATATATGAAGTCTAATTAAAAGGTCTCCTTAAATTAAAACTTCATTTCTTAAACTTAAATATTTCTGCCTCCTATTAATTAATTCACTGATGGTGCCCTAATTAATTCTTTACTAGACCTCTTTCTAAATATTTCAGTACCTTCAAATGCATTAACTTGTTCTCAATTCTTAAACTTATCTCATTAGAAGCTTTTTTATTGTGATTGGATTTTGTCATCGTGTCTTCGTGCCTCGCTGAAAAACAAGGTGCCTCCACTTTGTAAATATAAGCGCAACTTTACGTCGCTTGTTGACTCAGTTGGTTAGAGCGTGATGTTCATAATGCGACGGTCGTGGGTTCTATCCTCGAAAACCGATGTGTTACATTTTTGCAAGTAATTAATAGAAAAGATGTCAATTGTTAAAAGAAAACGTTTCATTGTCTACACAGTATCCTAAAAAAGTTTGATTAGTTTTTTTTTTTTTTTTTTTTTTTTTTTTTTTTTAGAATTTTTTTTTTTTTTTTTTTTTTTTTTTTTTTTTTAATTATTATTCACGAAAACGAGGGGAAAAAATCTGTAAGATTTTTTATTCTGGTGGTCTAAAAAGCATAAGATAAAAATTTATTCTTGCAGACAGAGCCTGACTAAGGCAGGGGCATAAGGGGCAGTTGCCCCGGGCTCCCACATAGAGGGGGCCCCCCAAATTGAATAGAAAGTTTATTTTACGTTTCCTTCTTTAATGAACTTTTTTAAAACAAAATATCAGTTAGTGTAAAATCCGGCTTAATTGAGCCATCGTAATTGCGAAAATTTAGCTGAATTCCGCCCTAATGTCAGCAAGGATATGAATTTTTCGCAGCTAGATGACAAAGTTAACAATCAGAAATAAAATGGTTAACGATATTACGTCTGACCATTGGAGGGGGACTTTATAGCTATTTTAGGTTCTAGTCAATTTTCTTGTTATATATCTATAATGAGGTGAAAAATTTAAATGCCTATAAAGTTCGGTTCTTCATTACTGAAATAGTGAAGCAGAGGGGGGGGGGGCAAAGAAGTTTTTGCCCCGGGCCCCAGTTAGGCTAAGTCGGGTCCTGCTTGCAGAGGCATGTTACAAAAAAAAAATAAGAGTTTCAAGAGTAAGAAAATTTTAAAAATAAATATAGATATTTCACTTTTGCAAGATATGAAATAATTTAAATGTTCAAAATATTTTTAAAAGCATTCGAGAACAATATTCTTTTTGTATTTGTTAGATTTTTTTTTTAGCAAGTTCTATGACTTTTCTTGACTGTTCTTTGACTTTGGTTAGAGCGTCATGCTGATAATTGTCGTGGACTCGATCCTCGAAGGCCGATGTGTTACATTTTTGTAGATAATTAAAAGAAAAGGTGCCAATTCACATAAAATAAAATCTTTCATTATCTACACAGTAGCCTAAAAAAATTTTGATTAGTTTTTTTTTTCTTTTTTTTTAAGAAGCTGCTTTTTACTTTTTATTTTATTTTATTTATTTATTATTATTATTATTATTACTTTGGAACTAAAATGCAGAAAATAAAAATTTAAGAAAAAAAATTAACATTTGAAACTTTTTATTATGGAGCCTTAAAAAGCATAAAATAAAAATTTATTCTGACAAAGACATGCTATAAAGAAATGAAAGTTTCAACACTAAGAAAAATTCAGAAAAGTATAGATACTTCACTTTTGCAAGAGATGAAAATTTTTAAATATTCAAAATATTTTAAAAAGCTTTCGAGACCTTTGAAATTTATAGCTTAACAAATAATTATGTAAAAACTAATACCTAAGAATATTGGTCTTGAATGTTTTTAAAAATATATTGAAAAACTAAAATTTTTCATCTCTTGAAAAAGTGAAATGTCTATACTTTTCAAATATTTTCTTCAGCATGTCTTTGCTAAATATTTTTTTATTTCATGCTTTTCAGGGCTCCACAATAAAAAGCTTCTAATGTTAAAAAATGTTTTTTTACTTAAATTTTTGTTTTATTTTCTAATGAAACAAAACCGTTATTTATTATATTGTGCAATTCTAACGTAATTTTAATCTAGATCCTTCTGCCCCATCCTACCGTGTAATGTATGATTCCCCCTAAACCAATCGGGCAGTCGCGATCACGTGACCTCGGCTGTGAAAAGAAAACTTCCAGTTTAGTTCTGAAGTTAAATTTTAAAAATATGGGTTTTTAAGAGGAGAGCTCACTTTCGTGTGAAGGACTCTTAAAGCTATTAAGGAATCACTTACGTCAATGACTGCATTTAATTGATTGAATGCACATTAATTGTTAATACGACATATATATATACATAGATATATTAAATTTCTAATATAATTGTATTATTTTCTTATATAATAAATTGTTTAAAAAGACAAATTTTCTCTTTTATATATACTGCGAAAACACTTTTTTCCCCTTTTTTTTTTATAATTGGGCAAATTTGGAACTAAACAATTTTATAGCAAAATAAAAATAGTGAGATTTCTACATTAGATTTTTAAAATTTAATTTCTAAAAGGGAAAAAAAAAAAAAAAAAAATCCATCGATTCTACAGAAATTAATCATTATTTAAATATTTTGAAATTTTACTATCCCGAACAAAACCACATTATTTCATTAACATTATAAATAGTGTTGTCCAGGCTTTTAACACGGTATATCACAGAAGTGCAATTCATCATAAACTTGGCATATCAGCAGAAACGCTACGCCTTTTATTAATATACTTATTTAATAGTTGCAGAATCACCACCCACTTTCCTACTCCTTGCTTCAGCTAAGTGTCACTGTTCTAGGAAGGCACCAGGTGCTGTTCTAATTATTCCCTAGCGACCCTTAACAACATTGCTGGGTTATGCCAGACGGAGCATTCAGACTTCAGTCGATTCGAAATTCTAATCAGATCGCCACTTAACTCTAATTTTGGTGGAATAATATGCTCAGAAATTACAGAATTTATTGCAGATATGAAAGAAAAAATTAAAGCTAAGAAACATATGACTCTGGATTCTATCTCTATCATACAAAATCAGTAATTTCAAGGTATTTAGAGTCGATGATTTAGAGTATTAGAAATTATTTGCTAGAATAAGCTTGTTAAAATAATAATTGCTTCTGTTCTTCTAAAGTGAAAATGATAATTACGGTTATCTGTCTGTCAATGCGGCAAATATGTAATAATATAGAATTTTTCTTCAACGCATTAACCCTTTAACGTCCATTGGTTTCATGCCTTTTTTTATTTTTTATTTTTAAGAAAAAAAATTTTTTTTTTTCTTGTTTTAATAGATTTTTAAACTTTTTGTTTCATGATCTGTTCGGTGGATAGCCGCGCATTTCTGAAAATTAACAAATGATGTTTTAGGAGAAGAGAAACGCAGAAGTCAATTAAAATTTATTGGTCGGTGCATATGCTAACTTTTTGCTTTGGTGATGCACTCACGCCTAATTTTTTCGCCTGATAAAAAGTCATGTTATTATTTTGACTTGAAACAATTGTTTTGAGTTATTGTGTGTTCATACTGTTTACTTACAAGTTTATTCATTTAATATATTTTTTATTTGAAATTTAATCTGGTTAACATAAAGATGTCTGAAACTAAAACTTCTCCAATGATAAAATTGCTATTTTTTCTCTTCATGTATTTTTAATCAGCTATATATCTAGTAGCCATTTTTGAAATTAATTTCACCATTTTCAAAAGTAAATGTATAATAAATATAAACATTAAGTGGTTATATGCTTTAGAAATTTTCACTAAAATGGCATTTAAAAGAAATATCTTTGCCATTTTTACAAAATAGTATAATAAAGGGAAACGGAAAATTAAGTAATTTAAACATTTTTAATTAATGCATTTATGAATGTAAGACACGCATTCAAATTTCCTTAATATCCTATCTGATATAAGCAAAATATAAATAATATAAATGGTTTTAAAAAGGACCATAGAAAACTAAAATCTCTGTTTCCTCTGTTCAAACCGTATTTTTAAACATAAGAAAAATTTACATTTAAGAACCAATTTAAAAACGCTCATGATTAATTATGTTAGAGTGTATCACACATACAGATTTGTGATTTAATATGTATTTAAAATATCGAAATTGTTTCCTGTTATTTTTTTTTTTTTTTAACCATGTGTAATACATTTTGATTTATTAGTGGTATCATCTGATTAGATGGTGGGAAAGAGTATTAGCACACATACACTGGAAAAAGGTGTTTTTGATTTCGCTCCTTTATGCATTTTTTTCCGACTTTTAAATTAGGAATTTATTAATATAATACTCTTTTTCTTCGGAATTTTCTGCTCTATGTTTGAAGATTGTAAAGCTATGTTTAAATGAACTTATGAAATATTGTGTAAAAATATCAAATTTAAATACGATTAAGTCGAAATAGAGTAATTTTTTTTTCTTTTAGTGCTAGAGGCCTATTTCAGTCGGTACAGTTGTCGAATTTTTATAATACACTCTTAATAGTGCTAAGGGCCTATTTCAGTCAGTTTATTGAATGGGGATTTATTGAATGAAGTCCCCCCAAGGCACAACTTTGACATGAGTCCCCCCCAGGCCCAACTTTGACATGAGTCCCCCCCAAGGTACCCCTATTTTAGTCGGTACAGCGTTGTCGAATTTTTATAATACACTCTTAATAGTGCTAAGGGCCTATTTCAGTCGGTTTATTGAATGGGGATTTATTGAATGAAGTCCCCCCAAGGCCCAACTTTGACATGAGTCCCCCCCCCAAGGTACAACTTTGACATGAGTCCCCCCAAGGCCCAAATTTGACACGAGTCCCCCCCCAAGGCCCAACTTTGACATGAGTCCCCCCTCAGGCCCAACTTTGACATGAGTCCCTCCAAGGCACAATTTTGACATGAGTCCCCCCCAAGGCACACCTTTGACATGAGTCCCCCCCAAGGCACACCTTTGACATGAGTCCCCCCAAGGCACACCTCCCCCTCATTGAGAAAAAGAGAAAAAACGTTGTTTTGCGGCTATAAGACAGTTTGGACTTCCAACGTTATTTGTTACAGTATCTGCAGGTGAAACACATTGGTTTGATTTAATGAAAACATTATCATGGAATTTAGATCATCACGAATTAACTAAAGAAGAATTTGTCGATATTAACAAGTTTAGCAGTAGGCCTCTGGAACTCAATTGAAATCTGTCAATGTCAGATTTTCATGTTTTAAATGATGAAATAATGTCGTATCTGTATATATTTTTTTTCTTATGTTTAAGGCACGAATTTACACATATTTCCGATTTTTCATGTTGGATGGTGTTCATTATAGCAATAAATGCTACCAGTTACAAAACAGGTATTCTTATAGTATGTTACAATTGCATTATTAATGCAACCATTTAATTTAAATGTGATAGTATACTCTCACGGTGACTCCTGAAAATCACACGCCCCTATGTCAATTTTAAAACTCTAAAATTGACAGTATATATATATATATATATATATATATATATATATGGTGTGACGTTCGTTTGTCTTTCTGCTGATTTTGCAGCAATTGTTGTTCGTTTGTCTTTCTGATTGAGTCACTCAAGACAATGCCGCGTCTCATGATTTTTCCTATTCTCAAATTTTCCTATGTTTTATGCTCATGGATTGTAAGTTGAAGTTCAATACAAATCATGTATTGATTTGGAGAAAAAATCTCAGCTTATTCAAATAAGGTATGAATGAAATAAATTAACATTCTTCTTTTCTTCAAATGTTGTAGGTAGGTGCAAAATCTAATTCATATTCCTTGCGTTGGATGGTGTTAATCATGGTGTACAGATTCCATCAGCCGATGCAATCACTTTCATGTAGTAACAGATTAATTTAAAGCAATGAAACGATTTTTTTTCTCAATATTTTAGACCGCGGTAGTCTGGTTTATACGGCATCGGGTATATAATCGATGAATTGCGGGTAAAACTCAAATCGACCAAAGACCGTTTGGGGATATTAATGGTGACTGGTGCACTCAAAATTTGTCGTAGCTGATATGCTCTCCACGGTTTGTAAATTAATATATCTGGGGGATTACCGAAGCGGGGAAACAACCTTCTTCGCAGATATATGTGATGGTATGCCTCTGAACCACCCTTTAGTGAATCCCAGACCGTCACCATTTACCCAGTACCTATATACAGTTCGCCATCAAACCCACTCATCTTATATTATTTCATCCATTTCGTCCAGAAGACAAATATCGTTAAAACAGTATAGTGGATGATAGCAGGAGCCGACTACGCTTTTTGCAGATCCTGGTCACTGATCCTTTTTGAAGCCCTAGTAATGTATAATGTAATAGTATAATCTCACGGTTAATCTTGAAACTCACACGCCCCTTTGTCAATTTTAAAATTGTAAAATTGACAGTATATATATATATACATATGGCGTGGCGTTCGTTTGTATTTCTGCTGATTTTGTGGCGATCGTTGTTCGTTTGCGATTTAATACTACGCCACTTGCATTACTCAAGACGCTGTCGCGTCTCACGATTTTTGCTTTTCTCACAATTTTGAAACCCTGCTCTACAAAGCTGAACAAAATGAGCCCATTCTGGAAAAAAAAAAAGAAAAAAAAAAGAAACTATCTAAGTTTTTTTCATTCATTTGAAGCAATTTAAGTTGTGTAGTGTATTCTTTTTATTATTATATTTCTTCTTCGATTATATATTTCATTTATGTAAAAATTTGTGCTATTACTACGAAACTTTTGTAGCTGAGGTTCTTCTAAATATGGAGGTCCTATGCAGTGCTTTGTGTTCTCATTCCAGAACTGTGCCTTGGAAAAAACCATAATTCAATAGTTATATTTTCATTACTTCTTATTGATTGAAATAATATATAAATATATACAGTACGACTTTTACGTCACTCAACCTGAAGTTTAATATTTTAGGTACAAACTTACATAGTGGTCATGATTATCATGATGATTGGTATTAAAAACTCACACTTGGCAGCATTTTAAAATTTTAGAATATTTAAATCGGATCTATCACCAGTACTTTCGAAAAGAAATGTGACCTTAATACTATTTTTTTACGATTAAATAAAGTGAAAATTGGTGTAGAAAATTTCTGGTATGAAGTTTTTTGCTGAGATGGGGAGACTTGACAAATATGATAATGGTACACAGATTCCATCATTTAATGTAAAGGCTTTCATATATAGTAACAGATTAGTGTGAAATAATATAACATTCTTCTTTCTTCAAATATTTTGTGCTTAACATTGTGTATAATTCATGTTTCTCATGTTCTATGGTGTTAATAATGGTTCACAGATTCCACCGACCGATATAAACAGCTTCGTATGTTTATAGCATGTTATTAATGCATCCATTTAATTTAGATGAAATGACCGGCTTTCACGATGAGCCCCGCAACTCCCAGTTTCCCGCCTTCTCTCCCGCATGTCCCTGTAAACAGGGGCTACATGGGTTTCACGACAATTACTTCCCTGCTCTGCAAAACGGAAAAGCGGGCGGGAAGGAGTATTAGAATAGGAGGGTTCCGTTAAAGTAACGTCTGCCTTAAACATCGAGTGGCAAGTCACAGTACTGTGCCACCGTTGATGGATATTAATCGGGAATTGATGGGGCTTTAATTTCTGAAAGCTCAGCTGCTAAAATTAAGTGTACTGTGCACAGTAAAGGAGAGATTATGGTAATATCTTTTGACTTTTGCTGGTTGTTTACAGAATATTTTATTAATAGAGGATTAATCTGCAAACAAAATGAGGCTCGAAATCAAAGTTGTAAAAATTTTTAAATAAATATTTCGAGTGTTTATATTATCCCAAAATGGCTATCGTCGATGAAGATATTTTAGATAGAAATTTTAATGATTTATAATATAATGCGGCCATGTTCTCAAACACTTCAAAAACGTATATATTTGGGCGGTGTGCTTTCCTAAATAATTAGTTCTATGCATTATCCAGAGGATTTATGATGAAAATTAATTTTAAAATATTTTTATGCAATTTAAATTAATACAACTAATATATATAAAATGTATACATTTAGACAGTTTTGATTTTTTTTTTTTTTTTTTATTTATTTATTTATTTATTTTTTATAATAAATATAATTTAAAAAATATTCTAACATTATTGTAAATTTTGAAGAATATACTTAAAAAAAAAAAAAAAAAAAAAAATACATAAACCTTGTAATGATCAATATATATTTATATAACATAAAAATAAATATTTATACAACAATAAATATTTATATAAAAATAATATTTATATAACATATAAAATAAATAAGTAAACGAAAGTTAAAACCTTTCAAACATTTTGTTTAAAGAGAGCATTTTATACTTCAAAAAAGTATGCACTGAAAAAAATGTTTAGTTAGAAAAAGCAAATTTATTTTGTTGACTAACTTTTGAATTTATTTTGTTATTTTAACAATAATATTGTTCAGTTAATTAAATGAACTTGCTTCAATTAATCAAATGAATATGGCCGAAAGAAGAAAAGTTTTCATTGGATACTTCGATAAAATACGTTATTAGATCTCCGTGTAAACAACAAATAAGCGAGTGTTGTGCTGAATTAACAAACCTGTTTGTTTAAATCAACAAAATAATTCTGTTGATTTAATTTACAAATTACTGCAAATTGTTACTAAACAAATTAATAAAAACAAATATATTAATGACTAATAAATTTATTAATTTATAAATACTAATAAATAAATATGTAATAACAAATGATAATAAAATAACTAATAAATGCAAACATACTAACAACAACAACAAAAAAACGATAATGATTAAAAACTAAACAGAAAAAATAAATAAAATAATACAACTTATTTGCTGTTTCAGTTAAGAACCTTCCGTAAATTTAAGTGTTATTACGAATTCTGAATACCTCGTGAGCCATTATATATCCTAAGAGAAACATATAAATTTAATTTACCAACAGCTACTTTACGTGAAATATACTAAATATATTCATAGATGCGTTAAATGTAAGTTGTATAGAAAATATGACATAATACAATTTGTTAACGTCACAGGCAAACAAGACGTAATTTAAGATGTTAGCTACTGTAGACAAATATATTGCTAAATGTTTAGTTAACAAATTACAGTGAAATATGGACTATTGTAATTAATCACACTAATTAATATTAATTGGATTTTTAATGCTTTATTTTTAATTTACCGGAAATAATCATACTTTTGTTTGTATTTTTACAAAAGAAATATTTATTTCAAAAAGTTCTTGTTTATATCACCCCATTTGAAAATATTATACAGACTGGAAAGAGTGTTTTTAATGTGACAGAAATATAGATCACTTATTAAAACGATTTATTAAAACAACAAATTTATATTGACAATATTTAAAGTTTACTGTTGAAATATTATAAGTTATTTATGTCTAATACACAAGGTAATTATTCGATTTTTTTAATTAATATCTAAATTAGAATTGTAAATACAAAATAATTAATCGCAGCTAAATAATTATGGAATATTATAAATAAGGTCTTTCGTATTAGATGGTAATACTTAATTTAGTTAATCATAATTACGCCTATCATTGTATTAATTAAAAAAAACTTTTCAAAAAAAAAATAATCGTGCTTCAAAACAACCAGTATAATTGTTATTTATTGATTTTATTGTGAAACTTTTGTGTTATTTATTGCAAAATTATTTTTTTTACAATAGAGTTTTTATTTTATTTTTTTTTTTTTTTTTTTTTTTTTTTATCAAGTGTTTATACCGTGCAAAAGTATTTTCTAATTTTTTACTATTGCAATCTTTCGATTATATATATAGATAGATAGATAGATAGATAGATAGATATATCTTATTCAATTTGAATTGGCCAAAAATATTGAAACTCATGAAAAAAAATTTCTTAAGCTAGGTTTTGTATTTAACATGTCAATATATAAACAGTGTAAAATAATTGCTATTATTTATTCTGCAAATATAAACAGATAAATCTAGTACACTGCCACTGATTAATTTGGGATATTTTCATAAAATATTGTATAGTTTATGATTAACAGTAATCATATTTTTAATCATTAAATATTATAACACGTTCAACAAATACTTTAATTACTAAAAATAAACATCCACTTGCTGTCTTATCCACTGATACTTAAGGAATGAAGTAATTTATGTAATGGTACTCATTTTATAGATTATTTAAAGAGAAATTTCGAAGCCTTTGGGATCTATATCCCCAATTTTGTAACATGCAGAAGATAATGACAAGAATTCTGAGATTAAGTTCATCTAATTCCCAAGCCGTGTCTTTCAGAAGGACAACTCCTCCCATTCAATCTTCAATTAATTGAATAATGATTGTCTTTTAAACTGAAAAGTTAACTCTATTGGAAATCAAAGGATGAAATCATGAGTAATTAGTCTCCTCGAAAGTTGAAAGAATCGAACAAAGAATTCAGTATAGAAGAATCTCAGTAAATTCTGGACCGATTTGAAGAATTACTTGTGATGGATAGTTTCCAATAATAATATAGTTTGTGTTTATTAATAAAATAAAGTTTTAGATTTTGAGATAGATTCAATAGCATTTATTTTTTAATAATTTTAACAAAGTTCCCAACATTTCATTTGACAGTAACGTTAAAGATGTTATTGCTGACCAGAAAAGAAGAAATATTTTTTCTGTAAAGTAGCTTTCAAAAGATACGTGTAATTTTGAATATTTAAATGTTCAGAAACATCAGACTATCAGAAATAAAAACCGGTACCAGTAAAAAAAAATCTTCAACTGATGTTTGCTCTCGGCTGTATAGTAAAGAATTCGAAATTCGTTTACTAACAGAAATTTATGCTGAAAGACTTGAATATTGCAACACAGCAATATAAACAATTTTTTCCAATTTCTATAAACAATTATTCCATTCTTAGTGTCTCGTGCTTTTTTTCTTTTTTTAATTGAAATTTTATATTAGATATACTGGAAACTCCTGTCGTTAGGAATTAGTAAAATGACAGAAATTCTTTTTATTCTCTAGCTTTAATAACACTTATATGCTGCGTATCCGAACGTACTATAATTACCACATATAAATTGCGGGCCCCAGTAGCCCAGGAGGTAGCGCACCGGGCTCGTAATTAAAATATTGCGGGTTTGGTACTGGAGCTGGCCAGAGACTGTCGTGTACACTATGGTGACTGGTGCATTTAAAATATGTCGTGGCCGCAATGTCCTCCATGTTTCCATCAAAATTATACCTCTGGGAGTCACCGAAACGGAAGAGCCATCCTTTCCGCGGAGGATCAGAATTGTGATGGCATGTCTCGGATCATCTCTAGGGGTGAGTCCCAGACCGTCGCCAATCATCCGTTGCGCAGCTCTAATGCGACGTAAAACCCAACCAACCATAAAAATTGCCAAGTCTCCAGTTAAGACGAGAGACTTCATACCAGAAATTTTCTATAATATATTTCGCTTCATTTAATCGTGCAAAATTACTATAAAATTTTTCTATCAAAAAATACTGGTGAGGAACCTGATTTAAAAATTAGAAATGTTGCCACTTGTTATCGTACAGTTGGCAACGTTGATTATATGATACTTTACCAAATATCTTCTTAAAAGTGATATAAATGTTGACCAGGAAAAATTTCCAATGTCAGGTTTTTAAATTAAAACGACAAAACTTTCTAGTACACCTAATAATACCAACATCCACCATTTATCAGTACAAAACTTTCCCACGATCTTTATTTTATTTTATTTATTTATTTTAAATATATATGTTTAAATTTTTTTAGGCATATATATATATTTATATCTATTTGTTCCTTTTATAAGGTCCAGAATCTGAGCTTCGTAGTTAAAACATTCCACGTACGGTTCACTTTTAGTTTAAATTCTACTCCATTTGAATTTACTTATCCAAGAATATATGATTCTTGGGGATGATGCATGGCCTTATAATCTTTATCCATTGCCTTAGTGAATTTCATTGGTTATGATATATGCATTCGTCCATTATGTTAAATACTGGCATTTAATCATTGCATGGCTTTCATCTTTCCCTATTGTTGCTTAATACGCTGACAAATTTATTTCACGCACCTGACAAACGCGAATATATTACTCACTACGACTGAAATTTGTTAGAATTAGGAAATTTCTATTTTATATCTAGATTTCTATAATGCAGGGTGATTATAATTAAAGTTATGATTTCAAAACGCTATAATTTTAAAACAAAGGGGGAAAAAAGAAGTTCCAAAATGTACAGTTAAGTATTCGTAAGATGTTTGTTTCACGAAGCTCCCTTTTTTCTCTTTTCACTATCACTGATTCCGCTGTAAACACGTATTCTTGTCTTTTTCCTAAAAAAGTTATCGTAAACCCTTAAAGTCTATTGTTTCCTGCTATTCTATTATATTGCTAAAAACATTCCTGTGTACTCTTTAACTACATTTCTTGCGCCCATGGAAGCCTCTGCGCAAGTGCGGTTTCAACGAGTCCACTAGTGAAATAGGGGAGAAAAGCTTTTCGTTGAGAGAAAATAAGCGATAAGGGAATACGGAATGACTGGATGCTTACTAAATTCAAACCTGTTGGTCAACTTGGAAACCCTCCAATATTTTCGACTCGTCCTCACTACTAGGCTTAGGAAACGTGGTTACACTATATAATGAACATATTTAGACATTTCTTTTGAGATTACTTTTACAGCGCTATCTATAGGCACATTTTATAAATACTTTTTTCCTTCGACAAACAAATTTCCATTGTCTCACGATTGTTCTGGTAAAAAAAAAGTCATTTTAACCGTTAGTTTTAAAATTACAGTGTTTTGAAAACGTATCATTAATTATAATCGCCCTGCATTATTCAAAGAAATTCCTTACAAATTTTTAACTCACTATCCAATGAACCCAACGATTTTATAAACATTTTACAACATTTTTAGTTTTCTTTCGATATTCCGTACGTAGCGGATATTTAGGGATCAAAATAATATTTTAAATTTTCTAACCTAAAGTAACTTACACCAGAAAACTTTTTAAAGTTAAAAATACATTTTATTTCATTAGTAACATTAGCAGATGTATAAGTTAGGTAATTAAACTTCAAAAGTTTTTAATGAATCATTAAAAAGTAAATAAAACTTTAATTACTTTTTCATTCAGCATGAATAAATTCAGTAAATAAATAAACCACAAAGTTTTCTACAAATCTAATTTTCTAAAAAAATAAAATTCGTAATTTTAATTTAAAAATTTTAACTAGTATCTTTAACCCATTCCTGCCTAATTATAAAAGCTTAAAAAATCATTTCGAGTTTCAAATGTGCGATAACACTGAAGTTATAAACTATACATAGTATGTATAATTATTTCCGGGGATTTTAAGCTTCATGAATCCTCGCTTAATTGCTGCATATTAAAATGGTACTAAAAAATTGTTGCTGAACACGACGTTTAAATATGTAATTATTGCACTGGCTGTAGTTAAGCTGGAAGCACGATGATACAGTTAACTTTTACATTATTAGCACCATTAAATACCTTAATTACTGTTGGCTTCAAATCATGGTGTTAGAGTATCTAATAAATTATCTTATAAATTAAGCTATTTTTCACTTACCGACAGATAAAAAAATTATTTAAAAACATTTTAGTTTGTATAGTAATAAGTGATAAGTATTGATAAATAAATGTAAAACAGATCCAGTTTATTATTTTGACAAAAATGTACAGATATTTTTTCATTTAATTAAAACATACGCCCTCTTTATGTTTAGATTGTAATTAACGAAATCTATCAACTTATCTAAAATATCCTTTTGTTTCTCTATATTATATTATGACAGGTATTATCAGAAAACTTTATCATTACTGCTATTAATATTACTATTAAAAAAGAAAAAAAAATGCATTTTATTTTAAAAAAATAATAATTATAGATTTGAGAGCTTGAAAATCCATAAGCATTAGCAAGTTTAAGTTAAATAAAAATTATCCTATATTCAAATTTCGATTAATCTGTTTCACACAAAGTTTCAAAGAAATTCATATTTGTTTATGCGATGGTATTTATGTTTTCTTTGATTATGCGTCAATATTATTTTCGTTTCATTGAAGACTTTCATTTAATTGATAAAATGATCAAAGCTATAATTCTTATTATCTTACATTTACAGTTATTTCTTTCTAAAACGTACACATGTCTTTACATATAAAATTCATGTAGGCTTTTTTATTTTATTTTATTTATTGTTTATTTATTTTTTAATGTCATTAATAGTTGTTTCCCCTTTATCCTTGTATCTTTATTGTTAAATAATGCAAAATATAAATTAAAGAATAAAATTATTAAACAGAAATGGAAGAAGGAACGTTATATAGATTACTTTTGTTAGATTACCGCCAAAAATCTCTTACTAAGTTTTGAGTACAGTAATCCATTAACATTGTCGAGGATTACGTTTTATGAAAATCTCGCAATTTTAAGGCTATATTTATGGGGGAAAATGAGATAACGTCTTTAAGTTTTTAATTACAATTACAGAACATTTATTTAAGAAAGAAATATGCTTATTAGAAATCAGAAAATATGTTACTTTGCAATAATAGAGTGAATACAAAAATAAAATTAATTTAATAAGTGAATTTCTCTAAGCAAAATCTTTCTAATTTCAGAGAATAATAAACTTGAAAATGCAGGAATGAATGCATATCTGATTGGTTGTCTGAAATCGCAAGGAAGTACTTTGAGTCAGTGCGCTTACAGCTCAAGTTAATCACTGATTTTAAGTAATAGGTGAAATATAATAACACACATTTACAGCCAAAAATATTTATTATTTTTAAGTGTATAAGATAAAGGAATTATCTCAACATCCACTTTAAATGACTAAGATAAAAATATTAGCTTATTGCAACCGATTTTGCGCCAGATTGACACTGCTGTCCTCCTACCTGTTTTGTGTGTTAACACTGCACAGTTGTCAACTTCTACGTTTTTTTTTTTTTTTTTTTTTTTTTTCCCAACCAGAAAATTTTGTCGAAAATTTTAATAAGTTTTTCAGCAGTTTTCTGTGATTAAACATGATGAAATATTTCGTAAAGAAATATTGGTGTCAAAAAACCGTACAATTTGTCATCTATGGCACTGTAAAATTGGTAAACGAGTACTATTTCACATTGTGGGGGGAAAATAAAAATCGTTGTCCATTGTTTGCTTTACAAAAAGTGATTGGGTGAAAAAAAAAATAAATAAATAAAATAAAAAATGTGATTAATCCAGGAATACGCTCGCGAATGGTAAGGTTTGTATTATTTCTGTGTTCGAAAACATTCGCTTATATGCACTGAAAGGGTAGAAGTGCTCTTCAAACGAAAAACTCACATTTTGAGGGCTTGATTCAAACGAAAATGTTAGTCAGTTGTTATAGGAAAATTTCCTTGAAATAAGTTGAAGCTTACTTGAAATAACAAAAATTTCAAAATTCGAAGATACGTACTTTTATTCTAAATATTCTAATATATATATATATATATATATATATATATATATATATATATATATATATATATATATATATATTGGGGGGGGGGGCAAAATATAAGTTTCCAAATTAAACAATGCATTGTTTTGATAAAATTTCGAATGATTTATAGCAAGATATTGCAAATCCATTCCTTACTTATTCTTATATTAAAATTACGCCGATTTCATTCACTTAACGATGAAAGTCCTCAGGCGAGGACTTATAAATATTGTTTTTCTCAGAAAAAAAAAGAAAGCAAGACAATGGAATGCAACCGAATAACTTATATTAAATATTTATTTTGTTTCCATTTCATATCAGGCTCAGATTTTATGCCTTATAGGTATTTATTGGATCAATAAAAATGAGCCTTCTTATGTGGGATAATGCTAAAAATAAAAATCAATAAGGCCAACATGAAGAGGTAACTATGCATTCCAATATCCAAAACTACGAACACGTTCACCTAAAGGAAATATTTTAAGCAGGTATTGAACATTTTTGGGAAACTTGCGGGAATAAAATGGTGCAATAAAAGATATAATAGTATTACAGCTATCTGACAATTTGTAGCTTATTTATATGCGTTTTTCTTTAGATGTTACTATAATAAAAATGCACATTATATTTTATACAACAAATGTATATAAAGTGTTTTCCAGACCTGTATTTTGTATTTTTAAATGGATTTTTTTTTCTTCTTTCAGATGATTACATATTTACATATTTACATACATTACTATTTCTCACACATTTTTGGGAAACTTGTGGGAATAAAATGGTGCAATAAAAGATATAATAGTATTATAGCTATCTGACAATTTGTAGCGTATTAATATGCGTTATATATATATATATATATATATATATATATATATAATATATAGAGAGAGATAGATAGATAGATAGATAGATAGATAGATAGAAAGATAGATAGATATAAAGATGTAACTATAATAAAAATGCACATTATGTTTTATACAAGAAATGTATATAAAGTGTTTTTCAGGCCTATATTTTGTACTTATAAATGTATTTTCTTTTTCGAATGATTAATATGTTTATATTATTTATAGAATCTTCAAGCATAATTTTGAGAAGTATGACAAAACTTTGAAACTTACTTTTTTAATCTATTTTTAAATGTACTAAAAACTCTAATTCAGCGGATATGGATAACATACATGAATACAAAACTTCAGCTCAATCGGATAACAGGAAGTGGTTTATAAGTTTACAAGAAATTTTGAACTGAATTTGGGAGTCCAGGTCTTTAGTTCCCCCCCTCCCCCCCTAAGTATGTTAGTGCTTAAAAGAAATATTATATATATTTTTTAATTTTGAAAAATTGGTGCATTAAGTTTAAAAAAATAAAATTCTAATAAAAAATTCTAAAATATTAGATTCAGAATAAAGCTAGGACAGACTGCGCTGTGGGAGAGATTGCGCACATAGGGGATCAGCTGGAAGGAGTACAATGTGCTCTCTGAAACTCCAGGTAGTTCTGCAATATAGATAGTGGACTAATTCACTTAAATGTGCATGTTCATTGCTTGAACATTCTAAGATTAAACATGGTTATTTCGTCTCGTTTTAAAAAATGTTTGCTTAAATTTTCAAAACACTTTCTAGGAATTTTTATAGAATGGTAGTATTACAAAATACTATTAAACGATTTCCCATGGACTCGTTTATAATTTTTACTTGTTGCGGGTGGTTGCATGAAAGTTGCATTATTTATAACAACGAGTGCAACGATTATAGATAACGACACATTAGGTCAGCAAACAAGAAACCATTCAAACTGAAAAGCAACTTTATTAATTTTAAGTTAAACAGATTACCTAGTAACTAAATGTTACTTTTTATTATCTAGTCTTGTTTTTTAATCTGCTTCTTTAATTTATTTTCGCTAAATAAAAATATTTAATACTTTTTTAACTTTTATTCGTTCACATTTTTTATTATTATTATTATTAAATTGAAATACCTATATGTAATACAAAAATATTTGTTTACAAAAACCTTATGCCAATGTCTTTTAAGTGCAATTATCATTGTTAACAATTTAATTCTAGTTACAATCAAGCGCAATCTCTCCTACCCATTTGCGCAATTTCTCGCACCCTATAAGGAGAGATTGCGCAAAATAGCTCTCTTGGTTTTATTACAGCTGTTGCTTTAAAGCATAGTATAACAGTAAAATAATAATGGAAATGCGTAGAAGAAGGATCCCTTCAAAGCTATGCACCAATAGTTTAGCAAAAAATTAAAATTTAGTTTTTTATAACGTTTTGTTGAATTGCACGCAAACTCTCCTAGCTTTACCTTATTATCCTTATATAATCCTAAACATGCACGTCTAGGCGTAAAGATGTCTTCATCTAGATTAAAGCTTCGTCTGTTCACTGTAGAAGAAAAATGTTTAAGAATATTTTCTAGTTAAAACTAATTTTACTATTGGACAATTATACAGTTTACAATGACATAATTTAAAATTGCCCAGCATGTGAAATTAATTTTAACAACAGAACTTCGTAAATATCTAACTCGTTTATTTTTTCCCAGTAAAAGACGCTTTATTTGTATCGTAGAAAACATTACAAAATTTTTAGTGCCTATGTTTGGCAATATATTTAATTTTTATCTGTGTAGGACTTTGTATTTAATATCTTAGAAAACATTGAAAAAAAAATTGCTGTTAAAACTTATTTTATGAACGAAAAAGTTAACTTTTCAGATCGATGTTTTTCTATTGCAGTCAGATAAATGTACCAACCAACCAACCGATTGTTATGATGGTATATGTAAGAAATCGCGTCGGTAAACACCCTGTATTGACAAAAATCTATACGTGATAGAGAAAAAGGAGCTGCATTTTCGGTTTCAGCACATCAAAAAAAACATAAAGATCAGCTTAAATCATCAAAACAAATTTCGTCAACTTCACTTTTGTTGGCCTGTGTAATTAAAAAAAAACTATTAAAATTTGATGCCAGCTGCGATTTTATTTACAATTTAAATTTAAATCCATGGAGAAAATCAAAGTCGTTACAAAAATATGTGAACACCCTCCGCATATTCTAAGATGTTTTAATATAATTAATTTTATTCTTATGTAAAATTATTTAATATATACTAATGTTGAGAATCTCATAATAAGCTACTGATTACGATTGATGATTATTATGCAATGTTATTGGATGGTACCACAGAGCATGATCATATACCAAAGTTCAAATAAGTTAGTCATTAACAGATATATCAAACATGTACATTGGTTTGAGCTGACATTGCATACTACTTATAAAAAGATATTTATTTATTTATTTATTTATTTATTTATATTAAATCTAAGTAAATAATCTTAAATGAACCTTATATTTTTTGACAGATATTTGAAACACGAAATGTACATTGTCCATTTCTTTAGATAGAGTGCTTTTTCCTTTAAAAAAATAAGCACGCACACACACACATATTATAAGTATCATAAAATTATTTTTGATTACTGTGAATTATACTGTACAATATTTTATCTGTAAAATTTAAAGTACTTTTATTATTATTATTATTATTATTATTGCATTCATTAAGGTAAGGTACCAGATGAAATAAATTTAACTAAATAACGTTTTATATAGTATAATAAAATATTTCTAACAAACTATTTATTTAATGAATATGGTATTAAATATAATTAATTATATAATTTAATCAGGTCAATATCCAGAAGAATTAAAACTATCTCATTGATTTATGAAAATATACTTTATTGTGTTCTTAGGATTTTTGATTTAAATATACATTAAAGTATTTACTGTATTATATTATATTATTAATAAAAATAATAAATGTAACACAGATATATTTAGCATAACATTGATATATATTATATGTTATTTTTAATTATAACATGATGAATTTTATTTCTATAACGTTTATTCCTTTTGTCAGTAAAAATAACATAAATAATCTCGCATATTTTTATTTAAAAGACATAAAATTAGTTACTTAAAATATACAATTCATTAATTGCAACAAACTACTTTTACAATAAAACGTTTTGTCATTATGTAAATATAAATTATACAGAAAAATAATTAATTATCAGACTTCTTTCTTTCATCTTCATCTTCATCGCAAAGAAAGAAAGAAAGTTTTTCTAATATCTATTTTCATTTCAATTGGGATTATATATGACCATCACAATAAACGCCAATTAATATTTACGAAGGAGAATAATTAAAGGAATATTTAATTAAGTGTTTCAGATGTATAATATAGTAGAATGTTTTACAAACTGTTGTCCTATATATTGAAATAAACAATCAAATACATTTATTTAATGTTCTGTAAAGTATTAATTATATCTAAGCAAGTATTGAAATTAATTTTATTCAGATGGCATAAACTGATAATGAGAAACGGTTGCTTGTTTTTAAAAATTACAATAACATTTTTATAACAAAGAATATCTGCGTAACGTCAATTAAAAACAATTATAAATCTGTAGAAAGACTGATTCATACAGTCGGTAACAAAAGTCTCCGAACACTAGCAAAAACTCCTGTATAAAAAAAAGTACACTTAATACAGTTTTGTTAAATAAATCCTTGTCGAATCCTGTTTTTAGACTGACTAAGAACAGGATTCGACAAGGATTTATTTAACAGAACTGTAGTGTTCAGAGACTTTCGTTACCGACTGTACTTACTGATAGTTAATTTTAATAATTAATCACTATTGACCAAACAATATCTCCTACTCATTTTTACTTCCATTACCCTACTACCGTAGGTAATGGAAGTATTGTATTCGGTCTGAAAATTCGATATCGGGTTTTCACCTGATTTACACGTTTTAAGGTCCCCTGAGTCCAAAAAAGTGGTTTTTGGCAATTGGTCAGTGTGTATGTATGTGTGTATGTGTGTGTGTATGTATGTGGAGAATCTTCTGGCTATTATAGCTCAGAAACTAATAAAGATAGAGCTACGAAACTTTAGAATTCAAATACGTCTGGCGTACAGATGAAATTTCCAAATTTTGGTGAAAATTGAAAAACCGGAAGTGGGACATCGGAAACCGGAAGTTGGACCGTAAGTCCGTATCTCAAAAACGGTTCTAACGATTTTCTTCAAACTTGCTATATAAACACTCTATTAGATGTCCTTTCGAATGATATAGTTGGTTAGTTCAAGAAAATTGATAGGCGTCCTGTATAAATAGCTCAATTTCAGGCCTCCCAAGGGCGTTCCTTTAAAAACGGTTGTACGGATTTTTTTCAAACTCGCCATTTTAACTCAATTTTAAATATGCTTTTGTATGTAATTATTGTTTTCCTGTCAATAATTGAGTTTAACCGGAAATGGGACATCGGAAACCGGAAGTGGGACCGTAAGTCCGTATCTCAAAAACGGCTCTAACGATTTTCTTCAAATTTGCTATATAAACACTCTATCAGATATCCTTTCGAATGATATAGTTGGTTAGTTCATGAAAATTGATAGGCGTCCTGTATAAATAGCTCAATTTCAGGCCTCGCAAAGGCGTTCCTTTAAAAACGGTTGTACGGATTTTTTTCAAACTCGCCATTTTAACTCACTTTTAAATATGCTTTTGTATGTAATTATTGTTTTCCGGTCAATAATTGATTTTTTGTGAAAGTTGGTATCTCAAAAACGGCTCTAACGATTTTCTTTTTTGGTCACTTTTATGTTTTCTGATCACATTATCTCTCAAAAATGCATATAATACATGCAATAGCGGGTAATGGAAGTCGTGTGGTTGTTTCACACCAGATTTTTTATTAGATATTTGAAAAAGTTGTTACCGAATGCGAAATAATTCTTTTAATATTTGTAAAATAGTCGACTCAATTAAAAAATATTGTCATAATTTTCATAAATATTTTCAATATTTTCAAAATATCAGTATCTTTCCAATACAGTTCCCGCCGCTTATTAAAATCACATTCGTTTTGAGTCAAGATGATTTTATTAAGCGGCTCATTTTTATATCCGGCGAATGTTCCTGCACTTAAGGAAAAGGTATTACTTCTCTGAATTTGCATAAAAACTTCAAAATAATGAATAATGGAATTAGTAAATAATATTAATTAATTTTTGAGAGGTAATTAATTAATTGTTCCTTCGATATAAGTAAATTAAATAAATTAAACGCATTCCAAATTCCTTGCGCTTTTCTTTGGGGAAAATCGTGATTATTTTGCCAAAAGTTCAAGCTGTTCTTAAAAATTTTATATATTTCAGTTTAAACCTTATGAATTATAGTAATTTAAAAATAAGAACTAGAAATTGCTTTTTAATAATAATAAAAAAAAATTAAATATAAATCAAATTTGTATTTTATTACTGCGCTTTGAAGAATACATTCCTTGAAATTGTTACGGAGATAAGTTATGGGGCGTGTTTAATTTGTAACTGTGCTGCAAATCTTCGATAATGATCGATAAAGTAGGGTTTGTTGTGTTTTAATTTCTTTTTCACTCTCTCTCTATATATATATATAAATCAAAATGCAAATAAAATTTTTTGAGTGTGTATAAATGATATTTTTTTCCTACTGAGGAGATATTTTTTAGTTTATTAACCGGCGATGCTGATTTTATTAAGCGGCGGCTTTAGAAGTAGTTTGTATTGATTTTATTCAGGTCCTGGCAATTTGATCAGATTAAGCGGCTGATTTTATTAACCAGTGAATTTATTAAGCGGCGGTTTCTGTATTTATATTGCATTATGAATGTAGGATATATAGTGGTATATTTTTTACAACGGTATATATATTTTTTTCCCTCAGTGTTCAACGTCTTGGCCATGGCATTTCAATTTCAGTTTCTTAGAAAAGACTTAGGAAAACGACAGTCAAGAACATTGTAAGAATGGTGTAAAAGGACGAGAGGACGCAGTGCTGCCAGATTGAGGGAAATTTTTATTTAACAGCCACCACTAAATTTTAATTGAAACGGTTTCTTAATTGTTTCAAAACATCTTTTACAGAAATTTTCGATCATATTAGGTAACCGTCACAAGTAAAATTTAACGGTGGCTTTTGAATAAGAATTTCCCTCAAATCTGGCAGCACTGGAGAGGAGTTGGATAAAAGAACGTAAGTAGTAAGAAAATGCTTAATTTCATAGAAAAATTTAGGTAGAGGCTATTGTCAAGAGACATAACTCAATCGCTGTAAGAGATCGCTCAATCGCTGTCTTTATTTATGAATCTGGTTGATTATCAAAATCACTTCACTTTCACAATCTGCAAATGATCTACTATCTTCATTAACTATCCCTTGATTAATGCTGTAACGCTGTACATTTCTCATGAATATTAAATGTATAAAATAAAACATAATTTATAATTTTAACAGAAAAGATTTTATTTAAGTATGATACATAAATGTGATATAAAGCTATTCTTATTTAAGAAAAGATATTTCTGAGGGGTTTTAACTAGAGCTACGCATGAAGGTCGTTGACGACGATCTGAGATTCGCCCTTAGGGCGGTCTGGAAAATAAATACCATCACATACTTTCCAACCATCTCATTATTAAAAATACAATTGTAAACGCCCCCTCGTAACAAGACTAAAATTACTCTAAAAAATTATTGGTGTGAAAAAAAAGTCGGGTACTAAAAATTGTACGGTTAATAATGTGATGGTTGGCAAGTATGCCATCATAAATTTCCGAGACGTGACATACTGGTTTCGGTGACACCTACAGGTATTATTTTTATGGAACATGAACTTTTACGGACATTACAATCACGAAAGATTTTTCTTGCACCAGCCACAATTAACTTACATGACGATTTTTAGCTGGAAAAGTATGGAAACCATAATTCTCAGATTGCAAGAACGACTTTCTGCCAGTTGGGTTTCCTCAGCCCCCAAAGAAGATGTAAGAGAACTTTTAAACAATTTCATATCTATAGCCAAATATATCTTAACCAAAACTTCTTATCTACTTTCTCCCCTCCTAATCAAAACATATTGCTTATAAGGTAAAAGTATGAAGTATCACGCAATGCACTGGAGCATATTTCCTTTATTTTTTAATTTCTTGAATTTATGTTTTAATTTCTTGAATTCATTTATTTATTTATTTTATAATTTCTTACCACAAATGAAAAATAAAATTCATTCCTTCATAAAAAAAAAAAAAAAAAAAAAAAAAAAAAAAAAAAATCTGAGCAGATAACTTGATGTTTTTAGTGCATAATATTTTTGAAATATTTTAATAATTAATCATTTAATGATTTATTATATCATTATAGGAAATAATAATAATAACAATAATTTTCTCACACAAATTGATTGTTTTATCTAATAATTAACCAAAAGCTTTTTCTTTAATTACTTGATCACGATTAAATTTCAATAGATATTTGTATGTACAATAAACTAATCAATCAAAGAAAATATATTAAATATATACAGGCATTCTAATATCTGATTTCTTCAGCGTTCTTGGTAGACTTATTTTTATATTTTCATGCCATTGTTGTTAGCTTTGTGATGCTTAGAAATGTTCTTTCTGACATTTATTTTGTTTTCTAACATCGCCCTAAAAACAAATATTATAAAAGTTGCGGTAATTTTTAATCGATACCTGTTTACAGAAGATTTTTTTTTTTTTTTAATATCTCAGTCAATTAGATAGCCCAGTTTATTATTATTATTATTATTTCATTTTCCTATTTTTTTTTCCCTAGTGCGCAAGTGAGAGGTAAATTGCTTTGCCTGAACAATTTTAAAAGTTGAAAATTAATTATAAAATTGTCTTAACTTACAAAAAATTTTATTAATCATATTTTCGTATAAAAGTAATAAAAAAACATAATTAAAACAAAATGTATACAATTATGAATAATACTTTTATATAGACATATACATTTATATATATATTAAATATTGTTATTTTCAACATTTCACTAATTTACAACCATGTAATTATCTCCCTAAAATTTCTGTATTTGCTGTAATCAAATTTCTTCATGTTAAGAAATTACATAATAAAAATGTTATATATATATATACAGGGTGTTCCAAAATTCAACCGATAAATTGAGAAGAGTAATAGAAGGCATCAAGAAGTTAAAAAATTGCCATGAAAATGCGGTTGCAGTTGCATAAAAACCAAAGAGGTCGATTGGACACGCGCGGGGCTCGCTGCATTGCCTCAGAATTCACCGGATCTCAATCCGTGTGACTTTTTCCTATGGTGTCATTTTAAATTACTCGTTTATGCGACACTTTTGGGCACACCAGAAGATCTTATAGCATGGACTGTGATCACTGTGGCAGACATCAATAGCATACTTCACTTCTTCGAGCGCATCCAGGAATCGTTTTTACGTCATTATAGGCTGTGTAAAGACGTCAGCGGGCACCACTTCAAAAACTCTCGTAATAATTCATAAAATAAATATTTTTGTAGTTAGTATTACATTTTATCGTTCCAGCATGATGTCGAGACCTGCATGCGCTTTTTGCAATTTTCACCTACTCAACGTGGTTTTCGACCCCACGTTTACTGGTAAGTTTTCATCATTTTGATGTCTTCTTTCATTCCTCTCAATTTTTCAGTGATTTTGGTCGAATTTTGGAACACCATGTAGTCTATATATAAGAAGTGAAATAAAATTTGAAAATTAATGCACGCAAAAATCTTAAAAGCAGGCCAAAACGCCAGACAGAAAATTATAATTAAAGCGAAACACATTTAGGCCATCTTCAGGGGAGCCACTGAGCACAGAATAGAAACATTAAAGTATTTTAAGAGATACTAGTAAAGACAAAAATTAGCCTAATTCCCCACATCTTCCCATAAGAAAAAAACCCAACCACTGTAGCTCAGAATGCAAAAATGAAAAATTAGTTTGATCCGGAAAAAAAAAAAAAAAAAAAAATGTAAAATACATCATAATTTATATAAATATATAAACTTATTAAAAAAAAAAAAATACTCAACTAAAAAGTGAACGAATAAATACAGCATATAAAAAACGTTTTTAATTCAGACTTCAAGTTTTACTTTATTATTATTTTTACTTGTCTTCTATTTTGCTGCATTTTCTTGCGCATTACTATATATGTCACGGCATTACGTACGTGAACTTGTTGTTTTTACGAGTATAATACTTTATTCAGTATTTTTTTTAGCTATTCAAATTACATCCCTTTACAATACACACACACACACACACATATATATATGCCGAACTATCTAAATTTTTATTCTAATTTATCAACCCTTTTTTTTTTTAAGAAATACGCCACATATATTTCCGATGATTAAATAAACTAGAAAAAATCATAAAAAAATTCCGATATTAAATCTCCCTTGAAAAACTGGAGACTTGGCACCATTTTACACTGTTCATTTTTGTACAGTTAAATATCTCTCTTCCAATAATTATTATGTTTACTGCAGACAATGTCTTACGATTGAAGTGCTGTCTCTCTTTCACTTTGATGAAAGGCTTTTCTGTAATATATCTATGACAAGAGAGATTTCTTGATGCACCATCATAGGGGGAAATCTAAATCATCTCAGATAAAGCATAGATCTCCTGTGTCCTTCCAGAACATTCCCTGATTAATAATCATTTGAAGAGGCTGAAAAGGGTTGCACTCTCACGATGTTTCATTTAGAAGCCGTTCTCTGCCCAAAACTCCTTTTAAAGTGAATTTTCACGATGGGTGAAGTAATTTAAACAGCCAGAGATTAAAGAGCATTAGAATGAGGATAAATTACTAGAATGTTCATTATTGTCCAGACAAGAGAAAATACGTATAATTTGTAAAATTTAAGAGAATCTTCATTACTGTCCAGACAATATAGAAACACGTGTGATTCGTAAACATTTAAGAGAAATAAGACATTGTTGTAAAGTGTATATTTTATGTTTACAACTCCCTTTTTTCGAATCTTACTTAGAAAACATTACTAATTGATAACACATATACATCAGATTTGTTTGCTTGACTTATAGTCCGCTTGTAAATCTTCGCCAGATAAAGACAGACAGCACATGACAGAATTATAATACGAAGAATTGAAGAAAGCATCCAGGGCCAGCGCAGAAATCGAACCCGCTCTCCTACACTCGAAGGCGATTAGCAATATGGTGACATAACCACTCGGCCACGGAGGCCGGAGTAAACTTTAAAATGTAAATAGAATATTTGGTTAAATTCCAAAAGTTTTTCAAAGATGGAAAAATTTCTACTCATTAAATACATTGTCGTAGAAAATGTAAAATCTATTATATATGGGCTAAATATTCTTATTAATTTTATGATTCCAAAATAAATATCTATAAAAACAAATCAAAATCTTAAACGGATATTTTCGCAATTATATTTTTAATTTTCTATAATTCTCTCTTTTACCGATACAACTGAGTTAACTACTTTCCTGTAACACTTAAGTTTGCTTTGGCAAAAATATTACGATTGAAATTCTATATCACTTCGATAAGTTTGATTTGCGATAATATATCTGCGATGATAGATAGGTAGGTTGGGTTTAACGCCGCACTAGTATTGAACTGTTGGTAATTGGCGACGGTCTGGGACGCATACCTAAGGATGGTCCGGAGACATACCATCGCAATATTCATCTTCCACTGAGAGGAAGGCTCCCCCGTTTTTCTCACCCCCAGAGGTATAATTTGGGATGAGAACATAGAGAACATATCGGCTAAGGCGAATTTTACGTATATCAGCTACCATTAGTGGGTCGGTCGACGGTCGACAATATTCATCCGGCTAGAATATCGAACCCGCAATCTTCCAATTACGAGCTCGGCGCTCTACCGACTAGGCTACAGCGGCCCCTATATCTGCGACGAAAGATTTCCTGATCCATCATTAAATAGCGTGAAATCTAAGTCATCTAAACTAAAGCATAGATTTTCTGTATCATTCTAGAACATTCTTTGATTAATAATAATTTGTGGAGGCTGAAAAGGGTTATCCTTTCATGATGTTTTATGCAGAAGCAGTTGTCAACTCAAAATTCTTTTTAAATTGAATTTTCAGTGTGAGTAAAGTAATTTAAACAGCCATATATTGATGACCATTAGAAAAAAAATAAATTGCTAGATTTCATTATTGTCCAGACAAGAAAAAATACGTATTAGTCATAAAGTTTTTTGAGAATGCTGATGATTGTCCACACTCAGAAAAAATTCTGTAACTGACATCTAGAATCTAAATTGTCGCTCAAGTAAAAATAGTTCCATCCTTATAAATTCTAATCCCCTCTGAAAGCGAGTTCTAAAAACCTCTATTAGAATTCTAGAGCGTTTGCTTATATTATTGAGGTCAAACTTATTTAAAAATCTCTGCAAATAAATGCGAATACAAGAGGTGAGTTTTAACAACTATAATCTTGCTTTATAACCCGATTCTAAAATTAAGATAGAGGTTCTCGCAATAGAATGGATTCAGAATATTCAAAATGTTCACGATATTATTTTACCATCTAGAAATTTATAGACTAGAGATTCTCGATCATTTCATCCATTCAGCTCAATGGTGTGCCTTATACGCATAGCTTGGAAATCCATATTTCTAGTTTAAGGATTTAGAAAATGACTACTTATTCGTTCTAAATGAAGGCGGTATATTTTTTTCTCAGTGCAGGAAAGAGAAACACGAGTTATTTGCAAAATTTTAAGAGAAATTAAACATAGCTATAAAGTATATATTTTAAGTTAATTATTTCATTATTTAAATTACTCATAATTTTATTTATAAATTTATACTGTAAAATAAAAATTCAAGTTCTATATTAGAAAATTTTTGGCAACAAAGTTGCCATAAAATATCAGTATGCTGTGGAAAACATAAGTTGATAAACATTTTCGCAATAGAAATATACAAAGAATATTCATAGGCGGCAGATTTTTCTCGTAGGGCTCACTGAACAAAAAAAAAAAAAAAAAAAAAAAACTCGTATTAAAAGAAGTTTCTGTGTTTGGTTTCCTTGGTCCTTCATTTTCTGTACCGCTAAATTTGTAGCATTAAATCTCTAAGGAAAAACGGGAGTCTCTGCATCTATGAATTAAATCTTTATTAGATGGCGTTTAAAAGATAACATAAAGTACAGGAATTGAAATTTGCCGCAGAACTCACACCAGTATTTCTTTAATAAATTTCTTTACCTGTAAAATCATTAGTTTGAGAAGAAAGTTTCGTTTCACAAATAGTGGCATGAGTTCGGCGCCAAGTTCCCATCCCTATAACCGAAAGAAAAAAAAAAAATAACATCCCATCTATTAGAATGACACAAACTGAAAATATTATTGGTAATGTAAAAATTGCAATTAATCACTTAAAAGTAATTGCAATAGATGCTGATGTATTAAAAAAATGCGGTGTTTAGAAATTGCAGATTTTGCAATATTATACGTAAAGCTTTTCAATGTTCTGAAGTTAAATTTTTAATATAATTGTTACAGTTACTACTATTGGCAATTTTAATCAAAACCTGTGAGTCTTACGATTTTTTTTTTTTTTTTTTTTTTTTTTTAATCCAGATAATGACAAATGTTGTATTTTGCATGCATATTTATCTAAAAAACGAAATAAAAATATTTGTATTCATTAAATAAACATTTTGTTGCCTAAAAGTTAAATTAACTATATATGAAAATAATAATTGATGAAATAAACATGATGGGATCTTTAGCAATTTAAAAACCTTTAAAAACAATATTGTCACATAAGTAATAATTCTCTTTTTTTTTTTTTTTTTTTTTTTTTTTTTAATGCTGAAATGGACCATATGTGAAAATTAAACAATAAACAACAAAAATTATTCACAATTTTAGTTTCTTTTCTGAGATGAAAAACTTCTGATTATTTCGCATTAATTATTTATATGAAAAATAAATTTAAAATAGTGGTTATATACAGATTAATAATATACATACACACACATACACATAAGAGTGCATTTCATTAATTACTTGAGTTTAGTTATTGTTTTGAAATATTTATAATGGGAGAAATGATTACATCCCAAATACTATAGGTAATTAAATTAGTACTCTCAGTTCAATATCAGATTTAACTTGAAATAGTAATGCAGGCATGCATAACACTGTTATATCCAAGTTGGGTTGCAATGCAGTTAATCTGCTGATATTCAACGGAGTACAGAAATTAATTTTCTGTTGTATTAAGAAAGTTACATATGTACACACAAAACTGAATTTAAAAAAAAAATGAAAAAATATATATATATAATGATATATATATATATATATATATATATGATTGAATAGTGATATATATTTTTTTAATAAATATGTCACTTAATTATCTTGCTTCTTTTATTTTAATACCGGTGGTAGCAATGTATAATATAAGATTTCAGATTGATTGGTTGTACGAAGGTTCGAGACGTAGATGTAATATCCTCCGAGAGGATTATCTAAGGGGTCCTATCCTGTATACTCGCGAGTTTCGGAGAAAAGGCCGAAATTTCCGAAAAACTAAGCCAACGTCGCGATCTGGGCTCAAATCCGACAAAGGTCATATACAGCTTCAAGAATAGAATTTCTTGACCATTGGCGGAGCATTTTAATATTGAAATCGAACATAGCTGAAACTTAATGAATATAAAACAAGAATTATTCATAATTTTAGTTTCTTTTCTCATGCAGAAAATTTCCGATTACTAAAAATTTTACTTCTATACTAATATGCTAGCCGCCTTTGGCGACCTGCTGGTTCGCAATCCTTGAAAAATCTGACCGTATTAAACACCTGCTCGGAGGCGCCTGCGACGCCTTCTTCGCGTTTCATGACCTACAACAGCTTACTCGCTTACAGTGTAAGCATTTTTGAAAATTTTAACTATAGCAAATCCCGGTCGGTCCTGATTCATAATCTGAAACAACCTGTACGCTCAGCGTGCAAACGATCTTTTAAAATTCTGACCATAGCAAACTCCCGCTCAATGGCGCTCTCTTTCTTTGAAATAGACTGTTTGCTGACCGTGGAAACGACCTTTGAAATTTCTGATCATTTTGCGTACTGTACATGAAGGTGGCACTGCTATGCTGTAACTTTTCATGTTTCTATAAAATCTATAGCTCAAAAGCTAATGCGCACAACTATATCATATTTTCCTTACTCAGTATTAAATCTGTATGTATATTGGCTGAAACGTGGCGCTGGTGTGCTGTAATTTTATTTATTTCTGTAAAAGCTATATCTCAAAATCTAATATGCACAACTACATCATATTTTCCGTACTCGGGTCTAAATTTGTGTGTATTTCAGCTGAAAGGTGGCATAAATTAAAAATATATGTAAAAAAAAAAATAATTTAAAAATATCATAAAAAATCACCAAGAACAGGTGTTGCATTTATTAATGAATAACTTCGATTTCACATAATTAGTGTCAAGCGATAATTTTCTTAACCCTCCGCGTACGGGGAGATTATTTTGTATTTACTGTGTTTGCGTACACAGGTTGCAAATAGACTTATTTTTTAATACCACTATTTTTGAATAAAAACATGTTTCATTAGTTTTCTGTATTTATAAATATCAAACATTGCATTTTACATTTAGTGGTGGAAATGTAATTTAGTGGGATAATATTTTTCAATAATTTATCTGTTAAAAATAGTATTTTAGAAAATTGTGATGTAAATGAAATTTAATGTAAAAAGTTCTTTTGCCCGTCGAAATCACGGGCACCGTACGTGGAGGGTTAATCATGTTTAAATAATGCCACATGTAACGACCAAAATGTGGACTGCTATGCTGTAATTATCCTTGTTTCAGTAGTGCTGTAATATTTCTTGTTTCTGCAAAAGCTACATCTCAAAATCTAATGCAAGCAACTACACCACCTTTTTATTACTCGGGTTTAAATTTCTCTATATATCGGCTGAAAAGCGGCGCTGTTATGCTGTTGCATTGATTAATAAATAACTTCGATTTTACTGATAAAAAGCTATATCTCAAAATATAATGTACAGAACATCACCATTTAAGCTTTATTTTATAATCGAATGTGTATAGCTTCACCACTTTTTGATTTGTGTATATTTTGAACGAAAGTCCTTTTTGTTATATATGTAAATCATGTTAAAAAAAACAATCATCAGTGTAAGCCAAAAAAAGAAAAAAAAAACATTTTAAAAATCGACCGAGGGGGGGTGTTGGTCCAGCAATATTCATAAGACCCACATCATAAAATTCTATGGGAGGTACGGTCGGTAACAAAAGTGTCCGAACACTAGAAAAAATTGCTATATAAAAAAAGTACGCTTAATACAGTTTTGCTAAATAAATCCTTGTCGAATCCAAGTATATATTTAACAAAACAGTGTTAAGTGTACTTTTTTTATATAGGAATTTTAGCTAGTGTTCGGACACTTTTATTACCGATTGTAGAGGCCCTAAACTTTTCATCTCATAGCGATCCGACAGTAAGTTTAGATGTTAGCTGTATCTCCCAGGGTGTACGGCAATATTTATGATACCCGCATCATTAGGTTCTGTGGAGCCTAGAGGCCCTAAATTTTTACTTTCGTAGTAATCCGGCCGTAAGTTTAAAAGTTAGCCGGATCGCCATGGCGGGTCCGGCAATACACGTTACATCCCTAACATTAAGTTCTATGGGGCCTAGAGACCCTAAATGTTCAGTTTCATAGCGATCCGACCGTAAATTAAAAAGTTAGTCGGATCGCCATGAGGGGTCCGGCAATATTCGTAAGACACAACACCATTAGTTTCTATGGGGTCTAGAGGTCCCAAATTTTTTATTTCATAGTGATCCGGATCGCAAATTCAAAGGTTATCTGGATCACCATGGCGGGTGGGGTCTAAATATATTCCTAAGAGCCTCAGCATTAGATTCTATGGGGTACAGAGGCCCTAAATTTTCAATTTTATAGCGATCCGACAATAAGTTTATAAGTTAGCCGGATCGCCATATAGGATCTTACAATATTCGTAAGATCTCTACCATTAGGTTCTACGTGGTTTAGAAGCACTAATTTTTTTTTTATTTCATAATGATCCAGCAGTAAGTTTAAAAGGTCTATTAATTTCACACTTTCGAAAGTATTTTTATTCCATTTACCAAACGTGAAAATGTCTCTGTACGAAATCTCAATGGCATAAAAAATTTCAAATACAAGAAATCTCAAATGGCCTAAATTTCAAATACAAGAAAAGGAAAAAGAAAAATTAATCTTACATCGTCTTTCGTGCACGTGTGTTACAATAAATTTTAAATTTCCAATAAAAATGTAACTTTTTTGTTTATTTACTTAAGTTGATGAAATTTGAACTGGAGGCTGATCTTATCATGTCTAAGTCGTATATTAATTTTTGTATTCGAAAGTGAAACATTTAAAAAGTTTGAAAATTGCAATTTTTAATCCTACTTCAAAGAAGACGCATGATATCTTAATGATCTGAAAGCATTTCCTTTTGCATTCGCGACAAATGTCTAGAAAAAAGTCTACGTTGAAATGAAGTGTTTCCACCTAAATTTCATTAATTTTAAAAGCTCTAATCGTCGTGTCGAAATGCTGTTTGCTCCCCTGGATTCAGAAAAATTGCCCCTTACATTTGATACCAATTTTTTAAACATTGGACCGATATTTCAAATTTATTTGGGCATTTAACGCTGCGTAAGCTCAGAATTGACTTATTTATTAATCGACACACACGCCTTCTCATATTTATAAGGACACTTTATATTTTGAAATAACTAATGTAAAAATAATTGTAAACAAGATTATACTAAGTGCACTTAATATATCTAGTATTCTAAAAACCAAAATGGCTATAATTTTTTTAATATAAAACAAAATTAATAAAAATAATGCAAAATGTGTTTTTCTCCACGTTTTTAGATGTTCATAATTATAGGGACAATCCAGATTTTTTTCGTTTTATTTAACTTACTAGCGGATAAATTACAGTTGACATGCGAATTTGTTAACTACTGGGTTAGATTAATTCATATATAAGCCTTCAATTTTTCTTGGACGGACATTACTGATAATTCTTCCAAAAAAAAGAACGTTCAAGTAGTGAAGTATGATAAATGTGCTTTTTAAGTGGAAGGATAATTTCAATCCGCCGAATTTCTAATGAAATTCGAAGGTCTAAAATTGCTGAAGGAAATGTGATCAAATGTTGAACGGCTGGTTCGATAGGAGAAAGATCTGATGCAAAATAAGAGTTGTTTTACAGAGATCGAAGACTCATAATTCCTCTTACTGTTCTACTCATAATGACTGCTGCTGACTTTGCTCGTAATTTTTAACGAAAGGTTAGGGTCCACATTTATGCATGTTTAAAATAATTAATAATATGTTAAAATGAATAAAAAACTTGTAATAATCAATCAGCATTTAATGGGGGAAAGAACATATGTGTTAAAGTTGAATAAAGACAATATTAAATGGTAAAATGTTGCATTTTTGGATGAAAAACATTTTATTCTTGATTAACCAAATGGTTTTAACAGTTACTGTAACGATCTGAAGATAGCGAAAGACAGAGCAGATTTTTTAAAGGCAGATATGAATCGGACATTTTAAAGGTGGATCTATGGTGCTCTGGAGAGCTGCTTCTACTGAAGGCAGAATGAATTTAGTAATTTTTTCTATTATTATGAACATCAAGAGAATATCCGCAATTTTTAAACGTGGAATTATCAGATTTTTGTTAGATTTTGGGGGGTAATAATATTTTTTTCAACAATACTTCCATTTTTGCTCTACTTTTAAAGCAATAGGAAATAGTTTGAAGAAAGAAACTTCTGTATTATTGCCTTTCCCGTGGCCTAAAAGTTGAAAAAACCTTAACTTATGATATTAGAAAAGTGCATGCAAGTGGAAAGCAATTTTAAATAGTTTAAATTTATTAATAATATCATATATGCTATATGAAATGGTATTGAAAATGAATATTAAAAAAAATGTATATATATATATACCAAAGAGAATGTCTGACTGTTTAACCCTAAAAAGAGACCCCATAAAATATTAATTTAAAGAATAACTGAAAAAAATTACTAAAATTCGAGCTGTCCTTATAACTGTGAACACCTGAAAAATCATGTTTTTACCATATTTAAAGTTTTTTAAGATAGAAAAACGATAAAACTTTTTAAATATAGTCTATTAATGAAATTCAGATTAATTAAAAATATATTTGTTTAAATAATAGAGTTTAGTGTTTAGTTAATATAGAAAAACGGGTGTCCTTATAATTATGAGAAGGAGTGTAGGTTGAGGTTTTAATTAATATCTCCTCAACTAAATAAAGTTTATAAATTCAGTTTTCACTATCCTTCAGGAAGGCTCCTGGGCGTCCGTATGTCGGTTTTTGTACTTCTACGCTCAATAGGGGCTGAACGTATACAAGAATAATAAAACATACATACATACATACAGACAAACCTTTCCTTTTATTATTATAGAAGAAGATGAGAGTAAAAGAGTGATGTAGTTATATTAACAACATTGCATATACGTATACATAAAAAGGTATATAATTAATTACTTCATTCCAGCTGTGCGTTATTGTGAAACATTCATATTGAGACAAATGATTAGAGCTCTAAAATTATATGAAATTAAATTAGTGCTTTCAGTCCAGTATCAGATTTAACGTCAAATAACAAAACTAGCATGCCCGATGCTGTAACATCAAAGTCACGATGCACTGCCGCCAATCAACTAATATTCGACAATATAGGCACATCATATCCACATTAATTTTCTGCATTGGGAAAATGATGGAATCTGAAAATCTAATGTAAACTTAAATATTCTTTTATGAAATATAGTTTCCTGTCAATAATGTGAATATTTTTCTTTTAACTGCGAATCTAAATTTCAAAAGATCTAAGAAATGATAATTAAAATGTGTTTTAAATTTTACATATTTGACATTGTAATCTATAAATATTGCAGAAATTAAAATGAACTTTTATAATCAGAAAAATATGTCTAAACTTACACTTAATTATAAAATTAAGTATATTTTAGACATCAAAATTTTAATTAAAAATTACACAAGTCATTCATTTTTTAAAACTTAATATAATTAATTTGTTCATTTACTTTTATTTTTAGAAAAGGAAAGTATTGTAATAATGGCAAAATACGACTATGAGATCTTAATGTAGGGTAGGTGCTCCAGTGATTGGCATGCTCCAGTAATTGACATCTATCCCGAAATAATTAATAAATAAGAAAAATAGTAAAATCATATATTTTACATACAATAATTTTAACATTTTATGTCAAACACTGGAGCATAGGGAGCTAATAAATGGTAAAGTGAATCACTAGCAGTGTCAAACACTGGAACATAGGGGGCCAATTGCTGATAAAATGAAAAACTGGTAGTGTCAATTACTGGAACACTGAGTGTGTGTCAATTAAAAATTCATTTAAAAATATATAATAATAATTGTTATCAAATGTATATATTTTAACATATATTTGGTTCTGAATGTCTTTCATATCATATGTACTAACTTAAAATTTCTAAAAATATTTTCTGATGACTAGAACATTTAAAACATCAGAGATTGCTGTAAAAGTGTCAATCACAGGTGCACTTACCCTACCTGCTTTTCTTGAAGTCTCCTTTATTAAATTTTAGTTTTTTATTTTGTTAGGTTGAAATGTATTTATGTGGGGTGTGATAAACAGGACAGCTTCTATGCGCTTTATTCAAGTGAGCTGAAAATCAGTAAGTATGTTACAGATCATTGACGCACGAACTATATGGGCTTCCATGGGTCTACGATTTATCATTATTTAGCAGGTACACAAAGAATTCTTTATAACTGTGACCTGTGAACTCAAATTACTTGATGTGCCACAGTATCTAAATTTTAGATTCGTTTAACATAAAATTTGATGGGTATATTATTAGTCATTTTCTCAAGATCTGTACAAATTTACATGAGTGTAGAATGTATACTTTTTTCAGAATGATACACAGTATAATTCTTACACATTATTATCTATGAACTCAAATTATTTGAAATTTCTTTTAGCAATGTTAATTTTTGTTTAAAATGGAAAAAACTGATATATGTTATATTGTTTTGATAATGTATGATCAACATGGAAAGTTTTATGTGTATTTCTTACAGCTCCTTTTACAAGGAAGCTTGAAAAAGTTTACCCTTATCACGTATTATAACTAATTATCTAAAATTAATTACATCATTTAAAAGAAATTGATATGTATTTCAGAATTTTGGTAGAGAACAATCGTTACCTTAAATCACGGGCATACCTTTTGTATTATTTTAAGAGATGTACAAAGTATTTGGATGCATTACAAATGTACAAACATGGGTCGAAATAAGATATTTCTATAGAGTGATATTATTTTATTTTTACAGAGTGTTACCATTTCACTTTTGATTTTTAACTGAATTAACCACAGACTCAAATTTGTTTAAACACCTCATAACTACTAAATATTCTGAAGTTCGTGTGGAATAACTGATGGTTTTTCAAAATAATAATAATTATTTTGTGTATAAATAATAATAATAATAATAATAATAAGTCAACTTAATCCTTAAATGCCTGATTATTCTTTAAATCAATCTAAAAATGATTTATTCTTACCTATATTAAATAAATCACGGAAAATATACTTTAAAATAACATACTTTATTTTAAATATTGTTTAATGCTAAAAGTAATTTGTTGTCAATCGGCAAACATGAGGCAATTACAGTTTCAATATTATTCTAATAATACTTTAGAAGACAAAATTGGATATGTTGCCGAAAGGCAACACACGGCATTAAAGGGTAAATTTTGTGCTTTGTAAAAAAAAAAAAAAAAAAAAAAAAAAAAAAAAAAGCGAAGAAATACTATTTGTCTACACAGATATTTTATGGTGATATAAAACAAGATTTAACAGCCCCTTTAAATATTTTTTTTTATTTATACTTAATATATGTATATATAGTAAGTACAGTAAGTATTTCTGTCCTAAATTAAGATATTTCCCTCATAACAGTCATCTTTGTTATTTACAAAGGTACTTTTCGCATTTGTTCCAGAAGGATAGAATTAGTGTAACATGTTTTATAATCTCCCTGTATGAACTTTCAAATTTATAGTACGATTATTTGAATTCACCACACATTCTTAATTCTACATTTATAAACTTTTACCAACTGTATTTTCCTAAACCGTTCACTTGTATTTAAGATAGCACAACATAAATCATGCGAAGCCGCTTTCACTTTGTTCTTGTCAAAAGAACTATGTTATTTACAATAGTTTTCACATTCATTCAAGAACGCTTTGTAATTAGATAATTTTAATTGGACATTCATTCATAATTTTAAAAATAATTTTCACTATTATTAACTTCTACCAACAGTTTTTTCCGAATCATCACTTGTACATGAAAAACTATAACATGGATCGAAAAATCGTTTTTTTTTTTTTTTTTTTTTTTTTTGGTTCTTGTTAAAACAACATATTTGTTATTTACGATGCTACGTTTCGCATCCACTCTAAAAGAGTACAAATAGTGTAACATGTTTTATAATCACCTTGTATGAGCTCTAAATTTATAGCTGGAATATTTCAATCAGCCCCAGCAAAACTTATACTGGTGGGCTCGTTTTGGCCTACTGCTGGCATCCTGCACTTGCCATCAGTTGCCGGTTGCCCCATATAACTCCAGCAGCGGGCCGTTTGTGGCTGCCAGCTGTGATGGAAGCCTAAAGAAAAATGGTCGGTGGCCCAGAAGTGGCATAAACACAGTCGGCCTTATGCAGGCTATCACCACACGGCCAACATCATGTTTTTCATGTTGTGGCCACAAATTATTAGGCTATAACCAATTTATATGCATAGAGGGCGCTGTGATTCTTTTTCTGTTGATTTGAAATTCCCTCGCTGTCCGCCATTTCATTTCATACGAAGTTCTTGTTCGTTGTTGTTGTCTGCGGGTGCGAGATTGAAAATCTCGTAAAAAGAATATATGAGTAAGTAATTCAATTATTAATTTATTTTTGTATTATTTTTTAAATACTATTTTTTTTTAAATGTTTGACTCTAAAGCTATTGTTGTAACAAAAGGATTTCTAGAAATATATAACAAATATCCAGTTGACCCGTTTTAGTAAATTATGATAGCCGCTAACTTTCTAGTATTTTATTATTGTTATTATTATTTATTATTATTATTTATTGATTTTTAAATTTTTGACCAAAAAACTAGTATGATGTGACACCACAAAACTTTCTTCTATATTTTTTATTATGCAAATTCGCGTAGTGCAAATAATTTGTTAAAATCATTTTCCCGAATGCATGCAAACGATTTTCATTTTAGAACAGTGTTTCTCAATAATAATAATAATAAAAATAATAAAATCAATTTTGTGCCAACTTCTGAAAAAATGCTTTCTTCTTCTTCTTCTTCTTCTTGGTTTTCTTTTCTTTTCTTTTTTTTTTTTTTTTTTTTTTTTTTTTTTAATAATTTATAACTTTCCTTTAATTTTCCACAAATTTAATTCAGTCATTTACTTGAAAGTTATTGATGAGTTTCTTTTGAAAAATACCAGCATTGAAAATTTATCCCCTCATGGGGAAGGGCAAGCGATTCTTCAACTTATACAAACAAATTTTCCTAGTTTGTTGTTAGTTATTTAAATATTTATTTTTTAATTCATAATACAAATTAAAAAAATAATTATCATTTATTTGAAATCATTTATGTAAAATTTCTTCTTATACTGTGTCATATTGAAAATTACGAAGAAGTAGAAATATAGAGCCATGTGTTGAGTGAATGATCCACAAATGTAATCGGGAACGATTTTAATCAAGTTTGGTTAAATAACAAATTTGGTTAAATTTCGTCCATTGGTTCGTGAGATACAGCGTCCACAATTTTTTTTATACACACTTACAGAGTGAAATTTTCTAAAAATGGTCAAATCGTGTTCAGGAATCTCAAAACCCTCCATCACAGAAAATAATTTTCATAAATAATAATTTTCATATGTAATTTCTATAAACTATTATAGGAAACGAAAAAAAAAAAAAAAAAAAAAAAAAAAAGTGGTAGCCATAACAAACTGTTTTATTTTATTTATTTATTTATTATTATTTTTTAAATGCAAGTGAGAAAAATAATTTCACTTTTACGAAACTGAAATACTTCCCCCCTCAATTTCCCGTAACGTATAAGAATATTTTTGAGCATCACTATTAAATGAACCACAAATATTTATTTTACCATTATTGATCGGAACCATTTCTTATTGCATCTATAAAATTTATGTTGATCTGTATTTTAGCGTTGTATAAAGATTTTTACGTGCGCTGATAAGAAATGTCTCTTTGACTGTAATGTATCCAAATTATTTTATGAATTTTTATACTGAAACCATTTGGGTTGCCTGTACAACTTTTTATGACAAGCGTCCTATAGTAAATCTCGAAAACCTGTATAACATATATGAGTTTTATGGAATTCTAAAAATATTTTTAAAATAGGTAATCGCGGATAAATTTATCAAATATTTACAGCTACAAAGACAAACGCACTCTCGTTTTTCTCTTTTCCGTTATCTCTTTACTCAACCGAACGATATATATATATTTTTTTTTTCAGCTGAAGAATCTGCTTTCCAAACCTAATGAAAATTAATTGGCACAGGTCAAATGCTGAATATTCGCTTAAAGTTCAAATAACGTCATCTGTATAAAACTGCAAAATCATCTTTCGGTATCGCACGTGTCGGAAAATTATTCACTCAAGGACTTTGAAGAAGTTGGGGAGAGAGTAAAGATCCCACTAGACTATCAACAACGCGAAAAAGTTCTTTGTGGCGGCCTGGTTAAGAGTGACAGCTGTGATAATTAATTCTAAATGAAGATAAACACAGAGAGAGAAAAAGGAAGCTGATTCACCTGCCTGCTGTTTTAAAAAGAAGGGAAAAAAATTATCAACTGGGTACCATTTGAATTTGATGTAGGAGAAAATAAAAATATTCAAGATTTTCTGGATACTTGAGAGTTATAATAAAAAAGCACCACAGAATTGGTGTTTAAAAGTAATAAGAGTAACCACAATAAAATGTAAGAGCTCGCAACAATCGTTTCGGATGGAAAGAAAACATGATTCTTCATCAGGCAAACGAAGTAGGCACGAGTGCGGCAAACAAAGCGCAAGCGTTGCTGCCTGCGTTTTGTTTGCAAAATTTTATGGTGTTTATTCAAAGTATTGTACATGTTACTTGAGAGTATACTCCAATTTCTTAAATCGCACCCTCGGGCGGCGTAAGCTAGTTATTAACTAAAAGGACGTTCGGAATGGAGATGTCCGTTTTTTTATTGCCGTAAATCAGAAAGTGATCTAAAATCCGGAAAAGTCCGAAATCCGGAAAGGCCACGGTCCGGACGATTCCGGATTTGAGATTTTGTACTCTAGTAATAAATAGAAAAATTTGTAAATAAACATAATCATTGCCCCCCCCCCCCCCCCCCAAAAAAAAAAAAAAAAAGATGCATCAGTTCTTTTAGGTTGAAATAATAACACATCCCTTCGTGAGTTTAACAAAAAGCACGATTGCAGCAAATTACTTTTGCTGCACTCGTGCCCACTTTGTTTCGCCTGATGAAGGGTCTTCGTGCTATTTCAACCGGAAACAATTGCTGCAATTTTTTATTATTTATTTATTTTTTTTTTAGTTTATGGTGTTTTTTACAATGCTCACTTTATAACAATTTTTGTTTCAATAATTTATAATTTTTACATGTAAAGTTACATTTATTTATATCAAATAGCGTAACAAAGTTAAACATATTGAAATTTGAACACTTAAAAAAAAATGTAATATAGAGAAATATTTGCACTGAAAACAAAAAATTAAACTTTTATCATAAGGAAAATGGATCAACTGACTATTTCCTATATGCTGCACTAGAAATCCTGAATTTACAACCATAGTGTATGAATCAAATACTTGTAAATAGTATTTAAAACTGAATATGTACAAAATCAAATTAAATATTGGATGCATAGAAAAAACTGGCTGCTACTTCATCAGAAGAAAGAGAGAGTAAAACAAAAGAAAGAAAAAGAAAAAAAAGCACGAATAAAATTAAAGGTATCACCAATAAAATAAATATATTAGCTATAACTAAATCACTGCTGGCCTATTAACGGCCCTCTTCACTTACCGTCTCCGGAAGTCCGAGGCAATGTTATTCTATGGGAAATTTTCTTTACAAATAACTTATTAACTAATACATATTTTTAAATTCTGCTTTCACATTGAGAAAATTCCCAACTGTTAAATTGACGGACCTTTTTAAAATGTATTTTTTTAATTTTTAATATTTTATTTTGAATTTGCAAAATGAAAAATTTCACACATTGAAAATTCGTATTTTGCAGCTTCAAAATAAAATATAAAAAAAATAAAAAAATATTTTTTTTTAAAAAAAGGTCCGTCAATTTAACAGTTGGGAATTTTCAGAATATGAAAACAGAATTTAAAAATATGTATTAGTTAATAAGTTATTTGTAAAGAAAATTTCCCATAGAATAACATTGGCTTCGGCTTCCGGCGACGATGAGTGAAGCGGGCCTTTTATGAGAAATATAAAGGACCAATGAAGACTGCCGGCAGTAATATAATTTTTTATGTTTGCCACAACTGGCCCACTGCAGGCTTCCAGCAATAACATAGAAAAATTATGTTTGCCATCAGGTAGCCCAACACTGGCCCACTAACAATTTCCAACCTAATGTCGGTTACCAACAGTGGCCCATTACCTATTTTCATCATACTGCTAGCTGCCAGCAGCGATCCATTCACTGGTCCACTAACTTATTTTTAACTTACTGCAGGCGTCCAACAGTGGATCGATTGAATATGGCCTACTGACGGCCGGCGTAACATATTCCCTGCGGCAACGTTAACTTTTGCCACCGACGGGCCAGCTGCAGCTACTGATGGCAACCAGCACTTGGCCTCATGCTGGCCGTCATCTGAGGTTTTGCTGGGGCCATTCATTTTTAACTCTACACTTTTAAACATATTTACATTTATAAACTTCTACCAACAAAATTTTCAATTTCACAACATAAATTACTAAAGGCTACATTCGCTTTCTTCTTATCAGAAGAACTATCTTTGTTATATACAATATTTTTCACATTCATTCAAGAACGATGAGAATAGTGCCCTTTATTTATAACCGCCCTGTATAAATCGTGAACTAATAACTAGAGTGCTTAAATTCGCTATTTATTCTTAATTTTATTTTTTTCATTATTTTTCCTATTATAAATTTCTACTGGCAGTATTTTTTTTTTAACCAGTTCACTTACACATAAGAAAGCACAAGATAAATCATTAAAAGGTACTTTCGCGTTGTTCTTGTCAAAAGAACTATCCTTTGTTATTTACAATACTTTTCGCATACATTCAAGAACGATGGGAATGTGAAAGATTCAATATTCTCATCATTCAAAAGCAATAAGAATAGAGCAACTTTATTTATAACCACCTTGTACGAACTGTGAACTTATAACTAGAATATTTTAATTCGTTATCCTTTCTTAACTTTATATTTTTAAACATTTTTTTTTACTATTGTAAATTTTTACTGGCAGTATTTTTCTAAACAGTTTACTTGTACATAAGAAAGTGCGATATAAAGGAATAAACGCTACTTTTGCTTTGTTCTTGTCAAAAGAACTATTCTTGTTATTTACAACGCTGCTTTTCACATTCGTTAAGTGTACTATTTCATTTATCTCGAAAAGAGATAAAAGTTGGAGAATAGTTTCAAAGTGTGTAATAGCTTTAGAGTATCAAGTTGAAGTAAACAGGAATATTTTAGTGAAATACCTTTTAGAATGATAAATTTAAAGAAGGTGAATTTTTAATTGGTGTTCTTTGAAAATGGACCCAATAATTATGCAGATATTTTTATTTTAAAAAAGAGCATGGCAATGCTTTAAAAATCGTTTTATCTACTTTAAGCAACCCAAAACTCAGTAGTGGATGTATTTTTAAAATTGGATTTCTAATAACATTGTTAGTTTTAGATTACAAAGCATTCTGGAAAATTCTGAGTCCAGCTAATTCCAAACTCTTTAGAATTTAAAGTTAGAACTGATTTTTAATTACCTTAATGTAATTACACATCTTTTCGAATTTTGGAAACATGCGTTTCACAGGATTTAAAAAAAAATATATTTTTTATTTTCATTTGCTTACCTTAACATTTTCATAATGTTAATTAAACAATGTTTAAATATCGTTCAAATTCGTCTAAATATGGTTTCGTGTTGAAATATTTAAGTTCAATATTTTTGTGCACAAAATAAATAAACTTCAGTTTGACAACAGCAATGTCAACTTAATTTCGAAATATTTGAAATATTTAAAATTCATTTCTATTTGTAATTTAATTTAAATTCAAACGCTGTTTATCAAAAAAAAAAAAAAAAAAACTTCTGAGTTTCTTTACAAGAAATCTCGATATCTAACGTATACTTTCTTTTTATTTTAACATTCGATCGTCGAAAATTATTGCGGGATTTACCATGCGGGACAGTTACCTCGTTAAAGTTTAAAATACATTCATACCTGATATTTAATACTTAAATATAGGGGATGATTTATAAATTTATAAATGATTTAAAAATTCATAAAATTACAAGGATTTTATCTATTTCAATGCTGTTTGCGGGAAAAAATATTTCGCTAAAAGAAATTGTTTTCAAGTAAAGAAAATAAAACGTTTTTAAGCAAATATTTTTAGTTAATAGTGGGCTGCGTGGGCGTGAAAAAGTATGACCGTTTAGGAGGATTACAATTGTTACGATAGAGAATTTCAAATATTTACAGATATGTCGTAACATTAAAAACGTCTTCTATGTCTTCAGTTTCATAAATGAGTTTTTAATAGTATCTGCGTTATTTTAAAGAATTTTGATGGGTATACCTCTTATCATTGTTTGTTTGAAAATATTTTCAGAGAACTTTTTATTTAATTCTAAATTGAACGGTTTAGTGCAATTTAAATATTATTCTATTGATGAATTCACTATATTCCTCAGCACAATAAATTTATAGTTAAATGCGATTTCTCAGCATTGTTTAATAAAAGTTTGTTAAAATAAAAATTGAACAAAAGAGCATAGCTGCCAAGTTTTTTAATTTATTCCGGAATGCTGTTAGCTCCAAAGGATTACGGTGTAAAAAAGGGGCGGGACTAACAGCATTCCGGAAAAAATTAACAAACTTAGCAGCTATGCAAAAGAGTAATAATAAAATTAAATACACTGTTATTTTCTCCTAGGTTGAACCAAAACTTCGTACTAAAATAGCTGCAGCCATGACATGGTGTAACCTTTTACCATGATCTGGTACTTAGATCGACCATAAGTTGGTACTACAGGTGTTGTAATCATAAGATGGAGTTATGTATTGCCATGATTTTGTGTTTTTTTTCGACAAGGAATACTAAGTAATGGTAGAAGGTTTCACCATCACATGGTTGCAGCTATTGTAGAAACAAGTGTTAGTTCAACCAAGCATATTGCAACTAATGTAGTACGAAATTTTGGTTCAATCTTGAACAAAAATTTTTAACAGTATACAGTTAAATGACAGAAAATTTAAAATTAAAATATTTTTGAATTTTTTTTTTTTATAAAAATAGTTTTGGAGTATATTTTCAATAGATGAATGCATTTCCAATTCTACAAATTTGTCTATTTATATTTTCATAACATACAAAACATAAAAACGTCTTCTATGTTTCCGCCATCAGAAATCAGTTTTTATTCACACATTTATCATTTTATAGGAATTTGATGTGCATATATCCTACCTTTGTTTGTTCCAAATATAATTTTGGAAATCTGCACATTCAATTTTTGATTGGTACATTCAGTTAATTCAGTTATTCAGTACATTCAGTTATTGCTAGGGCTGGAGTATTTATCAATATATCCCCAAGTATCAATATTTTTTAAATATCGCAATAACCATATTAAAGATCTAGCTCTGCTGATATATCCCTCTAACGATATTTCTTTAGCGCAAACTCAGCGATCGCTCGAAGCGCCGATAAATAATGTTCCTCACTAGCACCTATCACCAGTCACCACGCTCGGAATAAAGAGAACGCCGAATAGCTTATTCACAGTGTTTTCTAAAAAAACAAACAAACCGTTTGGCTAGCGGAAGTGACGCAACCTCTTGTGCGCGCCACAAACCTGTATCACCGCGCGCCAAGCAAAGCCCGAAAAAAAAAGAGACCTGAATAGCTTATACTAATGCAACCCCCTTTTTCCCCTGCTATTACTCACTGACTAAAACTCCCAACCCCAAACAATCCTTCCTCTCCAATCCTCTCTTTCCATACCGCAATGTATCTACTTTCTTGAAAATATCACTGTCCAAAAACAAAAAGTCAATGATATTCATCAGGAAAATTAAACTATCACAGTATATCGACTTCCCATAGTATATCGACTTCTTAGAGTATATTGACTTCTCATTCTACATTCATGCATTTCCCTGGCTCTAAACGATAATATGAAAGAATTTATACTACCGTTAGTATAAGTTCTTTGATAATATTGCACATCATCGCTCGTGGATCGTAGGTGTAATACCGCAGACAGGCGATATAAAAACAAACGCTTATTATGAGTATGACGAATGAAAACGATATCTTTTCTTTTAGCTCATTTCCTGCTATTGGTTCATTGATATTGGTTTATTTCAAAGTATCCATATCTTCTGGCCAATAAGATGCGACATGTGTTTGACTCGCTTTGGGCTCAGTGATGCCAGATTGGGGATTTTGTCCCCATTTTGGGGATTTTTGAGGCTTTTGGACCAAATGTTTGTAGGGACTTTTTTGGGGAATTCTAAAATTTTTGGGGACAAATCTGGGGAGTTCTTCAACTCTGTCAATGTTGATAACGTAACGATTTATCCCTACGACTGGAGACTTTCAATATCTTTATTGGTATTTGGGGATTTTTTTTTTTTTTAATTGCCTTCTTTTGGGGAAAAATCTGAATTTTTATCACACAAAAATCTGCTTGATATTTTTTTTGAAAAAATTTTTATTTCCCCTTTTTTAGTAGAAATCAAATTGGGGATTTTTTCGAAAAGAACCTCCTGAATTGGGGAAATTTGAAGACCTGTTTGGGGAAATAATTTTCGACCATCTGGCATCACTGTTTGGGTTGTACATCAGTCCCTTTCTCCTTTCCCATGTTATCGAATGGGATTTTCGTTGCTTCGTTTTATAAAAATATCTCATTCAAAAATGAAGTTTTTCGAATTCTGTTTTTTGAATATTACTCTTTGAACGGGTCGCCTTTTAGCTTGGTGAACAATTTTTCGAAAAAAAAAATTTAAATATTTTATTTCAATAAGTAAATTAAGTCTCTTAATTAAGACTCTAAGTGTGGATCTCTAAGTAAAATATTTAAATTTATTTTTTCGAAAAATTGTTCACTAAGCTAAAAGACGACCTGTTCAAAGAGTAATATTTAAAAAACAGAATTTAAGCTAAAAGACGACCTGTTCAAAGAGTAATATTAAAAAAAAACAGAATTCGAAAAAGTTCATTTTTTAATAAAATATTTTTATAAAACGACGCGACAAAAATCCCATTGGAAAACATGGGAAGGGAGAAAGGGTGCTATCTGACTGATGTAAAATAAAGTTTTATCTTCAGTAATTTTACAGTGACAGTTTCTTTATTAAATTATATAATATTGGATAGTTTATTACTTTTTTTATGTAGCATTTATTTTTTCTCTTTCCTTTTCTTTCTTTCTTTCTTTCTTTCTTTCTTTTTTTTTTTTTAAGCCGTACACGTAATTGCAAAATGAGTTACTTTAAGTAACAAAATGAAACTTTAACATAATTTTCTTTAAATAATATAATTTTTATACTGACAATGTATATATATATATATATATATATATATATATATATATATAATGAAACTATTACGAATGTGAATTGAACACATATACATTTAAAAAATATTGTAATGATTTGGTAAGCAGATACAAAAATAAAAATGACAAGTAACTGACATTTAGGATGCATATAAGAGTTTTAAGTAAAAAATATTACTCTCTACGACCAAAAAAGGTGTATCCAATGGCAATTCTTAACTATTTAGAATGATTTTCCTTTTTATTTAATACCTACATCTTAAGACAATTTTTATTAAGCTTTATTTTTAGTAGAATTATGAATTTTGATATGCTTGGTACAAATAAAACACAGATCGCATATTAGCTGTGTTAAAATATGATTTTAAAATAATTAAAGCTTAAAATGGGAAGAATAAAGGACAAACTATACAGAGGTATACTAAAAAGCAACAGTATAAGTTATAAGAAACACAAAATATTGATTCACTTTTTATGCATTTTTTTTTTTTTTCTTTTTTTTTTTTTTATGATAAAGTTATGGTAGTAATATACCAGAAAATACATGGAAAACACTTTATACTTGTATACTTTAAAATTCGTGTGCATATGTCTTTAAAAAATAACAAATATCTATTTTTTCCTATCTTGAAAGAAATATCGCAATATATCACATAATATCGATATTAACTTGGTGATATATCGCGATATTTAATTTCTGATATCGTCCAGCACTAGTTATTGCTCTATCGAAATATATATTGTATTCTTCCGCAAGTTAAATATGTTCTTTTCGCATTGTTTAATGAAATTCATTTAAATTGATAATTAAAAAAAAAAAAAGACAGCTATATGACCAGAAAACAAAAATTAACTAGTATGTTGTGGCCACCACAAGACATTTTTCTATATTTTACTATATAAATTCACTAAAGGCAAATAATTCATTAAAACTATTATTATTAAATCTATCTAACGTGATGAATGCAAATGATCTTCATCTTGGAGAAAACTAATACTAAATACCCAAAGAAAAACATCTTTATTGTCTATAAAAAAACATCTTAAAAAATGCGTTTTTATAATGGTTATCTCATATATCAAGTTTCGTACAGTTATATACCATACAAGTTGAGATGTAGACTTCCCGTTATCAAGGACGTTTTTAGTATGGCAGCACCGTCTATTGACCTATAAGAATCACACTTGTATCAGCATAATGTCTCATAACGAACTTCTCACAACTTTTGTTTGATTATACGCAATAGAACCTGTGATATAGCCTTTCTTTAAATTGCAAAAATCGCTGTATAGCAGTGCCACCTGTTGAGCGCTTGACACCAAAAGTTGAAAGGTACTAATTTATGTCAAGGTGCATTTACATATAAAATTATGCTATTCTGTTTCTTCTGTTGAATATAGAAGAAAGTAAAAGATAAAATCGTGAACATTATGAAAATAATTTTGAAGTACATTTTCTGTATATAAATGCATTTTATTTCTACAATTTTCAAATACTAACAACGTTTTTGGATAAATCAAAAAAGTTGTCAGCTACGCATTAATGAAAAATTCCTTTTATCATATTCTATAATCATATTATTTATATATATATCCTTTTATCATATTCTATAATCATATTATATATATATATATATATATACATATATATCTTAGTGTGTTCCTTTAATGGGGGATATTTTTTTTCTGTATGACCCTAAATACTTTTCAGGAAAATATAAGCTCTCTGAAATAATATTAACACGTGCCGAATTGACGGGAAAATCCTAATTTCTATATTAGGATTTTCCCGTCAATTCGGCTCGTGTTAACATTACCCCAAAGAGCTGATATTTTGCTAAACAGTGTTTAGGGCCAACTAGAAAAACAAATAAGGGTATGCGTGCCCCTAATTTAAGGAATATCCTAATACGCACACATATGTATAATAAATAGATATTAAATATTTCAAGTGTTTAAATTTACAAAATATTTCCATATTAAACAAATTGTAATTTGTATATATAATTTTACTCTACGAATATACTGGTGTGGAAAAAGGGCATGCATTAACAACGTTATAGAGTAAATGGAAAAAGTTAGCAGCTCTGCATTAATGAAAAATTCTTTTTTTCATATTTTATAGTCGTATCATTATATATATATATATATATATATATATAATACATATAACCCCCCCCCCCCCAAAAAAAAAAAAAAAAAAAAAATCTGAATTTAATTACTTTGAAAGAACATTATAATCTGAAAACATTTACGTATCTTAGAATTCATATTCGACAAGTTTAAAAGTCTACGCATTAAAGTTACAAGTTACGAGAAGATAAAACTTCGTAATCGATAAATTCAACATTAAACAAAGTTTAGCAATCGACAAAATTGATACTGTTAGATTATAATGCTACATTCTGTTAAATACCCCGAAGCATTAAAGTTTCTTTAATTATCTAACATTTGCACACTCCTTAAACTAAGTAGTAAGAAAATATTTCTGTCTCATCTCTTAATCTTTTCCTTTGAGGTAAGCAGTTTAATTGTTTCTAAATTTCCTTATTTAAAAAAAAAAAAAAAAAAAAAAGTTACTAACGGTTAAAAGTTTATTGTAATTGAAGAAAATTGATGACTCTATTACGCATAACTGTATTGTTATATCACATAATTATTGAACAGAAATTTCTGATAAAAGACATTATATATTTTTAAAAATGAGCTGTATTCATAACAGATATGACAACATTTTAATTTATTCCGGGTCATTGTTAGTACCTGGAGATTTTTTATACCACTTTTCTTAAAGAATATTTATTTATTTATTTTTATTTAACCCATTGCCAGCCCTAATGTCTAAACAATGTTGCCAGATTTAGGACCTCTTTTACTGAACTATCACTAATAATTTTGAGGAGTGATATTTGAGGTACATAATCATACTTGCCAACATACTAATTAATATTCCGTAGTATTGTTAGCCAAGAAATCTATTACTGCATTGAGTTGTTATTAATAGAAAAATGCCATAGATTATTATTTTTTTTTTTTAATAATGTATTCCAAAATGCAAGTACAATTTTAAAATAATCCTCTCAAAGCTGAAACAAATATATTTTTTCCCCATTCCGCACCTGTGATTGTGATTTTTTTCATACCATTATGAGCTAAAGTAAATGCATAGCTGCCAAGTTTTTTAATTTATTCTGGAATGGTGATAGTCCCGCCCCTTTTTCACACCGTAATCTTTTTAGAATAATTTTCTTCATATTTAATCGTAATTAAATATTGAAGAAAATTTTACTACAAAGTTTACGGTGTGAAAAAAGGGCGGGGCTAACAGCATTCCGGAATAAATTAAAAAACTTGCTTGCTATGTAAATGGGCATTAAATTTAAATAGAGTATAAAAACAATAATGATAAATCATGTGCTTCGCATAGATTATTAATCCTTTCCAACTGTATGTATACCCGTTGCAACGTTTAATCTTCAATATAATTTGTAAACATGAATCTCACAACGTTCTGAGGGAATGAAAAAAAGACAGACAAATAGAATAATTTAATTCATAATCACTCTTAAACATTGCTGGATAGTGTTAAAAACGCTAAGCACCATGGAAAATGCATTCCCAGCAATTTCTAATTGTAACCATAATGTATCTGAATATTTTTGTATAGCCCTGTAAATCTTAACGCCAAACATTCCTTATTCTATAGAAAACATTTTTTAGCATATGAATTATAAATGTCAATTTTATTATAATTTGTGCAGAAGATACATAAATCATATTTATAAAAATGCCTCTCATGCCGCGATCCATTGGCATTTTTTGGGGTGTCCCTATACACAAATCAATTGCGAAATTTATACTATTTTAAAAAGAGAACATACCATAGTAGATTCGGATAACATTTAACAATAAACTTTGGAGAAAATTAGAAAATATATTTATGGATACTAGAGGCGAATAAACGGAAAGTTAGACAGACTGTTAGTCAAACGGATAGATGAGCAGCGACACAGACATATAGACTAATTCAAATTGACGAACACAATTTGTGCAACGGTGATTTATAACATACCTACAAAATTTGAGTTCGATCGGATAAAGCGATTAGACGCTATCATGTACAACTACATATATATTTGCGCATATACACATACTCACATCAGCTTGAAAATAGTAAAGAAAAAAATAAATAAATTCCTGCTCTATTTCATCATCAAAGCGTACAAAAACACCAAAATTCTAATAGTCATAATATTTTAAAGTTTAGAATATTTTCCTTGCAAAATATACGCTCGGAAAGTAAAAATATTTTTTTCTTCCTAATATATATATATATATATTAAATACAAGAAAAAAAAAACAATATTTTATTTAAAAAAAACCACATTAGCTTTATAGCAAGTTTTTTAAAGAATTCAGCAGTTTCATCTTAATAATCATAATTGATTAAACTTTATTGGAAGTAGTTATTTCGTAATTAAAAATCCAATATTACCAGATGACGAATGGACAAATCAAATAAAATAATAATGCGGCAAATTCTGAAATGATATTTGAAAATTAAAAAAAGAAATCCAAAATTAAAGTAATTTCTCTTATTCTAAATGAAGCAAAACTTTTCGGAAATATGAATCAGTAATATGCTCTTTAAATAAAACTCTAAATACGAAGCTAAAATATTATACGAAACATAATTTAAATCAACAAAAGTGAAAAAAAAAAAGGTTATTTAGTTACCAGAGGTAGTCGTAGTTTAATTATAAAATTTATTTGATCTTACATTCCAGAACTGCAAATAAAAGTTCATCGATTAAATTAAATGGTAAAAGTAAAATTGCATTTTTAACACATCTTTTTAAAAATGTGAGTCAGAGATGAATTGTAACAGGAAATTAATTGTCCTGAGAAAATAGATTTCTTTCAGGAATAGAATGATTAACTACCATTCTTCGATCATTTTCGTTGGTTTTTAATTTATTCTTCATTTAATATATTGGAGAAAATAAATAAGTAGTGATGTTGGTATAGCTTTTGAATTTAGGTATTGTATCACAGTTTGCATATTCTATATTTCTGAATTAAAATTAAAAAACGAACAAGGTAAAGTAAAATTTGAGTCTATGAAAATATTTCCAAAATTAAACATTTAATTTACAGGAAATAGAGGCTTTCACATATTAAAATCATATTTCAGACTGGAGGTTAACTAATTAAAAATAACACTGTAGTTTGTTTCTAATGATTTCTTTCAAATAATAATATAACAGTTTTTAATAACTTCTAAAGGGATCATAGATGTGACATATTGAATAGGAAACTTACATAAACCTGGACACGAAATAACGTATAAATGCAAAAAATTCTGATTTTTTACCATGTTTTTATTAACTTTGACTCTTGTTTGTTTGTTTGTTTGTTTATCCGGTACAAATCTTGCAATCGATTTATAACTAACTTCCCTAATATCAACACATTTGAAACTTTCAGAATAGCTCAGAGCCCGATGACAACACAATACTTCGAAGCGTGATTTTGGAATTTTTGATTAGTTTTCTTTTAATTAATTAAAATATGAAAATAATGACATCCTAATAGCTTTAAAAATAGCTATTAAAATATTAGCTATAATTTAATTGTTGCCAAAAACAAAAAAATAAATAAAATAAGAGTTCATTTTCTTTCGACATAAAAATATATACATTTAATTAAACGTGAACGTTAAAAAATTGTAAAAAGTTAAATTATGCATCTCACAAAAGTTGACGTCATTATCACTTTTAAAATTTTATACGCATTAATAAAGTGCTAATGTAGTTCTATAGCTATGATTCAACATAAAATTTAAAAACATGGTATATAAAAAGTTTTTTATGTTATAATTATTCTTGATAAAGTTTGTGGTATGAACAATTTTTTAAACTTATATACAATATCTACCAATAAGTATTTGGACACTTTCAAATTTTGGCGTTTTGCCAAATATCTAGAACAGTTTTTTAGGAATCCTCTTGAAACTTTAGTAATGTTAAGAACATATTATACCTCATATGTTTAAGCAAAAGCTGTGTTCTGAAGAGGAAAGGGGACCAGTAAAAAATTAAACAAAAATAAAAATGTTTTGGATCATCATGTAAAAAGTTGTGCTTTAAATGCGTTTTAACTGTATCATGTGATTATGATGATTTTTTTCATTATCTGTACAAATTTTTATGAGGCTACCACATAAATTAATGGAGATATAACTTTTTTTTTTTTTTTTTTTTTTTTTTTGCAAAAAAAAAAAAAAAAAAAAAAAAAAAAAAAACATTCCACTGTTTTAACCCTCGCTTTCCCAAAATCAAGGCGTTACTGCAGAAAAATTGCTTTCAGGTGCCGCTTGGCAACGTTTGACGAAAATCACCAGCACCGCCCTATTTTGTATCGTTTAGAACAAATCGTCGTGCAACATTTCACTGGTTACGTTTGCTATCTCTGGCGAATTAGCGCATTTTTTGAATGAGGCGGGCTTAACTAAATTTCAACTACAAAATGGGGTCAAAACGACCCCATCTTGAGAAAGCGAGGGTTAATTATAACACGTAGCGTATTATTAGACCCAGTGCAAACCCATTTTTAGGAAATTTGGCATACTACACTAGACACAGCCTACTTCAATCAGAATGCAAAAATGTTAAATATCTTGCAAAATATGAGCATTATTACAAAATAATTTTTAACTATTCATGCGCTAGCTTTTAAACAATTCCATGTATGTATAATTTAATAGCCAAAAGTATTGAGCAATTTATATGAGAACCTCAAGCAAATATCGTGTTAATTCAAACAGTTATGAGTTATAGAATGTGTTGATTCATGGGAAGCGGTAAAGGCGACAGCCGATCAGAAGTAGACAGTCATGTGACCAGAAAGTGAAACAAAACTCATTCTTTTTCTTTTTTTTTATTATTTGATGCTGTTTTTCTCTCTGAACTATTCGAAAAAACTGAAGTAACTTTATTCTTGAATTGACATTCTAATATTCAGGCTGCATTCGTACAGCCAAGTAATCCATTAATTGTTATATTATTAAAACAATAAGTATTCTGAATGTTTAAACCTGTGCTAAAGTTTGTGAAAGATTCTGTTTTTATTCATAAAATTCTGAAAGAAAATCTCTGATTAAAAACAACTATAGTAAGCAATCGGATTTCATCTTTATTGACTTGTATGGCCTAAAATGTTTTTTTCAAGCGACTACAGGAAATGCAGGAGAGAGGTGAGTTAGCTTTCTTAATATTATGCATGCTAAAACTTAGTTTCGTTTGAGTAAAATGTTTTTGATGCAGGTCAATTCTTTATGCATGAGTCTAGTTATAATTAATCAACATGTTTTTGGTCCGTCCTAGAGCCATGAGTCTATCGATGATTTATATAGATATATATAAAAAAAAAAAAAAACTATATATATTTAATATGTATTTGATATTCTTATTCTTATTCTTATTCGTAATCATTTATTCTTAAAATGATTTATCTTTGTTCTTGAATGTTTGTTCTGTAATTCGAAGGCCTATAGTGATGTGTATTTAAACTTATATATTCTAAAATGCCGAAATTATCTAAGAGAGTTTTATTATTTGAAAATTTATGTAAAGAAATCGATAGTTTTAGAGATAGAATAAAGGGGTGTAGTAAAGATGAACAATCTAAGGTTAAATTATTAAAAACCAAAGTTCAATCGTATGATCATGAAATCGCGGAAATATTTAAAAATTTATCCGCTAAAGAGAATGAGGATTATATGGATATGTATTTGAGATATAAGGGAGTGGGTTTTGATTTACTGGTGGAGTTAGAGGACAAAACAGAAGTAAATGCGTGCGATTCAGATACTCACGCGGAAAATAAAGATGAGAAAAATGGTAAATCGTCTCTTATTAAATTACCTAAATTTGATCTTCCAAAATTTTTTGGTGAAACCGAAAATTGGATTTCTTTTAAAGAAATTTTTAATTCGACAATTCTACAAAATAATCAATTATCCAAAATTGAAAAACTGCAATATTTACATTCTTCAGTGCGCGGAAACGCAGCTAAATTAATTCGAGGATTCGCTCTAAAAGAGGAAAATTTAGATCAATGTTGGGAAATATTAAATGAAAGATATGAAAATAAAAGACAATTAGCATTGAGTCAAATTAACAAAATATTTTCTATGAAAATTGTAAAAGCAAACAATGCTAAAACTTTACTTGAGTTATTAGATACTTGTAACGAAGCCGTCAGAAACTTAAAAACTTTGGGTTTAGATTCTAATGCGTTAAGCGACTTAATTATAATAAAATTCATGATGGGGAAATTGGATGAATCGTTAAAACAGAGATGGGAATTAATGTTGGATAGTGATAAATTGCCTGATCTTGATCTTTTTAGGAAATTCGTTGAGCGCGAAGCGCGCGGTGTTGAAGAGATAAAATGTAAACAAGAAGTAAAATTCACTAATTCGAAGAAATCAAACGTATTGAGTACAATTGTGAAAAAGGAAAATACGTGCATTCTTTGTAATGAGCGTCACGCGCTATTTAAATGTCCGACATTTAATTCAAAACCGGTTAAAGAAAGATGGAAATTTGTTGAATTAAATAAGTTATGTCAAAATTGCTTACGCCAAAATCATAGGCTGGAGAATTGTAGGATAAACATTAATTGTAAAAATTGTGCAGAAAAACATCATACATTGCTACATGTTTATGGTAGAAATATAAATTCTGAAAGGGCGAATCATGTATCGCCAGACATTTCGGTTTCAAATAGTGCTCAGTTTTATTCTAGTAATGTTTTGTTATCTACAGCACTAATTAAAGTTAAATCGAATAAAGGAAAAATTATGCATTGTAAAGCTTTGATAGATAATGCTAGTCAAAATTCATTAATTACTAAGGAATGTGCTAAGCGACTAAATTTGCCCTTACGGAGCACGTCGCATAGTATAATAGGGATTAATTGCGTTTTAGCAGAAACTGCTCTCAACGAAACAGAATTTAAATTCACTCCGCATTTTTCATCGGAGTCATTTTCAGTCAGCGCTTTTATAGTTGATAGGGTTACCTCACCTCTCCCTAATTTCCAACTACCGCAACATGATTGGCCACACATAAAGGGATTACAACTAGCTGATCCCAATTATGACGTCAGTGGTCCAATCGATATTCTTCTTGGGGCAGAAATAGTCGCCTCAATCTGCAATGGCAGTCCAATTCAAGGGCCAGCAGGAACTCCTACAGCATTCCCCACAAAGCTGGGTTACCTCCTTTCAGGACGAATAAACAGTTTTCAATGTACAAATATCAGTTTAACGTGTCATTTGACTGTTGATGATGATATCAACAACACTTTAAAACAATTTTTTGATACAGAATCAATTCCAAATGTAGAATCAAAAAAGATAGAAAATGATCCTGTGGAAAATATTTATGTGACCACAACTAAAAGAAATAGTCAGGGAAGATATGTCGTTCACCTACCCTTTAAGCCAGATAAGGCACTAGGTGACAGTAAGTCAGGTGCTATTTCAAGATTTCTTTCCATTGAAAATAAAATTAAAAAGAACCCACAATTAAAAATGGAGTATTCGAATTTCATGAACGAATATATAAATTTGGGTCATATGACAAAATTAAATCCAGCTGAAATTAATGAAACGCCACATTATTATTTACCGCATCATGCGGTGGTAAATGAAAACTCTGAAACAACAAAATTACGTGTAGTATTTGACGCCTCGTTTAAAACAACAAATAACAAATCTTTAAATGACATTCTATACATTGGTCCTAAACTGCAGTCGAATATTTTTGACAATTTAGTAAAATTTCGAGCCAACCCTGTAGCGTTCAGTGCAGACATAGCTAAAATGTATCGGCAAATCTTAATTGAAAGGAAACATAGAATCTACCAAAGAATTGTTTGGAGAGAATCTCCCAATGACCAATTATCTTTTTACGAATTGAATACTGTCACCTACGGAACAGCTTGTGCACCCTATTTAGCGTTACGCACCCTTAAGCAATTATGTGAGGATGAGGGACAAAATTTTCCATTGGCAGCAGAAATTGCCAAGGAAGATTTTTACATCGACGACTTATTGTCAGGGGCACAATCCCTTCAATTAGCAAAAGATAGAATAATGGAGCTGCAGGCTCTAATGCAAGCTGGAGGGTTTAAACTTAGGAAATGGGCTTGTAGCCATCCAGAAACGCTCTCTGATATTCCAGAGGAAGATAAGGCTAATTCGGTCATTCATTTTTTTGAGGATAAAGATCTGGGATTTAAGTGAAGATACTCTTCAAGTTAGAACCTTAGCTGATCAACAAATTAATACAAAAAGACAGTTGCTGTCCGTAATTGCGCAAATTTATGATCCCCTCGGAATTATTTCGCCATCTACTATTATCTTAAAAATCATTCTACAAAAATTGTGGAAGTTGCAATCAACATGGGATGAGCCTATACCTCCAGATATTTTGCAAGAATGGAAAACTTTTTATAATGAAATTAATGAGTTTAAATCTATGTCCATTCCACGCTATGTAGGTTCAAATACTAAAGATTGTACAGTTGAACTGCATGGCTTTTGTGATGCCTCTCCGAGGGCGTATGCGGCAGTCGCATATTTAAAGATCATAACGAACACGATTCAGGTATATTTAATTGCTGCTAAAACTAGAGTCGCACCCATAAAAGTACTCACTTTACCGAAATTAGAATTGTGTGTGGCTGTACTCGTAGCTGAGTTAATTTGCAACATTCAAAAATCCCTTAAATTTACTCACTCGACATACTGGTACACTGACTCTTCTATTGTACTAAACTGGATAAATAACCCTTCAAACAAAGGAAATAGTTTCGTGGCCCATAGAGCTACCAAAATCAGAGCTCTTACTCAACTAAAATCCTGGAGACATATCCCAGGAAAAGAAAACCCGGCCGATTGTGCCACACGCGGATTGTCCCCGGCTAAGTTGAAAGCTAGAACTGAGTGGTGGGAAGGGCCAAAATGGCTCCATAGTTTTGAGCTACCACCAATGTGCACATTACATTCAGTTTCCGTTCAGAAACAAACTCATCAACATTCGACAGATTCAAGTTCTAAGCCTACACTTTCTAATAACACTTTCATATCACATATCACGAAATACTCTAACTATCTAAAACTTTTAAGAATTCTAGCTTATGTTTTGAGATTTATCAATAAAATTAAAACCAAATCAAAGGAAAGTGGTCCTTTAAAGGCCATAGAGCTAAATCAAGCGGAAATGTGGCTTGTAAAAATTATTCAAAATGCAGAATTTAGTGATGAAATTGCCTTACTAAGGAAAGGCAAACTTTTAAAACCTTCACACCATCTATTCTGTCTTGATCCTTTTCTGGATGAAGCAGGCATTCTTCGTGTTGGAGGACGCCTGCGGAACCACCCATCCTTACGATTTCAAGAAAAACACCCCATATTACTTCCCAAAGCAAATCACGTTACTTCCTTGATAATAACATATTATCATAACTTAAGCTCCCATGCTGGTCCCAATTTAGTACTTTCACTCCTTAGAAACAAATTTTGGATTCCCCACGGACGCTCCACCGTAAAATCAGTATTAAGACAGTGTATACTCTGTTTTCGACTGTCAGCTAAGCCAATAATTCCAAAGATGGGGGATCTACCCTCAGAAAGAATCACACCCATTCGGCCCTTTTCGAAGGTTGGTGTCGATTTCGCGGGACCAGTAATGACAAAATGTCAACATAAACGAAAAGCGACAACCTTTAAATCATATATTGCCCTTTTCATCTGTATGGCGACAAAGGCAGTGCATCTTGAATGTGTTTCAAATCTTTCTACAGAAGCCTTTCTCGCAGCCTTGAAACGCTTCATAGGTAGGCGTGGATACCCCTCTGACATATTTTCGGACAATGGCAGAAATTTTGTCGGAGCCCATTCTTACCTAAAACAGCTATTTTCTTTATTCAAAGAAGAAAAATTACAAAATTTTGCTTCCCAACACCAAATAACCTGGCACTTTATTCCCCCGTATGCTCCAAATTTTGGGGGACTCCGGGAAGCGTCGATAAAATTAGCCAAACATCATTTGGTAAAAATCACACAAGGCGCAATTTTAAATTTTGAGGAACTGTCCACTCTTCTATGTCAAATAGAGGCTGTTATAAATTCGCGGCCTCTAACACCATTGTCCAATGCTCCTAATGATATCGCAGCTTTAACACCAGGACATTTCTTGATTGAAACTGCATTATTAGAATTGCCAGAACTGCCATTAACAAACAATTCTCTTAGTCTTTCTTCTAGGTATAAGCTCTTATTGCAGATGAAGGAAACGTTTTGGAAGAGGTGGAAAGCACAATACCTGCCAACATTGCTGTATAGATCCAAAAGAACCAACAACCACCGTCACAACTTTTCTCCAGGGGAACTCGTCATCCTGAAAAATAAAGTATCACCTCCACTCCATTGGGATCTCGCCAGAATCATCAAGTTGATTCCCGGACCTGACGGAATCGCCAGGGTCCTGCAACTTAAGACCTCTTCTGCTGGAACTCTGATTCGACCGGTTACGCAGGTGATCCCTTTTCCAAGTATTTCGACTCCTGCTCCGGTGCCTTCCCGCCCCGCCCAGCCTGTTGATTCATGGGAAGCGGTAAAGGCGACAGCCGATCAGAAGTAGACAGTCATGTGACCAGAAAGTGAAACAAAACTCATTCTTTTTCTTTTTTTTATTATTTGATGCTGTTTTTCTCTCTGAACTATTGGAAAAAACTGAAGTAACTTTATTCTTGAATTGACATTCTAATATTCAGGCTGCATTCGTACAGCCAAGTAATCCATTAATTGTTATATTATTAAAACAATAAGTATTCTTCTGTTTATTCTTTATAACTCATTCAAGGCATAAAAAAAATGCCTTTATACGTATTCTGAATGTTTAAACCTGTGCTAAAGTTTGTGAAAGATTCTGTTTTTATTCATAAAATTCTGAAAGAAAGTCTCTGATTAAAAACAACTATAGTAAGCAATCGGATTTCATCTTTATTGACTTGTATGGCCTAAAATGTTTTTTTCAAGCGACTACAGGAAATGCAGGAGAGAGGTGAGTTAGCTTTCTTAATATTATGCATGCTAAAACTTAGTTTCGTTTGAGTAAAATGTTTTTGATGCAGGTCAATTCTTTATGCATGAGTCTAGTTATAATTAATCAACCGAATGCTCTAAAAAAAGGGGGAAATGGTAGGGGGCTTTATCAATATTTATTTCCAAACAGCGATTACTGTATTGCCATTGGTTATTGTTTGAATCAAAATAAAAATGTGAGTAAAAAGGCTTATAGTTTACCTTTTATTTTGAGAGAACTGAAAGCGAGTTCATTCTATCTCTCATAACTTTTTGAATTTACATGATGTATATGTTTGGGGTTTCATATAAGTTGCTCAGTACTTTTGGATATTAAATTATGCAAATGAGTTTTTCTTTAAAAGCTAGCGCATGCGTTGTTAAAAATTATTTATAAATAATCTCTAAAAAATAAATTGGACATTTGTTAATTATATTGAAAACACTGTAAAAACACGTAAAATTAAATTTTATTTAAAAAAATGTTAAAAATTTTATCCGAAGCTTTTCGCTTTTAAATAGTAAAGCATTATCAGGGATTTTTTATTACTCTTTTCCAATGAGCAGTTTTTTTAACTATTTTTTCTTTCACACTTAACAGTTAAGACAAATTCCCATCGAAAACAACAACGAACTTTTCTATTATATTGGACAAACTAAGAGGACTTTAAACAAAAGAACACAAGAACATATGCGTAATATCAAAGAAGGAAATAGTTCTACTCTGGTAGACTTCATTTACACCAACCCAAACGCTAACCCTATATGAGATAGAGCCAAAATTATTACAGCACAACCAAGAACTTTACATTTCCGAAGCCATTAATATAATTAATTGCAAAAATACAATAAATTCTAAAGGTGGCGCAATTTTGCCAATAATTTGGCACAATATAATAAATAGTTAATAGTTTATTTCTACCAGTTATGTATGGTTTTTCTGCTACAATGGCCTCTTGTAATTTTTCAACAATTCCAGCTTCTCTTATTTTTCTTAGCTCCTTGATCCAACCTTCACCGGACTTCAAATTGACTTTGCTGCTATTCACTTTATTAAAAGACTTAACTATTGATTGCTAAAGAAAAAATATTTAAAAAACTGCTCATTGGAAAAGAGTAATAAAAAAGTCCCTGATGATGCTTTACTATTTAAAAGCGGAAAGCTTCGGATAAAATTTTTAACTTTAAAAAAAAATTTAATTTTACGTGTTTTTAAAGTGTTTTCAATATAATAAAAAAAAATTATTTAGTAAAAATGCTTACATTTTGTAAGATATTTAACATTTTTGTATTCTAATTGCAAAATGTCATGCCAAAATGCCTTTGCACTGGGTGTAATACCCTACGTGTTATAATTTAAAAAGTTAAAAAAAAAAAAAAAAATCATTAAGTATATATCTGTACTGATAAGTATAAAGGATTTAAGTCCAAAAATGTCGATTTTGAGTTAAGTACATAGTCAGACTCAGAAAAAAATTCTCTATCGATTGGTATAAAGGATTTAAATCAATGTCATTTAGTCTTTGAGAAAATCCATTGGTAAAAAAAGATTCAAGTCAGAAATTTAGCATTAATCTTTGGTATAAAATATTTAATTCAATTTTTTCCCTTTATTAAATGAAGATTGACAATCACTGAATGGTATAAAGCTTATAAACCAACATAATTCCTTTTTCCTAATCGATTCTGCTCATTAATTTTTAGTTAGTTTAACTTTATTTTTCGTCTCCTGAAAAATCAAGAATATGGACTTAAATCCTTTATACTTATCAGTACAGATATATCCATGAATATATGTGGTAGCTTCATAAAAATTTATACGGATAATGAGAAAATTTTTCTTAATCACAGGCTCCAGCCTAAAGACATCTAAAAACATTACTTTTTACAGGGTGATCCAAAATATTTTGATATTTTTTTAATTTTTTACAGGTCCCCTTTTCCTCTCCAGGACACAGCTTTTGCTGAAATGTATGAGGTACAACATGTTCTTTATAATACCAAAGTTCCAAGATGATTCCTAAAAAACTTTTCTAGATATTTGAAAAAACTTCTAAATTCGAAAGGGTCCAAATACTTATTGGTAGATAATGTATTTGTTATTTACAAAAATGTTAAAGAAAATAATTTGCTAGTAGTAATGATATGAATTTTATATTTATGTTGATTCAACGATTTACCCATATTTGGTATTGTTGAAATAAAAATATGCAGGATAAAATGGAGTTGCATTCCATTTAAATATTGCTGAAATTGATTACATCAAATTACTTGAAATCTTGCTCGCAAGAAGCATATACAGGGTGACAAGAAATAACTTGGACACACGTGACACATTATAACTTTAATGCTAATGAAAATATTACAACCAAACTTCAATAAATATGAATACATTATTTTGTCTATTATATTTACAAATTTTCAAAATGGCTACCTTTAGGCTTAATACAGAGCTTTAAATGTGTCACAAAATTTTCGGCTATGGGCCGCAACTCACTTACTGATATTTTATCCCATTCCTTGCATAAGAATTCTTTTAGGGAGGCCAAAGTTTTATGAGGTTTAGTACACACATTTGTCTCCAAGAGGGACCAAACAGAATAATCCATTGGGCTCAAATCTGGGGAATACGGTGGCCACTCTTGAGCTCCAACGAAGTCAGGAAAATTTGTCTTGCACCAATTTTGAGTGCCTTTAGCTCTGTGTGCAGGTGCGGAATCCTGTTGGAAGGTCCATCTTTTGTTTTCAAAGAACTTTTGCGACCAAAGTAAGACAACATCTTCCAAAATGAGTTTGCGATAGTGGTAGTTACAGATATTTGGTTTGAAACTTCGTCCAAGTTATTTCTTGTCACCCTGTACTTTTGTAAATTCTTAAAAAAGGTAATTGGTTATTTAAATGTATAAATCAGTTTCATTCTTTTTTCAATAACTTCATACACTTTAGAAAATTAGTTCAGGATACAGTATGTGTATTCTTTTCCATACTTCATTTATACACACATAAGGATCGCACTTTAGCAAAACGATATGTTAATTAAATATGTGGATTTTTTTTTTTTTTTTTTTTTTTTTTTTTTTTTTACCATTTCATTAAAACTAAAACGCATTCAAATAATTTTAGTCCATAGATCATTATGCATAAGTGTTTCACATTGTATCCATGTAAAATAACTATTCATATTCCCACACACATGAAAGGGTTATTGCAATAATCCTAAAACATACCTACAAGGTTTGGTCTTAATCGAATCAATAGAGTAAAAAATAATGTTTTCATGCTAACAAACACCAAATAACTTGGGTGCATATATCATAATGTATAATAACTATTCTTTTTGTACCTGTTAATAAACTATAAGTCGTACTCTCTTGAAAGTCTAATCGACGGTGACTTTTAACATACCTGTTAAATTTGAGCTCAATCAAATAACACGATTAGACAGCTTCGTGTTCAATCACGTATGTACACACGCATGCATGCATACATACTTACTCACATCAGTACAAAATAAAACTGGATTCAGGAAACTTCGAAATGTATAGATACATTAAAACCTCATAATCGGATTTTTCATTATTACAATACTTTCCTCACTAAGTATACGTGCAAAGTAAAAAGAAAAGAAAATATTTATTTTTAATTAAATTTTTTAGGATATAATATATATATATATATATTATTTTAGTTTAAAATAAACATTTCTTTTTTTTTTTTTTTTTTTTTTTTTTAGCACGTTCCCTAAAACAATACAACAATTTCACTTCAGTAAACATAATCGATTAATCTTCATTGCATTCAAATTTCCTGCAACTAAAAACCCAATATTACGAGATGACGAACGGATTAATCAAAGAATATAATAATTCGACGAATTCTGAAATTACATTTAAAGCTAAAATCGAAAGCCAAATGAAAAGCAATTTCTCGTACTGAAAATGAAATGCAAAATTTTTTGAAAATATATATCGATATTCTCTTTAGATAAAACTCAAGTACACAGCTAAATTATTATACGAAACATAATTTAAATCAACAAAGTGAAAATGAAAAAAAAAAGTTACCAGAGGTATTTAGTTACCAGAGGTAGTCGTAGTTTAATTATAAAATTTATTTGATCTTACATTCCAGAACTGCAAATAAAAGTTCATCGATCAAATTAAATGGCAAAAGTAAAATTACATTTTTAACACGTCTTTTTAAAAATGTGAGTCGGAGATGAATTGTAACAGGAAATTAATTGTCCTGAGAGAACAGATTTCTTTATACGGGTAGAATGATTAACTAGCATTTTTCGATCATTTTCGTTGGCTTTTAATTTATTCTTCATTTAATAAATTGAAGAAAATAAATAGGTAGTGATGTTGATATAGCATTCGACTTTAAGTATAGTATTATAGTTTGCATATTCTGCATTTTTGAATTAAAATTAATAATCAGGTGTGACATTCGCACGAGTTACGCGCTTAAACTGTATTTCAATACTATAGAAGATTAAGGACAAGTCTATATATAAACGTGCTTTAAAAAAACACTTTTTTTTTAAACTTTAGTTTTGTTCTGTGTACGTTGACGAAAGAAATTTGTTCATTCTCGCTTTCTGCATTAGTAGAAAAAAAAAAAAAAAAAAAAAAAAAAAAAGAAGAAGAAGAAAAGAAGACCATCCATACACTTTAAGAAATTGAGATTTTTGGCATGAACGTTTTATACAACATACGGACCTTCATATGAAATGACATACCTGTCACAAAATTTAAATGTTTATTTTAGAAGTTTATATAGTACAATTGTTTTGTTAATGCTATGAAATATAACATACAAAGCAAAGGAGTTATATTATAGCAATAGCAAACAATTCAACTATTTAATTCAATAACATTAATTCTTAAAAATTTATGACCCGTATGACGTTTTATGGAATTGTTCTTATATATTTATTACTTATTTAAAATATTAAATAAAGTAAATAATTATTAATGATCACACAGCTTTTGTATAAAGGCATGTTCCATAATTTGTTTATTATGGATTGCTGACATAAAATTAAAAAAGGAACAGAGCAAAATAGACCTGAAGTCGATTAAAATATCTCTAAAAATGGGCATTTAATTTATAAAAAATATGTACTTTTGTTTATTTTAAGAAGGCTAGCTGGCTATTTCATCATTTTAGGCAATTTCATAATTTTTTAGATATCAGCATAAAACAGAGCTGCCAACCTAATCCGGCAAACTGTTAGTACCGCCCATTTTTCTACACCACTTAATTTTTAGAGCATTTGTTTTCTTAATTCATCGTAAATATATTTGAAGAGAATTACTCTAAAAATTAAGTGGTGTAGAAAAATGGGCGATACCAACAATTTGCCGGTTTAGGTTTGCAGCTCTGGTATAAAATAATGGAATTTATAGAACGGAAATATGTGTAAGAATCGTCCAATACGGTACATGTATAGACCGTAATATTATTTTCATTCTTTCGTTAAAAAGGGAATTTTCCGTAGTTATTTCGGAAAAATTCCGTTGAAAAAATTTACAATTTAAGTTGTCGGATTTTGTTCTTTAAACACGAAAAAATTGTAATTTTCCGTTAATTAATCATAGAAAATCCCATTCTTCTTCTTCTTATTATTATTATTATTTACAGTACAGAAAAAGAAATTATTGACAAAATATACTAGATTTTCATGCACTAAAATTATCTTCCCTCAACCTCAATTGTAAACGTTTATTTATTTTTTTACAAATTTCAGAGCAAAAATTTAGTTCTTATAAAATATTTTCATTAATTTCACAAGCACTTTGTTTTTCTGAAGTTTCTGATTGACTCTTTCTTTAATGGTTTCTAAAAATAATGTTTTGCGAACCTAAGAATCGATTTTCAAGTTAAGAAATTTACTCTGTAGTTCTAGAATTAATTTTACTTGTTTAAAAATACGCTTCTATTAGTTATATCAATACTCAAAAGATGTTTGTCTTAAAAAAAATATATATATATATATCTGCAAAGATATTAATATTATTCCAATCAATTTTATTAATTTATGAATGAATTAGATAGATGTAATTTTTATTACATGTATTGCATGGGACGGTTAACAAAGCCAGTATCACTAAAAATCTTTTAATGAGTAACTTAATAAGGTTCTTTGCATGAATCTTTTTTTTTTTTTTTTTTTTTTGTACTAAATTTAATTTTTAGTTAATTTATCCCTGCTCAATAAAAAAATAAAAAATTGTTATGTAAAGAAACAAAGTAAATTTTTAACTAACGAGTTAAATTATGTATTTCTTTATAATTTAAAAACGTTAGCTCACATAAATTTAAAAAAAAGCTTTCTCAAGCAGCAATTAAGAAAATTAATGGGTCAATATTTTAAATTTTGAAATAAAATATACTTAAAAGTTAATTATGCATTACGTTATGCTGAAATATTTATTTCTTAATGTTATTCAGTAATTTTTTTTTCCACCCGTGAATCCAATAGTTTCTTTATTAAGCAAAAATAAAAATAAAAATAAATAAGTCATATTTTTAAAAATATAGCCCCGTTGAAGCTATACATTAAAATTTACAAGAGAACAAATAAATATCTAAAAAATATTTTTAGTTTATTTATTTATTTTAAAGTATACTTTATTGACACACATATCGTAATTCTATTATTGTTTAATTTTGCTATTTTGACAAGATTGCACTAAATATTATTTGAAAGATGTACAACACAGTGGACAATGTCGGATATTGTAGAATAGACTTAGTTACCTACTGAATGACTTACAATTGAAGAAAATCGAAGGAAAAATCTAAGGGGGTTGACATTCTTCAAGCACAAAATAATGCCAGTTTCAGATATTCCTTAGAGATAACTAGAAAGTTCGATTTTTCATTGAACTCGAATTTCGCAGATATGTTATAGATCACCGTCGCACTAATTGTATGAAATTAGTTGTCTGTCCTATTACCCTAGGGCAAAAACATATTTACTTTAAACTGTCGTGCTTCTTTCTAAAACTTTTATATACTTAAAAATCTATAAATCTTCCTTTATCTCTCAAAATTTTAAAAAACAACAACAACAAAAAAAAAAAAAAAAAAAAAAAAAATCTCGAAATTTGTGGATTTTTTTTTTTATTATTATTACAAAACGTATTTTTTTGTCATTACAGAGGATTTCTGGCAACAAAGTTGCATTTTTTTTTTAACAGTGTATATATTATCTTTTCGACAAATAGACTAACGACGATTGTGAATAATTTGCACTGAAGTTAATTTAAAAAAATAAATAAACTTAAATTGCATGTCATTACTCGAATTCTGTTATTTTGATAAAAACACACTTAAATTTTAAATAATCTTTTCTTCTCCATTGGCTATTTATCACGATTTTTTGTCGGAGATTTTATTTTGGCGAATAAGGCGAACTTGAAAATAGTTTCATTTGAAAACACCGAGCGCACTAGGCGGGCAAATACTGATTAGTAATGTAGTAAAATGCAAAACTACTGAGGGAGTTGAAGTTCTTTTGTTGAGAAAAGATTTATAAATTTTGATTTAACACATTATTTTCAGAATTATTTCTTTTTCTTTCTTTCTTTTCCTTTTCATTTTCAACATTTTTTTTTTTTTAATAAGTAATTTTTACACCATAATAAACGTTTTAATGCCCACGGCACCCTCATTTTTTCTTACCCTGTATAACCCGTACTTTTTTTTTTCTTTCTTTATTTAAAGGACGAGAAAGAATGGAGCAAAAGTTGAAGCATGGAGACTTAGACTTCCGAATACAATTCTAATTGTCCTATTTATTTCGCAGTGTAAACCTATTATTTCGCTTTTTTTTTTTCTTTTTTTCTTTTTTTCTTTTTTCATGAATATCTCCACAACTTTTAAAACGTTTAACTCTGTACATTAGAAAAATTAAATTTATCTTCCGGGAAATAAAAAAAAAAAAAAAAAAAAAAAAAAACTTTGAAGCGATATATTAAATTTGGCGACATACGACATTATCCAACGTAACCAACATTTAACTGAGGCACTTAATAACCTATCCTACACTTTTTAATTTTCGTCACGATATAATTTATTTCATCCATTTTTAATTCTCTAGTGCATAAATAAAATACATAAAAAATATTTTTTTTTTTCAAAAATAAAAATTATTCACAATTTTTGAAGTAAATAAAAAAAAAAAAGCTAATAATAAATGCAAATTTTAAAACCAGTATAAAGCTACTCACATAAGAAACTAATCATTTAAACTACCTCGCTACTTAAACTCCTACACTCTTTCACACCTGGGATACAAACCACTCTCAAATTTTTAAATTAATTTTCCAAAAACTACATCTACCTATGACGATCCATCAGACTGTGTTAATTAAATGTACTCCTTCTTTTAATTCATCACTTTAAAACGTTCCTCTGGAAAAAAGAAAAAAAAAAAAAAAAAAAAAAGGAAAAATTCTGGAAAATTAATTTTCCCATTCATAGTATTAGCCTTTTAGCTCTTAAATTTTTTACCTTTTTTTTTTTTAATCTCTTTTTATTCACATACGTTCTTTTTCCGTCGTGAATACGTTTTCATGCTTTTAACTGAGGTGTGAACTTAACGTGGAAAAGTGGAGGAAAGACAAGTTGCAGCTTGTTGAAGTGGAACGACGCTCGTCACGTTTGCCGGTTGATTTATGAGTTTTCTGTTTGGAATGAATTTTAATGTAAGTTGCGACACTTTCCGTAGCAGTAATTCACAGTAGAAGCACTATGTGAAATTAAAACCGAAAGTGAAATTGAAGAATGAAATTAATTGTGATGGAAATACACTTTTATTTTAGTATTTTTTAACGGGGAGAAAAAGTGAATTATTTCTTTATTTATGATGAGTAAAATTTGAAAATAACCAATAACTAGTATGTTGTGGCCACCACAAGACTTTCTTCTATATTTTCCTATACATATTCAATCAGTAACAATATTTAAAAAAAAAAAAGATTTTTTTTTCCTTTTTTTTTTTTTTTTTTTTTTTGTTAAAATTAATACATATTCAATCACTAACAATATTAAAAAAAAAAAAAAAAAAAAAAGAATTTTTTTCTAAGTTTTTTTTTTTTTTTTTTTTGGTTAAAAGTAAAAAAAATCGATAACTTTGTTTTAAATTATCACAGATTTATAGTTCAACCATTCGTTTTAAAGGTATTGACGAGATCTTTCGAATGATACCCATCTTCAAAATTTAACCCCCCCGGGGGTTACTTCCCCCCCAGGGGGGAACCGATGCCCCCCCATGCACAATTTTTTTTTCCTAGTTAACTACTACTATCATCAATAATTCAAATTCATTTTACAATCACAAGTTTAAAATAACTCTCATTATGCCCATTTATACGGAATTTTGTCCTATGCTGCCATGTTAAAAATTTGCATAAAATGCGATTACAGCGCCACCTGTTGAGCTATTGATCCCCAAATCTAATGGGCACCAGTTCATGTCAGGGTGCAACTAAATACCAAGTTTGGTTAAATTTCATTCATATGTTCGTGAGATACAGCGTCCACAAAAAAATGATACAGACACACAGACAGACAGACAGACACACAGACAGACAGACACACAGACAGACAGACACACAGACAGACATTTTCTAAAAACTACCAATTCGTGTTCAGGACATCCCAAAACGTGTAGATCCGTCAAAAAACGGAGGTCGAAAATTTTCGCGAATCCAATACTTTCTCTATATTACATATAGAAGAAAGTAATAAAGAGAGAAATTTATTATTTTTAGTATATTATTGTGGCAAAAAATTATGATAATTTTTTTATATGGATAGATAGATAGATAAATAACCATATTGTATCGACAGCCCTTTTTTACTGTTTAATTGCTACACTATCAAAGCATGTAACAAAATAAATAATCTGGTGTGTCACTCACACGACTTTCTCTTACCCTACATTTCAATGGTATAAATATAAATTGCATAATAAGTTATAAGATCAGTAGCGTAAGATATTAAAGTTCAAGTTACTTTTAAAATAATCTAAAATAGGCTCAGAAACAGTTTATTTGATATGTAATTATGTGTGAGTTCAATTATAGTGCATACAATTGTTTTTTTTTAAACCAAAGTTTTATTAATTTGCCTTGAAATTCACCAATCTTGATTAAATTTTTAAGTGGAAACCTAATATGGACTATAAAATACCAAATTTAAATTTCTTGCAGTTAATTGTTTGTAAGTTACGCTGATAATAGAAATAGATACAGATCGATCACTAAAAATCGGACTTTCGTAATCAGAAAACCTCAAAACGTTATATTATACAAAAAACAGAGTTGAAAATTCAAAAAATACTTTGTTTACAGCATACATAGGAAAAATTAATTTTGCTTCCCGAGAAATGTTCGTCGATATAGTAAAATGTAGAAAAGCACTTCCATGAATTACATTAAATAGAAAAGAAAATTTTGCTTATTTTTAGGTTCCCCTGTATATTTTCTATAAACAATATGCGCTATAAACAATACTGTGTTCTTAAAATTATTCTTACTTTAAAAGCATCCAACACAGAAGAATTGCAATTCCAGCAATTTCCAAGTATAGCCGAAATATATGCAAATACTTAGCAGGGTGGGTAGCTCTGTAAATACATGATGAATGATTTCCATACAACAATCTACGCAAAACATGCTCTTATGCATATAAAAATTTTTGTTCATTCCGTTTTGTTTAAGCTAATCTTTTATTGTTAATGTTATAAATACTTTTTATAAGCTCTAGTAACTTGTACTATATATAATGTGTACATCAACCATAATTGATAATAGTACTTTTTTACATTAAAACAAAACACTGTTTCTAGTTCATAAATAATAAGCATTCAATTTTTTTTTTTTTTTTTTAATGAACATAAAAGTATTATTTAAATGCGCACAATTTCCAAATTTTTATTACTTGCCACTATTTCTATATTCTTTGTATTTTATTTGGCAAGCATAACAATTTTATAAATATGCCTCTCTCCCCTCCCCCCTCTCTCTTTTTCAACCGAAAAAAAAAAAAAAAAAAGTCAGAAGATTTCAAAGGAAAATCTTATATATCTGGCGATTTGACAAGACGTGAAAAAGGTTCTTGGATGATTTAAGATTGACAGCAGCTTTAAGAAATTTACATGCCTACTTAATCTCAAATAATGGTAGTATTAAGTAAACTCTTGTAAAATACTGCCAGATACTCTGTCTTAAAACAAAAGAAAAATATTTTAGATTGGAGTAATAAGTAATATTCTTTAAATACCCTTACTTTTGCAGTATTTTTATTTATTTATTCCTTTGATAGCAATTAAATCAAATGTTAAAGAATTAAACATTTAAACAATAATAATGAATGAAATCAAATAAAAATTACTAACTTATTCTATTATTACAAAATTATCTATTATAATTATCTATTTATTCTCTTTTTATTATACTAAATTTTTATTCATCTGTTAACCGAAAGATTAGCGCTCTAGCCTTTAGTTGCTAGATGCTGGGTTCGAATTCAAGATCTGTAATGAATGTTAGCGGTGTTTTGGAATCTACTTTAAGCCATAAAATGACTTTAGTCATAATGTCAACTACTTTATAACCAAAATGTGGGGGGAAAAAATGATAGCAGAAAGCATTTCGAATACGAAGGGTGATTTTGAAGTATATAAACTTTTTTTTTTTTTTTTTTTAAAGGGAAATCAGTAATATAGCTATGCTAAAGTAATGGAAAATAAGAAATATTTAGGATCACGATACTAAAATGATCAGATTAATTGTCGACCAGTTTCAGACTTCAGTTGTTGCGTAAGAAAATTTATAAATTAATAATTATTTAATGAAATAATGAGTTTAAATTTGCTGTTTTATTTTAAACTTTTGCGAGTATTGGGCACATTCCGACAAACAATTCACTTAAGCTATTCTTACCCCACAGTTACTTTGCCATTTATCGAATTTTTATTTTATCTTGCCTATATATATATATATACCGGGTGATTCAAAATAGATGTTACAGCAATTATCTCGTAAACTAAGAAAGATAGAAACAAACTTCCAATTACAAAATTAGAGCAAATTAAGAGTAGATTTCAGATATGGCATTTTTTTGTCAAAGGGGCTGTATACATATTAAATACGAAATTTAATTTTTATACGGCCCCTCCTATCGTATGACTTATATTTAGAAAAATATTCCCCTCGCTCTAACAAGCAAAATAAAAAAAAAATCATCTCTCTAAGTCAAAATCTCGCTGAGTTATTGCAATTTGAAAATGATGACTTACACCACTTTTTTTTCAATTTTGGCATCTATTTTTCGACGCCAACGGGCTGACTTTAGGGGGTTATCTATGAGTTGAGAAAAATTAAAAAAAGATCCTTTATTTTAAAATAGCAACTAAAATCGTTCAAACACGTGAAATCAACAATTTTAAGAATTTAATGCAAATTTACATTATTTCGTATTGTTAAAAAATTTAATAGTTAAATTTCTTAGGGGTCACCTGCAAATTAAAACACGTTAAGAGAGAGAAAAAACTAAAAGACTAGCAAAACCGTGTGAAATTTTTGCGCTTTATTTTTACCACTTTCCATCATGGTTGATAAATTTAATGACTTCGGTTCTTTAACAATTCCAGCAAGATTGAAAAGTGTTAATGGTGTTAATGACTTCGATTTGTCTGTCTGTCCATCCGTCCTCCTGTGTGTCTGCGCTCTAACTCCCGTGAATATTCATAGAATTTCCTGAAACTGATATATGTTATTTGAGTTCACTATTGGATCTTCCTTATTGAAAATGGAGTGAATACATCTGCTAGCTTGTGCACAGGGACACCCGAAAGTATTCCAAAGCATTGTGTTCTATGAGAGGTATTTTTATAAACCATATTTTAATACCTTTAACTTACGCATATATTAATAAAATTGAAATACGTTATTATAGTTTTCTATCGGATATTTTCTATAGAAAATGGAGTAAACACCATCACTGGTTTGTATAAAGGGACACCCGAAAGCATTCCAAAGCATTGCGTTCTATGTGAAGATATTTCTAGAAACCAAAATTTAATTACTTTGCATAAATATTAATGAAATTGAAGTATGTTATTCATATGCACAAAAGAATGCTTTCTATACTGTACAGTACGATTAACATTAGATTTACAGGGCACGCAAAAATATTCAGTTACGTTAAGGGTTATTATTGGACATTTTCTGGAATTGTATTTTCGTTTACATTAAACATTTTCTAACAATTTTTAACTGCGAATAGGATTTCAATTTGCTTTTTTTTTTTTTTTTTTTTTTTTTGGTCTGACTGTCTATTTGTCCGTCTGCCCGCCCCCAGCGTCTGTAAATATTTTCAGAAATGATATATGTTATTCAGGTTTACTATATGATATTCCCTATTTAAAATGACATTAATTAATTCTTTACAATTGGTGTATGTACAGAAACGCACAAAAAATGCCAATGTATTGCGTTTTGGGACAGATATTCTTATGAATTACATTTAAATAACTTTATACTGTAAAACTCATAAGGAAATTCATATTTATTGTTAATATTCTAAAATAATGTTTTGTATAGAGTATGATATGGTATAGATGTATAATTCTATGCCAGGGGGTTACCGCCCTTCTCAACCCCCGTTTAATTATAGTGCCTATACTTATCAAAACAAAAATCAAGTGTGTTACCAATTTCCTTGAAACTTGCAAACCTTCATCAACTTTTCAAGTGGCAACTAGATATGGCATCCAAAGTACCAAATTCGCCTTTCCTGTACTTATTAGTTTCTCATACCCATAAGGTAGAGAAAGTATTGTTTTTGCGCCAAATTTTCGAAAGTGAGTTTTTGTTATATTTAGACGTTTTGAGGTTCCCTGAATATGAAATTCGTGTTTTTAGCGGTTGGTCTGTATGTGTGTCTGTCTGTTATCAGTTTATCTCAAGAACAAATTGCAGCAGACATTCTAAACTTGGTATTTTAAATATGTATCATATAGGAATGCTACACTAAGCTTTTCATTGAGATGAAGCAAATGGTTCGTGTACAGAGACACTCAAGAATATTCAAATACATTACGTCTATGGGGGAAATTGCAGGTAAGTAGAGTTTAACACCTATAGGCTGCACTAAACCAAATGAAATGAATATATATTTTTTATATGCATAAAAACATGCCTCATGCAGAATATGGCAGGGAAATCATTCACTGTTCATTTACAGGGCTACACAAAATAACTAGATTACAATGCGACAATAGCTGAAAATTGATGGAAGTGCATTTTAGGTTGTGCCGTATATTATTACTATAGGTTTATATTTAGGTGCACTTTGTGGTTTGTACATATTTTTCAAAAGATATACAGGGTTGCAAATATTTAACGGCCCTCTTCACTTACCGTCGCTCGAAGCCCGAGCCAATGTAATTCTATGGGGAAATTTTCTTTACAAATAACTTATTAACTAATACATATTTTTAAATTCTGTTTTCACATTCAGAAAATTCCCAACTGTTAAATTGTCGGACCTTTTTTAAAAATGTATTTTTTTAATTTTTAATATTTTATTTTGAAATTGCAAAATTAAAAATTTTACATATTGAAAATTCGTATTTTACAGCTTCAAAATAAAATATAAAAAATTAAAAAAACAATTTTTTAAAAAAGGTCCGTCAATTTAACAGCTGGGAATTTTTAAAATGTGAAAACGAATTTAAAAATATGTATTAGTTAATAAGTTATTTGTAAAGAAAGATTTCCCATAGAATAACATTAGCTTCGGCTTCCGGCGGCGGTGAGTGAAGAGGGACCTTAAGCTATAATATTCTTTTTTATTGTTAGTGAAAGCGCTTTACTATAATATTTTACCATGTCCAGGAAAGCTGCTCAGGAATGAAAATGAATTCCTCATAGACATATGATAAATATGTATGTTTTTAAGCTAAATATGCATCGCTTGTGTTTTGTGTATTTACACGCTTTAAGGCTTCCTTATTACCAAAGCCATATTTTTTAATGTTTGATTATTGCCTGCGTCGAAAAATTTCAGGAAACGAATAATTTCCGGAGATCCCCCCTCACACAGAACTAATTATCATTAAAACTCTTCCGAAGCCTAATTTGAATTATTTTAACGTAGGTTTACATAACAGTACTCTTTATGTTACCTCTTAATTTCCAACCTGTATTTATGGTATTAAATTTCAGGGTAATAGAACGTCGTGTGAGTGGCACACCAGATTATTTGTTGTTAAATTATGCTGATAATTCATATATATACAGATCAACGAATAAAAATTTACCTTTCGTATTCAGGAGACCTCAAAATGGGATATCTCTCCAAAAGCTACTTTGTTTACAGTATGGGTATGAGAAATTAATTTTGCGTTCTGTGTCAGCAGTGTTCTTCGAAAAAAAAAAAAAAAAAAAAAAAAAATGCAGCAAACACTTAGACCAATTACATTTAGTAATAATAATAATAATAAATATTTACCTTAATTTTGGGTAGCCCTGTATATTGTCTATAAACTATATACACATGACTTTGTGTACGTAAATTTAGTGTTAAATGTAAAACAAGTAACACAAAATGAAATACACTTCCAGCAATTCCCGAGTATAGCTCCAATATATCGAAATACTCTGGGTAACCCTGTAAATGAATGATGAATGGTTGCTATACCAGAATCTACATAAAACATGCTTTTATGCGTATAAAAAATTTGTTCTTTTCATTTTGTTTAAGGCAGTCTGTACATGTCACACTGTACATTTGAGAAATTTCGCTCACAGACGTAATGTATTTGAATTCTTTTAGATGACCCTGTAAACGAACAATTGTCTGATCGTAACGAATACTTTAGTGTAGCACCGCAATATGATACGGATTTAGAATGTCGAATTGAATTTTCTGCTACTATTTGTTCTTGAGATATTCTAATAATACACAGACACACGCACATACACACACACACACACACAGAGAGAGAGAGAGAGAGAGAGAGAGAGAAACCAACCACTAAAACATGATTTTTGAAGTGCAAATATAACAAAAGGTAATTTTCGGAAATTTGACTCAAAAACAATTCTTTCTCTACACCGTGTATATGAGTAAGAGAATGTATAAAGAAAGAAAAATGAATTTGAAAATTCTCTTTCAGTACATAAATTATTCATAAATTTTATTTGTTAAATTATCAATGAGCATTCTCCTGTGTATTCACTAGGGAAAAGGAGACATAACAGGTTAAAATAGCCGTCTTCCTCTGAATGATTTCTTTTTCTTCTCCCCCCCCAAACGCTTAATCAACGTGTGCCTTATTACAAAAGCAATAGTAATTACAATTTCTCACTTTTGATACAACCCCTTAAGACTTGGCGAAAAATGCTAGAATTTTGAAATTGCAATAACTCAGCGAGATTTTGACTTAGAGAGATAATTTTTTTTTTATTTTGATTGTTAGAGCGAGGAGAATATCTTTCTAAATATAAGTCATATGATAGGAGGGGCCGTATAAAAATTAAATTTCGTATCTAATATGTATACAGCCCCTTGTACAAAAGAATGCCATATCTGAAATCTACTCTTAATTTGCTCTAATTTTGTAATTGGAAGTTTGTTTCTATCTTTCTTAGTTTACGAGATAATCGCTGTAACATCTATTTTGAATCACCCGGTATATAGTAGAGAAAATATTGTTCTGGGGCCAAATTTTCGAAATTGAGTTTTTGTTATAGTTACACGTTTTGTGGTCCGCTGAATCCAAAAATCATGTTTTTAATGATCTGTGAGTCTGTTTGTCTGTCTGTTATCAGCATATCTAAAGAACAAATAATAGCAGGAAGTCCAAACTTGGTATTCTAAATGTGTATCATATATGGGATGGTACACTGAACTTTTCGTTGAAATCAAGGAAATGGTTCGTGTACAGGGACATCCAAGAAAATTCAGATGCATTATGTCTAAGATGTAATCTCTGGTAAACATAGTGTAACATTTATAGGCTGACTTAAACGAAACGGAATGGACAAAATTTATTATATTCATAAGAGCATGTTTAGTGTAGATTGTGGTATGGAAATTGTTCATTATTCGTTTACAGGGCTACCCAAAGTATTTGGATATATTGAGGCTATACATTTAAATCGCAGGAATCGTAACTACTTTTGTGTTAAGTTATATTTTCAACTCTTTTTATTATTATTATTATTATTGTATATAATATCACGTTTTGTGGACCCTGATTGCGGTTTATCTGTATGTGTATCTGCCATCAGCAAAACTTAAAAACAAATAACTGCAGGAAATTCAAATTTGGCATTTTGAAATTCGTATTAGGTTAACAATTAAAAATTTGATCAAACCTGACAAATTCGAAGGCAAATAAATAACAGCTATGATTTTTTTTTTTTTTTTTTTTTTTTTTTTTTTTTTTTTTTATAATAGTATGGATTGAAATTGAACGGGGGTTTGAGGGGGCCGGTAGTCCCCCTTAAGCAGAATTACATTTCAAATAAAACTGTTCCTAATTCTATTTTAGATTATTTTAAAAGTATATTGAACTTCATTATCTTGATCTTAAAACTTAATATGCAATCTATCATTATAGTATTGAAATGCATGGTAAGAGAATGTCGTATGAGTGACACATCAGATCATTTTAAAATTAAAGGGGTGTTTTTTAATTTAATCAAATTATTTAAACCAGCTACAAGTTTGAGTAAAACGTTTCATATACGCAATTTTAAGATAACAATATTAATAATCAAAATTTTATGACTAATAATCTACCAAAGTCATTTTTCTATACAAAATTAAGTAAATACACAATATAAGAAAGCCATTATTTTAAATGAAATAAGTTATATCTAGATAAAATATTTTGAATTAATTTTTAAAAAGTTTGCTAAAATTCAGTATTTGCCATTAAGCAATTTACTGTTGTACAAGTGAATGATTACACTAGGAATATATTTTACTAATTATATTATTTATTTATTCGTATAATATTATTTATTTATTTCTAAAATATAAATACATTTTTTTTTTTTTTCAAAAATAAAATACAGTTTTAAAAAATCTACATTCTTTGAAAAATATAGATTTTTAAACTTTTCGTAACAAAGTTGTATTAAATAGAATTAAAATCTTCTTAGAAATATTTTTATGTTATATTTTACACAGTTTCGCGTTGTCTCCTTAACTTCGCAGCTAATCATCCATAAGATTGGCATAATCTTGTTAAGTGTTCTACTGCAGCTCACTTCTTGTCACAAGGCATATTAAAAAAGAAAATGTCTAAAGAGTTGAGAAGATAAACAATTTTTTATCAACTTTATTCAGAAAGCCTTCAAATTTCATATCAACTATTATCTAAGCATTTTTTAAAGCTTAAATATAAAAATATATACATTTTGTGAACAAATATAACGTTTCTCTACACTTTGGTTATTATTATTATTTTTTTTTTATGTGGATATTTATAAATGCAATGGAGTTTTAAAATCTTCCAAGGAAGTGTAAAAGAAAGATTGAGAAAAGATTCGTTTTTCAAGTAAATAAGGCTTTGAAAAGAATTTATAGCAGAATATTTAGTGATTTTTGCAAGAAGCATTATATGTATATATTATTTTTATTATTATATTACAACATTCTCAAAGAAAATTAATAATTTAAATGTGTTTTAAAGTAAAATAAGTCAAGCTTTCTTTTAGCATATGTAAACTGTTCGATAGCCATTCTTCTAGTATACTGATAATTTTCTTTTCTTTCTTTTCTTTTTTTTTTTTCAAAATTCCCTTTAACCTGTCCATTATATACAGGGTGATTCGCTACCGTTGCGACAAACTCACAGGAAATGTAGGTGGCACAAAGACGATTCGGAATCTCGTAACAATGCAGGGTCGGAACAGTGTTACCCGATTGCGCGACTTTTTTATTCAACAGTCACCAATAATTTTGAGAAGTAATATTTCATGTACACAATCGACGAGTAATCGTCTGTTATGTGTATCAAACATCACTTCTCAAAATTATTGGTAACTAATAAATTAAAAAGTCGCGCAATCTGGCAGCACTGTGTCGGAAATGCAATCTTTACAAGATAGGGGAAGGGATTGTTAGGGCATGTAGTTATTAGGAAACTCATAACTTATTTTAAACTTTTGGCCATTAAATGTCATTTTGCGATCTCTTATTCATTCGTAATTTCCCTCCAAGAAATTTTGCAATTTTTTCCTGTGATAGCCTTTAACCGACAAACTCTCGTGTTCATAAAATCTATGGTATTTGACCACGCCCCTGTTTTTTGTTTTCTTCATATTTTAGAAAAGTAGAAATCACCTGTCACCAACAAGCTATTTAAAATGTATTAAAAAATATCAGATAAATGAAAATGCGTATCATTATATGCTTAGCACAAGTGTCATGAATTCAATAAAAGTTGGAACCATTTGGGTGTGTGGTGTGTCTTAAAACAATAATAAAAGCAAAGCTGCCAAGTTTTTTAATTTATTCCGGAATGTTCTTAGCCCCGCCCTTTTTTTTGCACCGTAATCTTTATAGAAAAATTTTCTTTATATATAATTACGATTAAATATTAAGAAAATTACTCTAAAATTATTACGGTGTGAAAGAGGGGCGGGACTAAAAACATTCCGGAATAAATTAAAACACTTGGCAGCTATGTAAAAGGACTAAAAAAATCCCCTATTTTGTTAGGATTGCATTTCTGACCCTGCATTGGTATGTAATTCCAAATTGTCTTTGTGTTCCGTACATCTACTGAAAGTTTGTCGCTCCCCTAGCGAATCACCATGCAATAAGGCTTTTTGAACTTTTAAATAATTTATTACTATATTTATATTATTTTAAAGCTGTTATGTGCATTATCTTATATATTTTAGATTAAATAATGAAACACTGCTTGCTATTTATTCAGATAAGATTTAGAACAGAACGGAAATATTTTAAATAATTATATTCAAAAATAATAATAATAATAATAATAATAATAATAATAAGGGGAAAGAAATCTTTGTTTTGTTTAGTTAATAGGAACTTAATTAATGTAGATGTACGTATATTCTATATTCAAAGCGTGTAAGTATTACAAATAAACTCAAACAAGTGACAAAATAAAACATGTCACTTTAAGATGTCATAAAAAATTTTAAAACATTTTTAAAGTTAATAAATTTTTATTCGTAAAAAATGAAAGTTTCATCAATATTTCAATACTTACGAAAAAAAAAAAAAAAAAAAACTCATGTACTTATCGTTATTAATTTTTTATTCAATCTATTTTATTCAACAGCCCATTTCACTTAGCGCTATTTAATGATTTAAACAGATTTAAACACCCGCTACCTTTTTACATTCTTTATTTAAATCTGAGCTATTATATGAAATACTTTCCGCAAAACTAGTCAACCATCCTGATTGATTTGAACATGCTCATGATCAGAGGATTCAATCTTATTCGTGCATGAACTTTATTAAATTAGCATTGGCAGATTTCGAATTCTTTTATAAAAGTTAAATTAGTAAAATTATTGGGTATGGAGTAATGCTTTGAATCGAATATTTATATTTTACCTTTTAAATTGATTAACTTTGAAATTCTAAAAGTGTTGCAAAATATTTTATGTAGCACTTTTTTTTTTTTTTTATGTCAGATTGCTGAATATATAATAATTAAACTAATGTTAGAAAAATTTGTCACAATTATTGAAAAAGCAAGGTTTTTTTAAAATTAATATATATATATATATATATATATACATATATATTTATAACAGAAAAAAATTCCTCAGAAATATTGATTAAAAATGTCGTTAAAATTAAAAAAATATACCAATATGTAAAGAAAATAACCTGATTATAAGGAATTAATATAATTATATTTTAATATTACGCGATGTTGAGGTTGAGTAGTTTTAAAGTCACACAAGAACTTCTCAGTGGGCAATTTGTGACGGTCTGATGTTTACAGTCGGCAGAAAAGATATTCAAGCACACATCCACAATTTATATATATATATATATATATATATAACTAAATATTATTTAGTTTGATCGCTAATTTTTATCATAAATTTACTTCTTTGTAACAGCATAAAGACTAAGATTATGACTCGACAAATATTTACTTCACAAAATACAGGGTGGTCCGAAAAACATGATAGAAAGTATTTTGTTCCTGATTTCAAATGTACTGATATAAGTAGAATTCTTCCATATTGTAATTGCAAATATTGTAATAGCAACGATTATTTATCGTAAAATTATTTTTTGAGGTGCCATTGAGGTACGGAAAATCCTCATCTCAGTGTCATCTCACGACTGTATCCACAAAGGGTCACAGTGTGGTGTGTCATATCGTCGAAGCGGATTAGTGGTCCGATATTCATTGACAGTATGGTCACGGGATTGAAGTATCGAGAGTTTCTAGAGCGTCACTTTGGCCCTGAAGCGGGCTGTCTCAACATGACACGCCACTGGTTCATGCAAGATGGGGCTTGTCCCCATAGAACTGCTGATGTCTTCCTGTGGCTTAAAACGACGTTTAGTGAGCATTTGATTGCATTGGATGCAGAAAAATTCACGGGGCACGAGATAGAGGGATCCCCATACAGTCCAGACCTAAATCCCTGCGACCTCTTCTTATGGGTTTACACCAATGACAGAATCTATAGGAATCCCCTGATTTACTTGAAGGCCAGAAATCGACCATCAGAATTCAGATTGATGCATTTGATTCCGACACAATCCAGCGCTTTATAACATAGTTTCGGAACTGGCTTTATAACACCGTAGTCGGGGACGGTAGATATTTCGACCACCTTGTATATTAAATGTCATTCATATCTTTATTCAATAACATAGGTTTCATGTTCTTGCATATTTTATTTTTTCCACAACGATCGCTTACTTTCTATCATGTTTTTCGGACCACCATGTAGTATTAGGTGTCAATCTTTTAAAAAGGATCTATTGTTAGTGCTTCAATAATTTTGCTGCCGACTGTGCCCTTGAAGGCGATCTGACTATCACAATTTTTAACCTCCATGGATAGGGGTGGCTCCTTAGTTTCGGTAATCTCTAACGAGATATTAATTTTGTATGGATGATATACACATGGCGAACATTGCACACTGTTAAAAATGGTTTCTTAAAAATGAGCAAAATTGTCTCAAAATAGCCCCGAAACAATATAGTATACTTAAATATGGAAACCTATGTACTCATTTTTGAGTGTATTGACATGCTCAAAAGTGGGAATATTTGGATTCTTAGTGGTCAACCCTATTTTTAAGCATGTCAATATACTCAAAAATGAGTACATGGGATTTTCAAATTTAAGTATATACTGTTTCGGAGCTATTTTGAGACAATTTTGCTCATTTTTGAGAAACCATTTTTAACAATGCAGCGATGAGTGATTTTACGCTTACCAACTATCATTAATATGCACGACGGTTTTTGGAACCAGGAATCCTCTGATCATGCGCTCAACGCTGTACTAACCAAGCTACTGGACCAACACCTCCTACAATAATACCTCCAACTAACTGAACTTTACGTCACGAAAAGTCGGTTGATTTCATCCAATCGACACTTCTTATATTATCTATTGGATAATGTGGATTGGATGGAACCAGCCGATCTTCCGTGACGTAAAGCTCAATAAGGCGGCATTATTATATGAGATGTTAAATGGATTCCATTTTAATATTTGGAATAATATCCAATCTAGTAATTTCAACCGAATAAGAAAATTCAGATTGATCAGAGATTTTTAAGTAACTTCTTTTCTAGAACTGGAGATCTAAAAAGACTTACTGGCCAGTAGTCCCTTTTGTGTAAAAAGATATTAAATTCAATACAGAGTTAACTGTTTTAAATATACGAAGATTTAATATATATTTCGAATCTTCCTAGTGGCTGAAATGTATTTTTTCTCTTCACTGAGCTGTTTTTTCCTCGATAATACACTTGAAATTCAAAAGTACGTAATAAAATATTCGTAGCTTGTTTTTTAACCCGTTAGTAGTCGCTATAGACAGCGCCACCTATTACAGATTGCGCACTTTTTATTTAACTTTCATCAATAATTTTAAGAAGTGATGTGATCGACGTTTCTTCGATTTTATTCGCGTTTTATGTATATCAAATGCCACTTCTAAAAATTTTTGGTGGCTATTGAATAACAGAATCTGGAAAAACTGAAGGATGGGCGGCAAATCGACCAACTAGCGACTACTAACGGGTTAATTATGAAGATCACATATAACAGTCATGAGGTTTATCTTTAAATGCATAATCATATTTTCAATTTCAATCTGAAAAAAGTATTGTTTTAATACACTAAAAAGAATATGCAGTGAAAACAGCATTACAATTTCGCTCTTTTTCTCTTGACGTTTAGTGGGTTACCAAATTAGCTATTCTAAGACTAGACCTGTTAACTATGCTAGTTTATCCGTAATGGTATTAAGCCCCGCTTTTTTTTCACACCAGAATAGTTGTAGAGCAATAGTTTTCTTGTTTAATCATGAGAACATATTGCTGAATATTGCTCTACAACTATTCTGGTGTGAAAAAAAGACGGGGCCTAATAACATTACGGATAAAGTAGCATAGTTAGCAGGTCTATAAGACTATATTAAAAATACTATTGAAAAAAAAAAAAAAAAGAAAGAAAAAGAAAAAAAAATATCATTACAATGTTGTTCTTATGTGAAATAGCAAAGTTTTTTTTTTTTTTTTTTTTTTTTTTTTTTTTTTAAATCTTTATAATAAAGTAATATAAAATTCTATATGTTTGATTAAAGAGTGATTTATTATTTGCCGGGGTTACTTACTCTAATTCGGGAAATTAAAGTATAATAGAGTTATTATTGACAAACTCTTTATTATGTAAAAGTAATTAGAATAATTATAATGTAATGCATTTTAATTATATATATATATATATATAGAAATAAAAAGTCGGATTTATTTCACGAAAAACTTTTTGCATTCTTTGAAAATGATAGAAAACTTTTATTGTCTATCCAGGAGTAGCACAACCTGCCCTTCTTTCAGCATCCTCTCCATAACTTTTTTCTAGCAACAAACTTCTTTTTAAATTTGTAACTTTATATTACGACAATCATAGGTGGTAAAGAAAAATCGGGTCAGTGCGATCCTTGATCGTCTGTTAAATTTATTATACCTTATTTATTTTATTGTTTTGGTTTTATGAAAACAGCACTAATTTTATGATTATTTTTATGTATTTCATCTAATAAACATTATAAATTTCTTTATATATAACGGGTTGTATAAAAATAAATAAATCAATAAAAATTTATAACGAAATTTTAATAATAAATAGAAATTTAGAAAATAATAATATTTTTGTAAAAATTAATACAATTTGGTAACTAACAAATACTAAGCCTTTAATTTAATACAGTGCTTACAATAACTTTTTACATAACATGTGAAACTTTTACAACCAAATCTATTACCCTCGAACTCCTTTTACGACTTTTATAGATATTCAATACCATCCAGACAAAATCTGTTTTACAAGAACTTTTGATTTCATTACTCTCATTAAAATAAATTACTTATTTACTTTCATGCTTATTCGTAAACAATTTCAGAGAAAATGCATCTATTGCTCGTAGTTAACTGCTGCCTTTCACACTTAGAAAACATTTCAGCATCCATCTTAAACAAATTTTAACACTTTTGTAGCCTTAATAACTGAAACCTTCCGTAACATTCAATGGCCACTTACATACGCGATTAAACTTCAGCAATAAAAGTAAACTGCAACCATCTGAGGCTTTTAATGAGTTTACTTCGAGAAGACCAGCAAGTGACTGTTATACCTTCTTTCATTATTCAGCTCGTATTAAAAGCTAACCAACTGTTAGTTGCTGAATCTTCTGATTGCAGCCGCGGGCAGTGAATACACGTAATTCAATCTATTCATGGAATTCCATGTTTGCAAGCTGCTACCTCCGAAATCACTTAAATGATGAAATGAACCTGTTAAATATTGCTGCGCTGAAATTGATTATCTACGGTATGAGGTGATAATATTTTTATATTCATAAGAAAACAAGCTTCTTGACTACTAAGGAGTTTCATAAATTTTGTAGAATATATTCAAAAAAGATTTTAGAAGTATAAATTTATTATTAATAAAGAGTATTCTTTTCATTTGAATGGCAACTGGATCTAATTTATTAAGGTAGATTTTAATGGGAATGTAATATTTTAAGTCCTAATATCATATGACTGTATAAGACATTTTTTATGTTCTTCTTGCCAGTAAAACTACAAATTAGTACTGCAATACATTGCAATTGCTTGTGCAAATATAAATATTGTTCTTATTTAAACAAACTTGTAGCGCTATAGCCTTCAGGTGTCTGATAGCGAGTTCGAATCTGGGTGCAAATATAGATGTTTATAGTTGATTGGATTTCATTTTAAGCCGTCAGTATGAGTTTAATTAACCTCAATGTAAAAAAAAAAATACCGTAAAGCGGCACCTCAAATCCTAAACTCTATCTAAACAAAGCTTCGTTATTTCTTGACAGATTTTTAAATTAGGTAATTATTTTTCTGAAATGGGTTTTCTATTACATGCATTTTACAGCTGTAGTCATGTTTAAGTTGTTAGGTTGGGCTTCTATCATCTATGATTTGCATACCGTGTTTTCTAAAATCATTTACAATTACTGTTATTCGTTTAAACGCTTAGCCGTAATAGCATATATATACAGAAACTGGATAAAAATTGCTATAATTATAAAAATCATTTATCATAACTAAACCTGTTAATGTAAATGTAGGATTCTTAAATTATAGATGTAAGATCATGCTTTTACACTTGTGGAATATTGGAAATTATACCAAAATATAAAATGGGACGCATGATTTTTCTTTATTATTCTAACTGATAGCAAATATTTTCTTATATATATATATGAAAATATTACGCATGCATATATATATATAAATGCACGCGTATACGCCAAATTTTGTTTAACCATAGCCTCCTAAACTAGATGCTTTCCGCGTGGCTCGGATACTTGGTGGTAGACAGCGCCACCTGGTACAGAGTGCACGACATTCTTTATTCAACACCCAACAAAAACTTTTAAAAGTGAAATTTGATATATATAATAGGCGAATAGAATCGAAGAATCGTCGATTATATATATCATATATCACTTCATAAAAATATTGGTGACAGTTGCATAAAAAAGAGCGCAATCTGTACCAGGTGGTGCTGTCTACCGCTTGAACGGTTGCCAAGTTTCTGAGCCACACGGAAAGCATCTAGTTTAGGAGGATATGGTTTAACACAAGGTTGGCAATTCCGAGGATCTGAATACCAACATTTTAGGTGCCCCAAAATTTCATTTATGATCATGACATTTTACTTACTTATCCACATATTCAGTAGGAATTTTTAAACATGTTTTCTCAAACTACACCAGAATTAACAAAACAACATACATATATTCAATTTAACAGATCTTTATACGGAAGCTATAGTAGGTTTGTAATTCTACTGGTAGTATTTGGGAGTTTACAGATTAAGGGCGTTTGGGAACCAAATTACATCAGGATCTGAGCCTCATATTGGCTTAATTATCTCTGACCATAGCCTCCTAAACTAGATGCCTGTCACGTGGCTCGGAATCTCGGCAAAGGTTCAGTCGGTAAACAGCGCCACCTGGTATAGATTGCGCGATTTTTTTATTCAACAGCCACCAAAAACTTTTAAAAGTGGGATTTGAAATACATAAAAGCGAATAGATTTGAAGAAACGTCGATTATATATATTATATATCGCTTCTTAAAATTATTGGTGACAGCTGAATAAAAAATTCACGCAATCTGTACCAGGTGGTGCTGTCTACCGCTTGAACTTTTGCCAAGTTTCTGAGCCATGGGACAGGCATCTAGTTTAGGAGGCTGTGCCCTGACACACACATATCTAATTTAGAGAAATAACAGAAGTTTAGTTAGTTTCTGAAAGTTTTAGTCATTTTATGTCTAGATAGTCAATTCTGAAATTTCAGTTAGCAATCAGATGGACTTCCACGAAGTTATTTGATGTATATCAGTAAGGAATTTTTGACTAATGATATTTTTACAAAAAAAATGATTTCCTCTAATTTATAAAGATATATAAACAACATATTATGTTGATAAGGGAGGTTGAACATTGTGATTAAGATTAATACTTTCAGAGACAACTGAACTAAAACCCTAAGATTGTTACCCGGATTGGAGTCAAACAAAGTGTAGTCTTGAAAATAACAGAGAAATGCTTTTATTTAACCGACTAACGGTATGTTCAAAAGAATCTATTAACGTAATGAAGAGTGAATATTTTGTACTGGGAAAAAGTTCATTACAAGAAAAAACTAATCAGCATCACAGAAGTACGAGATGAATTTTTTCATCTAGTTGCAAAATCGATCAACACCTTGAAATCGGAAAATGCGTGTTTTCTGTTTTTTTATGTTCTAACTAAACTTTTCCACTATCTGGAAACAAGAAACCATGAAAGAGTCGGTCAAATCCTAAGATTGTAAAGTTTCAAAACTGGTCATCTTCATATCCGCTAGAAGATGTATCTCCTTACCAATCGTATAACACATGGATTTGGCTGGCTTTGGCATAGTTTCTAGTTTCTATATAATAGAAACTTTTACTTAAAACTTAAAAAATTGAAAAAAACGTATTATCCGCTTTCAAGGAGTAAGCCAATTTTGCAACTAGACGACAAAAGCTAGAAGCTAAAACAAAAAGTTTTATAAAAACATCTCAATTTTACATATAAGAAAAATCTAAGGATGTGTGCAGCATATAAATTAAACAAAAAAATACACTAAACTATTTACATAACGGAAAATAAATATTCCTTTTTTTTTTTCTTTTTTAATTCTAAAAATTAAATAAAAAGATTAGTTTTAAAGTTAAGGTATACAATTTCAGTAGGCTTTTCTGAATAAATTATAGCAATAAAATTGATTAATTTTTACTTTATAATATACCTATACAAATTTACTTTAAACCTTTATTCATATTCTGTCCATCATTATCTGATAAAAGGACAAATTACATGGATTTCTTGAATTCGAGAATGCCGCGTCTAATTATTAAAAAGCTGCAACGATCTTCTTGAATCTTTCTTGCGTATATTGAACAAAGGAAAGGATGTTCAATTAACGAAAGGCTTTCCAAATTTCATTAATTTTGCAGATGTTAGTTATGCAAGATAGATTGGCAGTGGCTTTGTAAAATTTTCATATTATAAAGACATTTTCTTACATTCTTTATTAAATTACTGGGCTAAATAATTAATTGAGAAATTATTTTTCACAAAGTGTATGTTAAAGGATGCCAAAGCCCATTAATAAGAGATCAAACGAATTTAGAAACTAGATATAAATGATGAAATGATGACGCGTAAATTTTATATGTGACCATAGTTTTATTAATTCTCAATTTTTCAATTTTATTTATTATTATTATTCTATTATCATTATTACATACTAGTCGGTCTTCGCTTGCTTGGCGTTCATTTTCTTTTTTTCTTTTCATATTAGCCTATTTTCAAATTCGGTGATTGTATATTATATAAAAAAGCCATATTAGCCAAATCAAAGATAGTAGTCAAACGCCGGGATAATAATGATCTATTTTAATTACATTAAAAATCGAGACAATATACTTTAAAATACACAATTACAAAATTAAAATACACACAACATAAATTTAAACGTTTCGAGCCTTATTTTAGGCTCCCCATAAGTAAAAAACATCAAAAGTAAACGTTGTTCAGATGAACAATAGATTTCTTCTACGAAAGCATAGCGTATTCGGCAGGGACTGCGCATGCCTCATTAAGAGGTGAAAAATGCTGTTTTGAATACCAGCCCTCAAGGAAAATTCTAGAATGATAATTTAAACAGATACAATTATTTTAGTATTATCAAAATCTGGTAGATGGTCGGTTTCTATGGCATGCTGGACTATTTAAATCGAATATCGCGGTTTTTGAAATTTCTTTTATGTTCGAGAATTCGAGTATGAAGAGAATAGCCAGTTTCACCAATATAAACAGAATTGCAAGATTTACAAAAAATATTATAAATAACTCCTGTAAGGGAAAAGTATTTATTCGTTGTAAATCTTCCAATTCGTTTTTATCACGGAAATTGGCCGTTCGCCTTCATACTCGAATTATCGAACATAAAAGAATTAAAACAGTCCAGCATGCATTAGAAACCGACCACATTCCTGTTTTTGACAATACTAAAATAATTGTATCTAACTGTTCAAATTACCATTCAAGAATTTTCCTTGAGGGCTGGTATTAGAAACAGTATTTTTCACCTCTTAATGAGGAACACGCTGTTCTTTCGTAGAGGAAATCTATTGTTCCTGTCAATTTTTTGTACTGATGAGGAACCTAAAATAAGACTCGAAACGTTTAAATTTATGTTGTGCGTATTTTAAAATTTTAATTGTATATTTTAATGTATATTGTCTCGATTTTTAATGTAATTAAAATATAATATAATTGTACAAGACGTTAATTATTTTTAAATATTTTAGAAGATAATAATAATAATAATAATAAAAATTACTTAAAAGTTGTGTTTTTTTTTTTTTTTTTTTTTTTTTTTCTAAAAATAATTGAATTCGAGTAATGAATGGCAGAAAATTTGGCGGGTATTAACGTAGACCGAGAAAAAAACCCGTAAAATCACCAGATGGTGGTCCTTATATAGCATTACATCTATTCTTTTAAATTGTTTCAAACCACGGATAAAATTTCTTTTTTCTCAATAGATTCTTGTAATATTGTCTTTTTTTTTTTTTTTTTTTTTTTTTTTTTCTGGAAAATCATTCTTTTTCTATTATTTTATTCATTTTTCCAAACTAAGTATAAAAATTTATTTTCTTTATATCAATACAGTTTTGTAGCGATGACGTAAGTTTCCAACGTTACCTCCAGGAAGATTTTGGCTTAGCAGACATAGCTCGCTTCGCTGGTCACTCAACATATTTAAATAAATAAAAAAACAAAATAAATCCTATCTTTATATCCTATTTGTATTACAAAAAAAAAAAAAAAAAAGAAAGAAAGAAAATAATAATTCAAATCACTCGTTTTGGAATCACTGCTGCCTAAGGCAGTGCCTTGCTTAGGCATTTCAATTTCGGTGATTATCGGACGACCGGTCGCGCTCATAATTCTAAAACTGTGGTTTTTAGTTGGCTAAGGCTATATTTCATTATCCACTACTTATTTATTTTATCCGCCATGCATTAATGAGACCTTTTTAAAAATATTTTCGAGCCTTCGCTTTGTTATAATGAATTAAAAGTAAAGTTTATTTATAACTAGACAATTATTGTTTATGTTATAAAAATTATAAATAATTATAGATGTCGTAAATTTTAATTAAGTATAAAATTTAATAAATTTAATCTTTTCTATTATATTTCCATTTGAATTTGAAAGAAACAATTATTAAATAATAATTAAAAAAAAATTGTCTTTCAAAGAATATTTTCTGTCAACGTAAACAGTTGTTCTCAACTGACAACGTTAAACTGAATAATATGTTTTTTTTTTTTTTTTTAATCGATTGAACATATTGCTTAGGAAAGCATACCCCTAGATTGGGGAAACTTTTCTCAATGAAAGTTTACCCATTCAAAAAAAAAAAAAAAAAAAAAAATCCGAGAAACATTTCTATATTAAAATCGAGATTATATATAAACTTATAAACACATGAAATATAGTTTAAATAAATTAAAAATACTTCGCATGATAAGCGCAGACGACTGAAATTAAAGAACATGCAGTTAAAATAATTATTAAGAAAATAAAACTAAAAATCAATGGAAATTTTTGAAAAAAAAAATTAAAATTAAAATTAAAAAATCGAAAATGATCAATGTGTCATGTCCCTGCATTGTCTAAGTTTGGTAGCTTTGTGATCAGTGGTCGTAGCTTTAAAGTGTACACACACCTGAGATACATACAAATATTCGTACATACCTAAACACAGGTACCTCTTTTTATTTATATACATTTTATAATTCTAATTATATTTGAGTAATTCCTTAAAATAATTTTCATTAAAGCTTTTCCGATTTAAGATACTCATAATTTCAATTTTAAAATTTAATAATACTTATTTCTAAATGTTTTTTTTAATTTTTATATATTAATTAGTAATCCGATAAAAATACAAGAAAATATTCTTAATAATAAGATGTAGTATTATAAGTTTCTAACATAGATATTCTTTTTGAACCGATTAATATTATTTCATTACTTATTCTTTTATTACCTCAAGTCAATTATTTGGTACTTTTTTTATTGAGTTTTTTTTTTCTTTATTAGTATAATTTTACCCGGTGTATCTTAAAAAAAAAAAAAAAAAATCTATGTGTTTCGAAATTTAATAATCTAATATAATCTAATTAAAATGTAATGAAACGTCATTGCATTATATAAAATCGGTTTAGAATTTTCCGCAATTAGCTCACCAAGTAATTATTTTTCTGTGTGTTTGAAATATGAATTTTGTAAAATTATATCATTTAATATTATTATTTTTAAATAAATTACAGCATATATTTTTAAACTTCCTGCATGGAAACCGATTGTATTACATGAAATCTCAAGGTTAATTATACAACATATGCACACTATAAAGGCTTTCCAATAAATTGACATACAATAATAATAATAATAAAAAGATCAGTGAATTTTTCCAAATCGTATTAAATACTGCCACAGTAGAATCTGAGAGGTTCTTCTCTCAAAGACAATAGACTGTTAGTCAGAACTAGATCATGCTTGTTGGTCCAACCATTTGGATTTTTCAGCAATTTTCTCTGAAACTCGCATACCTGATACCCCTTAGAAAGATCGACTATCCTTCGATTAGACAAACACTGTAAAAAAAATTATTCAGTGATTTGAGAGATAGTGATAAAGATTCACTGTTGCTGCAACTTGTAAAACAAAATTTACAAAATGTGAGTAATGCATTAAACACAATTTAAAGAAACATTCAAATGTTAATGTCAAAACATTGCTTGCATTGTGTTTTATGAAATGATGAACGATGCCTGTTTTAGGAAATTTTTCTTTATTACTTATTGAGAAGAAGTACATAAAGAACACTAAACAAGCAAAAAAAAAAAAAAAAAAAAAAAAACGATGATTTCAGGCCGAACTAATTAAAGTCATTCTGTCAGGCGAGAAAATGTAAGAACAGTAGACAGCATAAAAAGAAATCCTGTTATATTACAGAAAATTTCTGGTAAATTTGCCAGAAGGTACCTGTATGCTATGCGAAAGACACGGCGATAAATATGTTCTCTAACAGAACATTACAGAAAACTTTCGTACACCACAAATTCATTTCCATTATGTGCACCGTAAAAATCATTATCATCATCACGGATTTCTAGGGATTCATACAATGGTCGAGACCGCCACTCATGTCCACCTGAAGACGTTGAAACTAGAACAGTGTCTTGAATGGTCAAACAGTTCTCGCACTGAATAAAATTCTCCAGTTATACCAGGCAAAATCGAACCAAAGACCACCGCATTGTAGGCGATGACATTGCCTCTCAGCCCCAGAATCACTATTGGTTCATTCAGCAAGCCGGTCAATAAATTTCTGTGAAAGAAGCGAGTATTAATTTATATTTCAACGACTATAATATATACGATGTGGGCCAAAAATAATCGGACTAAAAGCGCATTGCTGTTTCTAGGCGCAGTATAGAATTCTCTCGCTAGGTGACACTTGTAGAGACCTTTCCAAATCAACTGCCCGAGCGGCGTCTACGTAGGACGTTAATGTTTATTGTAGTTAAGATTAAAAACTATTAAAAGTTTAAAATTAGAAAACATTTCACGTGTATATATAATATATAAAAGGTAACAAACCACTTTAAAACACGTAGATACAATATTTTTGTTAAAAACGACACAAAGCTTTTCGCTATTATAACAACTAGCTGGAACCCGTTGAATTCGACGATCACTTTATTGACCGTATTGTTTCAAAAATCGTCGCATCATTATTTAAATGTATTTCATGTTAAAACATCTAATATAATTTACGACATTTCACTTAAAAAAAGAAAGTCGGAAAAATGCTTATAAATAGAAATACTATATATGACATCACTTTCTACAAAGTACTGTCAATGTGACGTCAAACTGACTCCAAATAAACAGATGCTATCTTTTATTTTCTATTTCGTTTAATCCTAGGACTATATGTTAGCTGACCCGTCCGGCGTTGCCCGGGCCCATGATACCGTAAATGAACCTTAAATTTGTATTATTTTATACCTATAACTCGATTTTGTTTGAATTTCTGTTTTTAAATGAAAACATCACGAAAAAAATAATCATCTGTAACAAAACAATTACCTCGAACCGAATGAAACTCTGCCTTGTGACCCCGGTGCTTGCGGCAGAGCATACACGGGTCGCTAACAGCATAAAAAAATTCCCAAAAATTAACCTGGAACCGAACGAACCCGCCCGGCAATGCCCGGGCCCATGATAATAACCTTAAATGAACCTTAAATTTGTATGATTTTATATCTTTAACTCGATTTTGTTTGAATTTCTATTTTTAAATGAAAACATCTCACACACAAAAAAAAAATAATCATATGTAACAAAAAAAAATTACATCAAACAGAACGGAACTGGTGTATGTGACCCAGTGCCTGCGGCACGTATATACAGGCCGCTAATAACACGAAAAAATTCTCAAAAATTAACCTTGAACCAAACGAACCTCTGACTCGTGTTACCACTGCCTGTGGCTGCGGCACCGTACAGCAGGCATGCTACGCACACGCTGCAAAATCCACTTTCCTCCACCAGGGAGCGCAGTATGTTGTATACGAACATCACCAATCGCCTTGAATTTCCAAGACCTTTCAAATAAGGTGCCACATGGTGGTGTCAACTGCAAAATCCTTTAGTTGCACTTTCCACCGCCAGGGGGCACAGCGTGTTCTATACGAACAACACCAACGGTCAGGAAATATCAAAACCTTTAAAATAAGTTGTAGTATGATAGGGTCTACTGCAAAATCACCTAGTCCCATTTTTAACCACCAGGGGGCGCACTATATTGTATACAAACATCCTCAATTAACATGAAATTTCAAGACCTTTATCAACAATAGCCTTGAATTTCCAAGACCTTTCAATTAAGGTATGACATGGTGGTGTCAACTGCAAAATCCTTTAGTTGCACTTTCCACCACCAGGGGGCACAGCGTGTTCTCTTACGAACATCACCAACGGTCAGGACATTTAAAATAAGATGCAACATGATAGGGCCTACTACGAAATCACCTAGTTCCATTTTTCACCACCAGGGGGCGCCCTAAATTATATACAAACATCCCCAATCAACAGGAAATTTCAAGATCTTTAAAATAAGGTGCTACATGTGTGGGTCTAGAACGGATCACTCTCTCAAACTAATTTCCCCCTTTCCCTCCCTTCAAATCTACTTTCCCCCTTTCCCCCCCCCCTTTAAAATCGAAAATTCCAAAATCGGAGATATTGATTTTTTAGTATTCGAGTCTAGTTCCCCCATGTACAATTTCTTTACCGTGAAGTAATTTGGAGCTGAGTTATGCCCGCCAACGTATGTTTAATCCCTGCTCCCCCCAGGGGGGGGGGGAACCGTTCGACTTTTTTTATTTTTCACTTTTCATAACATATCTACAGACCAAGACCTTTTTTTAGACACCTCGACCAAATTTTTGCACCAAGCCGTTCTCTCAATTTAGTGGAGACAGACAAAAACATGTTTCAAATTAATATATAGATAGCATCATCAGGTGTAATTGCGTTACATAGAACCAGCAATAAGAGAAGTTCAAACGGTTTAAAGTTACGGTTACAATATTTTTTTTTTTTCATTTCAATATCATTTTCAGTACTTTTTTTCTCTATGAGCACAACGCGAGCCAAATTTTATGAAGTGATGCAGCATCCTTGGAGTTATAACTTTATTGTACTTGATAATATTCACTGATTCTGTCATTAGCAGGTCTTGAAAGTCGCGAGGGACTGAAATAACTTCGGACTGTGTCCACAGAGGAATATCTTCAGGGTGCTCGTAAATTTAAATTTTACTTTAAATACTCTTTAATTAATCTTCAAAAACAGCAAGAACAGTCGTTCCGCGATTGATGAAATTTTAAAACAGACTGAAGTGAGTAGGGTCTCGTGTCAGTGAATTTTGACTGAAGATTAAGGCTCATATCGGGGGAGGTGGGGGGTTGACTCAATTTTGGCTCATTTTATTCGGGACTCAGTGGTTGGTTTTTGTTTCCTGCCCTCCATATTTGCCAGACCTAGCCCCGTATGAAATTTTTCTATTTCCAAGAATGAAAAAGAAATTCGAAAGGGAAACATTTTGATCATGTGGAGTGTATAAAAAGAGCTTTGCAGCGGGCTCTGAATTATATCAAAGTGGAAGATTTCTAGAGATGCTGCAAACAGTGAGAAAGAAGATTAGACAAATACATCGACTCTAATGCAAAGTACTTTGAAAGAGAATGAAATGATTTTCTAAAAAACTTAATAAATTAACTTTTCAACAAAATTCCGGTTATTTTTGGCGCCCTCCCCGGTTCTTCGTATATGCCTAATACTTTCTCACGAAATTTTGTTTTCACGGAACTATTTCATTTCAGTTAACATTACTATCTCCTTACACACTTGAAGAAAATATTTGGCAATATATTTTCATTCATTTTACTAAAACGCATTCATTATATCAATAATAATTTTATTCATGATTCGAAAAGTTTTTTCTGCTTTCGTACGTTTTAATAAAACTACATATTGACAGAGAATATTATTTATCGCCCGTCTGTCAATAGGAAGCGAATTGTTAGAGAAAATAATAATAAATATTGTGTGTCCGAATATTAATGTCCTACTTAATTCCACGATTAAGTGAGACATTTAATTTTAAGATTTGATGAACATTTCTTTGTGTGAACATTCCGCATACGAACTAAAACAAGACATTTCCATAACAAAGCATTTCCTAATGTCTACATTTTCCTTTAAATTCTATAACAAAACTCCCACACTTAACAATTTATTTTAATTTTAATTAACTCTCCCCTTAACACTGCATGCTTGCGGACGTAATTTGATTAATTGCTCATGCTCTTTTGTACAAAATTTTTGCGTAGTACCGCAATTATCCGCGCTAGGGGAGAGAAATTATTCGTTTTGTTTTCGTGTAGCACAATGACCTTTACGTCGTGAATAATTCCTTAGCTAAACATCGGCAGAGAATGTGCTAAAACAAATGAGCGCTTTGGGAACCCTTTATTTTCTGCTGGATCAATGCAAAGCACGTCAGAGTTTATTAGATACGGCATGTTGTCTTTAGAGTATGTATATATTTTACTAAGTTTTTTTTAATGCATTGGGAAAAAAGAAATCTTGATTGAGAAAATAACTTGATTGAGCATTCTATAATTTTTATATTCACATCTGTTATTGAAAATACATTATAAGAAAATCCTGACAGCAAATATTTTATCAAATATTTAATTCTAAAATTAACTTTTCAAGTTGAGTTCAGTGGGTCAGTGGGTTTTTGCGTCACACTAGTGCTACACTATGGACGATTAGCAACGCCATGAGAGTCATTTAAAAGAGTGGACCGGAGACAGGCCATCACAGTTTTGATACTCCATGGAGGGGATGACTCTCCCGCTACGATGACCACCAGAGGTATAATTTTGGATGGATGGGTTTTACGTCGCACTAATGCTGCGCAGGTGGGCAATTGGCGACGTTTGGGACTCATCCCTAGAGGTGGTCCGGAGACATGCCATCGCAATTTTTATTGCGATGGCATGTCTCCGGATCGATCCTCTACGAAAGGGATGGCTCTCCCGCTTCGGTGACCCCCAGAGGTATAAATTTTGATGGGAATATGGAGGACATTGTAGCCACGACAGATTTAACGCACACCAGCCACCATTAGTGTAAACGACGGTCTTTGGCCGGCTCAAGTACCGAACCCGCAATCTTCCAATTACGAGGCCAGCGCTCTACCGACTGGGCTACCGCGGCCCGGAATAATTTGGGACATGAACAAGGAGGACAACGCGTGCGCTAGCACCAGTAATCTACCAATTACATAAAATTTTCCATAAAAATAAATAGATAAAATAGAAATCTAGATTACATCTTCTATTCTCATATTTTACTTATGTTTTAAAAGTAAATTTAAAGTTATACTTTAAATTAATATATTAATGAGTCCACTAATAATAATAATAATAATAATAATAATAATAAAACTCTATCTATTGTCCAATTATTCAGCAATTCAAGTCTTGTATTAGTTATTGAATCCTTACATACATATTATATCCATTTTTATAAATTATTTACATACTGAATATGCATTTTCATCATAATGGTCATACATTTCATACACCGCTGGATGTACGTGAAAGACATCTCATATCATATCTATAAATCATATTTGATTTAAGAGATCTATTATATATATAATGGACCATAAATAATATACACCTATGCATATTTACCTACAATAATTTACGGTACATTCCTCATGTAGCATAGACTCACCAGTTCCTGAGACTTTCTATTCTCAAAACTGGCAGACGGGAGATGCTGAGTTCGATCCCGATTGCGTTCGTCTCCTTTACAAATCGGAGTTTTCTTTGATTTTCTCCAGAATGCACATGAAAATGGACTGGAAGTTCTTAGGAAGACCTCCATGGAAATCATTTCACCCAGGCCTAGGACCCTATCTTAGTCAATCGGTTTTAATTTAAACAACCACGATCGTAATCTCATGCAATAAATTTTTCCATCATCTATATATATAAAAGAAGACTTCCTGAGTGAGGGGGTGATCTATCAACGCCCAGACCAAACCCCTGGACCTAGAAGCATGAAATTTTGTGACAATGTTCGTTCTATGACGTAGGCATCCACTAAGAAGCGATTTTACAAAATTCGCCCCCCAAGGGGGGGAGGGGGGGCAAAACGTGATTTCACAAAATCCTTCATATCTCAAACAAAAAAACAGATATCCGTAAAATTTTTGCTTTAAAATATAGCTAACACAAATGTCTAAAAATCAATTTCTGGAATTCTCAAAATTCGGTCCCCTAGGGGGGCGGGGGGGGGGCAAAACGTGATTTCACATGCGTAAAACGTGATTTTGCATAATCCTATATATCTCAAACAAAAAAATAGATACACGTGAAATTTTTGCTCGAAAATATAGCTAATAAAAATATCTAAAAACCAATTTCTGGAATTTTAGATATTCAGCCCCCAGGTGGGGCAACAAGGGGGGGGGCTATGGGGCAAAAACAAATGGAAATACAGTTAGGCCGTTCAAAATTGGTACAGACAGGTTTTAAAGGCCTGCAAGTCGAATGGGGATATTTTAAAAAGTGTTAAGTTATTAGGAGGGGCGTGAAGGGGGAGGGAGAGGGGGGGGGGCAAAAAAACAAAAATAGAGTTAGATCGTTCAAAATTAGTATATAGAGGTTTTCGATACTTACAAATCGATTGTGGATATTTTCGAATATGTAAAATTATTAGGAGGGGCGGGAGGGGGGGGGAGGCTACGGGGCAAAAACTAATAGAAATACAGTTATGCCGTTCAAAATTGGTACAGATAGGTTTTAAAGGCCTGCAAGTCGATTGGGGATATTTTCGAAAGTGTAAAGTTATTAGGAGAACCGGGAAGAGAGGGGGCGGAGGGGCAAAAAAGATAAAATAGAGTTAGATCATTCAAAATCAGTACATAGAGGTTTTCGATACCTACAAATCGATTGCGGATATTTTCGAAATTTTAAAATTATTGGGAGGGGCGGGAAGGGGGGGAGCGGTGGGGCAAAAAAATAAAAATAGAGATAGATCGTTCAAAACTGGTTCTTAGAGGTTTTTGATACTTACAAATCGATTGCGGATATTTTCGAATTTGTAAAATTATTGGGATAGACGGGAGGGGGGGGGCGAAGGGGAAAAATAATAGAAATAAGAGTTAGAGCATTTTGGGAATTTTTTCCGAAGGCAGTGAGAACCCGGTGCGACATTTTTCCTAATCAGATTTTGTTTCTCTTTTTTTTCACGTGATAAAAATTAATGCAATTTTGAGAATTCATTATAGTGATTCATTTAAAAATAGGGACCAGCGAAGCGGGCGTTGCCTGCTAGTTATCAATATAGCTAAACTTAACTTCTCCGAAAAAATTCTCTTTGTGTCCATGTAACTAAAAGTTTAAAGCACAAATAAGAAGATTAAAAATTTTGTACATTTTCTGCAACTTATATTTCAGTGCAGAGGGCATTTGCCCGATCACCGAGCGACGATATGCATACATGTTAAAAACAAAAACAATATATATATATATATATGATACAGCTGGCACAATAGTGGATCTCCTTTACATATTTCATGGCGAATTAAGTATGTTTTAAAATTCCATTTCACAGAAGAATGCATCACCAGGTAATATTTTCAAAATATTTAGCCTCTCCTATCCCTAGGCTTCAGTTCGAGTGATTTTCACTAAATGGAAGGGGACTATTCGAATAACGATAATTGGGAATATTTGATAAACAGTGACAACGCATGCTATCTATTTGAGATTAAAGACAGCAGCATTTTCGAGCATATGCGTAACATTTCAGCTCAAATCTTTCAATGAACTGTAGAACATGCTATTTAATATTTCATATGGCAGCTCATAATGATAGCTATAGAGTATATTTTGTTTTATTACACGTAGTATATATTTAAAAATAATTTAACTAAATATGTTTTTTATTAGAAACAATAACCTCTAGTGGCCAAATTTTGAATTTTTGTTTTCAGTTGAATGGCTTTCTTTTTCATTCATTAAGTTATTCACAAAGTTTATCATATTTATAAAGAATAATATTCCCCTTTGGCATCTCTCAATAGGCGTGTATATGATGGAACAAGTGTTTAATATCATCTTAATTACGGACTTATTACTAATATTTGGCTATCGCATATAGTATTGAGAAATTACGTAACAAATTAAATGGAAAACTGGCTCCATACTAAGGGTCATAAGAATATGAATGGCATTGTCCTTTGATATTAGCGTAAATAACTTTGTTTAAATACCCGTTTCATTTCTTTCTTTTTTTAGGGGGTGGGAAGAGGGTGGGAGTTAAAAATATATTGAGGTGATTTGAAATCATATAGACCTGCTTACTATGCTAGTTTATCCGTAATGGTATTAGGCCCCGCCTTTTTTTCACACCAGAATAGTTGTAGAGTAATATTTAGCAATATGTTCTCATGATTAAACAAGAGGACAATTGCTCTGCAACTATTTTGGTGTGAAAAAAAGGCGGGGCTTAATACCATTACGGATAAACTAGCATAGTTAGCAGGTCTAAATCATATTTGATTAATCCACCGTTATTTATTTATCGTGAAATTTCTTGAATCTTACATACTTAGGCTCTACGAATGGCTGAGAGGCTCTGCTCTCCCTTTGCCTAGTTCCTTTTTTTTTTTTTTTTTTTTTTTTTTTTTTTGTCCAAAACTCATCACAATACTAGTTATACCTTTTAGAATGTTCCCTACACGGAGGGCTTTCTAAACAGATATAGATCAGCCCTGTAGAATAATGACCCATATAACAAACGTTATCAAACATTCTACATTTTATTTTCATGACTTTCTTTCACACGCAAAATATTTTCATCAGAAAACTTAAATAATCAAGCTCAAATACAATTTTTAAATTTCAATAAATTAAATACTCCTTCCTTTCGGATCAAAATGTTAAGAGTTTGTCCGATTAATTTTAGCCTTATTTTGAACAAATCAATTTTAAGTACCTTACATGATAAATTATAAACCCTTACGGTACGCTGGGAGGTTTTTCTCATGTCATGCATTTCCTATATCTATCAATTTCAAAATTGGCATGTATGTACATATTTGACATCAGTCTAAGCTTTATTTACCAGTGTTTCTAAAATACGAACATAAGAGCTTTAATGATTTAGAGCCACCAGCTATCTAGTTTTCAAGAGAATTCCTTGGGCATTACAACACTTACACCCATCATGATGGAAATTCGATATTTTACAGCCTGCAGTCAAAAGTTTCATTTATAGCAAAAATTGATTGATTACTCGTAAATGAAATTTCAATGACTATGCGAAACAATACTCCTGAGTTAAGCAAAATATTATGTTGGAATAGTTTACGGCTAAACTAGAAAGTTTCGACGTTGCTAACAAAAATCTGGAAATAGTGCCGAAATGATTCATGTATATAGAATTTTATAAATACATTATATGCTGAGATATTTTACAGTTCAAGCTTTTTATGAAAAGTATTTTTTTTTACAGTTTTAGTTCTAAATGGATACTTTTGTAAGATCTTCTAATTTTGAAACTAAATATCTGAATTTATTACATACACTTATAAATAAGAAAAAACTGCAATTAATCTATACTAATGTGGTTTTCATCAAATAGTTAAATGGTGATATTACTTTGTACAATTTTAAGTAATATGTTTTCCATCTTAAGTTATTTAAAAGAATTATACCTTTAATAGTTTTTATTCCAATTAAATAATTACAAAAAAAAAAAATGTAGTTATGAAACGAAGTGTATGAAAAGTACGTAAGAATTTCAATTAATCTACATCGATGTGGTTTTAATCGTACACAGTGTTCCCAACTTTTATAATTTATTCACAATCACTTTTAGCCCCGCCTTCTTTTCGTCGCACCAGAAATTTAGTAGATTATATTTCTTTAATATGTGACAATGATTAAATAAGAATAAAATCATTTTTCAAAATTTCCGGTACGAAAAAAAAGGCGGGACTAAAAATGATTTGAATAAATTATAATAGTTGGGAACGCTGATCGCATAAGTAAATAAAAAAATTAATTTGTTCAGGGTAATGCATTTAAAAATACTTCTCCATAAGAAAACGAATGCATTGCTGCAAAATTTGCTATTTATATAGAATTTTTATTAAAAATTTCTCTATGTCCCTATGTTTTCCCTATGTTCCCCATTTTTATTGATTTCTGTTCAGAATTAGTGCCCGCCCTCTTTTCATGCAATTTCATTTGTAGTGAAATTTTCTCCAATATGTAATTACGAATAAATAAGAAAAATGCTTTCAAAGAAAAGTGGTGGGGAAAAAAAAAAAAAAAAAAAAAAAAAAAGGCACTAACAAATGCTCCAAATTTATTCAAGATGTTGGCATGCCTGCGATGTGTTACTAAATGATGCAGTATATAACACGGGACAAAGAATTTTTTAAATACAGATATATTTTAGATATATAAAATTGTAACGCATTTATATAATTTGCAAAATAAATTACATGCTGTTACAAAATTATTGGTAAAATTAACGTCTTGTAAAATTCTTCAACCCATTTACGCATTTTAGCAGAGTTTTCTATTTACAAAATCTATAATAAAGTTAAATGCATTTAAAATTAACCAGAAATAAGAAAACAATTATTAATTTACTGTATTGAACACTTACTATTGTGTAATGATTAGTAGTTTAACGAGAACGTTATTATCGGATGCTATTATCTAGATAATGGTGCTTATGATTGATTAGAATGATCAGTCATCATGAATTCAGTTGTAAGTAATGTATTTATGATGACAGTATACATGCTATTAAATACTAGAATTAAATACTAGAATTAAATAAACGTTAAAAGAAAAATTGGAAGTAAATTATAGAAAAAGAAAACTAAGAAATCATGTTGTCATTTGAAAAATGATGATACATATTAAATCAAATTCGGTCACAAGTAAGTCACTCTAATCTACTTAAAAGTAAAAATTTGCTATATTATAACTTTCAAGTGTAATCTCTGAAATTATTACACACTCGTCATTTTTACTTCCATTAGTTTTAATCAGTGCAGTTTTGGTTAAATTTCACTAAATATAAATATGTATATGTAAAAAAAATAATGGCATAACGAATTAAAATAAAATGTCATTTATTTAAAACAACAACAACAACAACAATAATAATAATAATAATAATACAATGTTGAAAAAACTGACAAATAAAAAAACAACATAGGATAAGTTGAAGGTAAAATTCCACTTTAGGTATAATGGCGTGTTACGTGGTTCTTTTAAACGCAGGTACCGTAGGGGTTGCCGGCCATTCATAGCAGATATGCATAAGTAACAAGGCGTATGTTACTTTTTTTACGAATTTTTGGGATTTTCGTAAATTAGTAACTGTAGAGAGTCGTATCTCAGTAACAAGACGTATGTTACTTTTTTTAACGAATTTTTAAGAAGTCCTTAAATTAGTAACTGGAGGGGGTCGCCAGCCATTCATAGGAGAGGTATATCAATAACAAGACCTTTTTTTACGAATTTTTAGAATTTTTTAAAATTATTAACCGTAGGGGATCTTCGAATATTCATAGGGCAAGTACATCTGTACTCATCAGTACATTACTTTTTTACAAATTTTTACAAATTTATTAAATTAGTTTAGATGGATAAAGTTTAGATGGACCTCTTACTTCATTTGGTTTTGTTAGTTACGTAAACACTACTTCAAACAGGAAAAATAATTCGGATACTTTTTTTAAAGTAAAGTATCTGACCTTTCCGCCAAACCTATAAAAGAAGTCGGTTCTCCCTTTTGTATGTTAATAAGCGGATTTACTCCTTGTTTAACGTTCTGGGGTAAGATGCCGGCAGTTTTACATCGTGAAAATAAACTTGGTTGTCTTCTATACTGTTATAAGTTAAATCTAGGCATTAATTTTAGCAACATATCAAATAAGCTAATATGTAATATTAATACGATAATATAAAATGTCTAACGATAAAAAATATATTTTTGAAAAATTTATTATGTCGCTTCAAATAAAATGTGTATTTTATATTGATATCTCTGCGCCATTTAACCCTAAACAAACAACCATCTTAACCCAATATTGCAAAACGTTGAGCAAAACTTCTATTTCAAAGTCTTTGTAATATTTTTGAAGTTAGATACATTTTTAATATGTACTCAAAAGTATAAATTAATGCAAGAGAACAATAAATAACAAATTTAACTAACCAGAAAATTTATAGAACTTTTAAACGAAAACTACGGCACCTTCTGAATCCACCCTACGGAAAAAGTTTCCAAGAATTTCTATAATAACTCCATGCAGATTAGACATCACATTTATTTTAATTACTACATGATTTTTACAAGCTTTGAACATAATTGAGTATTTATATATTTTTGATATATTCTGTATTTCAGTATCATGTTTACTCAAACTTTTGTAAATTTCTTGTAACATGCTGTATCGACTTGGCGTTTTTTACTAAGATAAAAGCGTGATATAACCAGAAATTAAAATAAAATTAGTAACTATAATCTTCAAATAAAATTTTACCGTTCATAACATAATGACACTTATTTATCGAAATTAACGACATTAAAATGATAATGATGATGATCATGTCTTCTATAATCTCTATTCATATAAATTATGTTAATCATATCAGAGATATTTTTTTCCAATTTATTTTTAATTTATTTTAATTTTTGTTTAAAGAAACTAAAAAAAAAAAAAAAAAAAAAAAATCCGTTTAATAGAAAAAGAATATGAAACGCCTATATATGATTGATGCGCATCCTCAATTTAATTCTTTTTCCTTTCTTTTTTTATGCAGAAAAATTTGGACAACTTCATTCTACATTTTCAAACTATGTATATCATCAATTTAACATTTTTTCCCGAAGAGAACATATTGAACAACTTTATTTCACATTGAAAAATTATGTAGATCATCGAATTATATTATTTCTTTTTTCGCACGGAACAATTTTGACGATTTTATTTCACACTGACACATTATGGGTTCCATAAATCGCATATTTTAGTTAAAAATAATTTTAATCCAATGTAGTTATTAAAAATGTTAAAATACTTTATTTTAGACCACACGTTTACATTAAGATTTATCGAAAAATTAACATTTCTTCCCCTACCATCAAACAAAGTATAACTAAGTTAATAAATATACATATAAATTTACATTATTTAATACATATAAATTTACATGTAATTCTGTGCAGTGTAATAGTTCCTGAGATGCAAATGGAACAAAATTTTCCTCACACACAGATAGACATTTTCTAAAAATGGTCAATCGTGTTCTAGATATCTCAAAACATGTAAATCCTTCGAAAACTGGAAGTTGAAAATTTTTATGAATCCAATACTTTCTTCTGTTGAGTACAGAAGAAAGTAAAAAGATTGAATTCATGACGTAGGATAATTTATTATAGCTATAGTACGAAGGTGGATGAAATTAAGCGAATAAATATAGCAAGATTAAGGAAGAATGGGATTTGCGACGCTCTAGAGCTTAAATATATATATAATGAAATTATACTTTTAAAAAATTAAAGAACATGCTTTTATTGAAATGTGAACCAAAAAGCACAAAATATCTATCTTTATAGTATTAAAATGCAGGGTAAGAGAAAATCAAGTGAGTGATACACCATAATATTTACATACGTTTAAATCTTTAATAAATAAATAATTTAGAATTAAACAAAAACCATTTTTAAAAAATCTCCCCTGACTGGGCTCGAACGTTAGACATTTAGGTTCGTAGCACGGAGCTTTACCTCACAGCCACAGCATTCACGTATGGAAAGTCTCTTTTTACAATATAGATTTTTTGTTTGCTCCCAGAGCGGTTACAAACATACATACAAACATACATACAGGTGAAGCTAATAAAAGCGTGTTAAAAAAAAGGACATAATGGGAAGATCCCTTAAACTTAATTAACGAGTTTTATAAAATTATTTGTAGGTCGGTTAGTATTTACTAACTTTACAATAAATTAAAAACAAAACAATAAATTAAATTATATAGTACTTTGAATAGTACTTATTTTGCAATATCGTCAATTCACATAAAATATTATTAATATTTTTCAAAATGCACAAAATTCAGAAAATAAATTTTAAAAAGAATAATGAAATATTTTATTTTATTGAATAAACTTTTCAAAAGTTTCAGAAGGATAAGAAGAAAATAATTTTAAAATATTTTTCATTTTTCATTTCTAAATCACTTTCAAGTCGAAGTCATTCCCATGATCTTACTGCAGAGCGGAAGCGTTTCTCTGAGAAACCAAATTGAATGCCCGAAGCATAACCCATAGGTAATTATTCGAATTGACTGAATCAGTTCAAACGAGATGCCAGTATGAACATACAGAATTTAGCTAGGGGCTTTCAAAGTCAGAGCAATTACTTAGCCCTTTATCAACTCACCTAATAATAGAAGAGTTTGATACTCTAAGTTTCGCAGACATTGTGCTTTATTTCTGTACTAGACTTTATCTAGTCATAGAGAAAGGGCATAGAATAGTTAAATCCATGTTCTCATTTTGCGTTATTCAGTAGCATTGAAGGAAAAAGCAATTGTTGAAAATAAAGCTTTAAATATTACTAATGATTATAGATTTGAGGGAATGAAATAAATTTAAATATTAGTATACTGAAGAGTTTTTTCCTAAATTACAGTACTATAAGATTATTATTATTATTATTATTATTATTATTATTATTTATATATGAGTTTTGAAAAATATATAAATTAACCTTTACATAGAGAGTTTAATCACGCTTTTTTAATATCGAAAGCCATTAAAATTTACGAAGAAAATTAGAAGAAAATATTTGTATTTGAAAGATTTTTTTTTTTTTTTTTTCAATATTAATATAAATAAAAGTCTTTGAATGTGTATATCTTTGCAGGAGTCTTACAGCTTCTTCCAAAAAAATTGAACTGATTTCAACCAAACTTGTTACAGTTATTGTTCATAATCAGGGCTAAAGTAAGCTACTTCGTGCGTTTGACATTTCTAGCGCATGCGCAGTTGGAAAGAGTGAGGGAGAACCTTCTCGAAAATTATATATTTGTATTATTTTCTATAGTAATAATGCAACTAGAAACTTCAAATATTGTATGCAGTCTACTTTTAATACAATATATACATATATGCATACAAAGCTGGAAAAGAGTTTGATTTACTCATCGATGGCGAGAAATTTTTTGGACATGGCGAATGAATTTTAAGTCAGTCTGTTTCGTCGCCAAAATTCAACGTAGTAAAACAGGCAAAAATTTGTGTAAAACAGCAATGTGGCTGTGTAAAACAGTCAAAAAATTCCTTTTAGCATAAACAGCGTTCGAATAGACAAATACTTTAGATTCCATTATCTTTTTAAGCAGTTATCGTCTTATACTGAACATTGTATTTTATAAAACGGTGCTTTAGGAATTTGAAAGAATTCTGCTAAATGGTTAATTCACCTTATATTTGCATAAATTTTGCTGTAAAAATTATAGATTATGTATCGTATATCTGGGTTGTAAAAAATCTTTGGCTAGTAAGAATTTCTAAAAATTTTTCGCCCCTGTATATATATTTTCTTTGAGTACAGAATTTTAAAAAATTGAAAAAAAAAAAAAAAAAAAAACGGTAAAAAAAAAATAAATAAATAAATAAAAATAAAACGCTTTCGTCAAAATTTCATACATGCGATTTAAACATATTACGGTGAATACGTCAAAACTAATTAGTATCTTAACACTTTCGCGACCGCTGACGTATAGATTCACGTCCTTTGAAAATCTGTGACTCCACCAGTGGGCGTTTCTTTCGCAATTTATATGTTATTTATTTTTTGAAAATGTACAAAATATTCATATTTGTGCAACCAATATAGTACGGATACGAATACTTTGATCAGAAAAAGTATAATTATAATGTATATCCATTTATATTATAAATATGATTAATGAAATGCTTGTTCTGAAGTATTGTAACTTGGGAAAAAAAACGCCCAGAGGCGGAACTTACTATGAAAAAGACGAAAGCATGCGGTCGCGAAAGTGTTAATATATTTAAATTCAAAATAATTTTTGTAACATTCTAGAATGGCGTCATACTTTCAGAGAATCTCTCAAATGAAGTACTATCATCTTTGGAAATGTCATAATTTCTCATAAGTCATTCGATGTGAAACTAGCATTTTCGTAGAGAAAACTGCTACACATTACTATGATTGTGTGCGACTTTTAATTACTAGCGATAAAATAAGTAGGAAGAAATAGTAATATTACCTACAAATTATAACATAATTTCAACAGACTTCTGCATGCTACATATGAAAATGTTATCTGCATAACAAAAACAAGCTCTTTTTTTAGAACAATAATTTTTCTTCTTTAAGAATGTTGCCATTTCAGGGTTATGCTTTAGAAATAACTTATTCAACAAATAATTAATTCTGTTAAAAAATTCCAGGATAAACTCTTTCATTCGGCAATAAAAATTAAGTGAGAATAATCTATTCCACCGTCATTGTAAGAGTTAACATACAAAAATTTGTTGAATACAAATGTTAACATACAAAAGTGAAAGTCTCTTTCCTTCCCTTCTTCTTTTTTTTTTTTTTTTTTTTCAGAAGATTGCTTTATTTTGACAGAAGATTTAATAGTCAGAGTAATTACTTCACGCTTTATCAATTCACTTAATAATCAAAGATGTTGATACTCTAAGTTCTGCGGACATTGTACTTTATTTCTGTACAATACTTTATCTAGTCATAGAGGAAAAGTACAATATAGTCAAATTCACGTTTTCATTTTGTGCTATTCTGTAGCATTAGGTATAAGGATAAAGCATTTCTTCTACGTAAATGTTTAGATGTTTTTAATGATCATAGAGTTGAAGTAACGAACTTAAAATATAGTTCATTGATTTATTTTGAATATAATAATTACTGCAAGATTTTCTGATAAATATTGATTTTAATTAATATGCAAAGGTATGGTTCAAGCGAGGGAATATCTCTCACACCTCCCCCTCCCCCCCCCCTTTTTTTTCAGGAGATTGTTTCATTTTGATAGGTGCATTCAAAATCACAGCAGTTATTTATGCTTTATTAACTCTCTTAATAATAGAACATTTTGTTACTCTACGTTTCACCGACATTGTGATTTACAGGGATGGAACACGGGCGCAGAATTCATACCACTCTCAATGTAAGAAAATTTTCTACTTCTTAAATCAACGATATTACAGGTAGAGAAATTTCTTAAACGGATTCCGGTATGAATTCTGCGCCCGTGTTCCATCCCTGGATTTATTACTGCGCAAGACATCTAGTCATAGAGGAAGGACACAGGATAGTTAAATCCATGTTCTCTTTTTATGTTATTTAATTGCATTGTAAAGATAAAGCAATCAAAATAAAAAATTTTGAAAATCTGGCGCAGTACTTTAACTCTTCATCACTTCAATAACAGAAAAATTTGATTCATTAATACTATGCAAGTTTCTTTCTTTCTTTTGAAAAATTTCTACATAAATCATAAAGTTGTTTACTTTAATAAAAATGAATGTAATTAAAATAGATTAACTTCTTTTTATCTCCTTTTTTCTTCTTTATTTTGTGCCAGGGACCTGTATTTTCAGCTTTCAATTTTACATGTTCACCAAATTTGTAAACAAGTTTACCTCTAAGGAATTTGGATGAGTATCCATTTCAGAATAGGGAAGGGTTTAAACCCTTTTTTTTTTTTTTTTTTTTTTAATTACTTTAAACAATTTATATCCGAAATTCAATAAATAAACCTTTCGTTTTAAATTTTTTTAATAACATCCAAGACTATTCCCCATTATACCCTAAAAAATTATCATTTTCCACTTTTTTTTCTGTGTGTGTGTGCATGTGTGAAATTTACCATTGTATTTTTAAACCTTTTTCGTTAATCAATCTTTACATTACTTCTCAGTATTTCTTGTGTAATTGCTCTCTTGTTTGCGTTATTACAATTTAAATTATTGCTTTCAGGAATCATATTTATATATATATATATATATATATATATATATATATTAATCGCCGCGCACTTCAATCTTCTATGGCGTTATTTGTCAATATTTTCAAATCATAAGGCGTTTTTAACTTTTTTAGGGAAAAAACCGAGGATTAAGATTTTACAAGATAAATAATCAATCTTAAAAACTGTAAATCCCCTAAAACAATATTCCTAAATAACTCACACTTCCAACCTAAATATAAACACTAAATTTTCCAGGAGATAAAACGCTACATAAGATAAATAGCTTTAACATTTTGATAATAATTAATAATACATAAATTTATAAAACAAATAAAATAATAATGCAAGAAAATATTTTTTAACTTAAAGTGGAAACATGATATAAAGATGAATATGATCTGACTTAGCTCAATAAAATAGAAGAAAAACATCTGTTGTCTATAATAATAAAAGAAGATGTCTGTCTGTCTGTCTGTCTGTCTCTCTGTCTGTCTGTCTGTCTGAGCATCTATACGTTCAGCCCCTACTGAACACAGAACTACAAAATTTGACATACGGGTGCTCAGAAGCCTGCCCGAGGGGATAGTCAAAACAGAATTTAAAAATTTTAATTAGTTGCGGAGATATTAATTAAAATGTAGACCTATGTCTTAATCAAAAAGCGATCTCAATGACTCAGAATTCACCGAGATTGCATAAAAGTAGATATTTTAACGGAGTTAAAAGCAGAAAAAATGGAAAATAAATTAGAAATATTAGTCCGATCATTACGAATTTGGTACCAAATGAAAGGGGAATTTTTTCCGAATCTAAGAGTGCAAGCGGCTTATCGATACGTCATTTAGATTTTTTAAAATTAACTAAACTATGAAATTTAGTTGCAACAGGCAGACGATTTTCTAAGCGGTCTCGATCGGAAACAAAACACATACGAGACAACTGTCTGTGATGTCTGTGATGAAAACGGAAATGGTTGTAATCAATTAAGATATCATGTGTTTTATACTGGGGGGAAAAATTGCAATTTTCAATTTTTTTCAAATTTTCATTCACGTTACATTTGAATTAATATTCGGCCTAGACAGCATATTATAAAGCTACTGTTCAATTTTCATGAAAATATATGAATAATTAAAAAAATGACATATTTATTGGAAAAAGATTGTCTTCTTTTATTTTTTTGCAGTATTTGCAGTAGTCGAAATTTCGTAGTATGTAGTTTTAATGCCCGATAATTCGATTGTGAATATTTTTGAAAGAGTACGATTATTAGGGAGGGCTTGAGGAACAGGGAAAAAAGGCAAAAAAAAAAAAAAAGGTTGCAGTGTTTGAAATTGGTTGGCATATTAAGATTTTAAGGCAAGGTATTTGGTTTTCTTTTTTATCCCAGCTTCTAATTAAAAAAATTTCTTAAGTAATACATCATTTGAAAGCTTTGTTGATTTGGAATTGAACAGTAGATTACAGAAATTTCTACCGCCAGATGGCGCTGAAATATTTTAAAATTTCAATATTTCAAATTCTAATTATGATTATATAATTTTTAATACATCATTCGAAAGATATTTTAAAGTTCTTTTATATTATCAAAAGTATTATTCGAGATTTTACCCGATTTACACGTTTTAAGGTTTCCTTTTTAGGTTTTCTTTTGTATCTCAGCTACTAATTAAAATATTTTCATAAGTAATACATCATTTGAAAGCTTTGTTGATTTGGAATTGAACAATATATTACAGAAATTTCTACCGCCAGATGGCGCTGCTATATTTTAAAATTTCAATATTTCAAATTCCAATGAGCGAGGAAGGTGTTGTAAGTTCTAAAACGGGGATAAGGCGCCGCAGGCGCCACCGAGCGGGACTTAGCTAAAGTTAGAAATTTGAAATATCAGCGCCGAAGGCGCTACCGCACGGGAGTTTACTGCGATTTAGATAAGCTATTTTCACGATATATCAATAAGCTGTTATTAGACCTGATACGGGAAAAAGGCGCCGCAGGCGCCACCAAGCGGGAATTTCGTAAAGTCGGATTTTTCAGGGATCGCGAACCAGCTGGTCGCCGAAGGCGGCTAGTATTAAATAAATATAGCCTTCTGGCACTAAATTTAAATTTGTCAGAAAAATTCTCTATTTCCTTTATTTGTTCTTTTATGCAGAGAGTATCATTTCAGTTAACAAAACGTATTTGTTTAATAATAGCATAGATTATAGAGTAAGTGAAACAGTGATTGACACTTTTAGAGCAATCTCTGACGTTATTAATGTTCTAGTCATCAGCAAATATTTTTAGAAATCTTAAGTTAATACATATGGCATGAAAGAAATTCAGAACCACATATATGTTAAAATATATACATTTGATAACAATTATTTTTTTTTTTATGAATTTTTATTTGACACCCATTCAATGTTCCGGTAATTTACACTGCCAGTTTTTCCTTTTATTAGTAATTGGCACCCTATGTTCCAGTGTTTGACACTACTAGTTATTCATTTTACCAGTTATTAGCACCCTATGCTCCAGTGTTTGACATGAAATGTCAAAATTATTTTATGTAAAATATATGATTTTATTATTTTTCTTATTTATTTATTATTTCGGGATAGATATCAATTACTGGAGCATGCCAGTCACTGGTGCACCTACCTTATATAAATAAAATACGTTTCTTTATAGATATTGCATACGTTCAAGGAGAGGTCAGTTCTTTACTAGGATCCGCCCTCGAATGCAAATAGTTTTATGATCAGTATATAAGAAAAGACTATAAATGCAAGTAATAAAACCCCCATAAATGGCGAAAATGTATAACTGTAGTAACATGAAGAAACTATTATATATATGTGTGTGTGTGTGTGTGCATATTCTTTTTTTTTTTTTTTTTTTTTTTTTTTTTTTATAGAGTATCAGAATAATTCCATTGTGATATATGCCTGATAATATCTACATCACTTTAAGCACTTTCAGTATATCTTCGATTACTATTTTATATATCTAATATTCAGGAATTTACTAATGTTAGAATTCACAATTGAGCCTAGTATTAACTAATTATAGAGGAAAGGCATAGATTGGTTAATCTCATATTCTTTTTCGTTTCTTTCTTTCTATCTATCTATCTACAAAATATGCGAAAAGTTCAAGCTGTTTTGCGATGAAATATAAAGTCTTTTATGATATTAAGTATTACAAAGATGTTTAACCCTCGAAGTGATATCGTCTCGCTGCGAGACGATTCGTATCCCCGCTAGAGTCCTTTCGTCTCGCAGTGAGACGATTCGTAAAATCTACATAAAAACTTGTAAAATCGAGATATCGCTTTACAAATAGTCTCATGCGAAATGAAATTCTCTACCTGGTAAACAGTGCTAATTGGTCTTTGATTGGGGACTTTATTATTATTGACTTTTTTATTATTCATCTACATCTATATTATTATATATCACTGTACTTGTGATGAAATTTGGCTCATTTTGTAAATCTTAGAATTTCATTTCAGATAAAGTAGTGCTTGTGACCAACGTCTAAAATTGGAATAGATATATATATGTAACGTTATCGGGTCCGTAACATTAAGTGGGTTGGTATTCCCGTAATGTGAGCATCTTAGAAAGGATGAGGAGTCCAGATTCACTAATAATCCTTCATTAAGTTCAAGATGCAGTCTTGGCCTGAAAGTAGATATCCTGAGCGTCATATGTCTCGTAACTACGCCGAAAGTCGACCCTTCTCCGTAGCGGTGCCCCACCGGGCCCGCAGGTTTCGTTAGCGAGCTGTTGCATGATAAGATTAATATTTAACGTAGATTTATTAGGCAAGTCAATATCGGAAAAAGCCACGATTTCTCGTGCGTCCAAGCTTAAATACTGACGTTTTTGGCGCGAAACTTTACCACTCCTTCGTCTGATTATTGGCTATTCATTTAATGATTGACATTCCAGCTCAGGCCTGGATCCCCAGGATTAATTAACTTGCGTTACTTAACCACAAGAAAAGGAAGATTGCACTCATTCAGCACTTTTCATTCTGAAAGTTGTTCAATTTTTCAGATTTTCGCTTTATGAAGTCTTCTGCTGTGATACAAAGTTTAAAGGCTCACATACGAATTATTAGCGATTTCTAGATTTTAAAATGGGGTTTTAATTATTTAAATTTAACTATTTTTTATCCCTTTCATATATATATATATATTTTTTTTTTCTAATATGGCTTATCATCCATTATACTTTTACTGGATACTTGTACTTAACGAAACCTACTATTATCTCATTCTCTGATTCTTTCTGAATACATTGATGTATAATATGCCATATATAGTTACAAATTTGTATTTATTATAATTTTTTAAAAATATATGTGCACGGCGCCTTAAAGAGTGAAACGATCACTCAAGAGTGGTTCATTCAAGAGTGGTTCACTCAAGAGTGAAACGATCAGCACTTGGAGGGTTAACTTATACGCATTTAATTACGGACATATAATAGTTTACAATTAATATGTATAAGTTACTTAAATGGTAACATAGTGAAGATTTAATTAAATCATCTTTGTTCTAATTGAATGAAATCAATGAGAAAATTGTTTTTATTGAACAGTTTTTCTATAGAGAATTAATCATCGATTCAGTTTTTGATTTAAAAGGAATCTCTCTGTTGCTTTATATGAACTAAATATATTTCTTAATGAAACTTTTTAAATACATTTATGTATATACAGTAAAATCTCGTACAACGAGGTGGCAGAGATGACAAATAAATAAAACAGTTTTATTTTTTAACACCCCTAAATATTTAGAGTGCCAATCTATTGATCCATACACTCGATTTACTTTTTATATAAAGCAGTTGCTTTGATATAAAATTAATGGTGTTAAAAAATAAAATTATAATATTCATGAGGCAAACTTGCACCCGCGTTGTACGAGACTTTACTGTACATAAAAATAGTATAGCTAAAAATTTTGCTCATGGCACCCATTCAGACAGCCCTGTGACCTCCTTTAATATCACTTAATGTCATGTTAATTACAAAAACATATTCTTCAAACAAACGAAATTAATTTTATACATATATCAATTTATTATCCTTTTGACATTTAACATTCAACATACTTGCCAGCTTACTAATTAATATTCCGTAGTACTGTTTGTTCCGCCTTCTTTTTCACAACAGTATCTTTTTATTATATTCTTCTTATTATTTAATCGTAATTGCATTTTGAGAGTATTACTCTAAAAATTTACTGGTGTGAAAAAATGGGCGAGACTAACAACACTACGGAATATTGATTAGTATGTTGGCAAGCATACTTACCAACCATCTCATTAATAACCGTACAATTGTTAACGCCCCCTGAAAAAACGCCCCTTTTCTCTCACCACTATATTTTTAGAGTTATTCTCTCCAAATGTTGCTACGATTAAATAAGACTAAAATTTCTCTAAAAAATTATTGGCGTGAAAAAAAAGGCGGGTACTAAAAATCGTACGGTTCATTATGAGATGGTTGGCAAGTATGGGCAAGTATGATTCAATCACATCCTCCGGCTACCTAATATTTACAATCCCAAATATATTTTTCTTCGTAAGTAAGAAGCGATTTTTTTTACAAATTCAAGTTCTTTTAAAATCATCAATGAACGTTTAAAAATTTGACACTTAATTAGCAATTAAAAAAAAAAAAGTGATGAATTTAAAAGTTCCTGAGATCTGCTTTATAAAAACTTTAAATATATTAATTTTTAGAAGTACAGGCACACGTGAATTTAATATATATTTCTTTTAATTCAGAAAAGCAAGACAATAATTTTCCCCTTTACTCAAGCAGCCTTGATTAACGCTATCGATAAAAATTTCCATTCCTTTGACTGAATTATCTGTACTCGAGTTATCCTTGCAGAGATACACTCATTCATATAATTTTTACCAGGGACACGTTTTATATAAAAAACTTATTTTGCTACCACTATAGTTTTTTGTTTCATTTATTTAATATTGTTATTATTAAACATAAAACCAACGCATTAATCTCAAATTTAAAAAAAAAAAATGTCACTAAATGCGTTTTAAAGAATTATTAATCTTTTAGAAAAAAAATAAGCATTTTCACTCTTCATAAAATAATTCTAAACATTTTATTTTAAATAATTTTAAAAGATTATATAGAATGTTATAAAAAAGTATATACCATGTTATACATTATCTATTTCCAATCCTGCTTAATAAATACAAAAGAAGTCCTTGATAATATATTCTGAAAAATATTTTGGCAACCGCATTCATTTTAAATGAAATTTACAGGACGCAAATCTGCTGTACATAATTCAGTCTTTCACGTACAAAATTTTGCATGACGATAATTGAATATTTTGCGAATGATTATTACTGTGAGAATAATTTTAGAACTCGCATGGTAACTTTTCGAGATTGGAAATATAGTAATTGCATGCAATCATAAATGAAATTTAAATAATGAAATATTATGTAGACATGGCTGAAAATTATGGTCTAACCAACATTTGGTGGAAAACAGGATGTAATAACAATGCAATTTCCTAATTATATATATTTATGTCGTTCAAATATTTTTTTAAAAAAGAATTTAAGGTAAACATTTTAAGCAAAATTTATTTATTACGTTTCTAATACTACAGCAGATTTAAAATGGCCACCACATTAAAATTTAAGTGAGTTTATTATAAATTTTTAATTATATAAAGTCAGGTCCATGACCTCCTAAAATGTTACCCATTATATTATGCTGAATTAACAGATACTGTTGTTTTTCACAAAATATATTTCAACTAGTTTGTTGTGGCCGTCACAAAACTTTCTTCATATATATATATATATATATATATATATATATATATATATTTATATACGAATTCACTCAGTACAAATAATTTAATAAAATGATTATTTATTAAAGTTTATTTTTCATGATGAATTCATACGATTTTCTTCCCAGACAAATTTAACACTAAAACACTAAATATACAAAGAAAGTCAATTTTATGCTCTAAAAAATGGCAATAAAAAATACTTTTTTTTTTTTTTTTTTTTGTTAAAAAGTGAAAAAAGAATCGACAATTTTATTTTAAATTATCACAGATCAAAGGTACAACCATTCGATTTAAAGGTATAGACGATTTCTTTAGAAAAATGCCCATATTAAAAATTTATACCCTCCCCCTCCACGCAATTCTCATAAATATACTTTTTTTCTCTATTTGACCTCTATTTATAAATAATTATTTTTAATTTCTTAATGATTCGGTAAAAATAATTCTAATTGTGCACATTTATACGAAGTTTTGTCCTATACTGCCATGTTAAAATTTTACAGTAAATCGGGATAACAGCGCTACCTTTTGGGCGATTTTCACTAAAATTTGATAGACACTAATTTGGGCTATGGGGCAATTACATACCAATTTGTGAGAAATATTGTGCATTAGTTTCTAAGATATAGTGATTAGAACATTTTGTCACACATACAGATAATTTCTAAAAACGGTCGAATCGAGTTCTAGACCTCTCATAATGTGTAAATCCATCTAAAACCCGAAATTTTTTACGAAACCAATATTTGCTTCTATTGAAGAAAATAAAAATATACGAGATGAATAGGATTTCGTAAATCTATAAATAATTTAGTGATGATATTAAATAAATATGTGAAAAACTTAGCACCAAAATATTGGTTGCTAATAAATTTGGAAATTTGGCACTTTTGTGGGTGGGTGTGAAACGTTGGACTGCTATTATTTAATAGTATAATAACGACTAGCCCCAAATAGATCTAACCCAAAAATAGAATTTAAGTTACTCACCAGTGGCTGGTAGATTCTTTTAGTTTAAACGCCCGATTATCGAAAATTCTTCGGATGATTACTTAATTGTTGGTAGATTCTTACTTAAAAGGAGTCTTCCATATATGAATTTATGAGTCTAATAATATAATTTTTAATAATATTTTGCATTACGGCAGCTCATCAAATCAATATCTTCTAGTTTCGATTTATGGTGCAAGTAATTTATAATAACGTGCTATGAATTTTGATTTTTTATTACCATTTCTTAATTCTAGCAGTGTATGCAATTTCTAAAGAAGTATTTTAATTACTATGCACTAAACCAAAGTCTTCCACCTGTGACACGAAAAGCAAAACATTGTGCACTATAACTACGGTACCTGCTATCTCTCGTACATTAAATCAATGTCTTTTTTTTCCAGTTTTCATAAATAATCCGAACAACATTGTTTTGAATAGTGATTTAACCAATTATAACATTGCTATATTCTTAACACTGTTATGTCTTAACTTCAACAAAATATGCCACTTAGTACGCAATGTTTCAGTTACTATACAACAAACCAATGTCCTCCAAGTGTGAGTTAAAAACAAATGATTCAATGTTATGCATGGTTTTGCAAGGTTATCGTCGGTTTTATACCAAGATAAATTCTCACAATTACGAAATTAATAATATAGTTAAATTTGAACTCGTATCTTAATCTATATATACAATAAGCTTTGCGTACTAATTAATTAATATTTAATTAAATTTATAAGATATTTACACTGGAATAAAATAAAATCAATTATGTGGTTAAATTTAAAATATAATATCCAAGTATTATGCATTGTTTATTCTATATACAAAATTCTGACGCATTATTCTAATATATTTTAATAAAGTTCAATTTTCAATTTTAACCTAACGCCTTAAAAAAAAAAAAAAAAAAAAAAAAAAAAAAAACTATAACCTCTGAAAAAGACCTGTCTGAAATTTTCAATTTTAAGTTTACAAAGTAAAATTATGATTTACGTAATAAAATATTTATTTTTCAAAAGCATGAAGGCAAATAATAAACGCGAAAAGCTAAACGTAATAACAGCTAAACATAATTAATATCAGTTTAAAAAACACTTAGCGAAGAGTAGCTTGAAGATTTTACAGACGAAAATGAAAGTAAAAGTAATTAGCACTTTCCCTAGTAATTAGCAAATTCATTTTTAATTAATATTTCTTCAAAGAGAAAAGGGGATATAATTAAAATATTTCAGCATATAAAATATTTTTTTCCTCACTTGAATTTGTTAAACTCTCTCAGGATAAAATTCAATCTGTTACTAATTTAATTTTATTGAAGTTAAAGATATTTATTTTGTAGACTTCAAAAGAAATAATTCTTTCATTCCAAATATACATTAACACTAACGTTAACAGATTTAATTTCAATAACGCTTATATTATCAATACTTATATAGTTGTAAAGCTAAAAGAATATTAGATTTAACAGAAGAGATAAATATCGATAATTTTCGAAAATAAAATTATGTAATTTCTTTTATTATAAATATTAAATTTAAGGAAAATATAAATATTAAATTAAAGGAATGCAATATAAACAAATAAAAATTATTAATATTATTTTTTTGTAAAATTAATCTCTCTAATTTAATCTATCTAATCTAAATCAATAAAAAAAAAGTTATATATTTATTTCATTAAAAATACAAAATTGAAGAAACATACAACTTAAACAAACTATTCATTACCGATTAAATTTCATAGAAATAAACGTGCATTTTCAATATTAAAAGGTATTTATAAACTGAGTTTTGTTATAAACAACATCCTGGAACTAAAACAGACTAACAGCTTGCCCTCAATTTTGGTATGTAGTCCATTCATAAGATGCTCTTACCATACCCTCCTAAACTAGATGCCCGTCGCGTGGCTCAGAAACTTGGCAACAGTTTAAGAGGTAGACAGCGCCACCTGGTACAGATTGCGTGACTTTTTTATTCAACACCCACCAAAATCTTTTACAGTGGGATATGATATACAAAAAAGGCGAATAGAATCGAAGAAACGCCGATTATGTATATCATATATCACTTCTTAAAATTATTGGTGACAGTTGAATAAAAAAGTCACGCAATCTGTACCAGGTGGCGCTGTCTACCGCTTCAACTGTTGCCAAGCTTCCGATCCACGTGACAGGCATCTAGTTTAGGAGGCTATGCTCTTACAAAGGAATTCTTAGACAAGTTTACTCGTTTAGAAAAATATGTTCAATGTATGCCTAAAATGTACAAAATGCTTACAAAGTATTTAACCTGTGTCAAGTTACAGCAAAGCTTATTTGTATCTTACAAATTAGTATGTGATTTAGGCCCAAAAACGTCATCTGTGTGAGAAATTTGAAATATTTACTTTGTATGTAAAGCTCGGCTAGGCTTCATAATCTACATAACACATGTTTGAAATTTCATTCGAATTCGGTCAGTAGAATTTGAGCTATCTGTCTCAAGTGCTATCGGTTTCTTGTTAACCACCTGTATATAAATATGTAACTATATAATGCATATATATATATATATAACGCTGAATTATGAAAATTAAAATAAATGTAAAAATTCTGTAGTATACAATCCACTAATAAGTAGTTGGGCACTTTCGAATTTAGACGTTTTGTCAAATATGGGGAAAAGAACTTTAGAAATCATCTTGAAACTTTAAGAGCATAAGTAACATGCTATACCTCATATATTTCAGCAAATATTTTGTCCTGAAGAGGAAAAGAAGGCTCGTAAAAAATTAAATGAAAGTCAAAATGTTTTGGATCATCCTGTAAAAAATAATGCTTGAAATGCGTTTTTGCTGTAACATGTGATTTTGAAGAATTTTCTAATTATCTGTATAAATTTTTATGAGGCTTCCACATACATTCATGGATATATAATGATTTCCTTAAAAAATAGCAAAAAAAGGTAATTTTTTTAAAAATTGTAACATGTAGCGTATTATACCCATTGCAAAGCCATTTTTTTGGAAATTTGGCATCCTACATTAAACACAGCATACTGATATCAGAATGCAAAAATCTTAAATATCTTATTAAATATGAGCATTTTTACTAAATAATTTTTAACTGTGCATGCGCAAGATTAAAAAAAAAAAAATCCTTTGCATAATTTAATAGCCAAAAGTATTGAGCTACTTATATCGTGTAAATTCAAAAAGTTACGATAGATGGATGTACAGAATTTAAGTTCCTCTCAAAATAAAAACTAACTATAAGGGGTTTTACTCCCATTGTTATTTTGATTCAATCAATGCCCAATGGTAATACAGTGTTCGGAGATCGCAAATAAATATTGATAAACCCGCGTTTTGTTTTTTGTTTTTTGTTTTTTTTTTTGAGAAAAACTGAAATTTTTATCATTCTATCTCAAATAATTTTTTGAATTTACACGATATTTGCTTGAGGTTTTCATATAAGTAGCTCAATACTTATGGCGGTTAAAGTATACAAATGAATTTTTTTTTTAAAGAATGCGCATATGTAGTTAAAAATTATTTAGTAAAAATGCTCATATTTCGTAAGATATTTAACATTTTTGCATTCAGATTGCAATATGCTGTATCTAATTTTATACGCCAAGTTTCCTAAAAATGGCTTTCATTGGGTTCAATACCCTACATGTTATATATATATATATAGATTTTAGTTTTAAAAAAAATAATCGGTTATATTTATCTGAATATATGTGTTAATCTCATAAAAATTTACACAGATAATTGGGAAAGTCTTCAAAATTATATGCTACAACTAAAACGCAATTCAAGCATTATGTTTTTCAGGGTAATCCAAAACATTTTTATTTTGGTTCAATTTTTTACTGGTCCCCTTTCTCTCTTCAGGACAAAACCTTTTCTAAAATATATGAGGTATAACATGTTCTTTACACTCCCAAAGTTTTAAGATAATTCCTAAAGAATTCTTCCAGATATTTGACAAGAAACCTAACTTCGAAAGTGAACAAATACTTATTGTTAGACAGTGTATTCAATTAACTTTAAATCTGGTTAACTTTAAATGTAAAAGATATTCGTATTAAGTATTCATACATTAATGTATATTAAATCTGATTTTAAATGCTCAGTAATTACAATTTTTATTATTCAACAATATTTTATTTAAATAATATATTTTTAACGTGTCATTTTCAGTTTTTCTGGTTGTATCTATATATATTTTTATCATGATTTGTTACCTAGTTTCTTCTCATTGTCATTTTGAAATGATATATCATCATCATCATCATCATCATCAATTTCACTCTTAATCAATCCACTGCAGGACGAAGGCCTCTTCTGAGCGATTCCGATCTACCCTGTTTTCTCCAATTCTTCTGAACTCTGCTCTTCCAAACTTCAAAATTTCATCTCTCCAATGACACAGTGACTTCCTCGGTCTTTTCTTATATATCGGTATCTAAAATAAGACTTTGGTGTTCCATCTATCATCATTTCTTCTTTAAGGTGCTCAGCCCAGCTCCATTTCAACTTCTTAAAGCTAGAAATAATATCAGTAACTTTGGTTTGCTTCCCAATCCAAGTATTATGCTTTCTGTCTCTTCGAGTGAATCCTAACATGCATCTCTCCATGCTTCTCTCGGTTGTTTGAAGTTCTTATTGAACTATTCAACAAATGTAAAACATTATGTGGTGTTCCAAATGATATATATATATATGAAGTGCCAAGTTATTATCAACTAAAATTAAATTAAATTAAAATTAGTAATCTCGGCTCTTATTCAATACCAGAGATTAATTCAAAAAATAAAAAATAAATAAAATAAAAATTCTGGTATGCATGTAACAATATATGCGTGTTTATATATATATGCCATAACCTCCTATAAAAATGTCTCCATAACTTTAAACAATGCCCGCTATTTATTACTAGGCAATAAACGCTGAAAGTAAAACTTTCCAAAATACATGGTGCTTTTCAGAATGCAGTCTATAAACTTTTACTGAAAGCTCTGTGATTATGCCAAATGTATCTTAAATCTCCAACCCTCTATTATTGGACAACACACAGTAAGCCCTAATATTAATAACTTATTTAAAGCCTATCATATTTACAGCGATAATGAAATTCATTTAGAACATGCCATGTATAATTTCAGCAGAGGTCGGATAAATATTTGATAACATGGTTTGCTCTAGTTGTTCAAAGATTATTGGTGAAATTTCGTTGAATATGTCAGAATTTTAGAGATTTGTAAACACTGATTATCTCGCCAAAATTAACAAGGAGTTAATAACTCCGTGGAGCTTTGTAATAACAATAGCAAAACTAATCACAAATCTTGCTTCACTAAGAATGTAAAAATTTACGCTTCGCATTAGAATTTAGAATGGTATTATAGTAGCTTATATGTATAATGATTATTAGAGTTCTGAATGTTAACGGAGGGAAGTTATAATTGAACTTCGGGAAAATATAGATTTTGTGTTAGAGTATTTCTAATTAATGTCGCGAAAATAATTTATATTCTTCGCGATTATTTCTGCTTAAATGCACATATTTTGATATTTAAGTAAATCTATTTATCTTATCATATAAAAATATTCCAAAAAATGTTTTTTAAGAGTCTTAAAAAAATAAATAAATAAATAAATAGAAAAATGAAAAGAAAGAAAGAGAAGAAAAGAAAATTAAGAACAACCTGCAGATATGTGTATACTGTTATTGTTGAAATTAAGGAAAACTAGGCTTTTGTAATGACATGCATTTAACTTTAAAATATTCTTATAGTTATTGTTGAATTGTAATGTATAATTAACCAGATTAAAGGAGCGTTTAAAAAATTAAAAAGTTGTGTGTGATCTGATTTGATTTTTATTTTAAAATATGAGCTTATTTATAAGTTTCATAGCTTTTATTAATATTTAAAGTTTTCTTTTATATTTAAGGCCTATTTTCTTTTCTCTTAATAAAGATTAAATATTAATTACATTCAAGTTCACTCAGCTGTCCTCGGATTGTTCTTTAAAATTACAATAAACATACTTCAAATGTAGCTATGTTTTCAATAAAACTGTTACTATCCATTCAAATGTAATTTTAACGATAATTTCAATTTTTACTATAAATTATCACCATATATATATATATAAGAAAAAAATATTTAATTATATATATATATATATATATAATAATAATAGTGATAAACTCTTTACTAATTTGCCCTTATTTTTAAATGGCTGTAAAGTACATATCTCAAAGATGGTAAATAAATACCATAGGCTAGATTCGAAATCAGATTATGCCTGTCGTCCACGCCGTAGAGAATTTTCCATAGTTTTCTTCGAAGCTTCAGTAAATACTGGCTAAGACATCTTGCAAAAATCAAAAATCCTCCCGAAGGGCAATCCACACAGTCTTTGGAACTTGGTGTAGACAATTGGCCTTAACCGAAATAACACAACAATACCTTACATTTTAAAACTATTCTTAAAAGTACAAAAACTTGACTTTCTATGAATTAACATAACAAAATAATTTTTACTAATAGTCAGTAGGTTAGCTGTGGACTTCCCTCTCTCACCAATTCTAGCAAATATTTTCATGCATTATTTCGAAAATTCTTTCTTTGAAAAAATGTGTCTTCTTCTTTGGACCCATTGCTGTAATGTAGACATATATGCCAACATGACATAGATGCCAACATTTTAATTTATTCCGAAGTATTTTTAGCTCCACCTTTATTCCACACCTTTTTATTTTTAAAAAATATTTCCTTTTCCTTATTTTATCGAAGTTATATATTGGAGAAAATTTTTCTATAAATAAAGTGGTGCGAAATAAAGGCGGGGCTAAAAGTACTCCGGAATAAATTAAAATGTTGGCATCTAATATGATACCTTCACTTTGATTAACACTTCACTGCACAACATTGATGATACATTACAGATTATAAATTTGTTTAATAATAACATCCAATTTACTCACAAGATTGCAAACAAGAGTTCACGCCCAGCGTCACCGACCACCAATTTGCATGTCAGGGGTCGTACTCTCCGCCCTTTTTTTAAGGCCACTTTCAGGAAAGAGACATTTTCTCTTTTTTTTTTTTTTTTTTGAAACCACTAATTTAATATAGAAATATTTAAGGTATTTTTATAGTAAAATGTCCTAATTAAATACGGCAGAAAATATTGTAGTATAAAAATAGTGGTTCCAATAAAGGCGGAAATTTCAGATCTAGTAACGTATCCTAAATAAAGGGGCGGAGAATACGGCCTCTGTCACGTTATTCTAGGGAAAAATTAGTTAAGAAAATTACTGATTATCTAAAGATTTATTATTATTATTATTATTATTATTATTTCCGTTTTGAGACTGAAAAAATTCTCATCGCTAAATTTATTTATTTATTTATTTATTTATTTATTTTACTTTTTAAAATATTATTTTGACTTTATAAAATCTGGAAAAAAGTACGTGAAATTTATGCAAAAATAAGGTTTTTATTATTATTATTATTTATTTATTTTAATCACCTTAAAGCAACTAAATAAAATATTAAACATTTAAAAATTGAGTTTTACAAAAACAAGTACTCATTTAATAGTTTTAAATTTTCTGAATTTAAAAAAATAATTAATACATTCAGTAATGAATAATTCCCATTGCAAATTTTCACGCCAGGGCTGCAAGAGTTACTGTCTGAAAATAAATAACTGCCACCGCCCACCAGTACTTCTTATCAATAATTTCTATGATGTTCAATCGAAATAAATTACTGCACAAATACGATATAAATTATTGGTAAAAGTATACTGGTGTAAGTGTTCCGTCTTGAGACGGAAACTGATGCATCCCTGTTCCACGTGGAACAATATGGAAGTTCAATGCCCACTTTTATAAAGTCTGTCATGTTAAAGGTTAATTCTTTTTATAACACACTCGTTCGATTGTATAAATCTAATCTTTTTAAACCTATCATTATTTTCTTCATATTATAAAATTAATAAAAGAGTCTCTATAATTGCTCTTTCATTTCTCCATTCGAGTTAAACCTCAGTATCTCAATTACACAGCCTTATACAATTACGAATTTCATTACATTTATATTATTCCATTTCAATAAATCATAATCTCATTTCTCGTTGACGGATAAGCTTCAAATTTATAATATCCCTCGAGTGATGGTGATCATTATCTTCATCTTCCTAATTCCCGATTACATATAAAACTCAACTCTTTTCACACTCTCTCATATCGCAATCAAGCCGTTTAGAAATACAAACACAGCAACAATTGGGATAGAGATGTCAAATTCCGAAGACAATGTGACCGCCCACCTGATAAGAAATAATCCTCCCAGCAATCAGTATTCGTTTTCCAGTGGCGCCGGAAGTTAATTAAACTTGGTATGGCAAGAAAAACAAAAATCAGCAGAGCAATTGGAAATTAGTACTCTCTATCTAGATGGTATTTGGGTTGGTTGGTTGGGTTTTATGTCGCACAAGTGCTACGCAATGGACAACTGGCAACGGTACACGACTTCCCCCTAGAGGTGGTCCGGAGGCATGACATCACAATTTTAATCCTCCACGGAAGAGATAGCTTTCCCACTTCGATTGTATTTGGGTTGGTTGGTTGGGTTTTACGTTGCACTAGTGCTGCGCAATGGGCAGCTGGCGACGGCCTGGGACTCAACCATAGAGGTGGTCCGGAGACATGCCATCACAATTTTTATCCTCCACGGAAGGGATGGATCTCCCGTGACCCACCATAGGTATAATTTTGATGGGAACATGGAGGACGTTGCGGCCAAGACAGATTTTACTTGCACCAGCCACAATTAGTGTACACGACGGTTTTTGGCCGGCTCGAGTACCGAACCCGCAATCTTCCAATTGCGAGCCTGGCGCTCTACTGACTGGACTACCGTTGCCCTAATGATATTTGAGATTAGATATAATTGACTACGAATGGATCCTAGGTCTGAGTTTCTTTCTAAGAAAACCTAGCTGATACTTACGGGAGTTTTAGAAAACCATAGAAAACTCCGAACGGCTAAGACCAAGGTGTGCAATCTGAGTTCGAAGCGAGCACCTCCTGTCTGTTTGATTGGAGATCAAAACCAGAATCTCTACATCACTGACGGGGCTCTCTCTATCTAGAATTTAGACCTAACGTGCACATACAATAAAATACTATGACAAGTTCTCAGATTCATTTAGTATGTCCAAAGATATTGTTGCGTGTAATTCGGTGTTTGTAAGTTGTCCGAGAATGAAAGGCGAATCTTGCAGAGGCTGGAAACTTTATTTACAGAAAATTTGAGAAGGTTGTTACAGGTCTGTAAACGAAGTATCAACTTCACTTTCACCAGTAAACACAGCTTAAATAACAACAGAAAATTCACAATACAAACTGTATCAGACCATTAATATACAGCAATCGACTGCAATTCAAAGAGGCTCAGAACTCTTTCAGTAGCAATGAAAGCATTGTCGAAAATTAAACTGAGACTGACTATTGGCGTAAAACAACTTCTAAAATACCCGCGTAGAAAAATGGGTAAAGAGTTCAGAAACTCATCGGCCAATCAAGTTACAGCTTCCATATTTGGTATATCGATGGTAAGGATTTTCTCGCTAAGGTCGCCAAAAAATCACGAAGGAGCGAAAAAGTCACCAAATTTGGCGCCAAATCCATTACCGTCCTTAATGAGGCTTTTTAACGGGGTTTTAAGCTATTTTAATTCAAAAACAAACTAGAAATGCTGAAAATTAACATTTTATCACCTGACTAAGCCTCTTTCAATGAATTTACATAAAAATAACTATGAATTATTTACAAATTCGTAACACTATTTATCGTGTAAAAAAATACGCCTAAAGAGAAGTAAAATGGTAGTAGCTATTTGAATCAACAAACTTATATTACTATTCGTTGCTTTCAAATAAAAGTGTATAAATTGTAAATAGCCCCTTATCACAGCTTGCTTCCTTCGAGAGCACTTGAAATTAAATTATTTAAGCAACAATATCTTTTTCTAAATTTTAACGATATTTTCTAGGTTTTTCCTTTTTTTCTCCTAAGAGTAAAACTATAAATTTGGCTAATAAATTATGACTACTCAAAGTATTTGGATATATTGGGGTTATAACTTGGAAATTGTTGGAAGTATATTTCATTTTGTGTTATGCGTGTTTCATAAAGAGCTAAATTTAAGTAAACAGTGTGCTGGGTATATAGTTTACAGGCAAAATTTAGCTAAACGTTCTTTTGTATTGAATATAATTGATTTAAGTGCTTTGCAACATTTTACTAAGTCGACAAACACTGTTCAGAAAAAGCATTAATTTCTCATATTCGTACTGCAAACAGTATTTTCTGAAGTTAGATTTTAAACTTTGATTATTTGAATAATATCACATTTCGAGGTGACCTGAATACGAAAGTCAAATTTTTGCGGTTGATCTCTATGTATATCTGTTAACAGCATAAGTTAAGAACAAATAATTGCAGAAAATTCAAATTTGGTTTGTTTAAAGTTCGTATGAGGCTGTCACTTGGCAACGACTCCTGGAAATTTTCCGTGGGGGCAATAGACCCAAAAACGCTCCCCCTTTCTCCACAATCGGCGCCTATGGCGGACACGTAATCACTCAGTCCCTACATTTTTAAACGTAATTTCACTTTTCTGTATGATAATTCGTTGTTATGATTCCAAATTTATTTTTATGCTGTTGTGCTCGCTTAAAAATAAGTAAAAGGGCAAACAGAAAGAGAATTCCAAAGTATAACGATGAGAAAAAGAAAAGCCACCCCGAAAGTTTTGGAGAAAAGTTGAATTTATAGTTCGTTCACATTAAAATTTATGGAAGTAAAATTTTCTCCAAAAAATATAAAAGTTGAAACCTTTTTCATTTAAAAAAATATATATATTTGCCATATCAAATTATAAATTGGTATGGCGACGGCCATACCTGCCATACCGGTTCCGGCGCCACTGTCGTTTTCCACTTCTTTAGTGATTAGTGGTGATGGATTGATTGTAGAAGAAAGGGCGAGAGCAGACTTTGCAATTTCTCTCGCGCATTGTGTTTTGTGAAGGTATTAGATTAAGGATGTTTAGTTCTGGGTTTTTTTTTATTGTTATTTTTCGCGGTTGGAATCGACTTAAGTAGCAGAAAATCCTCTTTATCTATTAATGGAGGTTTGTTTTGTGTGCGGTTGTAAGAAAGATTCTCGACCAAAAGGAGATTTCGATTAGGATTATTGAGGCTGAGTATTCTACTAGAATTAAATACTTTGCAATAATAAGTTAAAAAGTAGAAGAAAAGAAAAGAAAAGACCGAATTAAATTTAACCATATTTAAATTATATTTAACTTCGTTTTTCAAGGACATTTGGGAGTTATATGCATAAAAACCGTTCTTTTCTTGAATAATGATGCTAAAGCTTTTTAAGATTGGTTTTGTCAGAATTCTCGTAAGTTTTTATACTGTTGAGGTAGCAATATTAGGGTGAGAGTATCAGTAGTGGACATTTTCTGGCTATTTTTGGAATAATTTTCTAAATTTTAGAGACTCAATAAATAATTAATGGTTCACACCTTTATTAACTCTTTCTTCCCATGACGGTGTTACGAAAATTGCTAATTGTAACATTTATACATACAAAAAAAAACAAAAATCCGGAGAGCTTAAAATGAACCAGTAGTGGACACACTAAAATCCAGTAGTGGACCCTTTTCTGTTCCAGTAGTGGACCCCTCTAAACTTTCGCTTTAAAATTAAGGCGACCTATCGTGCCCAATTTTATGGGGACAGACCCTACTTTTGTATAGTTTTCTTCTTTTCCCCGCATAAGCTTTTTTCCTAAGTAAAGCCTTTTGTCACAATTTACAAGTTAAAATTGATGGTAGTTTACTTTTTTACTTTCTCTTACCCATAAGGTAGAGAAAGTATTGTTTTTGGGTCAAATTTTCGAACGCGAGATTTTGTTATATTTACACGTTTTGAGGTCCCCTGAATACGAAAATCATGTTTTTAGCAAATGGTCTGTGTGTCTGTCTGTTATCAGCATATCTCAAAAACAAATTATGGCAGAAAGTTCAAACTTGGTATTCTAAATGTGTATCATATAGGGATGCTACAGTAAGATTTTCGTTAAGATCAAGCAAATAGTTCGTGTACAGGGACAATCAAGAGAATTCTAATACATTACGTCTATGGGGGAAATTGCAGGAAAGTAGAGTTTAACGTCTATAGACTGCACTAAACCAAATGAAACGAATATATATTTTTGTAATAGAGATAGTTAACTGGGAAAAAAAATTGTGTATGTAGGAGCCTCGCCTCCCCCCCTGGGGGGGGAGTCCCCCCTCGAGGGGAGTAAATTTTCATGATGGGTATCTTTCAAAAGAGCTCGCCAATACCTTTAAAATGAATGGTTGAACCATCGATCTGCGATAATTTAAAGCAAAGTTATTGATTTTTTTTACTTTTACGAAAAAAAAAAAAAAAAAAAAAAAAAAATCGCATATATATATATATATATTTTTTTTTTTTTTTTTAAATATTGAGAATAAAATGGACTTTGTTTGGATATTTGGTGTTATACTACTTTTCTAATATGGAAATCGTCTGCATTATCATAAAAGATAATTTTTAAAAAATAATAATTTTAATATTAAAAACAGAATTATTTTTTAATAACCGAATTAAATTCTATATAAATATAGGTGCAATAATGAAACGGGGGGTTGAGGGGGGGCGGTAGCCCCCCTCACACAGAACTAATTATCATATAAAACTCTTCAGAAGCCTAATATGAATTGTTTAATACAGGTTTACATAACAGTACTCGTTATCTTACATTTTAATATGCAACCTGTATTTATAGTATTAAATTTCAGGGTAAGAGAAAGTCGCGTGAGTGACACACCAGATTATTAAGTATTGCTTTTGTCACTATTTCTTATTTTCAAATTGGAGACACCGTGCTAATTTGTCCCAACTTTTTCCTTTAAAAAATTTGGTCGCCTTAGTATTCGCATATTTATTATTCAAGATCGTGAAGCTCTGGTGGTCACTGAAGCGGAGGAACCATCCCTTCCGTGGAGGATAAAAATTGTGATGACATGCATCTGTACCATCCTTAAGGGTACGTCCCAGACCGTCGTCAATTGCACATTTTGCACAGTACTAGTCAATGTTAAACCCAACCAACCAACCAAGATCTTGAAAGGATCGTATTACTGAATTTGTCCCCACTTTTCTCTTTAGAAATTTTGGTCGCCTTAGTATCTCACCTTTACTATTCAAAATCGTAAAGGGATCGTAATTGCTGAATCTGTGGGTGAAAATATCTTAAAGTAACCATAATTACAATCGCAGCAATTTAGAGACGTTGAGGTTGAGAGGGTTTGATGTCATAATAAAGATACGTAGTTGACTAATGGCGATGATTTGGGAGTCATCCCCAAGTGTTCTCTGGAGACAAACCGTAACAGTTTGATCGTATATGGAAGGATTGGTTTCCTTTTCGCACTACGACATCATTCACGTGAAACTGATAACTTGATGGAGCATAACTAATTAACGAGAACATGATCACGCCAATCTCTTGGATCCTACGTCAAATAATCATTAGAGATAAGTTCTCTCTTTAAATACCATCGACGAGATATTAGAGTAGACCTCGGACTACTAACCTTTTTGCTTTCGAACATCACATCCCTACCATACCACCAATTAATTCGCCAAACCGACATTCCACTTCCACAAAGGCAAGTTTTCCTCTTTTTTTTTTTCCTTTTTTTTTTTTTTTTTTTTTATGTTTTATACTTCGATTGGGTGTAAATGAAACATAAATTACAACCTACACTAGCTGAAATGGAAAGCAAGTAATCTAATCTTTGTTATTGATTGAAAGGTGTTATGTTTGACTTTTTTTTTTTTTTTTTTTTTTTTTTTTTTTTTGAGTTTTGGTGGTAAGAGGAACAAACTACTTAAAACATACAAAATCCCAAGAGTTGCAAGAAAGCGATTATCGCCAAAAGAAGGCGCAAAAATCGCAATGATGTTCCGGTAATTTTTCTCCATAGCCAGCATAGGGAATCCGTATTCTACTAGTACATCTGCTCGATGCTAAATACCAATGTCTTCCATGTTCCCATCCAAATTAAGCGTCTAGGAATCACCAATGTTTCCAGACAATCGTTAGGGGTGAGTTTCAGACCGTCGCCAATTACCCATTGCGTAGCACTCGTGGGACATAATATAAACTCATCCTCAATCCTCTAAATACTGACCGCAAATGTATTTCAGTGTCGATGTTTCAATGGGAACCAAACTTAACCAACTAATGCCAAAGTGGTTAAAATATAATAGAGATTAAATGAACGTCTTCCGCTTGAAGTCTGTAGTTCAACCTTAAAACACGGTTCAAATGCGGCTCAAACATTGGCTCATGCTCTAGTGTGAGCTATGAGAGTAGCCTAATCTTCAGAAAATCATCATGCTCTTCGACCACACCAACGTGTTTGGGCTACATTTGGGCATTTAATTTTGAGCGAAAACGGTTTCATTTTGCATACCCGATTTTAAGGTTGACGCCATCTCTATAATCATTTAACCTCTTTTAACTAATGCAGTATGGAACCCAGAAAAAAGTTGGCGAATATAAAAACTTAAAATATCTCGAAATTATCTCATGACTCAGGGAATTCCTATTTTGTCCACCCTTCTAAATTTGGGAAAGCATGAGAGCCATCCTCTCCGCAGAAGATCAAAATTGTGATGGCATGTCTCCTTACCACGCCTAGGAATGTGTCCCAGGCCATCGTCAATTGCTTAATGCGTAGCTTAAGTACGACGTTAAAAATACTCAACTCAACTCTAAATTTAGGAGATTATAGAGCTGGAGTTCACTACTGGATCTGACATTAAAAGTCAAGTGAGCCAGTAGTGGACAGGGCTGTCCACTACTGGTCATGATGACATTTTTTGGTACCAGTAGTGGACACCCATGAAAATGCTATATGTTAATACAATATTTAAATATCAGCACAATAAAAGAAATCTGCATATTTATTTTAGTCATATGAAAAGAAAAGGTAAAAAAAAAAATAAATAAAAATAAGCAGAGGCAAAGCAAATAAAATGTTATTTCTTTATTCAAAACGATAAGAAAAAACGGCAAAATGACAAAAAAAGTGTATTTTTTTTTTTTTTTTTTTAGTTAAACTAACGTTATTCTAAAACTGATGGATGGAATTATTTGTAGTTACAGACATAATAGTAGAGGGCTATAACTTCCTTACGGAACACTACTCGAATTTTTAGAAGGACTAGAAAGCTTGATTTCTGAGTTTAAATTTAAAAGTGTCCACCTACTGGTGCTTTTACCTTACTTCATTTCTGCTTACACAACACTAAATTTTGAATCAAGCAAGATAAAATTGAACCAAACCGAGTACTAATAAAGTAAGATTTAGAAAATATATCAAAATGTTCTTTGAATCTTTTTTTTTTTTTTTTTTAATGTCACATTGCTTGTTGACTGAAACGAAGAAAAAATCTCTTATTTACTTATTTATGATGCATATTCCATTTATAGAATAAATGAATATTAAATATAGAATTTCTTTAAATAGAGAATATATAAAATATTCCCGTGGATAATTTTATAGTTAATACCTATATGAAATATAGTTCTACTGCAGGAGCGGCAATAGTTTATAAATTCTAAAAAAAAAAAAAAAAAAAAAAAAGCCTGATTAACCGTATTATGTTTAATTGTCTTTGATTTTCAAGAGACAAAGTAATAGTGTATCTCTTAATATAATATTAAATGTTATATATTAAAAAGGTAAAGCATATTTATAAAGAAGAACTTTATTTATTTATTTTATTTTTATTTTTATTTTTTTTTAAATAAACAACATATTCTATTATTTTGAATCACCAGTAATTTTGATAAGGAGTAATTTTAACTGGTCAAAATTAATAATAATTTTTTATCCTTTTGAATTAGCAGTAATTGAATTTTCTAAACAAAAAATAAATTTTTGTTATAAAAAATAACCATTGGAAAATAAAGCAGCTATATTACAAGAAAAAAAAACTAATGTTCAGTAAAATGCTTAACCATTACGAGTCGACCGTAGAAGTATTGTAGCAAATCAAAAATTTCAATAACGAGTGTTCTCCCAATTTATATGTTTTAAGTTCTCCTGAATCCAAAAACTTTTTTTTTTTTTTTTTTTTTTTTTTTTTTTTTTTCACATGATCATTGCACGCGCGCGTGTATGTGTGTGCGTATGTGTATGAGAGGATTTTTCTGGCTATAATATCTCCGAAACCAGAAAAGTTACAACAACAAAACTTTAAGGTAGGTGCGGTGTACAGATGAGTTTGTCAAGTTTTGGTGAAATCTAGAAAATCAGAAGTGGGACATAGAAAGCTAGAAATCGGATCTTATTTTAATTTAAATCTGTATGTCAAAAACCTGTCTTCTTTAAATTATCTATATTAACCTTTTCTTAGATGTTCTCTCGTGTGTATTAATTATTTACAGCAAAAAAATTGATAAAAATCCAAATTTGGTAAGCTAATTTTAGCTTTCGTAAGTGTGTCTTAAAAAACGAATAAGCGGATTTTCTTCAAACTCGCCATATCAATTCTCTATTAGATGTCCTTTCGTATGCATTAATTGGTTTCTATATATAAGTGTCAACGTATGAATTAAGGTAATTGACTACAGATAGGTCCTAGGCCGGGCAAGAATGCCCTCCGTGCGGTTTTTTAAGGGGTTTTAACGCGTGTTTAAGCGAGTTTCGAAGAAATCTACGGAAAACTCCAAAAGAATCAGACGCGACCTGAGATCGAACTCGGCCATTTCCGTTTACCACCTTCGACAACAGGTTCGACCACACGTTTCAGGATGAAGATTGTAAAGCTATAGAAAGTTGATATCCCAAAAATAGCTCTAACGATTTTTTTTCTACATAAACCACCTTTTGATGTCCCTTTATATGCATTAGTTTGTACAGGAAATTAACTAGCACGTTAGTACAAGAAAACTGACAGGCATCCTGTTTAGGTAGGTCAGATTTAGATTTCAGAAATGGGTGTCTCAATAAACGTTTCTTCTCATTTTCTTTAAATTTCACCATATAAAGTGTATTTTAGATGCCTTTACGATTTACGACGTATGTATGTATTAGCTTATAACTATTATATATATATATATATATATATATATATAGGGGAAGCCGGGGTAATAAGAGACAGGGGTTATAAGAGACGCAGTCAAAAAACCCACCAAAAAATATACTTAGACAACTTTAAAAATATGTAATACTAAGTATCATGTCTATTCTTTACTACAATACACTTATTGAGAAATTTATAACACATTTTGAATTATTTTTATACGACGAAAGAAAACCTTCACTTTGAACTTACCCAGAAAGTTCGTGACTTTTTCTAAATTTTTCTTTATTTTTTTTTGTAGGTAAGATGTTTGGGATTTATTAATGTGTAACCATTTGACCAAGACTATGACTTTGATCTACAATTTTTTAAAACCTTGAAAGCATTCTTTATTTACATTTTCTAGGCATGTTTCTTATTACCCCATTTTTATTTTTTGTGGGGGTAATAAGAGACATGAGTCTCTTATTACCCCCACTGTTAATTACTGTGCCCCCCCCACCCCCCATTGTAGTTTCTGTTAATTGTGCCTGACTAGTTTACGAAGAGTTTACCAAGTGTTAGGCCCAGTCTAAGTTTACCAAGAGAACATTTTTTTTCCACTTTAAATCAAAAAGCAGTTTTACTGATTTGGCTAGACCATATTTAGTTGTTATGATTATGTAAATTTATGTTTAGAATGTATATAAGTTAGTATTTAGTCATTAATACTTCATTACATAATAAATAAGTTCATTTATAATTACTAGAAAAATCTTTTATAACATTTTGTTCGCTTGTTTACACTTCAAATATACGTCTTTTTTGCCTACACTTTAGAAAATGGGTAAAATATTTTCTGCCCATTTTAAAAATTATATTGATGTTTTTGGTTAATCCCTAGGTTATGTTGATTATGTAGAACTATCATTAAGTACAATGTTATATTATTTAGGACCTAATATTAAAATAAATGAATTTCACAAACACATTTATGACAGTTAATTTTCGAGAAAACATATTTTTTGGATGGATGTAAATAATAAAAATTAAAAACTATTGGCTGATTCAGAATTGGTTCCAGATGTCTTTCATTATCCCACATGATTTTACATTATTGTATATGGACAGTTACAAGCCTGGTCTCTTATTACCCCACGTGGGGTTATTAGAGACAAGGATTTAATGAAAATTTAAAAAACAAAATTAACAAAAAATTTAAGTTCAAAAATCACCTAAAAAATCACGAGGAGTCCATTTAATGAAATTAATACGAGACATTTATTTCAAGTTATTTGATTAGTAGTATAGATTTTATTAATATTTTTTGTCTCTTATTACCCCGGCTTCCCCTATATATATATGTATATATATATATATATATATATATATATATATATGTATCAGCTAAATGAGATTAATTTTGTGTCTTCTGACCACACTATCTCCAACAAGAGTTATGGTACGCGTAGTAATGTGTAATGAAAGTCGTGTGGTTGTTTGTTACATACCAGATATGTCTTAACGTAATGTGTAGTGCCAGAAATTACTCATTATTTAGAAATTTTCTTTGATTCAACTCAAGAAAACAAAGCCTACTGCTCAAAAGTAAATAAATAAATAAATAATAAAATTAATGAATAAATAAAAAATCCTTTAATAAAGTAAATAAATAAATAATAAAATTAATGAATAAATAAAAAATCTTTTAATAAAGTAAATAAATAAAAAATAATTTAAAAGCATTCCAGTATAAAATGCAATCAAAGAGAATTAGCAGTAAAATAAAAAAAATATATAACCTTCATTAAATATTCTCCCCCCCCCCCTTTTTTTCTGAATTATTAATATTAGATCACAGTATTATGTTAAAATTCTATTAAACTTGTTAAAATATTTTGTAAAGATTAATTCTATTCATTATGTGTATTTTTTTTTTTTTTTAATCGAAAACATCAAACATGTTTTGTTATTAAGAAATAAACAATATTTGCACTTTCCTTAAAAGAAAATACATTTTGATATTAGATGGCAATCCAGGAGAATTAGCAGCGAAATTTCAAAAATATAATCTTCATTAAAAATACTTTTTTTTTTGTTTGTTTGTTTGTTTGCTTTGTATCATTAAAATAAATTCAAAATTTTATATTAAAATTCTATTTAACTTATTAAATTCTTAAAATATTTTTTTAAGGTTTAATTCTATTCATTATATGAATTTGTACTTTTATCGAAAACAACAAACATTTTATCTTATTGAGAAATAAATTATATTTGTATATTCCTTATACAAAAATATATTCCGATATTAGATTGCAACCTAAGAAAATTAGTAGGGAAATTTCAAAAATGTGTTCTTCATTAAATATATATTTTATTTTTGTTTTTGTTTTTTGTATCATTAAATTTAGTTCATAATGTTATATTAAAACTTTATTAATACTGTTAAAATAATTTTTAAGGCTTAGTTCTATTCATTATGTGCATTCCTTCTTTTATCAAAAACAACATACATTTTATATTATAGAAAAATAATAATGACAATGGAAATACAATATGATATTAGATCCAACCCAAGAGAATTAGAAGCAAAAAAATGTAATCTTCATTAAAAATACTTCATCATCCCCTTTTTTGTATCATTATATTGAAATTCTATTTAACTTGTTTAGTTGTTAAAACATTTTTAAGGTTTGATTATACTCATTATCAGCCTTTCTTCTTTTATCAAAAACAACAAACATTTTGTGTTATTGAGAAATAAACAATGCTTCTACTTTCCTGAAACGAAAATACATTTTTATATTAGCTTGCAACCAATGAGAATTACCAAACATAATCTTCATTAAATCTTCATTAATTCAAAAATGTAATCTTCATTAAATATATATATATATATATATATTTAATAACTTTCTTTTTTTTATTTTGTATCATTAAAATTAGCTCATAATTTTATATTAAAATTCTATTTAACTTCTTAAATTGTTAAAATAAATTTTATGGCTTAATTCTATTCATCACGTTTATTTCGTCTTTTATCTCAAAAACAACAAACATTTTATGTTATTGAGAAACAAACAATGTTTCTACAATGTTCCTTAAACGTAAATACATTCCGGTGTAAGATGCAACCCCAGAGAATTAGCAGCAAAAATTTCAAAAATGTAATCTTCATTAATATACCTTTTAATTAAATTGAAGAATAGAGATAATTATTTAAACCACAGAAGCGAATTTGGTGTCACATGTTATTGACTGTCATTGATTTTATAGTTTGAAAAGTTTATCTTTCGTAAACAACGTACTCTTTTAATAAATCTTTTCAGGAAACTTACATAAATAGCTCCGAATTCCCTTGAAAATACTAATAAGGTACAATTCTACGATTAAGTTAGGAATTTTCCCGATTTGCAAAAATATTAATTAAAGATAGCTTTGAGTAAAGACATAATAGCTGATCAATACATGGTTGCCACTTGAAAGGCATACAATTGCGAAAATAACGCCAATAATTCGCCAAATGTCTCTACTAGTTTAATAAATGTCAAGTAGGAATAATTGATCGATCATAAAAATTAAATGAAAATTGTTTATTACTTATAAATCGTGTTACATTTTTGGAAATTAACATTTATAACAATTGATATTATGGCATTTTATAGCTTGATTTTATTTGTAATACAGTAAATACCTTTTCTTTGAAATAATTGTGATTCATAAATTTATCATACACATACACATATGTATATATCTTTACATATATATGACCTAAAATTAAACAAAATGTAATAATTATATTAATTTAAATATTAACTATTAGGTCGTTGCAAGAGTTCGTGCGGAAGCGGATCATTTTATTGCCTCCAAAGACGAGGGCTTCTATCGCCGTGGTATACATTTGTTACCCGAAAAACTGGCAAAGTTGTAGAAAGTAATGGAGAGTATTTTGATTAAAAATATTCATTTGATTTGATGTATTTTTATGAAATGAAGCAATGAAAAACCGCACGAACTTTTGCAACGACCTAATACATCATTTGGTATGTATGTATCAATTCATAAAAGGACATACACACTGCACATTAAGAAAAAATAAAACTGTAATTACTATTATTATTATTATTTTTTTTTTTTTTTTTTTTTTTTTCACAGCACATTATATTTTCGAAAATTCTAAAATTTGCTTAATAGCAAAGTGCAATTCAAATAGTAATCCACTAAAAATAGTGTATTAAAAAAAAAAAAAAAAAAAACTTGCTTTTGAAAACGCTTTTTTTTTTTTTTTTTTTCCAATTCACACTAAAAAGGGAATAAAAAGAATATTTTTTACGTTAACGTTAACATTAAACTACATTATTTTATTTTCATTTTAATCTTGCTTTTATTTTCCTGGTTATCTAGAGAAACGAAAAGAAGTTAGAACATCTTTCACCACAAAAATTCTACTATGTGTATCTTAAAGCTTTTAACTTCTAACAGTACATATATGTATAGTCCTGTTCATAACTACACTGATGGAAAAAAAAAATCCCAACACCAGGAAGGAGCTGTGCTAGATAAACGAAATTTGGTAGGCGTGTTTATACATCTGAAAGATGACGTCGATTCAAATTTCGAGCAACGCGCATAAGTGTGGCGCTAGTAGCGACACTGTGAACATGCAAATGAGGTTTGCTTTAAATAAGCGCTGTAAGGTTCGTGATCGTTATTTACAGTTGAGATTTGACGTAGTGGGTTAATGTTAGTAAAGTATGCCTCTAAGAAGACGAAGAAGCCATTATCAACAGCTCACTGAGTTTGAACGAGGTCGTGTAGTAGGGCTACGAGAAGGTGGGTATTCTTTTCGCGATATTGCAGAAAGACTTGGCAGGAATGTATCCACTGTGCATGAGTGTTGGCAGCAGTGGTCAAGGGAAGGTACTGCCTCAAGAAGACCGGATTCCAGGCGGCCACGTGGCACTACTGAGAGGGAAGACCGCCGTGTTCGGCGTATGGCTGTGGCTAATCGTACTGCGTCTGCAGCTGAAATTCGAGCTGCCGTTGGCACCACAGTGACACAACGAACTGTTACAAATCGGTACCTTCAAGGACAGCTCCGAGCCAGACGCCCTGTAGCGTGCATTCCACTGACACCAAACCACTGCCATTTGCGACGTGAGTGGTGTCAAGCTAGAGCTCATTGGAGGACGGAGTGGAGATCTGTTGTGTTTTCTGATGAAAGCCGATTCTGCCTTGGTCGCAGTGATAGCCGTGTGTTGGTTAGAAGGAGGCCAGGTGAACGCCTGCTAGCGACCTGTCTGCGGCCTAGACACACAGGGCCTACTCCTGGAGTTATGATTTGGGGAGCAATTTCGTATGACAGCAAGAGCACTCTCGTGGTTATCCCACGCACCCTGACTGCAAATTTATACGTCAGTCTAGTGATACAACCTGTTGTGCTGCCATTCATGAACGGCATTCAAGGGGGTGTTTTCCAACAGGATAACGCTCGCCCTCATACCGCTGTTGTAACCCAACATGCTCTACAGAGTGTCGACATGTTGCCTTGGCCTGCTAGATCACCAGATCTTTCTCCAATTGAGCACGTATGGGACATCATTGGACGGCAACTCCAGCGTCATCCACAACCAGCATTAACCGTCCCTGCATTGACCGCCCAAGTGCAACAGGCATGGAACTTCATCCCACAAACTGATATCCGACACCTGTATGACACAATGCATGCACGTTTGCATGCTTGCATTCAAAATTCTGGCGGTTACACCGGTTACTAATGTACCAACATTTCACATTTGAAATGGCTCTTCTCGCCAATGGCTCTACCTGTGATCTTGAAACTTTAATCAATTAAATATGTTACCTAGACAAATGTATTGCTGAAATTTCAATACTGTACAATAATTTTTTCTTGGTGTTAGGATTTTTTTTTCCATCAGTGTATATACATTTCGTATAATTCAGGTCATCACTGTAGCAAAAACTGCGTATCTTTTATTGATTCTTTAAAACCCTTTCAGCGTTAGCCATTTTAAAGCATATCTCTTTAAACACTCATACACTTAATACGGTGCACAGTTTAAATATGAGAATTTGGTACTGTATACTACAGGTACTTATTAATCTTATATTCCTGAAGAAAGCAGCATTTATTTCAAAATCTAGTCACACCTATTGATGAGGAGTGGGTATATACCTAGTGGGTGGATAAATATTTTTTGGGTATTTACCTGATGCAATGTAAATACCCCAAACACTGGGTATTTTGAAAAGAAAAAAAAATGTGAGGAGTGATATTTTCTTATTTCAAGAATAATATTTATATATATTACATACATTCGACTAATACTCCTGAAGGTGTTGATTATTGCACTTCTTTTATTGTTTAACCTGGATTTTGTTAAGTTTTTTAATTTCATAAAGGGACTTTTACTTATTGACTGGTAATAAAATATTGGATCATTTTTTTTTTCTTCCTGTGATTTGTTTGTAAAGGCTTTCGTATATATATAATAAAATTGTTTCTAACTGTGCTTATGTCTTACAATAGAAATTGATAAGCTTCTGTTTCTTAATTTTCTCCCAATACCATACTGGCCAACCATCGGCCTAGCGTTTCTGCGCTGAAAGCTGGTACATGTGAGGTGCCGGAATCGATTCCAGGTCACGCTCGTCGGCCTAACCACTCTGAGGTTTTCGTGTTTTTTTTTTTTTTTTTTAATACACATAAATACGGTGTAGTACCCTTTAGAAAATCCCCGACGCAGGGCACTGCCCCTCTGGCCTAGGACCTTAGTGCAGTGAATCGGCCTTAATTTCCACAGCCCAAACCAATCTCTAACTAAATACTATGCTAGAAGTCAGTTTTGGTTTCATGAATAGTTAGTCACACACTTTGTATATGTTCTAATATTACTTTAACTTTTATGCTGAAAGTCAAAAAAAAAAAAAAAAAAAAGGTGGGGGGGGGGGGGGAGGGAGAGTTAGAGAGAAAGAGGACCTGCTTGGAACTTTTTTAAATTCCATTTTTACATTCAGAAAATTTACAATTGTTATTTTTTTTTATCATTTTCATTAATTTTTTTCATTAAAATTTTAAGATTTTATTTTGAATCTCTGAAATGTGAAACATCACCGAATCGAAATTTGCAAGTTATCATAACCAGCAAGTTAGTATAAGCAGTCAAATATCATTAGACAAATATGACTTGCGAATAGAATTTGATTAATAAATACTACTTTTCCATACCTCTAATTTTAACTTTTATTCAAGTTTTAGATTTTTAAAACACGCAAAACTTACAAGAAATTTAATTAAATTTTACACACAATATTTTCATAATAATTTGAAGAAAGTTATCTAATTTAAAACAAGTCTTTAAATTGTTTTAAAAAATTCTTTCACTAAGAATGAATGTTGCTTTTGGAATATCTGAAATACAATTAAAGTGCTACATACTTAAGAAGAAAGCAAAAAAAAAAAAAAAAATCAAGGTTTGATTACACGATTATTACGTTCATAAAATAAGTTCATTGCTTTATAGTACTAAATTTGTTGTACTTTAATGTATCAAAACTGGTAAATAATGCTAGTTAAAAGATTAAGGAAGGAAATGCCTTACAAGGAAACATTTAAAAGGTGTCGTCTTCAAAAAATATTGAAAAAAAAATATGTTTTAATCTACTCTTCATAAAACACCAGAAAGTGAAAAAAATATCGGCTGAAATGAGTTACAGCGACCACAAAAAATTATTAAAATTAAGCATATTTGGCGATTTCCCACTGAGGCGATTGAGTTTTAATACTTGGCGGAGAAGCAAAACACGGTTCTGTTCGTACACAGCAGTCTCGGTGCTACCAAACGTATCGCCTAACAGTGCTAAATCACCAAAAATGCTTAATTTTGATAATTTTTGTGGTCGCTGTAATTCATTTCAGCCCATAATTTTTTCATTTTCTGTTGTTACATGAAGAGTAGAATCACATACATTTTTTTCAATATTTTTTGAAGACGACACCTTTTGAATGTTTCCTTGTTAGGAAAAATATATCCTGGTCATATGCTAATATATAATTATACATTTAATTAAGTAACTTTCTATATAAAGTATTACTAAATATGATTTTTTTTTTATCGTGTAATTATATAAGGAATTAGTGAGATCAAGACAACAAATATCATGAGACCTAACAACACAATTAAATATTTTAAAATTAACCAATATACTTTTTTTTTACCCATATATATGTATGCTATGTTACTGTAGTGTATATTTTATATCTATAGTTTAAAAAATGTCCAAAAGTAAACTAAAATTAATTATCTTTTCAGTGGATATTTCTGCGATATGTAGAACTTCATGTTTTACAGTACAGAACAGTTACGAAACATGTTGGCTATTTTCCAGATTTATGCAATTTAACAATTAGTCATGCATAGAAAGTGTTCGTGTGACAACGTACAGATGTTAAATGTAAAGCTCCAACTTTGTAATACCTCATGTTTTATGTATAAATGAAACAGTTCATCTCTAGAAAAATAGTATTTTTTATCACACTTTCGCTTTCCAAAAATTATAAATGATCTAAAAAATTAAACAAAAAAATGAAATTACGTTTTTCTATTGGAAATTTTATAAAATGCATAGAAATAGGTAAAACTGCATACCTGAAAAAATTTTCATAAATCGAAGAAAAAAAAAATTGAAAGAGAAAATTACATCAATATTCTGCATATATAAGCTTAAATTATAAACTAAAACTGCTAAATAAAATAAATTAATTTTATAATTTATTAATAATTTTATTTTATTTATTTTGAATTATTTGTTAAATAAATAATTCTGATAAAATGTAACACGTCAAATTACCAAAAATAAATCACAGAATATAAGAATATATACATAAATGTAGATTTATAATTTTGTATATATATAGTGGGTGATAAACATATTCAAGTAAATTTAAAATATCGATGAAGAAATTATTTGTGAAATCTGTAATTATGATGACATTTTTTGTGGAAATCCAAATTTCGGGAAAATTCTCAAAACATATGAGAATGAAAATGTAATATTTGTTGTTATATATGCCACTTGGAAAATCCGAGCCCATGTAGTGAAACTATCCAAATTTAAGATGGAAAGGGACAGCCTTCAGTTTAGAGGAGCATTACGAGTGGTGCAAGAACGACTTAGCTCGGGAAAATGGCGAAAGATGGCAGGCAACTCCAGTAAACAACAAGAGATTGAATTTTATACAGATAAGGGCCGAGTAAATCCCATGATCCAGTACCCCAGAGATATAATTTTAATGGGTCCATGAAGGACTCTGTGACCACGACAGATTTAACGTGCACCAGTCAAAATTACCATACACGACGGTCTTCGACCGACTCGAAAATCACACCCGTAAACTTTCAATTACGAGTTTGCTGCTCTTACAGACCAGGATACCATGATAATATTTTAAACGTATTAGGAGCATTGAAGAAAATATAATTTAAAATCAATTTAAATTAACATTTTAGAAATTAATAGTAAAATATTAATAATATTCTAATAATATTTAAAACCTCACATAAAAAAAAAAAATAATAATACAAAATTTGAAAGATACAATTTACATTTTGTAAAATATGTGAATTATTTTGTAAGTTAACGTGAATGAATATTAATTTACGCAATTTTAAGAAGATTCGGTATTCTTTCTTCTGCTGTAAGAATTTCAACATTCGAAATTTATTTAAATTGGTTCATTGAGATAGCTTATTCAATGATGAGTTTTATACAAGTTCGCTATTTGTGTGTAATAAATAAGAGCTCATATATTTGTAAATTATTTTTATAAATATACATTCTATGTTCTTATTTACAGCTTCCATTTTCATTCATGGCTTGGTTGGTTGGTTGGTTAGTTGGGTTTTACGTCGCACTAGTGCTGCGCAATGAGCAATTGGCGGCGGTCTGGGACTCATCCCTAGAGGTGGTCCGGAGGCATGCCATCACAACTTTGATCCTCCACGGAAGGGACATTCACGGCTTAATAACCACACATGCTTTATGTTCTTTGAAAGATAAGACTATCATTTGTTTTGAACCATCCTTTTTTGACGAAAATAAAACAAAATTGTTATGTAAAAGTAATATTCCTTAACAACGTAATTATACCCATGGGCAACCTAAGGGGATACCTAAGATGTCCTTTCATTTTCAGGATATCCTGAGGATATCCTAGGAAGGATTTAATATGGAAAACTATTCTTAAAAATACCCATATTGTAAAGATACCGACATAATATATTGAACTGGGAAATATTCATACCCGAGCCTCGCTTGTCTCAGGGAAGAGAAGAAGAAAGGCTCGTATTTATACAAATATTTTTTTCTAGCTGACTATTATCATTATAAATAATTATTTTTTATTTCTAGAGGATTCGTATACGAAAATTTGTCCGATACTACCCTGTTAAATAAAATAATAAAAAAACAAAGGATAATAGTAGCGTCACTTACTAGGGGATTTTAACCGAAAGTTGATAAGGACTAATTTATGTAAAGGTGCAACTACATATCAATTTGTATAAAATTCTATGCAGTAGTTTCTAAGATACAGCTGTCACAAAATTTTGTCACACACACATACACATTTTTTAAAAACGGTCAAATCATGTTTTAGAGCTTTTAAAATATGTAAATGCATGGAAAACCCGAAGTTGAAAATTTTTACTAAACTAATACTTTTATCTATTGCATATAGAAAAAAAAATTAATAAAAACAAGTTATTTAACTAAGGTTACAAAAATAGGAAATTATATGGTGATTTTTCTTGCGTTTTTGCGGTTTTCACAGATCATTTCATCCTCTGTACAGAAGATTATGAAAATTCTAGTCAAATATCCCATGAATGTGCAGCACGGGAAAAGAGGGGGTGCTCTTTAAGTAAGTTTCAGCAAGCATTTACCCACATAAAAGGCACTTCAATGACAGAATGAAGGGGAGGATGAGGATTCACTTCAGATTTGCTGATTCAACTCGACTTTCGAAAAAAGAAAAAAAAAAAAAGTTACTAAGTTACTCGATTATTGTCTCAATGTCAGTATAAAAAGAAGAGATTGCGTCACATATATTCATTTTTTTATCTATTTAATGTAAGATTTAATGTTCAGATACTGAAGTTTTGAATTATCTTGAGACATTTTATGTAAATCTTGATTTCATTGTTTACTTAGTCATCGTAATATATGTTTTAAATATAAAATGTATAAAATTGAGTATTGTTACGTAATCAGATTCAAGTAACAGCTATGTTCTAGAAGAGGATTTACGTTCAAAACTTAAATGTTTGAAATTAACGTCAAAATTCCAAAAACGTTTTGAAATAAAGAATATATAATTGTATCTTTGGTTTGGAGAAGATTTGGGAAATGAATATGCAAGGAATGAATACATGGGGAAAGGGATGATTCAGCAAGGGAAAAAAAAAAGTCACGATTGCAAGAATGCATTAAGTAAAAAATAAATTTTATTCAGAATTTGATATAAAATAAATTGAAAAGATACATTAAAAGAAAAGATGTGATACTACATAAGAACCACTGCTTAGAAGTTTGGTGGCTTTCCTTAGCAGACTCCGCGATAAACTGCCAAATTGTGTTGAAAACCTTTAGATAAATTAGAGGACAACATAACAAAAATAATAGTTATAATCATTCTAATGAATAGTAAATAACCTATTAATATTAAAAATTATAATAAATCCAGATCGAAAAAATTTGTGGTACTTTTTGTAAAAAATTTTAATTTTTAATTTTTAAAGTAAATGACTTTATTTAAAAAAAAATATTATGTGAACCAATGTTAAATAATTTTAATTGGTATGAGAGCCAAAACAAGAAAGAACTGAGACATTTAAAAAGAGTTTATTTGGAAATATCGACCGCCAGACGAGCAAAAGCCAACTATGTTAAGAAATATTATGGTCACTTTCTCAATCTTAATGCTACATTGATTACAAACATTCATTTTGGCAAAAAACAATTAAAAGTTAACTTACAATTTAAAATTTTAGATGCTTTTTTTTTTTTTCCTAAACATGTTATTATAATATTACAAGAAAGAAAAAAACTTTCAATACGCAGCTCTTGATGTAATTATAAGTAAAAATATTGTCCTAACGTTATAGCTATTACATAGAACCCCCTTCGCGAAATTTAATATTTGGCTCCGAAATAACTCTTACGCTTCTCGCCAAGGTCTTTACTTACGTAATTGCTGTAGACATTTTAATTCATAGCAATGATGGTAATAAAAATTTAAAAGACTCCAAGGGGGTCTTATACTAAAGATGTACCGTTTTAAATTATTGAAATACTACGTTGGTCATGATTGAATAACCTTATACTAGAGTGACCATATTTTTTTCCTTGAATTTGTGGACAAAGATGGCGGTGTCCTCGAATTTCGAGGACAAAAAAATAAAAAAATAATTAAATCACCTTAAATTGTAAAATTTTAGTAATTTTTTAAGTATAAAGCACCTTATTTCAGCCTTTTTATTATACATATAATAAATTACTATAATAAAACATTAATAACTTTATATTCGGCGTCCCCAAATGTGTTGTAATTTTTTGGGGACGAAGGTAATTTGTCCTCGAAATTCGTGCCTGTCCTCGAGATTCGAGGACATATGGTCAGCCTACCTTATACCAAAAAGTTATAGATATTATTACTAATTGAACGGGCTTTATGGTTACTTTCAGATTTCAACAGAATTAATGAATATTAAAATTAAAATTCTTAAAAAAACAAAATATAGACTTATATATTTTGTTTCTCTTTCCTTGTCTGTATTTATGGAATAACAAAATTAATTTTGTAAATTTTGTACAACATTGAAAGATTAATAATATATATATATAAGCAAAAACAATTAATTACATGAAAAACTAATTTACATAGTTGTGAACTTACGCGCTTTTTGGTTACCAGTAATTATTAATAGAAATATTTCTTAAATTTCTATAAAAGTTTTTGCTGATTAATTAAAATGAATTTAGATAGGTGGCAGAATGGTAAATTACAAAATTACATTATCAATTCACAAAATTTAAGAAAATAAATTATATTTATGTCATTTTTCATCTCACTTTTTCTATTTATTTAATATTAATTTAAAATTCAGCTTTAACTGAAATTTTTACTCAATTAAAGTGGCATGAAAATCACTTACATACTGGCAGTTATGAATTTATATAAGTGACAGAATCATAAATTTCAAAGCTGCAAAAGCAATTCATAAAAAATATTAAGAATAGAAAAGATCCTCTTTATTTTACGTTTTCTGTTTATTTAACAAAAAGCTAAAGTATCGCTTTAACTGAAATTATAAATCTCTTGAATTAAGCTTATATAATCACTTAGAAATATCTGATAGATTTGAATAGTTTTCAAAGTATTGTTTTAATCTTGCAATCGAAAATTCTATATGTCTAGTTACATAACTGTCTTGTAAATTCTGTTGGGATATGAAATAACGAACCTCCATTGGATTGTCATTTTGTTTCTCATCTTATATGATGAATAAATTTTGCTTGGGAATGAATTATTCCTATGTGAATATCTTATAGATCTGAAATATGTAAAATGTTATTACAAGAAATGTTTAATAAATAAAACGGATCTTTTAAAATATAATAAATTTTGCATGATAAATTATAAAGTCCAGAGGCGCGTATTTAATGCAATTATAAAATTACTTTTACGCCATAGAATAATAATCTCTGGAGTTACAAGATAAATCTTTAAATTAAAATGTAAACATATCAGAAATTAGCACAAGAATTTAAAGGGAAGTAAATTTAATACAATTATGTTAAGGAGATTAAATAAGATGTATTATGTAAAAGGAAGATGAAATAAATTAAATTCATTTAATTTTTGTAAAATTAACTAAGTACACTTTTTATAAATGTTTTTACTGCAAATTTTATAAAGGTAAAAAAAAAAAAAAAAAAAAAAGATAAAATCTTAATAAAATCTTAATAATTTCTTTACAGATGACTAATAAAACAGGTTTTGGTATGACAACTCAAAAATTCAAAAGAAATATTTATTCACTTCAAGTATTTGTACGAATATATACATAATTATTTTAAAAATACATTTTTCACTTTATTATTCAGGCAAATGAATATTATGGTATAATACAACATTATATAAATAGGTAGATAGTTAGATATCTAACATAAAATTATGAGAATAAATAATATTTATAGATGCATATGTATGTATATGTGTGTGTATCCTAAGAAAATTTCTATGAAAAATTTCAAAATTATAATAATATTATTAAAAGTGATAGTGAGAAATGTAATATGAAAGTAATTAAACATTATAAGTTTAAAGCTTTGAAAATACTAGAAGATCAAATTTTAATATTCAGATATGAATTTGAATGTACAGCAAGAATATTTAGTTAAATTTAACCCTACTGAGAATGTAAAAAGATATTTCAAACTTTATTACCCATGCGGACTTAGTCAAAATAAATTATTATTAATATATATATGTGTGTGTGTGTATGTGTATGTGTGTGTGTGTATGTGTATGTGTGTGTGTGTGTAATTTACTAGATTCAAATTTTTATAATGATTTGTAATAAAATTTGTGAATTACCAGAATTAGTTATTGACGAATTTTTTCAATTAGAAGTAGCATTGATTTTTCTTTCAACTCAATTGTAAACTAACATACACAATATATTAATTCCTCAATACAAATAATTTTTAAAAATAATATCCGTAAAATTTCTGTATTTTTTAATTCAGCAATCAGTTTTTTAATTTGAAAAGGCAGAAACAATAATAAGAAAAGATTTATAAACTGGTTGAATTTAAATGCTGTAATGACACATTTCAAAATTTAAAACAGAACCATGCTTACGAACGGAAAATGCAGGCACAAAACTTTCTTTGTTTTACATATCACCTCTCAGTTTATTTAAAATTGCACTGAAATGCTACGCTACTTTAACTCAAATCATTTTTTTTTTTTTTTTTTTTTTAATTTAGCTTGAATTATTTGTCAGAAATAGAGATGTGAGAAAATTAATAGAATAATTGTAATTATTTATTTATTTATTTATTTACTTATTTATTTAGTTTCTTTTACTATTTTTTAATGCATACAATAATTAAAAATAAATAAATATTAATGATAATTTCATTTGTTGATATACTTTAAATTTCATTATTTAAGAATAGTTTTCAGGATCATTCTTAACATTTTCCAGGAAATTTCAAAAGTGTTTATGACTTCAGTTTGTCTGCCTATTTGCCCTGGTCTTCATTTCAATATTTGATTTTTTTAATTTTCCTTAAATTGATATATGTTAATCATTTTCATCATGCTTACAGGGGTCGTACTCTGCGACCTTTTTTCAGGATACTCCGATATAAGAAATTTCCGCCTCTTTTTCCACCACTAATTTCGCGCAGAAGTACTTATGGTATGTTCATAATAATGTCCCAAGATTATACAGGGTAGAGATTATTTTATAAAAATAGTGGTAGCAATAAATTTGAAAATTTCTTATTCATGAGAGAATAAAAGGCGGAAAGTACGACCCCCTGTATTTAGTGAAGAATGCTTCCTAGTAAAAATTTTACTCAACTCATGTGTGTCACGCTATTAAAAAAATTATACATTTACTTAAATTTTAGAACTCTTTTAAATTAAAAATTAGACGAAATTCCTGTGTGTATAAATTAAATTTGTAAACTTCAGATCTGTCGGCCAATTATGCGATACAGATAGCTTACTCAAAATATGTGAGTTTTTGTCAGGTCTGTCACTCTACATTTCTTACCTTATTAAATATCACTTATTTTTCTTATTATAAATTAAAGAACTGTTGTACAAATAATATTTAATTTTTAAAACTTCTTCACACACCATAAAACAAATGCAATCTCTACCGGTTTCAAAAAGAGATTGGTCTTTCTTTTTCATATGCAAAAAACATGTGTTATTTATTTAAAGGCAAAAGACTTGAGTATTATCTTACTTTTCTTGTGTTACAAAATCTGTATTATTCATAAGTAAAATATATTCGTAGATATATCAGCACAATTCATTAATATAACTTAATATTAAATATTTAAAAATACACACGAAAGCCATTTGATGTCATGTCTGCCACAAATGAAAGTAACCAAAAATCGTTTATGGACACAATAAAAATGCCCTGTTTCACCAATTAAAACGTAAATAATTCAAACAATGACAAACTGATCCTGCACTGATCCTGTGGAAATGAGACATATTTAACAGAAATATATATATGTACTGAAATTTTCTTGATTTACAGTGAAATAATACTATATTTCGGGAGTAAGCTTTGGTTTGACAAATTGAGAATTTTGCCTATTGGCGAATATACGTTTGGAAATTTTAGGGGGGGGGGATGGCAATTAACCTAAACGATATACTGGTCACTAGCGAACAATATAAATTTTCAATTATCATGTTTGTCAACGTGTGAAGTTCTTTTTTTTTCAGACTAGCGTATACATTTAAAAATAATAAAATATAGTTATATCTTAATTTATTTAAGATCTTGTGATTTGTGGTAGCATTTTATTATTTGTTTTGTTTTCACGTTTTAATTCTTTTGTTACTATAGATATAGAGAGAGAGTGTTTAATCATTTTTGTAACGATTTTGACTTTCTCCTTGAATTTAAATTTAAATTTTAAAATAAACACATGACTGACAGGAAATTAGAATATAGGGTAGGATTTAACTATCTTCTGCAGCATTATTATTTATTTTATTTTTGTTGTTATTACTATTATTATTATTGTTGTTGTTGTTATTATTTTGTTATTAAATGTCGCTGAAAAACAAACCTCGGTTCGAAGGTTATATTTTTGTGATTTCCGGAAAGAAATATTCGGCTATATATATAAAAAATAATAATAATAATAAAATGTGAAAAGCATAGATTTAATATTTGTACATGTAAAATAAAGGGCATAATTAATTTAAAAAAAAAAAAAAAAAAAAAAAAAAAAAAGTAAAGAAACGCTGAAGTGTGCATTTGACTGGGAGGAAAATAAAAAAATGCATACACAATAAAGATACGTCCTCTTATTAAATCTAAATCGCATCCATGTTAACCCCCCCCCCCCCCCAATAGAACTGTCGCATAACCTTTCAACGTTTCTGCAGAAGCTGTGAACAATGTTATTAAATCTGATTTAAAGCTAATCAAAACAATGAAACAAACCATAAATGCCCATCGCCTAACACCGAAATACGTTTCACAGCGTAAGACTATGTGCATATTGTTGTATGAAAATTATCTGACAGGTGAAAAATTGAAATGTATAGTTAAAATTCATGAGGCTTGAATATTATTATCTGATTTCAATAGAAAAAGATCGATTTACCACCGAAACACAAGAGAAAAAGGCGTAAAATGTTTGTTCAAAGAAAACAAAAAAAGTTTTGCTGAAGTTTTTATGGTTATTACTGAATTGTTTTATAACGGAAAACTTAAAGTAAGGAAAGTAGAAAAAAATATCAAAAATAACTCAAGTTACTATGATAAATATGTTTTAGCACCTATTTTGAAAGAATAAATTCCATTCATTAACCCAAGCAATCTTCACGGTGTTGAGTTTTATCAGGTTACAGCTACAAGCCCTACCTCTAAATCTACTTTTTTTTTTTTTTTTTTTTATGAGAAATGAAACTGGAAATGCAGCTATTTTCTTTAAATGCATCCCGCCCAAGTCCCCCGACGTTTCTCTTGTGAATTACTGTGCATTTAGACTTTTAAAACAAACTCTTTATAAGCGGCATTCCAAAACATTGGATGCACTATGGAAGATTGTGGTGAAGGCATGGAACAAAATCAACCTTCATTTTTTAAGAAATACTTTGTTATCTTGGAAATCAAGATGCAATATGATAGTTCAACAAAAGGGCTATCAGACTGAACATATTAGAAAATAAAATTCTTATATTTGTTTAATATATATATAATATATATATATATATATATATATATATATATCTTTGCAAAATCGTTACAAAAATGTATGAACACCCTCTGTATATATGAAAACTTAAAAAAAAAAAAATGAATAGGTGAAAAAGGATCAAAATAAGACAGTAAGCTTACAGAATTTATAACTTCATCTGGGGCATTGTTCGTATATGCAAGTAAAATTTTCTAGATTTCTGAAAAGTTAAGTAAATAATGCCAATAAACCGTAACTTTTTATGCCCGAACTTCAAAATCAAAAGTAAGAAGGTGTGGATATAATGGATATATGGAAATAAATAATAATAATAAAAAAAAAATACAAGACTGTCTTACCAGCTACATGTATAGAAAATGTGAATACCAATAGAAAATGACGCTGGTTTTCAATTTACATCTATACCAAAAAATACAAGATAGCACTATCATATACAGGGTGGTCCGAAAGTCACAGAAAAAAAAAAAAACATTATTTAAAAAGTACTCACTGCAGCTTTACTGTTTTCCCTGAATTGTACAGAAAATAACGGGATTTGTTTTATATGTATCAGAAAAAATATTAGTTACATTTTTCACCAACATATCGTGCTGTATTTGCAGTATTCTCTTACATTTTAAACAGATTCCTTTGATTAAACGACGCCAAATTTCGAATACTGATGCTTTTAATTAAGAGAATTTCCAATGTGCAAGTCTGATGGTCACTCTAATGAATGATGCCCGTTACACTGAACAGTTATAGTCTTAGTTACATTTTTGAATATACTGTGCTAGTGTAAAAAAGTAATTTTTTAGTTTAAGCACCACCTGATGAAGAAAGTTTAAACTAATTTGCTAATAAATCTTTTGTTACCTAAAAAAAAAAAAAAAAAAAAAAAAAAAAATCCCATGTCTTTCTGTGTATTTTAGTGAAAATTGTTTAGTGCTGTCGTCAATACTTTTTGAATAACTAGCTGGCTGTACCGGCTGCGCTGGTCACTATATTTAAATGAATTTTCTTGAATCACTTTTTTTTTTTTTTTTTTTTTTTTTTATCGCATTATAAATAAAAACTTAAAAAAAAAAAAAAAAACCTGCATTGAAATCGCTCTAAACTTCACTCCGGGAACCCGTTGCCTGTGTTCCCTGCTCTTTATACTATATTAAATAAAATATTTCTTCCGTTTTGCATTCGGTTTGCTTCCGTGAGGGATCAAAACTGTGATGGCATATCTCCGGACCACTTTTTGGGGTGAATCCCAGATCGTCACCAATTGCCCATTGCGAAGCATTGTTGCAACGTAAAGCAAAATCAATCAAAAATGCACTCGTTTTGAAACAATGCTCTATGGTCTTACGTGAATGATTCTCAAGAATGAATCAACAATTGTTGACAATAGATTATGTATAAGACATAAGTAGGCTGTAATTTAAAAATTGCAGCTCTTAGAACTTCAAAACTGATAACTTTTAAAAATTTATTCATTATTCTTTAATATTAAACTCGTATTATATGATAAAAGCAATCGAATGATATTGCGTAGCGAAACTTTGCAACATAATATCTTTAAATCTAATAACTTGATGTACATAGTGTCCCCACACAAAATTAACAGATTTTAGAACTCGTTTTAAAAAGTATAACATCTATGCAGTATCTTTTTAAAAAATACATCAGTTTTTACTAAAAAAATGGCCGACTTTCATCACCAAAGTAGTTAAATCTAGACTAATCAAAAATTGGAGTGGTCCGTCCGGATGTGTTCCGAAGACAAACACTTTGCTTTATTTATATAGATATATCTTTCATTTTTAATGTGACTTTTGGATAACCGGTATATATATATATATCTGGTCTTGGCAGGCTGGGGGAGTGTTTCCGGCGTAAAACTAGTTTAACCCCACAGGCAAGTCACAAATCTTGCCGCTTGCCTCCTTCCTTCCTTTCTTGGGTTGTTTTTTTTTACCTGGATTTCGATTTGGTTTGAGTTATTATGTTGGGATTTGGTTGAGTTGTTTTGTTGTATCGTTTGTTTTGCGGGCTATTAAAAATTAAATTTGTTTTCTTTAAATATGTGTATTTCCTCCCCTGGTGATTTTTTTTTTTTTTTTTTTTTTTTTTTTTACTTTTCTGAGCTTCTTTTACATAGAGAATTTGTTCATTCTTATTAGTCTTTGTGGTTTTGGTGATCTTGTGTCTGTTGCTTGGCTTCTACAGCACTTAATGGGTCATTATTGCTCGTTACAGGAATATATAGAGATTATACATCTTATATTTACACTTATTTACAGCTATTCTATTAAATTTCACATGTTTAAGACACGTGATCTTTATAAGATCTTTAAACACATGCAAAAAGTTTTATTTTAATCCTCAAACCGGATAGTCTTCAAACAAGAAATCTTTAGTTATATAACTGTCTTAGAAATTCTGGTGGGATGGGAAATAACGAACTCGCACTGCATCTTCATTTTGTTTCTCATGGCATTTAAATAATAAATCTTTGTTTCTGAATAAATTATTCCTATGTGTATTTCTTATTGATTTGGACATATATGTTATATTAATACAAGAAGGAAATTTCACAGAACTCTGGATCTTGGAGAATATAATAAATTTCACATGAGAAATTACAAAGTCCAAAGGCATATATTTAACGTAATAATAAAATTACTTTTAAGCTTTGGGATAGTCTCTGGAGTTTCAAGATAAATCTTTAAATTAAAATGTTAACCTATTAGAAATTAGCATGAGGATTCAAATGGAAGTGAAATTAATATAATTATGTTAATACGATTAAATAAGATGTATAAATTAAACGTATTAAATTTCTGGCTGCTGGTTTTTTTTTTTTTTTTTTTTTTTTTTTTTTAATAAATGCTCTTTTCTTTGATTTTTCAATATATTATAAACAGTTGCGAAGATAATTAAAACAATAATAAATAATTTTTATATGATTGACAAAATTAAATTTTTAAAATTCTTGAGAAACTTGTATTACCGAAAAATTCTGGTCGGCCACCTAGTTGAAATTCAAATTTTTGATTAATGTATGTACAGTCGGTAACAAAAGTCTCCGAACACTAGCAAAAATTCCTATGTAAAAAAGGTCACTTAATACTGTTTTGTAAAATAAATCCTTGTCGAATCATGTTCTTAGTCAATCTAAGCACTGGATTCGACAAGGATTTATTTAATATAAAACTGTATTAAGCGTACTTTTTCCATATAGGGATTTTTGCTAGTAATCGGAGACTTTTCGGAGACTTTTGTTACCGACTGTATGTTAAAATCTATAATGTCTGTTTGTCTGTATAATACTGAGTAGTCACAAAAGTCATATAATCAGCTTTTAGTTTGTTACATATATTTATAAGTGATATGGAATTAGCTATGTTTTAATAAATGTCTTAATTTTTATTTGATTTACAAAAGATAGCATAAACTCATCATTAAGTAGCATACCTAATGATGAGTACAAACACTTTATTTATTACATAATACACATTTTATTTATCAGTACGACAGGACTATTTTTTTTAATCTGTGATTCTGAGTTGTCATCATTCATGGTGTTCTACCTTGATTTTTGTATTTCTTTTTATGTCGGAAAAAGAATGAAGGTACAAACATTTTTTTAAAAATAATTAAAATAAAATTTTTAAAAATCGTGCTTAAGAAATGGAACGGTTTCAGTGTAGAATGATATATATTTAGTTCTATTATTATTATTATTTATACATGTTGAAAAAAATTACAAGAAAAGTTAACTTGCATGTATTTATTATGATATTAGAAGGATATGACGTCATTAGTTAACTAAGAAATTTATTTGAAAATATTTATAATTAACATTTTAAAAATAAAGGAAAATAGAGAAGTCTTTAAAATAATAAGAGCAATTTCTAATAAATTAAAATAAATGGAAAAGACCAGAAAAGGCTTAAATTTAATAAAAGAAATTAAAATTTCTGAAAGTAATCAAACTTTTTGACATAAATGATACTATTAAAAATTTATTAAATTGGAAGAACAAAACATCGAAAAATTCTATTAGTTATGAGCCAAAAATAAATAAATAAATAAGTAAATATCTTTCTCTTTAAGTAAAAAAAAAAAAAAAAAAAAAAAATGAACGTGCAAACACTTTTTTTTTTTTTTTTTTTTTTAGATAGTCAGAATAAAATAAAGAAAAATCATTCTAAAGAAATGGAACAGCTTCAGTATAGTACCCCTTGACGAATTTTGAAATTTGGCGCCAAAGTAGCTCGGACGTTTCTCGCCAAGATATTTACTTGTGCAATTGCGCTAATTCTTTACCTAAATGAAAACAAAAATTTTAAAGCCTGCAAAACTATTATAATAAAGAAATTTAAAGAAATTAATATATTAGTTAGTGATGCTAGCGAATAAAACACAGTTACTGCATGCCTTTATATGAAAGAATGGATTAAAATAAGAAAATAAGTCCTGTCGTCCCAAGCAGCTCCTCTTTACCAGTAAAATGAATAAATAAATAAATAAATAAATTCAACCCAAACCAAACTAAAATTATCATTATTTGTTCTCTCAATAAAAGTAACATAAAAAAAAAGTTCTCGCAAATCCATTTACAATTAAACTATAACAACAATCTATCATGCATTTAAATCTTTACAGAATTTACAATTTTCAAAAATATTAAGTTATTCAAAGAGAATTGAATAACATATTAGCTAAGAAAAATGTTTCATTTTTTAATATTTTATGCAATATCTTTAACATTCAAAAGAAAGTTTTTATGATTTTATAACTTTTCTGAGCTAAAAGCAGGAACTAGTACAAGGCCTCCAAAAAGGAGAAAAGTCTGAGCTATAAAATTCCTATCGCGCTTTTATTAGGATCCCAAATGGCGAAAGTTGATTGGATTGTCATTTTCCTATCAATCTTACTAAGATGAGATGGCTTTTGTTTTGGGGCTCATTATTCCTGTGTCACGCATATCCTTTGGGTTAAGAGAGGTGCAATAAATACAGTGCCCCTAGAAACTGAAACCGTAAACTATGAATGAGACCAATGCTCTGAAACTGACTCGAAATGCATTAGAGATTTGATTTTCCGTTAGAGGATTTATTGCACCTGGCAGATATAGAAGTTAAAGGACTCATGAAAGTAATAAAGTGAAATGATGTTTTTGATGATGAAATATGTTTTGGACTTTGGCGATAAAAATATTGATTGTAAGTGGGAAAGCGATCATAAAACCTTATCGTGCTGAGTGAAACATAAAATGTTATATTTTGTTTTAATAAGATTTTAGAGGTTATTACTTGTGTGATAATAATTGGGTAAACATGTATCGAGGGAAAAATAGAAAAAAAGTAAAAGGTTCCAAGTTATAGAAAGAAACAGTTATTAAATAAATAAAAATTTCAAGAGCCTTTTTTTTTTTTCTTGCGTAAAATTTAAAACGCAAGTTAACAGTTTCTATTTTATTAAGTTGTAAAATAATCTTTTATTTTATGAGTATTTTGAGTTCAAAGAAAAGAGAGAATAACAAATAAGGTAAAATGTTAATGTGCATTTCAGAAATATTTGAAAGGTTAAACAATCATAGAGAAAGCACATAACATACTTTGCTTAAAATATTTAATATACATAGTAACATACTTACATCGTACAATTTAAACGTTTTTTCAGTATTATGCATACACATATATTTTTATGTGTTTGTTAGATTTTATAGTACTGTAAAACCTCTCTAAGTTAGACACCTGCGGTTCCAGGAAAAAGTGTTGAACTTAGAGAGGTATCCAACTCATAGGGCTGCTTACATTTTTGATTTAATTAAACTGTATCTATGCATGCCTTTTACTCTTTTAATCATCTAAATATAATATAATTAATTATTCTTAACTTATATACAAAAAAGGATTAATTTGCCAATTTAAAAATTTAAATTTAAACTGGTATATTGCGGTCATAATAACACTTTCTTCTATAATTTTTTGTATAATAACACTATCCACTAGTTAATATGCACGAAAATTTAATCAATATAACTTCTCACAATAAATATTTTGCAAAAGCATGTTTGTGCTATTTTATTCAATAGACGCTGTGATAGTCATATTGGAAAATCGGAGAATGTGATTAAAAGTAGCACCACTTTGTCCACTGATATACACCCAGATTAAGATAACATTCATTTTCATAATAGCCATCACGCTTATGAAGTTTAGTGAATTTATTCCCTCTAGAAACTGAGATATAGTTTTCCCATGAACGGGAAAAACTGCAGCATAGCAGCGACACCTGTCGATTGATATGCACCCAAATTGAATCAGCGTCTTTTTTCACTATAGATAAATCTATCACATATTAAGTTTAGTGCAATTATACACTCAAGTAAAAATTGGTAGGAATATCAAAACAGACAAATGAAGAGGAACCTTAACAAACGAAATGTATTTATTGTCTAATGCTCGTTTTAAAACAGTCTAAGTAAAAACATGCCTGTAGGCTCTCTACTGGATAGTTCCTGAAGAAAAGGACAAAAACAATTTATGCAAATCAATAAAAAAGAAAGTCTCTTTCATTATGCGCTAAAATTCAGTAATTTGTGATTTTTTTCTATTGACGAAAATAAATATTTTTTTACAAGATGAGACAGAGATGAATATATTGTGACAAGAAACATAGTTTTTTAGATATTTACAGCTATTTTTACAAGGGATAAGTTTTTTTGTTTTTGTTTTTTAAGTGAGAAAATGGAAGTTTTATACCTTTTTTTTTCCTGTCTCATTGGGTAAAAGTGTCCAACTTAGGGCAGTATTTGTATGTCCAACTTCCAAATTAGAGGGGTGTCCAACTTATAGAGGTTGGACATAATGTGTTAATCCTATGGATACATTCCGTTCCGAGAAAAAGTGTCCAACTTGACAGGTTTCACTGTATTGCTGCCATAAATACATACATAAATAGAAATACGTCTACATATATGTGATTTAAAGTATATTTACCGTAAATGGTATATCTTCTATATTACATCTACTCTATCTTTCATTTTATGTATATGTATTAGTCACATTGCTGCAAGAGCTTACGTCGTAATTATTATTCAAAATTTCTTTTTAAATTAAAACTATCATAACTTCTATAAGTTGATAATGATACAAATGATTTAAAAAAAAAAAAAAAAAAAAAGCTGTTATAAATGAATTAAGGGGTTATTATAAGCATTTATTTAAAAAAAAATCATTAATCTACATAGTCTTGCCATAAGTTCTGTCCACTAAAATAAAACAATCACTAATTTTTTAATGTCCTGAAAATTACGCTGCTATGTTTTGTAAAAATATACTACAAAAATTAACAGAATTTGATAAACATTTGCACACTTAAGATGGAGCGGGGGGAAAAAAATTAAACCTCAGTAATTACTTTACACAAGTGTGGCGAGAAACCGAAAGAGATATTCAAATTTCATCGAACTTCACCCAGGGAGTATAACGAACGGCCACGAATTGGTCGTTCTCGTGCTAACAGAACGCCAACAGCTGTTAAAGCTGTAGGATTTGCAGAAATCCGCTACGTAAGCAAAACATCATGGCTCGTAACATGAATAACCCTACCAGGACAATGTCCCGCATTGCAAAACAAGACCTGGAACTTGGCGCTTACAGTAGAAGTACTGGTCAGCGACTTACGGCTGCTCTTAAGGATATTCGTAAAACCAGAGAGAATGTTTTGTTACAGTGGCACGCAGATAACAAACATCATCAAATTCTTGAAAAAATGATGAAAAAACCTTCACTGTAAAGGAAAAAATTCAACAAGCAAAATGACAAAGTGTTAGCTTGCAAGAAGCTGCAGAAAAAATTCCACGAGCTCAGAAGAAGTCAATAATGGTTTGGCTGGAGGTTTCGTATGAAGTTGTAACCAGACTACTTTTTTCTGAAAAAGACGTAAAAACGACAGGTAAAAATTACCAAATCCTGCAACTTAAAGGATACTTTGCTCACTGGAAAGTACTGGATATTCCAGCATGATTCGATACCAGCGCACAAGGCGAGAACGACCTAACGATGGTATGAGAACAACTTAACTGAGTTTATTCGAGCTGATCATTGGCCATTGGGAAACCCAGATTTGAATCCACTAGACTACCGTCTTTGGAACATGTTAGAGGAGAAGGCCTGCACTAAGCCTCATTGAAATATCGAGACTTTAAAAGCAGATTTAATGAAGACAGTAGCAGCAATTCCGAATGAAGTCGTTCGTGAAGTAATAGATAAGTGGCCGAAACATTTGAAGAAATGTGCGAAGGAGAAAGGGGGTCATTTTGAATAGTTTTTTGTTTTTATGTAATATACTAGAAGTAATAAATAAAATGTAAGTAAAATTTAATCTGTTTCATTTTTCATAACAACTAGACTTTTTTAATTGGTGGGCAGAACTATGTATTGTATGAAATTAGTGCATAATTCTATTTATCGATTCAAATTTGAATTCATAATTAGTGCAGTTTATATCAATTCATTCTTCATTCTTTTTTCTTTTTTTTCATTAAGTCGTTATATTTTATACGATTCAGAAAATATATATATTCCTCGTTCTTTAAAGCAATAGAATGTCTGTGGTTTAACATGAGACTTGTCATTTTAAAATAAAAGCAGATGTTTTTTCTTAGTTTTTTAAACTATTCAATCATATATGCTCAAATTAAATAATATGGTGTAGGGTAGGTGCCCCAGTGATTGGCATGCTCCAGTAATTGACATATATCCCGAAATAATTAATAAATAATAAAAATAATAAAATCATATATTTTACATATAGGAATTTTAACATTTTATGTCAAACACTGGAGCATAGGGTGCTAATTGGTAAAATGAATAACTAGCAGTGTAAAACACTGGAACATAGGGCACCAATTACTAATAAAAGGAAAAACTGGTAGTGTCAATTACTGGAACATTGAGTAGGTGTCAAATAAAAATTCATAAAAAAAAAATAATAATTTTTATCGAATGTATATATTTTAACATATATGTGGTTCTGAATGTCTTTCATGCCATATTTACTAACTTAAGATTTCTAAAAATATTTTCGGATGATTAGAACATTAAAAACATCAGAGATTGCTCTAAAAGTGTCAATCACTGGTGCACCTACCCTATATAGCATTCGTACAAAAATTATCGATTTTCAGAGATTTTGAAAAAAGTATGATACATTTACATCATTAAAAAATAAATTAATAAATAAAAAAAAACATCAGTTTTTACTTAAAATGATCGACTTTCATTTAAGAATTGAGTTAGCCCTGGAATGCTTCCATTTTGTTTAATAACAAAAATCTTTGCTTTATTACTAGTAGAATAGCAAATAATACATAATATACATTAATTTTAAAATAAAAAGAGTAAATAAATGCCAATTACGTTTTAAATTTCGAAAAAAAAAAAAAAGGTAAATAAAATATTTATTTTAATTTTATTTGAGAAGTAAAGGTATATCCCTTTATTTCAATATTAAAATTTAACTATTCCCGTTAAAAACAACAGAAAAGATAATATAAATAATTTTGACTACATAGATTACATAGTTCACTATTCTAATAAAAAAACATAAAACGAAACACCTAACTAAATTTATTTAATATTTGGTTATTTATTTTAAAGAACAAACTGCAAATATCCTAAACAATATACCTCCGCTATGTTGTTAATTAACTCTGTGTAAATGAAATCCGCTATGCATAAACTTCGAAAATATAATAAAATGCAATTAAAAAACACTTATTCAGTTTAGTTTTTAAAAAAAGAAACTGAAATGTTGAAATGATAATTAAATATTGATCAGAAAACTTAGAAACAGTTAGATTTTTAACAGCGCTCTTGAAAATCTTAAACATAAATTTGGATTTTGATGAAAATGGAAATAACACAAGCATGTGAAACATATAATTAAATTTCGGAAATTAATAAATAAAAGAACAAAAAGCAGATATGATATTGCATTTTAGAAGATTTAAGTATACTCTAAAGAATAATTTAATAGAATATAGGACGAAATACTTAATGAAATTTAATATAATATTTCAATTTTAATATTGTTCTTCGTAATAGAATGCTTGCTTTAATTTCGTTAGTTAGAAGTTTTGAAATTTATTACTTTAATTTTCTCTCGAATGAATAACAGAGACAACGCGGTTATAATAAGAGATAGTAGAATATATTTTGATTGACTATTTAATCAATGGGTATACTTTACACATATATATTGAGAAGTTCATTGAAAATTAAATTAATTTATTATTTAATATAAAGATCGGAGGAACGGAATATTAAAAAAAAAAAAAAAAAAAAAAAAAAAAACTTTTTATTAATCTATTGTACTACATTAAATTTGTTTAAAAATTTAAGCGTAAAAGTTTTTTATTTTGCTGAAACTGGCGGGGTTTTTATGAGAGAAATCTAAAAGAAATATTTATAAATGCATGAGAAGTAAAAAGTAATCTAATAAAAACAATACCATACTTTGATCTTAGTTCAATCAGCTTCAGATATTTCAAAATAGATAATAATATACATGCATATAATAAAAGTTTATTTTTAATTTAATAGTAATAGATTTGAAGAAAACTTTTAAATTAAAAAAAGAATAAAACCTCATGCATGTTATTATGTTATTTAAAGCTTTGTGCCGTTTGAAATTTCTAAAGAACGTCGTATTAAAACAGTTGTTAAAAAAAAAAAAAAAAAAAAAAAAAAAAAAAAATCTAGCCCTATTTCGGCTTTTTTTTTTTTTAATCCATGTATTAATATTGTCATATAATAATATACATTTCAATAAAAGCCTATTCATTTAAAATTTAGGAAGAATGTGAAGTATATATTTAGATGCTGTACAGAATATATATTTTAGATGTCATACAGAATCATATTTCTAACAATATGATTCCATATGTCGATTGCAGTATTCAATATAAATTAATTCCCCACCGTGCTATAAGGATGAGGAACTTTGATATTAGAGGTCTGCACGGGCCGAAACTTTCAGGTCCGGGCCCGGCCCGTAGGAAAGGTTTGCTTATCCGGCCCGTTTATGTTTTACTGGTGTACGGCCCGGACAAAAAACGATAAAATCAGTCCCGATTAAAAAAAATGTAAAATTTAAAGAATAAATAAATAAATAAATGCATGCCTTTCTACGAAAAATAATTTTAGCATGAGTTTTGCAGAGGTTTTGTATAGCTAAGCAATAGAATGTTCTTTAACAAAACTGCTGAACTTTTACAAGATATTTATATATAAACAGTATTTCCTTATTACAGACGTACAGAAGGCACAAAGACAGACAGAAAGTCAAATCGAAAATATTAGCATTCATCAAACAATATAGGAAGATATTTAAAATGGTTAATAGTGCTAAATATACGCTTTCAACCACTTCTTGTTATATACCGTAATGTATCCGAATCTTTCATGTGATCCGGTAAACAAAACTTTAATGCTAATCCAATCATATTCAATAGAAAAGATGCTTTTGCACATGCTAAAAATTATGCTACTTTCATACAGTGCCCCGGAGAAAAGAAAAAGAAGCTTTAGAGAAAAAGTTACAGCGGAAGGATTTTTATATTCTTCATACCACCTAAACTCTACAGACCATAGGACACAAAACTTTATACACAGTACGTATCTAATTTCTTTTGTTTGTACATGTGAGCTAACTAGTAGTGACGAGCATACTAATTTGAATAGGAAACCATCTAATATTACTTTAAGTAAAATAATTAATTTTAAGACATGTTTAAAATATTTGCGGAAAATCATATCGCGAACAGACAAACTGACAGGCAATTAAATTCAAGTTACAGACATTTTTTAACAAAATAAAATTTTATGTGACATACCAGACTGTAAAATTATGTAAAATAAATGACTGAAAAAGTATTTTATCATTTTCCTTTTTCGTTGATTAACAAGGAATCTAAAAAAAGATTCGGGACGACACGGCCCGAAAAAAAATTTTCTCCAGGCCTGGCCCGGCCCGAGTACACACAAAAATATTGAGCCCGAGCCCGGCCCGGCCCGAGAGCAAATTGAAAAATTTGGCCTGAACACGGGGCTTGTGCCGAAAGCCCGTCCCGTGCAGACCACTATTTGATATTAGGTAAAAGGTTTCGACTTTGATATTCAGCTTCAGGTTTTTTATGTTTTTAGATGTTTTGAGGTCAAGGGGACTCTCTACCTTACGTCTCCGAAAACCGAAGCCAATGTTATTCTATGGGAAATTTCGCCCCATTATAATTCATTAACTAATACATATTTTTAAATTCCGTTTTCACTTTCCGAAAATTCACAACTATTAAACAATTTATCGCATTCTAAAAATTTATTTATTTATTATTATTATTATTATTATTATTATTATTATTATTATTATTATTATTATTTTTTTTTTTTTTTTCATTTTTAAGCTCAAAAATGAAAAATTTCTTATTGTGAAAATTCGCCTTTTACAACCTGAAAATAAAATATTAAAAATTTTTAAAAAAAATATTTTTTAGAAAGCGATAAATTGTTTAATAGTTGTGAAGTTTCTGAATGTGAAAACGGAATTTAAAAATATATATTACTTAATAAGTTATGATGGGGCGAAATTCTCCATAGAATAACATTGGCTCTCGCTTCTGGGGGCGATAAGCGGAGAGGCCTCTTAAGATTAGCATAAGATTATTTAACTTTTTCCGCATAATCCCCTTTACATTTCCTCCACAAAAATAAACATATAAAATTTTATCCTGTGTAAATTTTGTGTAACATAACAAGGACGTGAATTATCGCCCCTCCTTCCCTCCCCCCACCATGTTTTATACAATAAAAATATTTTATGTATTAAGAATTTTTTTTTTTTTTCGTCATAAAATCTACAACCAGGTTCTCAATAAAATTTCAGAATACTCGTTCAATTCCTAAAAGAATCTACCACTTAAATTACACAAATAGTATTTATTTTCAGTAATAAAAAATGCTTAAACGTTATTTAAAAAACGTATTTAAAGTTAATAAGTAATCTTTTACTCACTAAAATAATATCATAAATGACAATTATGAATTCATTATTTACAAATTCTCATTCCAGAAAAGTGATATCGTATGCTTTCGGGATTCTGTTTTTTTTTTTTTTTTCCCTATTACAGTAGTTTAGCAATTGATAGAATCATATTCACTATCTTTTACCATATAAATTATTGTAAAAGATATTTTACTATATATACGCTGTAAAATTTGTTTTCAAAGGTTAAAAATGAAAAAATAAATAAAGTGTACCTGCTAGGCTAGTTTGAGTTCAGATGGGCCCAATTTGAGAAAAAAAAAAAGATATAATTAGACTTTTGAATTACTTTTTAAGATAAAACAAATATATTTTAATGTGATTTTTAATATGACAAGGCTAGCTTTGGCTTAAAAGCTGATATATATTTATATATGCTATACGCTCATATCGAGTTTTGATTATTTTTGAAGATAATACAAATATCTTATAACGTCATTGGGATTCACTGTAAGAATGGGAACAATATATGCAAGGTGTAAGTTATAAGATTTAATTTATCTCAAAATTTCTTCCTTTCATCATCATCATCATATTCTTCTTCTTCTTCTTCTTCTTTTTTTTTTTTTTTTTTTTCGTTGTTCATTATTATAATTTTAAAATCGTTGCATATTTTCTAAAGCTCAATTTCCAAACCTTCCAGAATATTGAAACAGCACTATTTCTGTAAAGTTTATATATATATAATCACAAAATCTTCGATAATAGGTAAAGAAAAAATAATAACTTTCCAAAAATAGTGTTGTAAGATTATTTGGAAGATTCGCAGGTCCGTGTAGTAAAATTGCATTTCTAAATAAGCCACTTTTGCTAACAAGTGCATAATTGTAAATGCTTCTTTTCTTCGCAATTTCACTAACATTTTAGTATAATAACTTTACTCACGCATTAATAATTTTAAATAATATTATATTAAAAGTAATCTATATCGAAATTAAGAGTCTTCAATCTCGGTCTATGTAATTCAAATTAGTCAACTGTAGTAAATTCCAACATATTTACTTTACCACAAAATTCCCTTCCACCTTTCCTAAGCTTCAACAACTTCGGATTCGAATAATCTTTTATTTTCTGAATTGTTTAACAAACAATTTTTCAAGTCCGGCCACATATTTTAAAGACATCCCCGCACTCTCATTATTTACTACTCATCCCTAAGCCTGTGTTAAAACCAAGCCAAACCACTGTCAGCACATTTACGCTTGGGCTGAAGATGGGATGATACGATGCTCTGAGAAGCAAAAGATCAATGGATTGTTTGGAATTCGTAGAAGAGAGGGGATGAGCGTTCTGAGGACCCCTCTTGGTCCATCTTCTCGCTATTAACGGGATGGGAGAGGAGGGCCATCAATTTCCGCATGAGTGACGTGGAGAAGATGACGTAACGGAGACGGAGACGTCATCATAGTGACGGTGGAAGTTATGTTTGAGGAATAGCCGGAAGAAATGTCAGAAAGAGAAATTATTCTGTGTTATAATAAGCCTTTTTTCTTCTTCTTTCTGTTCCTAGTGCTCTTAAAAAAAAAATAAAATAAGGCATAATGTGTAATGAAATTGAAGTTTTTTGTTAAAAGTTATGTAAAAGTATGTATATTGCTTGCTTTATCGTTATTTAGGTTTCCTTTCTCCTCCTCATTCATCATTTACTTCATAAATGCAAAAACAACAAAGTAAAAACCAAGAGTAGTTAAACTGGCTGAACTATTTTAAAGGTACTCTCTGCTTATCCATTATCATTTTTTCTTTTTTGTTCGTTTTTTCACAATTGTTAAATTTGCTCTAAATTTCAAGGATATATATATATATATATATATATTATTTATTTCATTTCATTTTATTTCATTTATTTATTTTGTTAATTTAAAAATGAATTTTTCTCACTTTATAGATTCAAAGACGATTATTAAAATTTTAAGAGCCAATTTCAGCAAATTTTCCCTTATGATAACATGGGTTTTGGATGTCAGAGAACGAAAATTTTAAAAAAGTAGAGAACATCCTTAAAATACATAAGTAATTAAATTTCTTTTCGAAATATACTTATGTTTGGGAAAGACAAATCATAAAATTACATACAATTATTGTATGTTGAACAAACTGTTCATAAATTATTATTTATTTGTATTCATCTTCTTGTTTTACTTTTGAGTATTTATAAAATTAATACTTTATTCAATAAAACGTTATTCAATTACTGCCAAACACAAAAACAATTACAAAGTATGTATAACCACAGGACAAGATTTTATTAGAATACATAAGTAAAAATAATAAATTAATTAATAAAAGAATAAAATCTAATTTGCCCTTTGTATAGTATTTTTTCTAATTTTCTAAATAAAAAGTTCGAAGGCTACGAAATTTTCTAAAACGCTAACAATAGATGCAAAAGTAACCTATTTAAAAATCGCTAAGTGTTTATTCTCAGAAACACTTAGAAGAATGAAACCGTCAAGGCCGACTAAAGTTTCTATTTGACAATTGTCGCTGAATGTTATCTGAGACCTGTAAACAATATTGTAACTTAATTCATTTTAGTAACGACATATGTACGAGCACATACAGGCGGAGATTTGAAGATTTTAACCTAGCTATTGCAACTCGCATTACACAAGTTTACGGGTTTTTGTTTCTATGAGAATTACTAATCAGCTTGGTGATAATGGAAATCAATCGCAGTCTACATGTATTTAAGTATAAAATCCTCTTAAATAACCATATTTTATAATTAGTATGTTGTGTCTGTGATAATTAAAAATACTATGCTTTTGGAGAACTTATCACTGAGAAAAAATTCTGTAACTGACATCTAGAATCTAAATTGTGGCTGTAGAAAAAATAGTTTCATGTCATCCTCATAAATTCTAGTGCCCTTGGAAAGCGAGTTCAAAAAGTGCCTATTAGAATTCTAGAGCGTTTGCCTAATATTATCGAGTGCAAAATTATTTAAAATTTTCTGCAAATAAATGAGACTACAAAAGCCTAGTTTCAGCAACTATAATCTTGGTTTATTACACAGTTCTTGAAAATCAAGCGAGAATTTCTCGCAATACAAAAGATTCAGAATATTCAGAATATTGTTTCGCCATCTATAAATGTGTAAACTAGAAATTCTCGATCATTTCGTCTATTCAGTTTATTGGCGTGTCTTAAGCGCATAGCTCAGAAATCTATATATCTAGTTAAAGGATTTAGAAAATGACCACTTATTCATTCTAGAGTAAGGCGGTATATATATATATTTTTTTCTCAGTGTACGATTACCACGGAAAAATGGAAATATTATTGGATTACCAACTGCTTTGATAGTATATCTGCAATTTATTGCATATTAAAAGACCCTTTTGATTTTGATTTTGATTAGTTTATTTATTTTGTGAATAAATAGATATGTGATGGAAGTTTGTGAAAGTTTGTAATTGATTCTTTTAATTTTAATTAAAAGTGTCTGCCTAGTTCAAATGTACTTTGGATTCAAGCATCAGATACCCTAACTGAGAGGCCTTAGTTGTGAGCCAGGCTACATTTTTTGCAGTTTTCACTGATAATATTATATTAGGGGAACCAGAAAATAATGTCGTTTTGAATTAAAATACTGACATCGGAAATTTATCCTGGATAAAATTTAAGATATTCTTAGGTAACTTATAAGATGGTTATTTGTAAAGTACCATGTAAACACTGGTAAACAAAAATTTCCGGTTTCATTTTATTAATTCAAAACGGCATTATTTTCCGGTCCCCCTAATAATTATTAATCAACTGTTACTGAACTAAACTAGGCATTCAGAATTTAAATATCCCTTTTTAAAATAAAATAAATATACGCGAGTATCTTAAACTTTCATTTTTCATTAAAATTAGGATGTCAAAACGCTAATAACGAAATTTTGATTGTATACCATACACGTAGAATATTTATTCATTACTTATTGATTTATATGTTGTTCAATAAGTACAATCAAAAACTTAACTTAATAAGAAAACTTAACAAATTACAAATAAACTTAATAAGAAATAACAATAAATTAACTTAAACTTAAAAATAAACTTAACAAAGAATTAACTTAACAATAAATTAACTTAATAAGAAATGTGTTTGAAAAGAAGTTTTTACATTGTTTTTAGCTTATAAATATCAAATATGAAAAACTGCAGTTATTTTAATAAATTTTCAAGTACAATAAAGTAAATTTTGAAGCAAGTGTTCCAAACATGCGAAGGAATAGACGAGATAAAACACCATATTTAAAGGTTTATATTTGAACCACTTTTCTATTCTTTGGTTTCTTGGTATACAATTTTCAAATCATTTTGATTTATTTTTCTGTCTAGACGTATTTAGTACGTATGATTACCCCTTTAACGTATTACAAAAAAACGTCCTTTTGTATCAAAGAGATTGTATTGGCAGCACGTGTTGTTACGAATGGATAGTCGGAATCAGAAATAACACCCTTGAATCATATAATGGAAATTATATCAAAATATTGTTGAAGACATTTAATTTGGTACGAAGAAAAAATATATTACTAGCATTTCAGATTAGATAGTCAAGTACTTCCTGGAAGAATATATTTTGTAAGTCACTGAACTTTCAAAACTAAAAAAGACATGTTTTCTATCTTTCAAAATGCATTGATTTTACATGACTTCTTGAAGATAAAATGCAAATTCATTTCGTTTTTATAAACTCTTGCCCTTTAGCTTGTGTATTAATAGCCCACCAGCGGCCGAGCGGTTCTGTGCTCAAAGCTGGTTGATGGGAAGTGCCGGGTTCGATCCCTAGCCGTTCGGAATTTTGCATGGTTTTCTCCACTGAGAAAAAAATATATACCGCCTTTATCTAGAATGAATAAGTGGTCATTTTCTAAATCCCTTAACTAGAAATATAGAATTCCGAGCTATGCGCATAAGGCATGCCAATAAACTGAATAGACGAAATGATTGAGAATTTGTAGTGTACGCATTTCTTGATGGTGAAACAATATTCTAAATATTTTGAATCTTTTGTACTGCGAGAAATTCTCCCTTGATTCTCTAGAACTGGTAATAAAACCCGCCTCTTGTATTCGCATTTATTTCCAGAGATTTTTAAATAACTTTGCCTTCGAGAATATAGGCAAACGCTCTAGAATTCTAATAGGGGTTTTTAGAACTCGCTTTCAGAAGGGACTAGAATTTATAAGGATGACATGGAACTATTTTTACTTGAGCGACAATTTAAATTCTAGAGGTCAGTTACAGAATTTTTTCTCAGTGTATATAAATTTGTGGTGCACAAATTTCTCTTTATGAGAATTCTGGAAGTAACCCATGTTCTTTACAATTAATTATACAGAACATTTTCAAACTTCAGCCCTGATACCTCTATTGATCTCTACTACTCCCCATACATCTTTTAGGATTAATGCCTGAACATCGCGTATTATCTTTAAAATAACTTTTATAATAATACAAAAAATAGCCTGTTTTGAGTGCGATATGAATTGTTTTATGTCGTTTCATGCACCAAAAATCTGTTGTTTACAAATATTATACAATCGATCTACAATCAAATCAAAAATATAAAATTATATATAAATGACGTAAATTAAAATAAATTCAACAATTACATTAATAACACTGCTCGGCATGAAAATTGCTCCCAACACCATTTTTGCAAATTCTTATGTAAAATGGCCCCCTGATCCCGAATGTCACGCCCATTTTGCCCTTTCACCCACCAATTTTTAGGGACGCCCCCCTAATTTTATCCTTTTTCGGTGAATTTATGGCTATAAATTTGATTTTTAGGAGGGGGTAGGATTATTGTAACTGTGAAATGTTTTCTGAAGGCTATAGAGTTGGAAAATTCCAAAACATGAACATTTGCGGCAAGGGGTAAATTTAGGGGGGATTCGCCGCTGAAATTATGTATTATATTTCTTATATTTTTTTAATCTGTTATTAATGTTATTTATAAAACATTATATATATATATATATATATATATATATATATATTTGTTTTTGGTACCAAATTATTTTTTTTTTTCATACTCCAAATCAAATTCATGGTCATAAAATTACCGAACAGTGAGGGAGGGGGTGGTGCCCCTAGAAAACGGTGGGTGACTGGGCAAAATAGGAGTCATATTCGGATTCAGGAGGTCATTTTATATAAGAATCAGTAAGAATGGTATCAGATCTCATTTTTTTTTTTTCCCATCGCAGTGTAATTAGGGGAAATTTTGTTTAAAGAAAAAACTTTGAATTAAAAATTATATATATATATATATATATATATATATACTTAATTTAGAAAATATTACTGTCATAAATATCAAATAGATTAATTATTCATATTTGTCAAAACAATATTCAATTAATAAAAATCCAATTACTATTGAGATAAAATAATGGAGAATTCATTTCAATTACAATTTTTTTTTCTCCAAGAATCGTGATTATTTGGAATTTAGTTTACATCTAGCTCTCTTTGTACACGTTTTTAAAACGTTATCATTTATTTAACAGATTACACTGAAATCAGTCTTATTCAAACCACAAGAAAAATGTTTCTTTTTTGAATTACTATTAGGGGTGGTTTACAAATCAAAATATTACAGTTGTGTATTCAAAATAATGGATCGGTGCCAAGCAAAAGTGTAATTACTTATGTAGCACGGAATTGTAAGAGTCACGCATTTCTTATGCAAAATACATCGTGATATATTAAGTAAATGTTTGATAAATGGAAGATAATGTAGTTAAAGAAGTAGGCAGCTGTTTTTGGAAAGGGTGTCAAAAAAACTGTAACACTGTAAATAACTGGAGTATAAGATTTTTCAAAAAAGGAAACTTCCCACCAAAAAAAGTTCAATTTCTGGACTTAATTAATTAATTTGAAAAAATGGAAGATAAATATAATTTCCCTTAATAGGTAAAAATTGTTCATAACCTCTGTTTATTTAATTTACGTCTGGGTAACAAGAGACGGTATTAGTATTTTTAAAATGTAAAAGCTTAATAATTGTACTTTTAATTAAACAAATCGGAAGATTTATTAAAGTAGATAAATTACATTTTTTTTTCTTTAAATTCCATTTTCAATCACGAAAAGTAATTTTAATATGAAGGCTAAAATTAATTATTTAACAAATTATAATTTTCGTAAAATAAGAAAGAAATAGCATTAATAATATAAACGTAAAAATTGCAGTATTGCGAGGTTTGTTTAAAATGTTGTGTTATAAATATATGTTTAATGTATTAATGAAACATGTTTTAACTTGCATATTTGCATATTTTTGAACTTTTAAACAACCTTTTTTTTTTTTTTTTTTTTTTTTTTTTTAACAATTTAACATAAGTAGTATGATTGAATTGGTATTTTAAAAAGGCATTTACTGAGCTAATTCAAATAAAAATAAATAAATAAATAAAATAGAGCTTTTAAAATTGTAAATTTGGTAAGAAGTTATAGGGTAGGTGCCCCAGTGATTGGCATGCTCCAGTAATTGACATATATACTGAAATAATTAATAAATAAGGAAAATAATAAAAGCATATATTTTACATATAAGAATTTTAACATTGTATGTCAAACACTGGAGCATAGGGTGCTAATAACTGGTAAAATAGATAACTAGCAGTGTGAAACACTGGAACATAGGGGGCATTTTCTGATAAAATGAAAAACTGGCAGTGTCAATTACTGGAACATTGAGTGGTTGTCAAATAAAAATTCATAAAAAAAAATAATTATTATCAAATGTATATATTTTACATATATGTGGTTCTGAATGTCTTTCATGCCATATGTGCTAACTTAAGATTTCTAAAAATATTTTCTGATGACTAGAACATTAAAAACTTCAGAGATTGCTCTAAAGGTGTCAATCACTGGAGCACTTACCCTATATATATATATATATATAATACTATGATTTATTTTTCTTTCAATAGAGTTATTTATTCACACAATTTTTACGTAAGATCAATTAAATTTTAATAGTAAAATTTACAGTCAATATTAAATAACCATGTTATTAAGTTATTATTCCTTGTATTTACTGGAAACCTGAAGTTTTTCCGCGCCAATGACAAAATTCAAAATTTTAAATAAAGATTAAGAACATAATTAAAAATATATATAAAAGAATTAAAAAAGAAAGAAAGAAAGACACGTGAAGACTTAACAATGCGGTTGACATATACGGATATGAAAACAATTTGGCACAAAAAAAATTTTTTTCATCGAAATTTACTAAAAACAATGAGAGTGAAAGGTATTTATTTTATGGAGCCCTACACATCCATATTGCATATATTAAAAAAGAAGTTTTTCCGACTTTTAAAAATGAAGTATTATTTAATTGGCACAGAAGAAGTTACAGAAAATAACTATAGTTTTAAAATAAGCTAAAGATTCATGAAAGTACAACCAAGACTTAAATGCAAATTTATTAGTTTTGTGTACATTTTTGTGTATTTATTGGGTTATTCGGAAAGTAATTTCGTTTTTCTCAGCAGAGGAATTAATTGTTTTTTTTTATTTTATTTTATTTATTTTTTTTTTCACAATATCTTCACAATTAAGCTACATTACCATTATATATTGTAACAGCTAATATAAAAAGGATTGGTTGTGAAAAAGTTTGTTTTATTCTGCTCAATAGGTTTTGATTGGTGCCCTATCAAATAAAGAAAATTGGAAGCGACATTTTCGGCATATTTTGTTTTTGCTATCAAAAAGGCAAAAATACATTTCAAACAAGGAAAAAAGTATATGACGTGTATGCAGAAAATTTATTTAGAGAACGCCAGTGTCAAAACTGGTAAGCCAAATTTTGTTCAAGCAATTATGACGTTGAAGATGCATTACGTTCTGGAAAACCAGTTTATGCTAATGAAAGCAAAAAAGAGCATTGATTTATGAAAACTGACAAATAACAACTCGTGAGATCGCTAAGAAACCGACCAAAGTAGAGAATATATAATTCAATAAAATATTTATACAATATAAGAAAATCGTCTTTCATTTTCAAAGGAAAAAACGAAATTACTTACCCAATATATACGTGTGTATATTTTAGTATGTTTATGTATTATGCGTATTCATCTACTGTATAGCGATATAGTATAAAAACGAACATCATAATAAAATAAAAACAATATTTTTCCTAAATCCTTTTTTCGGTGCGTGTGTGAAGGTGGGGGGGGAGGGGGGAGAAATAATGTAATACAAGCACAGATAAATATAAACTTATTTTGAGAGAACACAACATGGATTAGATAAGTAATTGCTTCATAAATTGGCTACAGGTGGTTAATCTTAAGTCATCTGAACTCAACTGTATAAATCAGTTACTAAAAGGATTACAAAATAGCATTATAAGCTTATAATATATATTTTTAATTTAACATAACTTTAGTACCACTCATGAAATTCTACATATAAAGATTAAAATATTAGTTGTATTTAAATTGGGCGACGTTAAACAGTTTGTATAATCAAATGTTGATCAGGAAAAATATTTTGTTGCAATAAAATACAAGTAATTTAATGTAAATTGAATAAAAAATATTCATTGAAAGGTAATTTATTTAATCCTGTTATAATGCACGATAATAACCATTTCCCCCTGAAAATTAATTAATAAATGATAAATTATATTTATTAATTAATAATTAATAATTAATTAATTAATGATAAATTATATTTATTAATTAATAATTAATAATTAATTAATAAATGATAAATCATGCCTTTCTACAATATGGTCGCTCATGAAAAATAATAATAATAATAATAATAATAATAATTTTTTTATTATACAGATACACTCTCTAACCTATTAATGCTTTACATAAGCAAAGTATTTTAACATATTTACTATAATAATTAGCACTCTATGCCCGACGGGTATTTAAACATGGCATGCACTGTTCGTCATTTCTTAGAGATTACACAGCTGTCAACTTTTACGCTTTTACTGTACCATTTTAATTCAGTAGAAATTTTATTTAATTAGTGAAAACTGTTACACGAATTTATAAATAATTTCTATAAAAAATTACTGGGAGCCAAAAAGCATAATAGTTGGCAGCTATGATATTATTAAATTTTTATATCTCCATGCATTTTAAACGAATGAACGACTAGAACGAAGCAGAACTTTCGATGTTTGTGGGGAAAACCTATGCAATGATTGGCTATATTCAAACTCTTTGTGGGTCAAATTAAGACGTCTATCGGTTACAGGAAAGAAGATCGTCGTGACGTCGAATGTCGTCAGAGAAGAGTTCCGTGCATTTTAAATTTATATCAGGCATGTATATTAAAAAAAAGTGCTCAGATTTTTTTTTTTTTTTTTTTTTTTTTTTTTTCGGGAATGGCTACATGTATTATTTGAAAAGTTTTGCCGGTTATTTGATTGAATCTGAATAATTTGACATTTGGCAGGTAAATTACAGAATGTAATTCAAGTTTTATGGAAAATTTTAGCTAATTCATGTTATGTATTAAGAAAGTATTTATTTATTTATTTATTTATTTAGTTTTAATGATGATGATTTGTTTCTCTCTGTTAGCCTTAGCTTTTTCAATTTTCTAAAACTTGACCATGACCGAATAGAATTACTACTAACAAAAAAAAAAGTATGATAAAAATACCTAAAATCAGATTTCCGCATAAATTAGAATATTTTTTATTCAACAACTTAAACCAACTACGCATTTACAACGTTTATCTAATATATATATAAAAATATTCTACGCATATATCTAATTTTACACTAACTATTCGTTTACAGAACGCACATTCACATAAAAACAAACTAGTTTAAAACGACTTGTTTATAAACATAAAACTGAGCTTCAAATGCATAGTATAAACCGATTTCCCAACGGAAAAAACACATGGCTCAGTTTAACATATGTTCCTCAATTGTCTTACAAATCACCATTTCTTATGTTATATAAAATAAAAGAATATATACAAATGAAGTACATGTGTAAAAATTCAACAGCAAACTGGATGAGCTTGTCTAAAAATAATGTTGTAATCGACGGCAGATAAAAGCACCGAAAAACTGCTGTTGATTAATGAAAACTTATAAAGCATAACGTAAACTATATAAAAAAAAAAAAAAAGCAAAATTAAAAAGTTTTAAAAACTTAAAAAGCATAAAATGCAAAACAAATTTTCGAGTCAAAATAATTAAAACCGAACCTTTATAAGGTAAAATAAAACTTGAGGGGTACGTCGGGAAAATGGTACCGCAGAAAAGCAATATCAGTTACAAATGTAAACAGACAAGGCCAATTGGGAACAAGGCCTGTTTGGGTTGCCCTGTGCAAGGGTCTTTCTAAGGAATCCTATACGCCATCCACGCGAGTTTCGAAAAAAAAAAAAAATCTATGGAAAACTCCGAACAACAAGGGTTGTCTTCGGGCCACTCCTAAAACTATATCCCGGACAATCGTCAATCATCCACTACGTAGCGCTAACGCAATAGTGTACCCACGCTACCATATCCAAACAGGTAGGCCAGTAAGCGCGACCAGGGTTCGAATCACGCGCATATGAAATAAAATAATAATAATAATAATAATAATAAATGTGAAAACAAATATATTTTTATAATGTTTGAAGTTATATTTCATAGTAAAAAAAGAATGTAAAATATAATTTTTTTAAAAAATAAAAAGCATTGAATCAGGGTTATTTTATGAAATAAAACGTATCTTAAAATACTATTAGAAATAGGTATAAGTAAATAGGCATTTGTGTTAATGGTAGGTAAGGGGAAATTCGCTAGTCTTAATGATTAATTTTTAAATTAATGTCTATATATGCAGATTGTTTAATTTAGTATAAGGATACGAAATGTACCAGAAACTCAAATTTAAAAAATATATTATTAATGAATGTTATTGAAACGCTACATAACAGAAGTAAAAAAAAATAACTAAAACGTTCATCCATCCTTATAACAAAATATGTCCTTATAACTTGGATTAAGTTATATATAATTAATAACTTGGATTAATGATATAACTTGGATTAATGACCAACAAGGGAGCAATATCAACCTAAATATGTCAGAATCCAGGAACGGTCTCGAATAATTTCGGTCGTTATCGTAAGGAAGGGGAATCTCCTAGCATTGGATCTCTTTTCCATACAGGAACAATATAGAGGACTTTTTATACTGTACATTTACTACGCACACGATAATCACTTAATTGCTGACCAGAACTTAATTTATGGATGTAGATGTTACTACTATAGTTAATAGTTATACACGAGTTGGCTTATTCTTACTGCAAATTATCAAAATATAGCAGAATATGTATGTGCTTACGTGCGTGTGATGTATTTGATTCCCATAATAAAGAGCGTACACAATACAAAATACTCACACAAATTATCAATTTAACTGAATTTTGTAAAAATACACAGAAAGAAAAATATTAGGCAATATTAAAGAAATAAAACATTAGAGATACCGTGATTAAAAAATAAAAAATAAAATAAAATAAAATAAAATAAAATAAGCTTAACAGTATAAAATTTAAAAAAAAATTTAAACAAGTAAAATCCAATAAACTACTCTGAAACGAATATGTATGTAAATTTGTATCAACTTAGGATGTATGTTTATATTAAGATTTATATTTGTTTATTGACTGTTGTGGTTCGATTGTATTTCTGAATATTTTTATTTATTTTCTTCATAATTTTCAGTTTATCTAGGAATTCTTTTAAATTTTAATACACGCAAATTGTTCTCGTATGCTATGGACATTATTATTATAAGCACAAAATTCAAATGTATTTATACTTACCTTATACATTATAATAATAGAACTTATATTATATATTTTAATGGCTAAATATATCATAATAACAAATTTTTAAAAATAAATATATAAATATCTCTTAGAAATTATTTAATCATTTTATATAAAATATTTGTTGCAAAATATATTGCTTAGTAAATTATTCGATTCATTACAACAATATTATTGGATTTATGAAGACAATATTATTCAAGTTATAATATTTTTAAAATAAACATCTTTCAGTTAGATTTTTTTTTTTTTTATAATATGTGATGTATGTTGTGGATGTTATTATTATTATTATCATTATATCTCCTCGTCTTATTATTATTATTATTATTATTATTATTATTATTATAAATAAGTTCTTTTGCCAAATTTCTAAAATAAGAAAAAATACTTTTTAAATATATATACCGGGTGTCCCATAAGTTTATAGCCATTTTTTAAATTCTAAAAAATTGAAGAAATCGGTAGAATTGAACGCAGTTTTCAAAAAAGTTAATCTCGTGAAGGGGGATTTTTATTTTTTATTTTTTTAGAAAAATAATAGTTAAAATTTTTGTTGATCGAGTGCGCTGTAGGCGAGTAAATAATACAATTCCTTGAAAAACTATGCAAATGTTTGCAGGAAATAAATCCTATTCTATGCGTTCGCCATCACCACAAATTACTGTTTGCAAACGAGTTACAACACCACGAACTGAAGCTTAAGTCTCCGGTTCTTACCTGAGGAAAAACACCTTTACCATTAGCACTTTATATACCAAGCCAACATCTCAGTTAAAACTTCGTATACACACAAGTACAGTCGGTAACAAATGTATCCGAACACTAGCAAAAATTCCTTTATAAAAAAAGTAGAGTTAATACTGTTTTGTTAAATAAATCCTTGTCGAATCCTGTTCTTAGTGAACAGGATTCGACAAGGATTTATTTTACAAAACAGTATTAACTCTACTTTTTTCACATAGGAATTTTTGCTAGTGTTCGGATACTTTTGTTACCGACTGTAGGAGGTAAAATAAAAAATAAGCTGTGATAATCATAAAACCGTGCAATTTATAGGACTCTGATTTCCATATTTCTCGTTACATATCCCTGCAGCGCCCTCTATCGACAAAATATTTAATCCTTTTTTTTTTTTTTTTTTAAACCAAAATCTTCCCCTATTACGAGAATACCTTTTTCGCAATTAGCGTTCAATTAAAAAAATTCCTTCAATTTGTATGAATTTTAAAATGTCTACAAACTTATGAGACACACGATATATATATATGTGTGTGTGTGTGTGTGTGTGTATAATACTTTTATACCGATTAATTAGAATCAGAATTTAATTTTTATATGATATTTTTCTTTTTATCTAGTTTTATTCGAATGCAATATCCGTATGTATTTTATTTGTATATAATAAGAAGTAGAACAAAAAATAAAATAAAAATACTTTTCTACAAAACTCTTCTATCTTATCAAAAATACTTAAATTTTTATATTTACAAACAGCAGTATACATAGAAAAACGTATATCACGAGTTAGAAATGATAATAAAGTCGAAATCTCTCCTCGGAAAAAAATGTTTTATCGTTTGATAGATATATACTCATTCTTTTCCCTTTTGGAAACATATTACTTATGAAAAAAAAGTCAAGATATAAAGAGATCAGTATTGTCAATCAAACGACACAGAAATAGCTAAAAAACTGGGATGAGATGGATGAAAAAGAGGGAAAACTAGCCGTTGTGATACGTTTCTGTCTCCTGATTTTCCCTAAAGTACGCTAGAGCCGTCAGAGAACATCTGTTTCCATTTCCCCTTTGTCTTCTGAAAAAAAGATACTACTTGATTTAGAACTCAGTTATGCAGTTCCAAAGATGCTCATGCATTTACATATTTGAAGTCATCTCAAAGCATCCTAATATCCCTGTACGTGACATACAGAATATCTCTGTATGAAATGTAATTATGTTAACAGCCACAAAATGAAGATAAAATAGAGAAGAGACAGTATGTTGTTCAAAAAGTTTGAGTTTTCTTATTATTTTGAAAAATAATTTTTCAAATACTTTTAGTTGAGTTTGATTATTCACGTACATTGTATATTTTGAGAATTATTATATTCTCAAAAAATAAAATAAAATAAAATAAAATAAAATTTACAGATATATTTATTAAAAAATAAATAAATAAATAAATAAACTTTTTTTTTTTTTTTTTTTTTTTTTAATTAAGTAAACATAAACTAGATAAACGATATATAATAGGTAATATAGTAATATCAGCGATAGATAGTAAATAGATAATATAGTAATATCAGTGGCGTTATTTTAGTTTCATATGATATACATTATCTATTTTAAAGTTTTGATTGAAATCATATTTAACTTACTTAAAACAGATATAATATTTTCATCTGACAAAGAATCAAAGATAATTCAATTTTAAAAGTTTTACAGAAATATTTATTAAAAAATATATTTTTTTGAAGGTTTTATTTATTTATTTTCTTAATTTATTTTTTAAAAAGATGAATAAATAAATAGCAAAAATAAATATAAAAAAGTTATTAACAATAAAATAAAATTACAATTTATTTCTTAAATTCCAATGCTTTTAATTGCGAAACATATCTCTTAAAACTATTTCATTAACTTTGGTAAAAATTTATTTTCTATCATTATTTATTTATTTATTTTTAAGTAATACATTACGCTAATAAATTTGGAGAATCTTTATGCATATTATGTACAGTCGGTAACAAAAGTACCGGACACTAGCAAAAATTTCTATATAAAAAAGGTAGAGTTAATACTGTTTTGTTAAATAAATCCTTGTCGAGTCATGTTCTTTCTTAGTCAGTCTAAGAACATGATTCGACAAGGATTTATTTAACAAAACAGTATTAACTCTACTTTTTTTACATAGGAATTTTTGCTAGTGTTCGGATACTTTTGTTACTGACTGTAACTGAAGAAAAATTAATATTTATAAAAGTTTTGAAGAAGCACTGAAGCATTCTGACACTATTTTTAATTAAAAACAATTAAATATATCGCACTTTAAAGCGGATTTAAAGTCTAATATGGCAAATAATGCAATAGAACAGTTTTGCAACCCACTAATATTTTTAAAAAGCCTGTTAATTTCCCTATTTTCACCGGTGGGGTCACTTGAAAATTTTAGACAAAGGAATATATTAATACAGATAAAAATGAGAATTTTTTTTACTGTATCAATTCTAACATATACGGTAATAAAAATTACGGTAATATAAGTTTATAAAATTAATTACACATAATAAGAAGAAAGTTAAAGCTTTAAAATTACGTCAAAAGAATTTGGAAATGCCTAAAGAAACGTTGCTTGTAATTCTGTTTAAGAGTCGAAGGCCAGAGGAAAAACACATTTCAGGTTCATGCATTATCATGAAAATGTATTTTTAAAAAGAATATTTGTGGCAGTTGATAGCTGTTGCCGTTAAAATTTTTAAATGGCATCATAATAGCCAGTAAGAAACAGAAATTGTAAAACCTATTATAAAATTATTCAACTAAGTCGCACTTTCTCTGTAAAGGGGCTGTAAATTTTGCTCGGACCGCCCTTGCCCATATTCCATAAAGTGTTATTTCTGTAGTTCATATCAGTAACAAGGTACAGTCGGTTACAAAAGTCTCCGAACACACGTAAAAAAAGTACATTTGATACAGTTTTGTTAAATAAATCCTTGTCGAATCCTGTTCTTAGACTGACTAAGAACACGGTTCAACAAGCATTGTTTTAACAAAACAGTATTAACTCTACCTTTTTTACATAGGAATTTTTGCTAGTGTTCAGAGACTTTTGTTACCGACTGTACAAATTAATATATTCATTTCGTTTTAAAAATCATTTGTTAGCAATAAAACTTTATAACGATGATTTTCGTTATGTTCTGCACGAAAATTTATCAGGAACAGAAATAAATCCTTCCGGGTCATTAAGAGGGGTAGGTTGATTTGTTTTTCCTTATCAAGTAGCCGCCATTTTGAAACAAAATGGCGGCTACAAATTATCAATGAACTTGGTAGATATATTGATGTGGGCTATGTACATATGAAGTTTTAAGTAAATCGGTTCATAAATACCTTTTTATGTGAATTTGAAATTTTCAAGTGGCCGGAACTGGGAAACAAGATGGTTGGCCAAGTTGGCAAACAAATATATCAAATGCATTTGTGAGATAATTTTAGTTTGAATTAATTCAGAATTTCAAAATTTATCGTGTTGAAAATAATTAACCCTTTATATGGCCGTGGGAAATATACTTCCCACCAACTTTATTAATTTTTAAATGTCGAATCCTATACTTTCTAATTGATCTGGCAATTGTAAATGCCATCATTCTCTGAAAAGTAAGTAGAAGAGATTCATGACCTAGAGACCAATTAAATTTTCTACTTCGACTAGCACGACAACTGATTTTTAGATTTTCAAGTCGTAAACGCAAAGAACGTCCTGTAAGTTTCCTGAGCAGCAAGAAAACTGTTCCAGATGACGTGCGATTGACTAAAGTTGGTAACCATATGCCAACTTTACAAAAAATATATAATTCAATGCGAAATAAAAATAAATGCAAAATATATGATGTCTTACCTTTGAATAGCTCCCAGTGGGCGGTGGAAAAATCAAACTTATCACCAAAAAAAAAAAAAAAAAAAAAAAAAAAAAAAGGTAAGATAACATTTCTGGAAAGAAATGGCCCTATAAAACGTTAAATGGTCTCCACTTGGATCAAAATGGCAGAGCAAGTTGCTTAGTGAACTGATCGAAGATATTTGTAAGATAAGACCACTGTCCAACTTTGGTTCGAATAAATTGAGTGTTTCAAAAATTATCGCGATAACAAATTCTCAGCGGGCAGCGTTCAAGTGACCGCAACTGATACAAAATTGCAGAGAAACTTGTCGAAATGAGGGAAAATTATCAGCTGTAGAAGAAATTTCAACGAAAAAAAAAAAAAAATTACCCCGAATAACATACAGTCAATTTACATGTACTATACATGCAATCAAATTACATACATTTCCTTCATTTAAAATCTTGAAACAATTCCATAATAATATGCTATTTAAAACGTTTCCAGACTAATATAGCACTGTTCATCATTCAATTGCAAAAAAAAAAAAAAAAAAAAAAAGATTCCACCTGCTTTACAACCGTTATTAGAGGAAACAAAAGAAGCAATGATTTCTCTAATAAATCCTGAAAGAAAAAACAGCTTAAAGGTGTAAGAAGATAACTAAAAATAGAAAATGAAAATGAAAGAAAATCCTCGATTTTTTCTTGATTTACGTTTGAGAGAAAAAAAGAAAAAAAAAAAAAAAAAAGAAACTCAAAAAATAAAGACAAAAACTTAAGACACATATTTTTCGCAAGTGGGTGCATTTTTTTTTTTTTTTTTTTTTTTTAAATATTTATATATATAAATATTTCAAACGGTCTGTTTGTTTCCTTTTTCACTTTATTTATTTTTCTTTATTTTCTTTATTTTTTTTTTTTTTTCTTTTAAGTAAATAACTTCATCACTCATATTCGTTTATTTACTGAGCAAAAGTCAATTCAGGATGCTATTAATTTACACAAATTAATATCTTTATTGGCAAATTTTTATTTAATGAAAAGTAATTATGTATTTTTTTTTTTTTTTTTTTTTTGTTAAAAAACATAATATATTTTATGAATACTTCCAACATTTTTATATTTTTCTTTAAAATGATTTTAAAGCAAATTAACGTTACTCATTATTTCACAAGCATTTTCAAATGTGCGGTATTTTATGTGCAAATAGAATAGTTGTGTAAGATATGTAAAATTTGTGTTGTAACATTGGTCAATTTGATTATAAAAGAATAAGCTGCACAAAATTATTGAATTAAGTCCATATTTTCTTTCTTTTTTTCTTTTTAATCTACTAATGGTAAATTTATGCAATATATCTCTTTTATAATTTAACTCTCAGCTTGAGATTATTTATAATATCTCTTTTACCTAATAAATAATAAGTCATAAAATTAAAGAGGGGAAAATGTTTTACATTTACCCTAATTTTTCCTAAATTACAAAACTTTTTTTTTACTTATAACTTAAATTATTCGGTTGGTTGGTTGTAGGGTTTTAAAGCCGAAAGATTACGCTAGGTTTCTAGGCCTATATGTGGAATGCTCTTCTTGGGGTCTTTCTAAGCGATTCTATCCCGTATTTACGCGAGTTTAAGAGAAAATCACGGAAAACTCCGAACAGCTAGGTTAATGAGTGCGACATGGAATCGAATCCAGCACTTCCCATCTACCAGTTTTGAACGCAGAACTGTTCGGCCGCTGGTGGGCCCTTACATTATTTGGAAATTTATCATTTATTGCAATGGATCCCATCTCTAATTTCATATATTTACATTAATATTTTATATAATATATTCCTTTCCTTGTATACGCATGTATCATGAATACTTGTATCAAATATATCATTTACATATCGTAAGTAGTACGTGTTATGTAAGTATAGTTAATCTTTGAATCAATTTTCTATGTTGTATTATATATATGTGTGTGTGTGGAGGGGGGGGGGGTGAATGTGACATATTATGTTATACATAAAATGAAGAATATATATATATTTTTTTAAGTATTTTATCTATTTTCTTATTCCTTGCTGTATTTTTAATTTTGTTTATTGTTTTGTACTTTGTATACTTTTTTTTATAATAGTCAACAAAGTTATTTTATTAATTTCAAGAAACAGTTTTGTTAACTAAGTACCTCCCTCGCCCATTAGCTGTTTACAGAGAGATCTATGACATAGCTTAGCAATTATCTAGTGCCAATTACTCTTCTCTCAAACATTTTCTTTTAGTTAATCCAGACAGGTTGATTTGATTAATTAACCAATTGTTAATTTAAGTTATTGTAAAAATGAATAAATAAATCAAAAAATTAGTAAACAATATAAATTTGGGTTTTTTAACAAATTTTGTTACATATGTGCACCAGTAAGACAGTGGCCATATGTTTCATAAATAACAGACAATATTTTCGCTCTATTTATTTTATTTTATTTTATTTTATTTTATTTTATTTATTTTTATTTTTATTTTTAATCTTATCTTTATCTTTATTTTTATTTTATTTTTGTTTTTATTTTTATTTTATTTTTGACATTGTCACCGAAAGAAATCCGTCATCGAATTCCAATCTCTTTTTCTGTTCTTTTATCAGAGAAGGGATAGTAAGAAAGGGCTTTTCCATATGGGCCTTATATATCATTTGACGAAATGGTCATGATTTGCATATTTTGAAAGCTCCATTGGGCAAATGTCTTCTAGAAATTCAGTAACAAAATTTAAACGTATATTTGTTTCTCTCCTTTAACAATTTTATGACAGATTTTAGTTAACTTAAGTTTTGAATTGTGCGATGGAACTAACATTATCTCAATATAAATAATAATGAGGAAAACTCATAGAAAAAAAAATATATATAATTTTTTTTTTTAATAATTTTATTATAATACTTCTAAATTTAGGCAGATTTAGAGTTTTATAATTTCTATCGAAAAATTGTTTATTTATTTATTTTTTTTTCAGTCTACAATGTTCCTGTAAAATTTAAATGCGACAAAAAATTGCATTCTACCATACAGTCAAAAGTAGCAAAGAGGAATATTCATTTTGTTTATGACACATAGCGTTACAATGAAAGAGTGCAGTGAATGAACATGCGCGTCTAGTACTTTTAAACCGTCGAAAATTAGGTAAAAAATTACTAAAATTTTAATTAAAACAGCTGAGAAAAGAGTTATTACCCCCGCCCCCTTTTTAAAGCTTGTAACTCTTAACAATAACCCTTTTTTTTTGTGCAAAAGATAATATTTTTATCAATATAGATCTTGATCGCAGTATTAGATGCAAACAATGTATCACATAACCTTAAAAAGGTTATATACGTAGGGAAGTACATTATAAATAAAATGACGATTTTTTTCTCGGGGGGGGGGGGGAGACGACCTATTCTTTAAAAAAAAAAAAAAACTTTTCTTATTACAAAAATTTTTACAATAATTTTGATGTTAAAAGGCCACTTGTTCGTCATTTCATACGTTTACATGTTGTGGGTTGGATTGTATTTGGGAATAAGGCCTATTGACTGCTGTAGGTCCTAGGCCTGAGGGGAGTACCCTCCGTGGGGGCCTTTCTAAGGGGTCCTAGCCGGTATTTAAGCCAGTTTCTGAGAAAACCACGGAAAACTCTGAACGGCTAGGCCGATGAGCGCGACCTAAGATCGAACCCAGCACCTCATGTCTACCAGCTGTGAGCGCAGAACATCTCGGCCGCTGGTGGGCCTTATATGTTGTGTAAAAGATGTTAAACTTTCCTCAAATTCTGGCTAAACATAATAGAAATATTCTGCGAAAAGCAATAGCTCTGACATTTTTATTAAAAAAATATTAAAAAGGGTACAGAATTATTAGAAACAACGTAATGTATACGATAAAACCTTTCTTAACATCTGTTACAATTTAAAAATGTGAAAAAAACATTTTTTTTTTCCAGTAAAATAGAATTATTGTCATATTTTGCTAAAATTTTAACTGTTGAATGATAACTAGTCCCTTAAATGACATGTTGGTGATAAAAGTAAACGAGGAGACATTTTCGGGAGAAAAAAAAATTATCATGATCTTATTTAAATGTAAAACATTCATTGGTTTAGCAAAATCTCCTCCTCCCCCTCCCCTGCGCGAAAAAAAAAAAAAAAAAAAAAAAAAAAAAGTTGCTGCATAGAAGACTCTGAGATGTTCCATTTCATCACTACAGCTTATTTTTTCAAATTTATTAAATTGTAATAAATCAATTAGAAAACTAATGCGATATCCAAATGACATTTTTTTTTTTTTTTTACGGTGATTTGGTTTGCAGTTGGCTTGAAACTTAATTAAATTAAAAAAATATTGATTTACATGATACATTTTTAAAATGATATTTTTGCATCATAATATTTACATGCGTTAGAGTCGAAGCAACTTAAAAAAAATTAAAAATTACATCATAAAATACACACACACAAAATATATATATATAAATCATAAAATTGCATTATTTATATATATATAATGGCATCATTATCCTTTAATTTAAGCGTTAGTACAACATGTCTATTCACATATTTATTTCTCGTGACACAGCTGTTTTTCAGAGATTTAATTTATTATTATTAAAAATTCAGCATAGTAACGAAAAGAGTTATTATAAAAATAGAAATTGTTTTGTTTTATTCAACCTTTGTTTTATGATTGAGTAAATTCAAGAAGTTTACCTGACTATACAATCTTTGTTTTCTGCGATAGTAACACTTATAATACCATGCTATAGTGAAAAAAAATGGATAAAATTTATTTATTTATTTATTTATTTATTAATATTATTATTTTTTTTAACCTCAATAAATTCGTACAATTGTGATGTAAGTGTTTCAGTTAAATAATGCGCATTTTTTTTTTAATTGAGAAAAAATTCTTGAATATATATATATATATATAACTTAAATCTACAAGTTTTTCACTTTAAATGCAAAAATAGAAATTTCTTGCAAAGGAAAAAAAAAAAAAAAAAAAAAAAAATATATATATATATATATATATATATATATATAATGGGCGACTAGAACGAGGCGGAGCTTCCACTGTTTGCGGGAAAAAGCTGTGCTATGATTGGTTACATTCCATTATTTGTGGGCTAAATTAAGACTCCTATAGGTTAAATTTAAGAAAATCGTCAACATGACATCAAATGGTATCAGAGAATCATGTCGTTCACTTCCACTTTACTTAAATTTTTTATTTTATATTATTTACATTATGCCATTTTCATTGTTTATCTTAAAAGTGAAGTGAAATGAAATTATCAACAATTTCCAAACATTTTTTTATTAAAAAAAAAAAAAAAAAAAAAAACAGCAACAGTAATATTACTAATGGTAAAAATAAATAATATTTAAATTTCTAATTACATAAGCCAAAAATTTTTCGATTAAGTGATCATAATTAAACATAATTCTCCAGAAGTTCCTAAATTTAAACGATGAAAATCAACAATATTTTACTAGCAAGTCCTCAGTCTAAACGATTTATCCATATATAACAGATCGCATCAAAATTTTTTATAACGTTCAAGAACGCTTCAGATTTTTATAAATACTTTATAAAAAATTGATTTAAAAATCATTTCAATAGAGTTATTTTAAAATATTTTATTTATTTTTACTTTTATTTATTTATTTTGTCTGTATTATTAATAAAAACTATTTTATATATTGGTTTTTAAATACATGAAAAAAAAAAATCTAGATAAAACGGTTTAAGAAAAAAGTTTGCAAATATTCCGCAAATTTTTGTACTGCAGATATATTTTTACGTGTCTTACGGAAATGCATTTATATAATCCCCTGGAGACACAAATAAAATCTTGTTGCTGAAAAAAAAATTTTGTGATTCAGAATATCATGCCTTAGAGAAGAACCAACCAACAATAATAACGATAAAAAAGAGCAAAAATTTAAACAGATCAATACGGAAAAGGCACTGATTCTCTGGTTGTCCCCACAATCTACAAACCAGAAAAATCACAAATCAATAAACTATATGAAACGTCTTTAGAAATAATAATAAACTTGTTTTGTTATTGTTTAAGTTATGATTGTATGCAAAATTCTTTTTCAATTTATCGTGCAAGTTTAGTATTCCTAAAATCACTATTGTATAGCTTTTTTTTTTTTTTTTTTTTTTTCAGAATTATTTAGATGTTTTTATTAAAAAATTGATTAACATTTAAATTGGTTATAAACTTAGACAATAAAATGAATAAATAAATAATAAATAGAACAGAAATAATATTACGTTTTAAACAAGATCTAATTAAATTGCTTTTTTTTTTTATAACTGTATATTGTCGTACAGCCTCTTTTGTTCAAGAAAACTACACAAAGAAAAATATCTGTAACTGACATCTAGAATCTAGATTGTGGCTCTAGTAAAAATAGCTCCATGTTATCCTTATAAATTCTAGTTCCTTTTGAAAGCAAGTTCTAGAAACATCTATTAGAATTCCAGAACGTTTGCCTATATTATCAAGGTCAAACTTATTTAAAAATCTCTACAAATAAATGTGAATACAAGAGGCGGCTTTCAGCAACTATAATCTTGGTTTATAACCCAATTCTAGAAATCAAGCGAGAATTTCTAATGCAAAGGGTTCAGAATTTTATTTCACTATCTAGAAATGTATGGACTAGAAATTCTCGATCATTTAGACTATTCAGCTTATTGTTGTGCCTTATACGCATAGCTCGGAAATCCATATTTCTAGTGTAGGGATTTAGAAACTGGCCACTTATTCGTTCTATATGAAAGCGGTATATATTTTTTCTCAGTGCATGAAAATTCTCAAAAGCTCTATACAAGCAGATATACGTTTTTAAAAGATATTCCCTTTATCAGGCTAATACAAAATTTTAGTTGCAAAAAGAGATAATAGTAATAGAACCTGAATTTTCTCTCATCAGAATTACCATAGCATAGCTGTCAAATATTCTTGTTTTGGGGTATCAGTATTTTAATAGAATTTTTTTGTTTTTTCTGTATTTAAACACTGGTATACAAAAATCAGAAAGATTGATAGCTATGCCCATATAAGGAAAGGGCATGTTTACAAACAAACTCTCCTTCAATCAATCTTTGCCACTCTCGAGTGGCAAAAGATCAACCTGTATTGGTGAAAATGCCAATGTTATGCCACTTTACCCATAACTTGTCTGCGAGTGACGTCACGTGCCCTTTCCTTATTGGTCAATATAACTGTTTTTTTTTTTTTTTTTTTTTTTAGAGGGAAGGGAGATGTAACACCACTATTTTCCAATAGAAACTTCTGGTAAATTTAATCCTATAAAAATGATGTGAGACATTATTATGTGTAAATACTGGTGTTAACACTTTTGCGACCGCTGACGTAGACTCACGTCATTTGAAAATCTGTAACTCCGCCAGTGGGCGTTCCTTTCGCAACTTGTACGTTATTTATTCCTTAAGAATATATCCAATACTCATTTTTGTACAATCAAAATACTACGGATACAAATATTTTGATTAGAAAGAACAAAATTATAATGTATATCCGTTTGTAATATAAATGTGAATACAGAAAGTTTTGTTCTGAATGTAACTTGATAGAATAATGCCGACAGGCGGACCTTACTATCAAAAATACAAAAGCATGCGGTCGCGAAAGTGTTAAGTCTTCCGACAAAATCAGAAGACTTCGAAACTATGCAATTATTGAAAATTGACTTTACGTGGATAAAGTTTTAGAATTTTCTTTCCTTTTCTTTCCCCCCCCCCTTTTCTTTTTTGTCGGTTTTGCGTATTTTAAACAACCTTTAAAATTGATTAATTACAATAGTATACAGACTAAACTAAAATTACTTGAACAATTATGTTATATAATATGATTTTCCACAAAAGTAAATCTTAATCCTGTAATTTTCAAAATTTGGTAATACCTACTACCTAAAATTTTTATAAAATTTCTCTCTATTCAACGCAATATTCCTTTCAGAACCATCAAAGAACATCTGTTTCCAGGTTAGAACGTCAAAACAAAGTTCAAGAAAGGCTGATATAGATTTTAGACGTCAACTGTTTGGTCTATTTTCATTTGAATAAGGTAGAATTTCCTGAGCCAGACAGGATATATATTTTCTGATTTTGAAGTTTGACTTTTAAAATATTGAAAGGCCTTTTTTTTTTTTTTTTTTTTTTTTTTCCTGTGTAAAGAAAGAAGATAGATTTTTCCTTTTTCTTTTTCCATTGATATGTAGAATAGATGCAGGAATATGGAAAGCGTTTGCAAGATTTTACTACATTGGGTTGACGAGAGTATAAACATATTTTATTTTTATGCTACAATATTTTTATGATAAGTTTTGTTGTTAGGGAAAAAGAGTTGTGCGTTATTTAACTTTACCGAAGTTGAGGAACGTTTAAACTTTTTTCAATAGCTTAAGGCAGGATATTCCATATGGGATACAAATATTTTTATGATATGTGTTTTAGTTTAATATGTTTCGCCTAAACTTATTTAAATCCGGGCTTGGTTAAAGTAAAATGTATTTGTTATGATGAATTAAGTACAGGATAATTATGATAATTTTAAAATGTAATAATAATAATAATAATAATAATAATAATAATAAATTAAATTAAAGACTTTTTCTATTAACTTGATTCGCACTAAAAGGTAGGAAAAGGGTAAAATGAAGTGTTGCTACTTAAATTTCATACTTTAGTTAATTTAAAAAAATCTAATTGCCGTGTTAAAAAACTGTTTGCACCACTGAATTCAGAAATATCGCCCCTTTCGTTTGGTACCGAATTTGTAACGAGCCACGTACTTTTTTAAATGACTGAAATAAATTATAATGGAGTGTTTCCACCTAAGTTTCATACTTTAGTTGATTTTAAAAAATCTTATTGTCGTGTCTAAAAACTGTTTACACCCCTGGATTCAGAAAAATTGCCCCTTTCGTTTGGTACCGAATTTGTAATGAGCCACGTACTTTTAAAAATGACTGAAACGAATTAAAATGAAGTGTTTCCACGTAAATTTCATACTTTAGATGATTTTTAAAAATCTAATGGTCGTGTCGAAAAACTGCTTGCACCCCTAGATTCAGAAAAATCGCCCCTTTTATTTAGTACCGATTTTTGCATCGATAGGACTGACATTTTTAATTTATTTTTCCCTATTTCTGTTTTTAACCTAGATTCGGCAAAAGGTTTATGATAGAGAATCTAAGCTAAAAAGGTAATTAAAAAAAAAAAAAAAAAAAAAAAAAAAATGAATCTTACATTGCCTATTGGTTGCGTGTGTTAGAAATTCCCAATAAAATGTAACTTTTTTGTTGCCACCTAAATTTCATACTTTAACTCATTTTAAAAAAAATCTTATTGCCATGTCGAAAAACTGTTTGCCCCTCTGTATTCAGAAAAATCGCCCCTTTCATTTGGTACCGAATTTGTAACGATAGGTCTGATATTTCTAAGTTATTTTCCCCTTTTTACGTTTTTAATCCGGATTCGGCAGAATCCGGTTTTCTATGAGCTCACAGTGTGGTGACACAGAAAATTTCTCAGAACTAGTTAATGTTAACTAGTCTTAAAAATTTTGAATCGAATCATACCTAAAATGGGTCTTTCATTGTAAAAATGAATTATATCCTTGTGAATGGATTTCGAAATAACGAGATTTTTTTCAAATTTATGTGTAAGTTTCAGTAAGCATTTAGTTGATTTTTAGTGTTTAATACAAATCCGAGTTATGAGTATTTATAAATTATACGAAAAATAATTTGGAATAACTTAGTAACTTAGAAACTTCATTTTTATAATGGATATTTAGAGGTTTTAGCTTTCTGAATAAAACAAGTAATGTCATTTACGAGATTTTAATGCAATTATTGGAGGGTTTTTTTATTTATTTATTTATTTTTTATTTTTTATTTTTTTATAATGAAAGGTGTGACTAAATGTGATACAATTAAGCAAATATATACATATTTAAAAAATATGGAGTTACACCACTGTTACAATGCACCGTCCATATATAAACGCATATTTTGATAAGGTAAAATATATAACTTATTTAAAAAATAAATTTACTTCGTTATAATTCCTGAAAATGTGACATGAAATGTATTGAGTACGAATAATAAAAAACTGCATAAATCATTGGATAAATATTTGTATCAAAACACTTACATTAGTGAAAAAAATAACAAAAACTTATAATTATATCTGTATATACAGTATTATTTCAACATTATGATGATCAAAAAAAAAAAAGGGGGGGGGGAAGGAAAAGTTTTAAATTGTAGCATTTTAATAAATAATGATGTAGGAAAATAAAATATTATACAAAATAAGGCATTAAAAAAGTTAATATAATATAAATATATATATATTAAAGAAAAAAAAAACTTTGAAATTTCTCAAAATCGGTTATATTTTTACATTCTCTTACCCATAAGGTAGAGTCAAATTTTGCGTCAAACAATTTTGGTATTGTTTTTGGGTCAAATTTTCGAAAGTGAGATTTTGTTATATTTACAAGTTTTGAGGTCTCCTGAATACGAAAATCATGTTTTTAGCGGTTGGTCTGTGTGTCTGTGTGGGTGTCTATCTGTTATCAGCATATCTCAAGAACAAATAGTAGCAGACATTACAAACTTGGTATTCTAAATGTGTATCATATAGGAATGCTACATTTAGCTTTTCGTTAAGATCAAGCAAATGGTTCGTGTACAGGGACAATCAAGAGAATTCTAATGCATTACGTCTACGGGGGAAATTGCAGGTAAGTAGAGTTTAACGTCTATAGACTGCACTAAACCAAATGAAATGAATATGTATTTTTTGTAATAGAGATAGTCAACTGGGATTTTTTTTTTTTTTTTTTTTTTTTTTTTTTTTTTTTGTGTATGTAGGAGCCTCGCCTCCCCCCCCCTGGGGGGGAAGTACCCCCTCGAGGGGAGTAAATTTTCATGATGGGTATCTTTCAAAAGAGCTCGCCAATACCTTTAAAACGAATGGTTGAACCATTGATCTGCGATAATTTAAAACAAAGTTATCGATTTTTTTTTTTACTTTTAACGAAAAAACTTTTTTTTTTTTTTTTTTTTTTTATTGAGAATAAAATGGACTTTTTTTGGATATTTGGCGTTATACCACTTCTGTAATATGGAAATCGTGTGCATTATCATAAAAGATAATTTTTTTAAATAATAATTTTAATAAATTATTTTTTAAAAACAGAATTTTTTTTTTTATGACCGAATTAAATTCTATATAAATGTAGGTGCATTAATGAAACGGGGGTTGAGGGGTGCGGCGGCTCCCCTCACACAGAACTAATTATCATATAAAACTCTCCCGAAGCCTAATTTGATTTGTTTAACATAGGTTTTTATAACATCGTTATCTTGCCTCTTAATCTGCAACCTGTATTTATAGTATTAAATTTCAGGGTAAGAGAAAGTCGTGTGAGTGACACACCAGATTATTTATTTTTATCAAGCGCTATGAGATTTTATAAAATCACTGTCATTGCCCAACAAGGCTTAGATTAGATAGCTGCAATGGATTAAAATAAAAATAAGAAGTGAAAAATAAAACCAACAAAAACTTCGTTTTATGAATAAATGTATAGAATAATCGAAAATAAATGATAATAACACATGCCAATTATTAAAATTATGATTTGTTTATTTAAATTTTTCGAAATAAGCTTTTAAATTACTTTATAAAATACGCTAGAAAAGCCTTATTTAAATCTCAAAATTTACGTTAATGCATACAAAACAAATTTTGTCATATTTAAAATGTCGTAAATACTATAAGGCACCAAATATTTAAGTAGCTTTTTTAAGACAAAAGGACTATTTCCTTCAAACAGCAATTAAGTGTTATCACAATTTTGTGGTAGACCACCGCGAGGGAAAAAAAATAAATAATAATTAAATAATTAATAATAATAATAGAGATATACTGCAGCCCCGTGGCAGAAACACGGCGATACGGCGACAATGTCGCAGAAACAGAAATGCTCTTGCAGAAAGATTTTACTTAAGTCAAATAAATTTTAACATTGTGTTAGAAAAAAAGAAAGAGAGAAAGAAAGAAAGAAACTCAAAGAATGGTTTATAAACTGTTCTGCAGAACAAATTTTTGTTTCTGCAGATACGATCGCCTCAATCCTAAATAAGGAGAGGAGATAAAGCGGATGTAACTCACTTGGGCTAGCTTTGATACGGCATGCATTAGCGATTTGTGATGCGGTGACATGATTCGGTGTATCGACACTTTTCACTGGTAACCTCTTCATATTGGAACTTCATTTTCGTGTCTCGAAACTTTGTTTTCGCGCGGCGCCTGCCGCTCGTGTTGTGTGTATTTATTGTATTGCAAAAAGATGTTTTTTCGAAAGAATGCTGCTTTGCGACCATTTTCCGAATTTCATGTTTCATGCATTTTCAGATTCATGCATAACAAAATGCCTGCATCCAGTGATTTTATCTATTTATTTTTTAAATAAGTGCGTGATTGCTGCTGTACCGATTTTCATACATTTTCTGATTTACGCACGAGAAATTAGTTTTATCTAGTGATTTTGTTTTCTTTAATGTATGCGAAGCGTGCATACGTGCGTAGTAGTAAATACACGTAAATTTTTTAAAGCTGCATTAATTAAAATATTTGGTTCAAACTATGCAATACATTTCATAAATATATACAGAAATAAGACTATGGGTGAAATTTTAAAACGTCTGTAGTTAAACGCAAGATAAAAAATGAAGCTGAATGCTTACCCTGCTTCAAAAAGTAGAAAATTAAGATATTAATATTATTTTAAGTATTATTTTGCGATAGTGCAGATACATGCATTTGTGCCTAGTTAGTTAAAATATAAATACATTGGTTATACTGAATATTATTTACTATTTAAAAATAATGTATTTTGAATTCGTCAATGTTAACTTCACAAACTATTCCTGCAGAAAGATTTTGGTGTTGATGAAGCTTGTCGCAGAAAGCATAATAAATTTCTGCCACAGGGTACTGCAGTAAACCACATCAAGAGATAATAAAAAATAAATAAACAAATAAAATAAATAATTAAAGAATATGCCGATATGAAATGCATCACGAGAAAGTATAATAATAAAAAATAATAAAAGAAATAAAACCAATTTAAATTCATCACGAGAGAGGATAGTAAGAAAAAGAATAAAAAGAATATCCTGAATTTAAACATATCACGTAAGTACTATTTTTTTAGTGCTACAGAAGAGGTGTATCAAACACGATTTGTACACTTCCATTTTCCTATTAATGTATTTTAAAATATATTGAAAGATACAGTCGGTAACAAAAGTGTCCGAACACTAGCAAAAATTCCTATATAAAAAAAGTACACTTAATAGTGTTTTGTTAAATAAATCCTTGTCGAACCACGTTCTTAGACTGACTGAGAACAGGATTCGACAAGGATTTATTTAGCAAAACTGTATTAAGCTTACTTTTATTACATAGGGATTTTTGCTAGTGTTCGGACACTTTTGTTACTGACTGTATATTTAACATATTTTAAAATATTTAAATCACATAACTTTTTTTTTTTTCATCAAATTTATCACTAGGTTTTTTAATCTATGTTTATTTTATAATACTTTACATTTCATGAAATGTCTTTTAAATAAGTTTCAGTTATTTATTTAATAGCTCTATCATAAAGGCATGAAAAAGGTTGAAGAAAAATACTGATCTATTAAATTAATTACTAGATTTCCGAACTTGCAACTAATTATAAGATTTAAAATGTTTGGAAAAAAGGGATAAAATGCTGATTGGCTTTCACTCAGAGATTGTATTCTCCTCTAGTTAATAATACCTTATTTCAGCCGTAATAATAATATTTACAAGAAAAAGAGAAATAGGACTAAGAATTTATTAGGTATTTATTGGAAACGATTTGTCAATGGAGTTTACTTGTGTAATTATAATATTTTCGTTCATCAATAGAGGGCAGCTCCAGTCAAGTATAAAATATTTCTGGTTAGACTGTCTTTAAAAATAGAGCGATAAGTCGATATGATTTCATAAATATTTTAGTTTAGTTTAGTTTTAGTTTTGAACTTATTAAGAAAAACAAAAAGTAGGAAAAATTTAATTAGGAATACGAATTTCGTTAATCGTTTAACAATAAAATTTGAATAACAAAATAACAATAAATATACATGCCTGTGCAAATACTTTTTGACATAAAATTTTATTCTTCAAAAGAGATTAAAATATTATATTTTCATAAAGATATTTATGAAATTTAAAATTATTAAAATTATTTTGAATCGTTATTTCTTTGTTGCATTTTTTTTTCTTTTTTTAACTTACAAACAGAAATTTATTTATACTTCCATCGTAAAAAATGCCAAAATTTATTTTATTATTATTATTATTATTATTATTATTATTATTATTATTTTAAATTCTTATATTTCAATTTTGAGTTCAAAAATGTGAATTTTCACTAAGTTTATTTTTCTTTTTCTTTTTCTTCTTATTATTATTATTTTAGCTGCTAAATTAAATATTAAAACTTTTAAAAAATAACTTTTGGAAAGCGAATACTACTAATTTGACGATCGTGAATTTTCTGAATGTGAAGACAGACTAAAAAAATGCATTAAGTAATGAGTAACTATGGAAACAACTTTTCCCATAGCATGACATGGGCCACGGCTGTCTGCGAAATGAAGTATAGTTCACTCTTTAATATATAATAGTTAATATAATTTTTAAATGGAGATATTTAAATTGAATTAAGGGTTGGGAGCCAAATGAAAAGCTTGATTATGTAGTATATTTCCCATACCACTAAGCTCAAAAAGTACAATTTAATGCGTTCATATACCAAATTTCGTTTTTTTTTTTCTTTTTTTTTTTTTTTTTTTTTTTTTTGTCCGATGAAACACAGGGTAATTATAATCATTTAATATCGACTGCCACCAAAAAAAATTTATCATATTTACAAGAGGAGAATGAAATGTTTTCGCCGCCGAGTTTCAAAAGAAAATATTTGAAGAAAAATTCCGCAAACCACGAGGTTTCTTAATAGTAATAAATGGTAATATAATATATATACTACCATGCTATAAAGAGTCAAACCGTAAATTCTTGAATGGTATGTACTGCATTGATTAAAATTTTTGAAGAAAAGCTATATTTTTTTGTGTATCGCTGTATTATATGTATCGGTTACGCAAGGCGGAAAGTAATTAAACAGCAGATATAACCCATGTTTTATTAGAACTGATGACTATTAATCTCAATCTGGGATTTTTGCGATGTCATTTTTCGATAGTTCGACATTTATCGAAATCTAAAATTTATCGAAAATATAATTGAATAATTTGAAAGCAATGTTATCATATGATAAAAAAAAAAAAAAAAAAATAGTCCTCCGTCCTAAACTAAATTCTGCTTTTGCAAGAATTTCATCAAAATCTTTTTTTTTTTTTTTTTTTTTCTTGAAAGAAAAAGAAAAGAAAAGAAAGTTAATAATAACTAGTATCGAAACAAACACTATCGAAAAAGTTTGATTTTTAATAATTTTGAATTAGGAAATAGAAAGTGCTCGTGCAAATAAGTAAAAAAAAAAAAAAAAATGAATTTAATGATTTATTTTATATATAAAACATGATCGCGTGCTATCTTAAAAAAGTAGATGTAAAATTTAAAGTTTATGTGGTGCGTGTGGCACCTATAAAAATTGTTTTAAGAAATGGAATAGAATAAAGAAAGCAACGATGTTGGTTGCATTTTGTTATATAGTTTGAATTTTTGAATTTTATAGAAGAAATATCTACCGTAGGAAAAATTTCTTATGTTAAAACTATAGGGAATTTGTTATGTTAGCACAAGCGATGCTACTTTTTTTTTTTTTTTTTTTTTTTTTTTTTTTTAATTTAAGTCACTACACTAGTATTTTTAATAAAGCATTTAATGGAGGACCAAGTAAGGTAATGGCATTCAGATAATAGTTCGAGGTTTTAGTAATTTATGGTTACAAAGTTTTATTTATTTATTTTGTTTTTAACAATGCATGTATATTCAAAGAAATTTTTTAAAGAAAATTTAATTTATTAATTTTATTTTTAGATATATTATTATTATTATTGTTACTTTTATTACTATTTATTTATTTTTTTATAATTTGTATATGAAAAACTTTACATTTACGAAAATTCTGATTTCCCGTTTTGGATTGATATATTTGGGATATACTGAGATAATCTGATTATTTAAAAAAAAAAAAAAAAAAGCCTGTCCGTTGGGATGTACATAAAGAGAGAGAGAGAGAGGGGGAAAAAATGCAGATTCTGAATTTTTACTCTATATATTTTAGGTATAGGCATGTTACACAAAATTTCGGTGTAACAATGCTGCGTTTTTCACAGTTTTTATAATAGCTATAATTCGACATATGTTAAATATTGCAATAAGATGTACGAAAAACTGATATTAGAAATAAAAACATACATAAACATGCACACATACACAAACTCTAAACCGATTTAAAAAAAAAAAAAAAAAGCACAAAGAAAGATAGATAGATAACAGAAAGAAAAAAAAAAATGCAAAAAGTCTTTCGGTTTGAACTAATTCAGAAGCATGACTCTTCACCAGGCGAAAATATTATTGGTACAATGTAGTGTGAAAGCAACAAAACAATTTCAGTCTCTTGATTTGAAACAATTTTGAGATACTAATGATATAAAAAAGATACAAGGGCAGCGTGAAATAATACAGCTTTGTCGGAAGAATGATTTGAAATAATTTTGCTGATTATAATGATTTGAAAGTACATCCATTTAAAAAAAAAAAAAGAGGCCACTCTGCGACAAATTTTGCCGTAAATTAGCGTAGAAACATGCGGTTGGTGCCGATTAATTAGTAATAACGCCTAGTTTATAGTTTATTTGGCTTAGGGGTCACCTACATATTAAAACTGGCATCAACTTCATTTTTTACAATGCAATACCGAATTTTGATATTTTTTTGGGGTGATTTGGATTAAATCAGTCCAGAAAATTATATAGTTTATATATTTCTTTCAATTTTTCACAGAGTTATAATTTTTCAAAATGTGGGGATGCTAATGTTAAATGAATGTGACAAACATTAAATAATATCTTTTCAAAAAATTATGTTGTTCAAATTTAATTTTTTTATGTGTTAGAATGAAGTGACCTGAATATATTTCATGCTTTTTTTTTTTTTTTTTTTTTTTTTTTTTTTAATTTTTTGAGTTATGGAAATTATTATTAAATTCATATTTATAAAAATTATGAATTATGACCTATATTAATTTTTGAACGCATAGAACACGCACAATTAAAAATATAGGTTTTCAAATTTATAAATCATTCCCATCATTATTTTTCGAGTTACAGTGAATTTCAAATATCAAATTTTATTGCTCTTAGGAGATTGTCACTTTCTACATTTGTGTTATCTATAGTTTTGCATAATCATGATTTAAAACAGTTATTCAAGTAAGTTAAGATACACACATGATTTCTTAATTAACCTCACTTTAACTTATTTTATATTTAAAATTTTCATACTTCCGACTGGCATATTTCCGATTATTATTTGAATGCATTTAATACTATGAATGCTGTGTGAGATCTTAATTTAATGTTTTTAAATGTTGAGATGAACCCCTAATATATGTTTACTTCAAACGCTATTAAGAATTATTAAAAGTATATAAACTATACCTTTGTCCGAATCGCGTTATTCTCAGGAATTCGAATACGGAGTCAAAAGTGGATGTTGCTACTGAAATAAAAAGTATTTGATTGAAATTTTAATATGTAGACGATCATCGATTGGCACCAGCCGCATGTTTCTACGATAATTTACGGCGAAATTAGTCGGGGGGGGGGGCGTGATTATTATTAATATTATTATTTTATCACTGTATATAACTGAAAACAGACTTCACAATTGCTTCGTGTGTTTTGAAATTTTGGTTTTGACTTACCAAGTTACCATTCTTCACCCATTTAATAAAGCCAGCCAACAATCATAATGCATATCGTAGTTACGTTTATAGCCGCCTTTTTTTCACATCATTTTTTAAAGTGTACTTCTTCTCATTTAATTGTAATTACATATTAAAGAAAAGTTCTCTATAAAAAAGTGGTGTGGTATAAAAGTTTGTACTAGCAATGCTACAAAATAATTAGAAATGTTGGTCAGTCTATTAACGTGAAAAATAAGTCTGATGATGCCTAGTGCAACACATAGTGCTTCTTTTGTCGGTTTTCTTTCTTATATATATATATATATATATATATATATATATATATATATATATACATATATATATTTCATATGAATACTTCTTTGTGCGTGTATATATATAATCATCATCATCAGTTGCAGCTTTTCTCAATCCACTACAGGATGAAAGTCTGTCCTAGGTGATTCCAATTTGTCCTGCTTTCTGCAATTCTTATCCATTTTGCTCCTCCAAACTTGACACACACAAACACATATTTATTTATTTATATAAATAATATAATATTTATAACATTAAATTTAACTATTTCTTGGTAAATAATAGTAATAATAAATGCGTGCTTTTATTTATATCCACCATGTTTATATTAATATCTAGCATTACTAGATTAGAAAATTAACTATAAACCGGACTAGTTTTTTAACTACGTTCACCTGTTTTATTCATTTTGTTGGAACGTAGTATCGTTTCGTTTTACTTAATTTCTATACTTTTTTAACATCTTTTCATAGTGTGGTTTGAGCATTGAAAGTTAAGAATCAAACTTTAGAATTACAAATAACCAAAATTTGCAAACACTATTCGTACAATGCTCTTAGTGACGTTGCGAATTTGACATGCTCACATTCATTTGATTAGTCCAGTTTTCATTTTTTCAGTCACCTCATCAACTTCGTCCTTTTTTATGTTTTTACATCTTTCTACGTTTTGGTAATTTTTTTTTAAAGTTTTTATATCAGGAGCAAACATTCAAACCCTGTTTTCTCCTTCCGAAACACAAGAACTAATAAATTAAAAAATAATTAAACTTAAAATCTAATTATTGTTTCTTTCGATTTATTACTAGGCTCTAGTAAAATATGTAGACATATCTTGTGAATTTGACACGCTTACATTTATTTGATTTAGTGCAGTTTTCATTTTTTCAATCACCTCATTAACTGCGTCTTTTTTTATGTTTTTATATCTTTCTACGTTTTTTTTTTTTTTTTTTTTTTTTTTTTTTTTTTAAGTTTTTATATGAGGAGCAGACATTCAAACCGTGTTTTCTCCTTCCGAAACACAAAAACTAATAAATTAAAAAATAATTAAACTTAAAATCTAATTATTGTTTCTTTCGATCTATTACTAGGCTCTAGTAAAATATGTGGACATATCTAGGAAGATATGTAGACGTACTTTTTTTTTTTTTTTTTTTTTTTTTTTTTTTTTCAGAAAACACGGTTTGAATGTTTGCTCCTCATATATGCATTTTGATTTAGATCACTTAACAGCGAATGCTACAATTTGCAGTGAATTTTTCATTTTACTCTCAGATTTTGTAATATAGAAATGTACTAAATTTGTACACCTACAATGCAGATACTTTGTAAATGAAATTTATTAAACTGATGTATTAAACTGTGTTGAATTCAATTTCACGTTGTTATACTCATAGTTATCCCAAGTTAGTACAGATTGTACAGTCAGAAAAAAGGACCCCCCCCTCCCCCTAATTTCGTTGTAAGTTATCGTATAAACATGCGGCTGGTATCGATCGATCTTAAATAATGTCTAGTTTATAATGGTATAGTTATATTTTGCTTAAGGGATGATCTAGATATTAAAACAGACATCAACTTCATTTTTTTTTCAATGGTAACCCCTATTTTTGATCTCGTATTCAAATTTCTGAGATCAAGGAGGCTCGGAAAAAGTCCTATTTATATACTTTAAATCAATTCTTTATAGAGTTGCAAGCGAAAATGTATTAAAGATCCGTCTATATATTTAGAAAAAATAAATTATGATTTATCACAGAATGAATATTATTCATTAAGATTCATACCGGAAAAAAAAGTACAAAAATATTAATTATAAAATAAAAACAATGTTAATTCCAGTGTTGCCAGATCTGGCATATTTTTATTCAATAATCACTAACAATTTTTAATTGTAACGTTTGATCACTTCGAAGCTTAAACGTCTGTTATGTATAGCAAATACCAATTTTTAAAATTATTGGTGGTCATTGAATAAAAAATCCGCCAGATCTGGCAAGAGGCAACACTGGTTAATTTACAGATCGTGTTGCATTTACTTATGAATTAAAATTTTTAAATAGTTTATTTTTAACAAACATGAAATAGTTTATTCCGTCACTTCATATGTTAAAATTTAAATAGCTTAAGTCACATGAACCCTACAATGTTCAATTACGAAAATCTAGATAGCAAGATAAAAGAATAATAGTAATAATAATAATAATAATAATAATAGCGGTAAAAAATAAATAAATAAATAAATAAAAAGTGTTTAATATTTAAGAATATATATATATATATATATATATATTCTTCTGTTGGGTATACTTTATTTTCTACTGTAAGCTCCACATGAAAGTGTTACTATAAAGTTTTACATTTAATTTGAGGCGTACAAACCAACATTATTCAATATACAAAAATATAGATAACAAGATTTTAAAATAAATCTGAGAAAGGATATTTAATATTCAAAAAAATGAGATACTGTTCAAAAGCCTTCCTATTTTGAGTAAGTAATAAGTCACGACTTTACACGTTTCTCTAAAACATCAAATTATTTAACAAATTCATGATTAAATGACTGAAATTTTGTCATCAACAATCGAAACGGTAAATTTCATTCCTTTATATCTGCTAGAGTTTTATAAAGAGTCAAACAAAATAAAATTAAGGAAACAAGACACATTTTTAAAGTAAATTATAGTTTCAGATTATATTTCAGATTATTATTGTTTCAGATTATATTATGTAAAGTAATTCTTTTAATTTTAGTACTCTACATGTAATAATCGTCGAGAAGTAATTTCTAAGAAGTAATTTACTCAATATATTTTGTATATTTTAATCATCACTAAGATAATTCTAAGAAATAATATATTCTTAAAATTCGATAAATTTCATTCTTTTATATCTGCTAGAGTTCTATAAAGAGTCAAACAAAATAAAATTAAGGAAACAAGAAACATTTTTAAAATAAATTATTGTTTCAGATTATATTTCAGATGTTTCAGATTATATTATGTAAAGTAATTCTTTTAATTTTAATACTCTACATGTAATAATCGTCGAGAAATAATTTCTAAGAAGTACTAACTTACTCAATATATTTTGTATATTTTAATCATTACTAAGATAATTCTAAGAAATAATATATTCTTAAAATTTGGTAAATTTCATTCGTTTATATCTGCTAGAGTTCTATAAAGAGTCAAACAAAATAAAATTAAGGAAACAAGGAACATTTTAAAAGTAAATTATAGTTTTAGATTATATTTCAGATTATATTATGTAAAGTAATTCTTTTAATTTTAGTACTCTATACATACAATAATCGTCGAGAAATAATTTCTAAGAAGTACTAATTTACTCAATATATTTTGTATATTTTAATCATTACTAAGATAATTCTAAGAAATAATATATTCTTAAAATTTGGTAAATTTCATTCGTTTATATCTGCTAGAGTTCTATAAAGAGTCAAACAAAATAAAATTAAGGAAACAAGGAACATTTTAAAAGTAAATTATAGTTTTAGATTATATTTCAGATTATATTATGTAAAGTAATTCTTTTAATTTTAGTACTCTATACATACAATAATCGTCGAGAAATAATTTCTAAGAAGTACTAATTTACTCAATATATTTTGTATATTTTAATCATTACTAAGATAATTCTAAGAAATAATATATTCTTAAAATTTGGTAAATTTCATTCGTTTATATCTGCTAGAGTTCTATAAAGAGTCAAACAAAATAAAATTAAGGAAACAAGGAACATTTTAAAAGTAAATTATAGTTTTAGATTATATTTCAGATTATATTATGTAAAGTAATTCTTTTAATTTTAGTACTCTATACATACAATAATCGTCGAGAAGTAATTTCTACGAAGTAATTTACTAAATATATTTTGTATACTTTAAGCATAACTAAGATAATTCTAAGAAATAATATATTCTTAAAAATCGATAAATTTCATTCGTTTATATCTGCTAGAGTTCTATAAAGAGTCAAACAAAATAAAATTAAGGAAACAAGACACATTTTTAAAGTAAATTATAGTTTCAGATTATATTTCAGATTATTATTGTTTCAGATTATATTATGTAAAGCAATTCTTTTAATTTTAGTACTCTACATGTAATAATCGTCGAGAAATAATTTCTAAGAAGTAATTTACTCAATATATTTGTATACTTTAAGGATAACTAAGATAATTCTGAGAAATAATATAGTGACGTCAGAAAATTACAGGTTACAAAAGTCACGAAATAATTTCTACATAATTTCTATGAGAAAGGATATTTAATATTCAATAAAAAGGAGACACTGTTCAAAAGCATTCCTATTTTGAGTAAGTAATAACTCACGACTTTACACGTTTCTCTAAAACATCAAATTATTTAACAAATTCATGATTAAATAACTGAAATTTTGTCATCAACAATCGAAACGGTAAATTTCATTCGTTTATATCTGCTAGAGTTCTATAAAGAGTCAAACAAAATAAAATTAAGGAAACAAGACACATTTTTAAAGTAAATTATAGTTTCAGATTATATTTCAGATTATTATTGTTTTAGATTATATTATGTAAAGCAATTCTTTTAATTTTAGTACTCTACATGTAATAATCGTCGAGAAATAATTTCTAAGAAGTAATTTACTCAATATATTTGTATACTTTAAGCATAACTAAGATAATTCTAAGAAATAATATAGTGACGTCAGAAAATTACAGGTTACAAACGTCACGAAATAATTTCTAACAAGTAATTTTCTCAATATAACTCTACTATATAACATGGCAAAGACAGTTTTATATTTGACAAAAAATTTTACTTTTCGCATAACACTTATGTTGTCTAAAATATTTCTTTTACTTTTTACACCTTACAGGTGTAAAAGGTCGAGAAATAATTTCTAAGAAGTAATTTGTTCAATATATTTGTACTCCATGGCATGAATAAAATAATACACTTTAATGAAAATAATTGCATTTGTTAACATTTATTGTATGTTATGTAAATTGAAACAAAATGTGAAATAAACAAAGAATACTGATAATGAAAAAATGAATAACGTTAAAAAACAAATTATCTGCAAACACAGTTGGTTTAAAGAAATTTTTGCAAGAAATACATATATTAATTTCAACTAACGAATTTTTTCTCCATTATTTATCATAATGGAGATTCCACAATATTTCATGTTTTCAAAACATTTACATAAAAGTTTAATTCAACTGAAAGTTTTAATTAATATTATAAAAGAAAAAAAACTAATATGGATTTATTATTAAACATAAAAAAATGAAGAGGAAATTTTTAAGATTTTTTTCATTAATATGAATATGAAAAAAGTATGAAGCGTAAAAGTCATATTCTGTATTTCTATACTGTATGTTTCTATTGACAGTCATAACAGTTGAATGGAAAACATCATTGTTAAAATAATAATTATGAAAAGGAAATACAAAGAAAAATTAAATAAGAGAAAATTTTAATTTTCTCCGTAATTTATCGTAATGGAGATTCCACAATATTTCCTAATGTTTTCAAAACATTTACATAAAAGTTTAATTTAATTGAAAGTTTTAATTAATATTATAAAAGAAAAAGAAAAGGACAAAAAAAAAAAAAAAAAAAAAAAAAAAAAAATAGAGATTTATTATTAAACATAAACATTGAAGAGGAAATTTATAAGATTTTTTTCATTAATATGAATATGAAAAAAGTATGAAGCGTAAAAGTCATATTCTGTATTTCTATACTGTATGTTTCTATTGACAGTCAAAACAGTTGAATGGAAAACATTATTGTTAAAATAATAATTATGAAAGAAAAATTAAATAAGAGAAAATTTTAATTTTCTCCATTATTTATCATAATGGAGATTCCAAAGGACAAAAGAAATTCAATGTAAAATTTTTTGACTTATATTAAATAAAATTTAAGTTTAAAGAAATGCAATAAGAATTGAAGATAAAATTACTTTTAACTTTTGTTTAAATAAAAAAAGGAACCTTTTATTATGATCCTTTTAAGTGTTGATATCAGTATGATATATATGATTTAAATATGTATTTGTTGATAAGCAAAACATTAAAAATTTATTGAAATTCTAAAAATTCTAAAAATTATTATTATTTTGTTTATTTATTTATTTTATTAATTAAAAAAAAAAAAAAATAGTCATAATAAATAAATAAACTTTAGAGTAAAGTAAAAATCACGTACAGAGTAAAAATGTTTTGATGAAGGAAATACTGTTAAAAATAAATAAAATAAAATCGATAAAATAAAATAACAAAGAAATTTAATAAAAATCGAATTATTATTATTATTATTTAAACTACGACAAATTTACCGAGAAAATTTTATCTTTTTAATATAAATAAATAACTCGCATAAGAAAATGCTTTCTATTAAAATATTTAATAAAGCGAAATATCTTACCTCGATATATCTTCACAGCTGTCCGGCGAAATCCTATTTCCAGCGTTAGTTAATCCATAACAATTTTCTCCTTTGGAAGCGCCATTCAACCCGTTGATTCGAGTCGGTATTTTGCTGACCACGTTTGATGATCGGTGATGCAATAACGGATTATTTACACTTTTCGCAGCGCCATCTATTGATGACGGCTGGAGATGTTGGGAACATGCTTCCCCTTCCAAAGATTGAACCATGAATTTTGCCTGGCAATTTCGCTTCTCACTTTGATGCTCTTTTTTATGACATAACAAGTGCGGACGATACCTCCCTACGGATAAAAAAGAATAAAAAAAGGAATATAAGAAAAAAAATAAGAATGTGGGGATGGTCGTAAGAAAAAAATAATTCAATTTAGGAATGGAAGACAAAATGTTTTCAATAATGTAAAAGCTGTATATCGTGACAGAATTATCTAGATATACGGATTTTTTCTGTCACGTTCTAGCATTGTTTCTAGGATGTGTAAATTATGTCGGCGTATATAGAATTTTTTCGTGAATTCTTATTCTATTATTAGCTGTTCCTTGAAAATTCAGCCGCACAAATGTACTTTTTTGAAATTGTAAAAATCCTTATTTGGAAACACGATTATGCTTTTATTGTATTTATAGTGTAAATAACACACGTTTTGAAAAATTCAAACATAATCTTACGTCCTATTGTCTGAAAAAAGAAATGTGATATATTTTATTAAACTAAAAAATAAGGTCGTAATAAAAGAGAGGGGATGAAAGTTGTAGTTTTGACACGAACGGAATTAAATTCAAATTAGATGTTTAATTTATAAGATTTATGAATGTAAAATACATGCAATTGAAATGTAAAATACATGCATTTCCAACATGCTTTTTCGAAATGTAGTAATTAAAAAAATGCATTTTAACCCTTTAAAGTTCATTGGTTTTCCACTGACACCAAATATTTCATATAATACAACATATATTTATGAAACAATTTTTTCAATATTTCTCCCCCCCCCCCCCCATTTTTTTTTTTTTTTTTTTTTTTTTTTAAACCTTTTGAGGCGCTACGTAATTGTGTTCTTAAAATTTGACTGCCACCAAAATTTACAAACGAAATTTAAAAAAAAAAGAAAGAAATGATCTTTTTTCTGCTTCAATCTAAAAAATATCGGGATGAATTTTTGTAGTTGGGATTTAATAATTGCATTCTTGCAGCGTGGACACTGCTCTTGAAAGAGTTAATCGATTTTTTAAACGTTTGTTCCTTCTCTGTTGTTTAGATAGCAGTACTAATCCGATTTTTAACAAATGATGTTTCAGAGGAAACCAAAAGCAGAAATCACTTGAAATTTCTGAGTCGACACGAGTGTACCTTGCTGCTTCGGTGACTCGCTCGTGTCTTACTTTTTTCACCTGTTGAAGGGCCCGTGCATATATTTTGACCTAAAACAAATTTTACGGGTTTTTTTTTGTATTATTTTATAATATTTACTTACAAAGTTATTTAATCATTAAATTAATTACTTTTATCTGAATTTAATCCGGTTACATATAGCTGTTTTCAGCCAAATATGTCTTGCAAATGAAAAACGCCAATATCCTCTTTATACATATTTAAGATCATCTTTGTGTCTAATGGACCGCAGTAGCCCGGTCGGTAGAGCGCCAAGCTCCTAATTGAAAGGTTGCGGGTTCGATATTCGAGCTGGCCAAAGACCGTCGTTTACACTAATCGTGGTTGGTGCACGTAAAATCCGTCGTGGCCGCAATGTCCTCCATTTTCTCATGCAAATTATACGTCTGAGGGTCACCGAAGCGGGGGAGCCATTCCCTCCGTGGAGGATCAAAATTGTAATGGCATGTCTCCGGACTATTCTTAGGTTTGAGTCCCAGCTCATCGCCAATTGCCTAAATAGCAGCACTAGTACGACGTTACCTTGTGTCTAATAGCCATTTTTGAAACTCGGTTAGTGAATTTCAAAAAAAAAAAAAAAAAAAAAAAAGTATGTAGTGAAAGTTAAGCAGTTAATGTAATTCAGCTACTTAAAATTTACTTACAATTAACACTCACCATAACTTAAAGTAAATAAATAAATGAGTAAATGTAAAAAATATAAATAATCTATTATTATGATTTTTTACTTTTTTATTGTTATAATAAAAATTAACTTAATTCAAAAGAAAAATCTTCAATTATCATTTCAGGAAATTGTAACGTAAAAGTTATAAATTTTTGTTTATCATTTTAAATTTCTGTTATTATTTTTATATTTTATTTTTGATATTAAAAAAAAAAAAATTATATTAGGTATATAGGTAACATAGCCTCCTAAATTAGATGCCTTCCGCGTGGCTCGGAAACTTGGTTCAAGGGGTAGATAGCGCCACCTGGTACAGATTGCGCGACTTTTTTATTCAACAGTCACCAATAATTTTAAGAAGTGATATATGATATATACAATCGAGGTTTCCTCGATTCTATTCGCCTTTTATGTATATCAAATCTCACTTTTAAAACTTTTTGGTGGTTGTTGAATAAAAAAGTCGCGCAATCTGTACGAGGTGGCCCTGTCTACCGTTTGAACTGTTGCCAAGTTTCCGAGCCAAGCGGAAGGCATCTAGTTTCGGATGATGTGGTAGGTACTATCACACACTGGCGTGAAAGGCTAGTAGTATTCATAATAAACGAAGATTTTTTTTTCCAATTACCTATTTTTTATTTAGAAATTGCTACTCACAATCTAATAACTTTTTCGTTACTTAACCCCTTAACGCGCGCTGTCCTCGTTGCGAGGACTCAGAATTTAAGATCCAGCTGCAAAAATTCATCCCGAAAATCTTTTAGCAAAAACTTACGTTTATAACACAACAGAAAAGGCCGGTTTTTATAGCATTAAAATTTAAAATTTCTTTTAAGTTAATTTAGTTCATGAATTCCGGTGGCAGTATAATTTAAATGATCCGAATTGTCTTGCACCGCAAAGGGTAAAATGAAACAATACACGTAAAATGAAACAATGAGGTACACTTAAATAGCCATGGACACTACAAATAACGTTGTGGTGGAATACATGTGTTTACTTATTATTATTATTTCAATATAATGATATAATTAAATATTCTAACCGAAATTTTATATCCTTTATAACGACTTTTTTTCACCATAAAATGTCAAAAATTACATAAATATTAAACATCAAATATATAATGTCAAGTACTGTTATTAATATTAAAATTCTAATTTAATTGTGCAACTGAAATTACTTTAAATATCTGTATACATGTGGACATTTTAAAGGTTACTGAAATATATGTACTAGCAGAGAAATATAGTTTCGATTAAGTTAAAAAAAAAAAAAAAAAAAAAGTCTTCCTATTAAAAATTATGTTTGCGAAAACTACTTATATACGCTTTGAAAACTAAATTTAGCCAGATACATTTTAATAACAATGGACACAAGAAATAAGGTTCTTGCAGAACATAATATGTTTATTTATTTTTAAATTTAATCATATGATTAAATATTGTAAAAAGAAACTTTTTTTTTTTTTTTTTTTTTTTAATAAAGCGTCAAAATTACTCATATTGCATTGTTACCAATATTAAAACTGTAACTAAATTATAATTTTAAAATTAGTGGACTTATATATTTTTATTGCACGTGGATATTTAAAAAAATTACGGAGTATGTATATTAGACTAGAAGCATATTTTTAGTTATATATATATATATATATATATATATATATATATATATATATATATATATATATATATACATATATATAAAGGTTTACTTTCCAATTAAAAATTTTGTCAGCAAACACTACTCGTATACGCCTTAAAAACTAGATTCAACCATAAAAATAAACAGATGCGCTTAATTGATACTGCAAATAACACTTATGGAATACATATGTATATGTATATTTATATTTGTAAAGTGTTATTGATATTAAATTTAATTATAGTACTGAAACTACTCGAATTAAATTTCTGTATGAATGTGAACATGTTTTTAAAATGGCCGAAATATATATACTAATAGAGAAAAATATATTTAATTACCAAAAAAAAATTAATTAATTAATTAATTAAAAATTTTGTCTGCAAAGACCGCTTACACACGCCTTGAAAACTAGATTTAATCAGCAAAAATTCTCAGCGCCTCATTTTCTTATTAATTTTCGAGCGTAAAAAGCCAAAATGAATAAACGGTTTCTATTTTTGAAAGCATTCAGATATACTAACTTTTAAAAACTCGGATAGCACTTGATTTATGGGAATGTTTTGGCCGAAAATCTTGCACAACTAGTTTATTCATATGAGGCTGTAAAATCATATTTAGGTTTTTTTTTTTTTTTTTTCAAAACGTGTTAAGTTTCTTTGCACTTTTAAAGCATTCCTAAATTAAGTGGAATACTTTTCAGACATAAAACTAATTAATAAACATAACTTCTTTGATTTTTTTTTTTTTCTAAGTGTTGTTAAAAAAAAAAAAAAAAAAAAAAAAAAAAAAAACTAATGAAATTAAGTGTTCCGAAATAATTATATATGAAAAGTTTTAAGTTTTGTTTAAAAAAAAATTTAAAATGAATATTTTGATCAGACATTAAATGATAAAACTGTTTAATAAAACATTGTTCTATTATTCCTAATACACATAATTATTTTTATCATTTATACTCCTTAATAATCAAATATATAATTTCATGAATTGTTGATTTTCTGTTAACTTACCCATAACAAGTTTATTCAATTTTTTCACTGAATATGTTCCATTGAAAATTAAAAAACAAATTTATCAAATTCGTTATTCATTTTTCAAGCTGTTTAAATACATAAAATTAATTTGTTTAGTTTAATTAATTAAATTAATTTGTTTAGTGTTATTTTTACGCTTAAGGAATTCCTAATTTAAAGGGAATACTTTCAAATATAAAACTAATTAAGTCTGATAAATTCTTAAAAACATTATTTTTTTTTTATAATTATGATGCAGATTAATGGAATAGTTTTTCTCTAACAATAAAATGATTTATTTTTCAACAAATTTAAATTTTAGTAGAACAAAGTTTTATTTTACAAATTTATTTATTTTCATCGATGGCAACAAATGATAAAATTGCACGTTAAAGTCGTTTACTAACATTAATAATATAAATAATTCATTTATTGATTTATATTTCTAATAATCAAAAGTATCATTATCTGAAGTGTCAGATTTTCTCCATAACCAACTCATAATAGGTTTGTGGTTAATTTTATTTAGTTATTTTTTTAATTCAACAACTCAACGCATTTCTCTATAAATTGAAATTATCCTGAAACCTCATAACAGCTCTGTTATTTATTTATATTTCATGCCATTTTCAGATTTCATCTGGTAAAAGATATTTTTTAATATACCTTTTGGGAATACTTTTTTAACAAAAAAGGTTTATGTTTTTAATCATTTCTAGGATTCATGAAAAATAAAAGAGCAGTTTTATTTTATTCTTTAGTGTGTGCATATCCCTTTTTATGAATTATTATAAAACAGAGAGAAAGAAAATGAATCCTTTTTTTTTACGAATTGTTATAAAACAGAGAGAGAGAAAGAGAGAGTTATATGCTACAGCAGTCACAATTTATTTTCAAATTGTGAAGAATGATATATATAATGTGCGTGTTTTAAATAAGAAAAAATGTTAATATACACAATCGTTTTTTTAGAATTCTCCTTTAATTTATTGACACAAAAAATAATTATTATCGAACCTTGTTAACCTGAACACGCTTAACGTGAGTTACTTTTAACATGAACTGTTTCCACAATCCCCGTCAAAATGAAAATTAATGTAGTTATATGAAGATTAGTTACTGATAGCATGAACTACTGATAACATGAACAACTTTTTTTCCACATGAGATTCACGTTAGCGAGGTACGACTGTATTATAATCGATATAATAAATGACAACTAAAAAAATATAGGGAAAAAAATAAATAAATAAAAGGACATTCAGCTGTTCGAATTACTTTTAAATCATTCTGCTGTAACGATTACAAATAAATGAAAAAGGACTTAATAACAATTATTCCTGTAAAATGAAGACAGTTTCTGGAAAAGTCTACTTCGTTTCGAATACTTGTTTTTGCCTCTAGGGGAATGGAATAATAAAAGACAATCTTCTTAGAAATCACTTCTGGTAAAAAGGTTATTATTGTGCAATTGCTTCTAATTGTTATTAGAACAATTTCGGTTGCTGAGGTCTTTAAACTGGTAGAAGAAAGGCTAAATCAAAATTATCTTTCTGGAAAACGATGCAAAAGAAATGTTTATTTTTTTCAGTTTGTAGAAAATCTAGCAAATCATATAATATGTATATTAGTAGGAAATATTATGTAATACAGTGTAGTATATATATTTTTTAGTAGTGTAGTGTACATAGTGATTATAGTAATAAACCAGCCAGTTTTGTCGGGAAAATTTTGAAAATTTTCTCATGTAATAAATAAATAGAGAAACAAAAATATATGATGTATTAATTAAAAACTATTTTTTGCATATATTTTTGCTAAAATAATACATTAAAATAAATGGAATAAAATCATATTTATTTATTTATTATTATTATTATTATTTTAATCTTTATCATTTATAGTATTATAAAAATCATCCAGAAAAAGAAGAAGGGAAACCCTTTCTTGTTATCAATTGTCTTTGTTTTAACAAATATCAATTTGTTGTTTAATATCATTCACAAAAAAGTGGAAATAAATAATTACTATTAGTATTATATTTCTAGTAAACTCATTCTTCTTTCTGTGAATAATTTTCTTTCTGCTTTTAAGAGATCACACATTCTTCATTAAAAAATTATTTAATCAATATTAAGTATGAAAAGTTTGGTGTAATTAAAACCTTTAATAAATATCACTTTTTTATATAATAAACATAATTTCTGTTTTTCGCGTTACTGATCGTTTTATTTTTTTTCAAAATATCAGTTTGTCATCTAAAATAAATTACAAAAAGTGAAAATATTTTGAAAATTATGTCAGTATTAGATTTCATGTACACGCATTCATCTTTTTTCCTGTTAATAATTTTTTCTTCCTTTAAAAGATCATCCATAAAAAACTAATTATTATACAGTATGATAAAGCGCGATGTAAATAAAAACCTTTAATAAATAAAATTATTTTTCATGGACATTTAAGAAACCAAATTATATTTCATTACATAAAAAAAACTAATTATTATAAAGTATGATAAAGCGTGAAGAAAACGAAAACTTTTAATAAATTAATTTCCATGAATATTAAAAAAAATATTATATAATAAATAAAAAGATGATTTTATGATTAACCACGCTTTTTATTGAAAGCTAAATTGTACCTAATAATAAATTTCAGAACCGGATCTCTTTTAAAGGGATGATCTTACATACACAAACTCATGTTCTGCTACTTGAAGAAATGTTTCTACAATAACTGATTTAAACAAGAAGAATCCTGTGACACTAGAAACACGATGAAGTCATATCGAGATTACCCTTCTCTATTGAATATTTACGAGAAATCATTGGGTATCACGCTTTATGTATCCCTATGAATCATTCTTTTCATTTGAAACATAGTGATGATAGTTCTTTCCTTCTTTTCTTTGCTAGTGATCCGAGAGACCCATTTTTTCCCATTAACAAACACCCTGTGTACTAAATATTCAAACATAGTGTCCTTTTCAAGGCTTTTCTTATGATATCAACTGTCCAAGTTTATGTTTCTGGAAGTTTATTTATTGTTGCATTAAAACATGTATGCATGCTCATTTGCATAGTATCAGTTATCATACATAGATGTTAAGTTCTTTCTTTTCAGAAAAGTACGAGAGACTGACATGACGTCACACAGATCATCGGGATTTTGAAAAGGATTGATAAATAACATGTATTGTACACCGCTCATATGCCATTTTAAAATATCTTTACAAGTTTTTTTTTTTTTTTTTTTTTTTTTTTTTTTATGTGGATATCTAATTTTATATATCCCAATATTTATTTTTAAAACTAACACTTTATATGCTAAATATTCAAACATAATGTCCTTTTCAAGGCTTTTCTTATGATATCAACTGTCCAAGTTTATGTTTCTGGAAGTTTATTTATTATTGCATTAAAACAGGTATGCATGCTCATTTGCATAGTATAAGTGATCATACATAGATGTTAAGTTTTTTCTTTTCAGAAAAGTACGAGAGACTGACATGACGTCACACAGATCATCAGGATTTTGAAAAGGATTGATAAATAACATGTATTGTACAACCTCACATGCCAATTTAAAATACCTTTGCAAGTTCTTTTTTTTATGTGGATATCTAAGTTTATAGATCTCGATATTTATTTGTAAAACTAACACTTTGTATGCTAAATATTCAAACATAATGTCCTTTTCAAGGCTTTTCTTATGATATCAACTGTCCAAGTTTGTGTTTCTGGAGATTTATTTATTGTTGCATTAAAACTTGTCTTACATGCTTATTTGCATAGTATCAGTTATCATACATAGTTGCTAAGTTCTTTCTTTCAGAAAAGTACGATAAATTGATATGACGCACACGGATGACCGGGATTTTGAAAAGGGTTGATAAATAACGTATGTTGTACTCCACTATAAAATATAGTTTTCAAATATTCAGAAATTTTTTATAAAGATATAATGGTAAAATGGTATCAATCTGTTTTTCAGTGGTTAAAAATAAATATCTTGAAATACTAAATTCGCGTTTTATTTAATTTAGTCGTGAGTGATTATATAATTCGACACAACAGCAATATAATTCGAAGTAGAAAGTAAATTTAGAAATTCATATTTTTACTACACTTCAAGAGTTCTTACTTAAAAAAAGTCTTTTAATTGTCGTTTTTCTTACGTTAATAAGGCGTTTTTTTTTTTTTTTTTTTTTCAAAAATAAATAAGTAATTCAGGAAATATTTGGTAGCTCTATTACAGCGGAAACTCGAATAATCGAAATTTTACTGCATTTAGTAATTTTTTTATATGATTATATAAAGTGCAAATAAACAGAAGTTGTTATACAGATGTGGAAAAAAGGACACTGGTCATTCAGTTAAGTAATTGTTTGAGATTGAAAATTTCACATAAAAAAAGAATTAGTGTTGCACTGATAAAAATTTCAACAGAAAACTCTGTACAATCTATTATCTTAAGTCTTACGTAAAGTTACAAAAAAAATAAACGGAGATGTTAAAAAACTTATTTTATACATTCATTTTAATAACTAATATTAATTTAATTAATTATTGTTAAGAATATACCGGACTTGGAATGCTCTTTCTAAAGTAGAAACAGTCAATTTAATTTTAATGAAAACTTTAAATAATAAAATTACTTAAAAATACAGAATAAAGATTGAGAATGTTGATTATTCACTTTTAAATAAGAATTACTGTAAATTTACAGAGACTCCGGATAAATATTTACATTAAATTTACAGAAATTTTTAACAGTGTGTAATAAACCAAATGATACATGTAAGTTAATTAATTGATTTGTCTGGTTATTTACCTATTATTTTTTCTTTCGAAGCATTATACTTTATGTGTATTAAGCATGTATAATATTCATTGCCAATATAATCCCGGTACAAAAATAAAATAAATGTGTAACAGGTTTTATCGTCAAATATTACATTATATGAAATTCAAAGCACGGACAAATGTTTACAATAAAGCTTATAGTCTTAATATGTCAGGATTAATTACTTCAATTTAATATAATTTACTTTCTTGAATTGCTGAAACAACTAAATTATAGAATTCATGGGAGAAATCACGCACAATTAATTTGAGTTGTTTCTCTATGCGGTCACGTATTAATAATTTCAACTAAGTTACCATAATATAGGTGTGGCTATCAAAATAAATTTGCTAATGTTTATTCTCTCGGATTATCACAATTAATGCATTTTGTAATGATTATTCATATTACATTTTTATTATGAATGTCTATTTCAAAATCTTTTTTTCTTTAGAAGTGTTAAGGAGTTGTTAATAATCGAAGTAAACATTTGTTCAGATCTATTTATATTTTTTATGAAAATAAGTTTAAATTAAAAGTGGTTTAATAAATGGTGTCGTTAGATATTTTTGAATAAGTGAATAGGCTCAAAACGTTTCAAGTCTAAAATTGTAAAATTCTTTTAACGCAAACAATTGTGTTTCTAACAATTTTAAATTAAGGAATTACTCGAAATTGTGGTTTGCATATTCATATATAGATTTAGAAATATGGAAATAAAAAAATAAAAACCCCACGTTTGATACACTACATAGCGAACAACCTTTAAGTAGTTTTACAAGGCGATTTAGCAAGGTAATTGAAATGGTAATTTCAAATTTATGTACATTAAAAAATAATGCTATTAAAAAACATAATACATTTTAGGACAATAATAATAATCTATATATTAATAGGCAAGCATAAAATTTGTTGTCCCTTTTTAACATATTAATTATGGGAGTAGAGGGTTGAAAATGGTATCATTCGAAAGGTATTGTTAGCCGGAAGGTGCGAATACAAATATTATTTTCTTACGATGTCAAGAAGGTATTTAAAAATACATTTATTTTTGATGCATTTTCCTCCATTTTTCCCTTTTATACACGTATTCCTTTACATTAAAAAATACCTAAAATAGAAAGTTGTTAAATCTGGCAATTTCATAAAGCTCAAATAAAACCATCGACACAGTAATTTGTATAATGTAGCATCACTATACGCAACCGAAGTGATGACGTCACTGTCTGTCCATGGAGCCATGAAAAAGATTTTCTATGTTAATCGTCCATTGGATTTTTTGTAAAAAATTATTAGAAAATAACGGAAATTATCTGCCGATTTTAATTCCGATATTTGGGTATCCGCGATTGTAATGAAATTCTCGCCCTCTGGTGGGCTAAAGGGGAAATTACAATAAACATGCTTTAATTCGAATTCCATCAAGCCGCCATTGCTAGCCGATGTTTAGTTTCACATATATTTATTGAATAAAAATGAATAAATCCGGTAAAAAAGATAACACATACTGTTGTGTGCTCCAGTGTAACTCCAAAGGACCAAGAAATCCAGAATTAAGCTTCCATTTATTTCCAAATGACAAATTTAAAATTTCAGTTGCTTCGGCTAATGGAAGTAAAGAATTAATCAGATGATTTGAAACTAATATTTGTTCAACTTCAGTTAAAAATCTACTTCCGATCGAACTTTGAATAAACCGAAATATTTTTTTTCCAAAAGCAATCAATTTTCCATGATGTAATGGCGGAGAAATTATAGTACGAATATTAAGTAGAATAACAAAAAGAACAAAAATAGATACACGTGGCTGTAATATTTACTAACAACAAGAGCTGAAAAAGCGCCATCTATCGATCATTACAAACGCGGATATAAGTTACTGTCTACATGTGTTTGATTGAGTTTTTTTTTTTTCTGTAAAATTGATAAAATTTTAATTTAAAATCACAAAACTCCAGAAAAAAAAATGGCAAACTTCCAGCTTCGAATGTAAACATTAACATTTCATTTCAAAGGGTGATATTTAAACAATAAATATTCAACTAATATACTAAATAAAAGGAAAATGGATTTGTTACTAACTGCTGCATGTATAAGTAGACGATACGGAAAAAATTCCGATTTCCATTTTTTTGCTGAATTTACATGTTTTGAGCTTTCTTTACGTTTCAATTAACTGAAATTGGCTACTTATTTTTAAAAAAAGTGTCTTTGTTGCTAGCTTTTGTGGGTAGAAGAAGCAAGTAGAAGATACATAAAAACTTTTGATTTCCGGTTTTCGATGAATTTACACGTTTTGAGATTTCCTTGCATTTTAATTAAGTGAAATTGACTACTTATTTTTATTTTTTAAAAAGTGGATTTATTATTCTTTCCTCTGCATACATAAGTAGAAAATATACGATTCAGAAAAGTTTTAGATTCTCGGTTTTCGATAAAGTTACACGTTTTGAAATTTCCCGAACTCAATTCGACCATTTTTGAAAAATATCTTTTTTTTTTTTTTTTTTTTTTTTTTTTTTTGTTCAAACACTGTACTTTATGAACCAATCGAATTAATTTAACAGAATTTGATACTTGGTTGGGCCTTGGTTTGACATGGTACCTATTAGCTTCTGGGCTGTATCACACAACAAGGGGCGTTTTCACGTTGCGATTTTCTCTCATTTCAGGAAAGGCTAACATCTACAGAGAGAAATAGTTATATTAAGTAAAACTCTGCTGATTCAGTTAGAGTGAATATCGGCAAAGAATTGCCGCAGCTGTGTTTCAATTGCATTCCGTTTAGGACAAGGCAATAACTTTGCTTTGCCTCGCATTGCAAAAAAAAAAAAAAAAAAATGGTCGAGTTTCGACCACTGGGCGATACTAGTAATAATAAATAAGTAAATAAATAAATAACGACGTGCCAAGAAGGAATAATACAAATTGGACACGATTTGATATGGATGCAGGTTTCGACAGAAAATGCAAGATTTTAAAGTTTGGTGACCAATGAATGAATATGTGGCGCTGCAGCGTATTTTAACTGCGCAGTTAGCAGTATATTAAAGAGGATAAATTTCGATTTCAGATCAGAAATTCTTTGAAATGTTCATTCCGTGTACTCAGAGAAATGGTAAACAAGTCTCGTATACAGGTGCGCTAACAATATGCGCAGATGTCAGCATTTGAGAGAGAACATGTATTTGGGCTTAACGAAGCCGGGTGTTCTACTCGGAAACTCACACAACATTTGAATAGGAAAGATGCCGTTATTAGACGATGTTGACAGAAATGAGTGATCCGTGGTTGAATACAGCGTCAAGAAGAAAAGGTTGCCCTCGAGAGACAACAGAACATGTGGGACAATTAATCGTCAGCGTCTAATTAATCGATCATAATCAATTAATCGTCTGAACTCAGAGCCTGACATTCATCATTATTATCGATCCAATGTGCAATTTGCGCTTTAGTGACCCCAAAGGTCATTAATAGGTAGTTCAGAGAAAGAAGGCTGAGTTCATTTGCACGTGCATTTTGCACCGTCTACCTATTACCTCTGTACACCAATAAGTCCGTTTGCAGTGGTGTTCAGCATATTCGACCTGGAATGAAACTGATTGTAGTAGAATTTTTTTCAGTGATAAGTCCCACTCCGATCTGTGCCTCATTGGCCAGCGAAGACATGTCATGAGATACCCCGGAAGAAAAGGGGATCCCAACCTGATTGTCACCAGCATAGACCTTATATAAGGTCTATGGTCACCAGCCATGCGGCCTGATATCCAGGAGTAATGGCCTGGGGTGCCATTTAATTTCATAACAGGACCCTATTGGTTTTCATCCGCGGCATCTTTACAGCCCAGTGGTAGTCAACTAAATTCTACGCCCCGTTGTGTTGCCTTTCATATTACGTTATCTTGGGAATATATTTCGCCCGCACCCGGAGATGCTTGATTTTTTTTTTTTTTTTTCCCAACATTACCTTGGCCAGTAAAGTCGCCGTATTCCTCCCTCATTCAAGACGTTTGAAGCATCATGAAAAAAGCACTACAACCAACTCGGAATTTTGCTACTGTAACTCCCCAATCATACAGAATTTTGGGCACGATATCTCACAGGAGGACATCTGTTAACTTTATAAATCAATGTCAAGTCGAATAACTGCTTACATAAGAGCGTGCGTCTTTCCTTCTTTTTTTTTTTTAGAGTATATATTATATTTAAAAGTCTCAAAATCTAAACAAACTAGACAGATAAAACTAAGTAAAAAAAAAAGAATGATTGTTTAGAATCGAAATAATTAAGCATGACTCTTTATCAAACATAAAAATTATGCATGAGGGCAGCGTGAATGCAGCAACGCCTTGTGCACTCACGCCGATTTGATTCGGGAAACAGTGAGTTCAGCTTAATTATTTTAAATTAAAACATGTTGCGGGATTTCATACTTTATGGTGTTTTATCATAAATTTCTCACTCTAAATCCCACGACACAAATTATTGGGTGCTTTTTACATGCTTTTGTAATCTGTGCATATATTCTGCACAAAGACAATGTATGACCTATAATACTTTTATATTTATTCTCTTCTTAGAAATAATGTCATAAAAAGTCAAATTATTATAAACGCTTATTTAAAAAAATGTTAAATGCTGATATAATGAAATAAAATGTGATTTGTGACAAGAATTCTAAATAAAGCTTTAAAATTCCTCATTATCTGTTTAAATAGGTGCGTTGTCGATTTGTTTTGTATCATCTGTACCCTACTAGAATTGATAGATTGTATTTTGCTCGGCCTTTCATCGACTCCTCGAAATTTGCTCTAGCATAAACATGGACAGATAGTTCAAAGCAGTATCTAAGATCGATTTTGATGAGGGAGTATTTCACCGAAAAAAGATATCTAACCGATGATAAATCACGTGAAAAGTTGATCGAAGTCATGTCTTTGGATCCGCTTCTGAAACTCATGAAATTCCGACCATCGGATTCAACTATTCCCAATGAGACATTTTAGATGAACTCCCTACGTGATTCATCGCTCTCGCTCTTGATGAGATTACGAGTATCGGTCGTTCACAAGTTCATCTGTCGTCGATAAGAGGCCATTCAAAGGCCGATTACATTTTGCTGCTAGGGTACCTACTTTATTCACCTGACGAAGGTTCGTGTTATATTTCGTCCTGAAACGGTTGTTTTAAGTAAGTTACCATTTATTTATTTATTTTAAATTTCTGATTTTAGAAAGACTTAATTCATGGAATAAGAGAAAAAATATACATATTAGAACCAGGCCCCCCCCCCAAAAAAAAAAGGAGGGGAGGGGACAGTAGGAAAGCTTTGCTGTGGTCTGCGTTGGCCCTAAATTTTGCATAGTAAGAAATAATCTATTACAGAACCTAAAATCCTACATAAGAAATTATATATGCACACGGAAGAACGTATTGTCTGAAGTACCAGGTATCCCATAAGTCGGTAGACATTTTAAAAAATCATAAAAGCTGAAGAAATTAGTATGATTGAACGCAGTTTGCGGAAAGTTTTTTTCGTAAAAGGTTTTTTTTTTTTTTTTTTTTTTTTTTAGTTTTTTTTTTTTTTTTTTTTTTTTTGGGGGGGGGGGGGGGGGGATAGATGGCGCTGCACAGACGCGTAACAAGAAATATGCAAATCAGAGCCCTGTAAATTATACGGTTTTACGATTAATACAACTCATTTCTCATTTTAATTCCTACATGTGCATATATGAAGTTTTAATTGTGATTCTGACTTGGTGGATAAAGTGCTATTGGTAAAGATGTTTTTTCTCAGGTAAGAACTGCCGGCTGAAGCCGTACTTAGCGGTGTTGTACCTCGCTTGAAAACTGCAATTTGTGGTGATGGCGGATATTTAGAATAGGATTTATATGCCTCTAAACAGTTGCATGCAAATAAATAAAGTTTTTTTTTTTTTTTTTTTTTTTTTTTGAAAATGCGTAATTTGCTCACGTACAGAGCCTTCTATAGACAAGAGTTTTAACTGTTCTTTCTTTCTTTATTTTTCTTTATCAGAAAATATTCTCCTACACGAGAATAACGTTTTCGCAAACCGAGTTCAATTCTACCGATTCTTTCAATTCTTATGAATTTTGTAACTGTCTACACAGACTTATGGGACACCCGGTATAAGATATTGTCTCTCAAAGCTACCGAACGGCTGACTCGAATCGCATGTAGGGTTATTTTTAAGCATAAACGAAATCTATATGTAAACAACGGACGTAACACATGGCGATACCAAGGATGTTTGAAAAGAATAAGGATAAAGGATATTCTGGAATCGAGATTCTCTGATTGGAGGAATTCGTGCTGAAAACTACTGTAAGAGATACAAACAATCGAAAGTACGTGATTGAAGAATATACACGAGGCAAATTGCATCAAACAGTAGTATTTCACTAGTTTCCCGTGTAAAACATTTGTTTCGAAAATATTATTTCATAACGCCGTTCATATAGAATTTCGTTTGATAGAGCCTTCAGAGTTTACACATACGTAAATAGGAAAAATCTTAATCAAAAATGGAATTCGATCACTAAATCAAATTTTGCTTGGGAAGTTTATATAATTTTAATATGATATAAAATATTTGAATTTATTTATTTATTTATTTATTTTTATATATATAACATTTCTTATATAACATTTTATGCTTTTTTGTATAAATATACAAAAAACATAAAATAAACCTGATTCATCACAAAAGAATTTGAGTTCTTTGGGAACGAATGCTATATTAATTTTAATGTGCCATCACATTTGAAAAATGTATTTAAAGTTAATTTTTACTTCATGAACATGCACTATGTACGGTAAGGTTCATTTTTCCTATTTTTACGGTGACACGTGTGCGTGTGTGTGCGTGTATGTGTGAGAGAACACGATTATGCCTAAACGCTTTGTTTGGCCCTGTAAGTCTGTGTTAACCATATGTATACTATAGAAAACATTATTATTATTATTATTATTATTTTGTGCATATAATTAATTAACGACAATTTCATTATGATCTGTGCGAAATAAAAGTACTTTATGCAAAATAAAGATAATAAAATGTGGTTTATAGGAATATGTCTCATAGTGTTTTGGAATTCTTTTGGATGCCCCTGTACAGAAACAAGTCGTTGTATATACCCCATTTTCAGTAGAGAACATCCCATCGTAAACTTGAATAACATATATATGTTTCAAGTAATTCTATGGATATTTACGGTAGTTAAAGCGGGGACAGACAGAAAGAAAAACCGAAGTCATGAACATTTTTAACTTTGTTGGAAAGTTTTAAAAACTGAAATAGAGTAACTTTATTATTACTTAATTTTACAATTTTTTGCTTTAATTTAATTCGATAAATGAGCAATGAATTTTCAAAAAATGCTTTTGAAGGAATATATATGTATTTGCACAGAAGAGAATTCTATATTTTAATAGAATTAAACGTAGGTGTAACACCAAGGATGTCTGCAAGTATTCTATGGCAATTGCCCAATAATTAACAAAAAGCATATATTATCTTCGATCAATGAACTTTTGGTTGAGACACCGCAATTAATTAATTCAATTTATTTGCCTTGAAGACCCGCCCTGTTTCTCGTAAAGAAGCAATCATGTCTACTAATGTTTCGTTCCATATGGCAGAAGTACAAACTTAAAAGTTCTCCACATATTTCGAAATGTGAAACAAATTTAAGAAATGTAGCATACTGAAAAATCAAGTTTAAAATGCTTTATATTTAGTTAAGAATACTAAAAAAATTTACAATATGCCGAATAAAAAAAAAGCTATTATTATATTAAAAAAAATAATTGTAGGTCTACTAATTATGCTAATTTATTCGTATATGTGTTAGGCCTTCTACAAATTTACTGGTGTGAAAAAAAGGCGGGGCCTAACGCTACTACGGATAAATTAGCATAACTGACAGGTCTATATTTGTACATTTTCAAATATATATTTACTACACTGTTTATTAAAGTTCGATAAAAATAATCAATATCTTATACAGTACAAAACGATTCAATAATGTAAAATGTTTTTAATGTTGTGAGTTACTGAAAATACTAATATTTAATGCCATTTTTGTTAGTTTTATCCTTTGAAAATAAAACTATTATTTTAATAAAAATAAATAAAATTTCTTCCTCTTCTCTCTCTCTCTCTCTCTCTCTCTCTCTCTCTCTCTCTCTCTTTCTTCTCTACCGGACTAATTGTTTATTACTGTACATCAAGTAAACACGTAAGAGAATAAAATCTCTTGCTCAACAATATGATAATTCACTGTTGAATATAAGAGGATATAATTTAGAAATCGCTTTAGAGTGATAAATATTTATATTCTTTGAATTTATGTACCGCTTAATTATGATTTTGTTTTCGGAAATAAACACATTCCTTATTTATTCCTAATAGGTGTATATGCTATATGTAAAGAACGTTATAATTATTAACGGTTTACAGAATCAAGTTTAACTTTTCGGGAAGAAAAATTAGCGAATGTTTAAAATGGCCAAACAATTTATGAATGTTTATTACTTCTTGTTTTAAAAAATGTGAAGATGTTTAAGAAACAATTCATCTTAAATAACTTGATAAAATCACATGTGTTCTTCTAAATCTACAAATATATGTTTTTTAATAATCTGTAGAATGCGTATTTATAACATTCACTGTAATTATACGAGGGAAGGATACTAATTCCCTACTGTTAGATCTCTTCGTATAAGAAATCATTGAAAATTTAGAAAAATAGAAAAGAAAAGAGAAAGAATTGTATAACTGTTTATTGTTACATCGATATTGCAACGGATTTAGTGATAATACTGTAAATTTTTAGTAGTCATATTATTAAAATTTTTACTCATAAATAAATCTTTTGTTTAAAGACTTTGATTCTTAATAATGTCGTTCGAAATCAATTGTTCTTTTTATTACAAAGCGTCGAAAAAAGCAAAAACTTATTCGTTTACTTTAGTGATAATACAAATGATAGCAGTATAATTTAATAAAATAAAGGTTTAAAAAAAAAAAAAAAAAAACCTATGAATATGCTGCACGAAAAACGGGGGAGAGATTAAATAGTACAAAGAGATGTTTCGGATCTGACTAAGATCTATGGCTGAATGAGTGAGAGGGAAAAATAAATAAGGCTATATATATACTTCCTTGCATTGACAAAGGATCTCCAAGTTAAGACCCGCAACAGCAGTCTCCACTTTTTAATCTTTCACTTTATTATTATTATTATTATTATTATTTTGCATCCATATCCAAGCTGCTATGTTATCATCTCATCTTTACTCTGATGTCGTCTAATCATCACGCCGGAGTTCTTTTCGAACTCCCTTAATTTATGGGTCCGATCCTCTCGAAGATGCAAGCCCCATTTCTGTGTTTCTTCTCTCCTCAGGTGAAAGTAAGCGGCTGTCACGACAACCGTAGGAACTTCTCAAGCCCGTGATGATGATGATGATGATGATTTATTTATTTATTTTTCGTAATATATTACTAGATTTTCATTATTATTATTATTATTATTATTATTATTATTATTTTGTACAGTCAACCCCAAAAAACCGCCCCCCCCACCTAATTTCGCCGTAAATTATCGTAGAAACATGTGGTTGGTACCAATCGATTTGTAATAAGGTCTAGTTTATAATGATATAGTTAGATTTTCCTTTAGGGGTCATCTACATATTAAAACTGGCATCAGCTTCATTTTTTTTCAATGGTAACCCCCATTTTTTTTTTTTTTTTTTTTTTTAATTTATTTGAATTCATTGGACTAAATCATCGCGGAAAATGGTATAAAATGGTATAGTTTATATATTTTGCTCAATTCTTCACAGAGTTATAAGCTGTCAAACTATGAGGACGCTAATGTTAAATGAATGTGACAAACATTAATTCACATCTTACAAAACAATTATGATATTCAAATTCCGTTTTTTTTTTTTTTTTTTTTTTTTTTTTTTTTTTTATGATAGAATGAAGTGACCGAAACATATTCCACGCATATATTTTTGATTTTTTTTTTTTTTTTTTTTTTTTTTTAATATGAAAATTATTAATAATATCATATTTGAAAAAATTATGAGTTATGACCTATGTTAATTTTTGCATAAATAGAACGGGCATCATCAAAAACATGGGTTTCCAAATTTACAGCTCGTTCTTAACATTATTTTTTGAGTTACAGTGATATTTCATTTTTTACTGTTGTTAGGGGGCCGTCACTTATAATAATTTGTATCCTCTGTGAGTAAATATCTGTATATATTTTGACGAAAAACTATTTTAATTTACCTTTATGTTATTCTAATTGTTTTGTAAGCAACATTTCGATGTTTATGATACAAATTGGATCATTTTTATAAAATTATCGCAATGTTAGCGAGAGATTGTGAAAAAATTCCAAAAGAAATGAAGCCCCTCCTCTATATTGCAGAAACAATATTAAAAAAAACTAGTTTCTGTATTCGTATATGGCTCTCTATGTGACGCTGGTATGCATAAATGTCAATAGCATTTACTACATCGAATGCTGAAGACAAAATTTAAATGATTTAATTGGAAGTATGTAAAATAATTTTGTTTTATAATGTAAAGTTTTAGAAAAACTGTGTAAAGGCGTGGCTTCCGTTGCAAAGAGGTTTATACTCGATTCTGAAATGTTAAGTCTTTGTTCTTAAATATTACATAACGTTTCCAAGTTTCTCGCTGCTAAAATTCTATTTTGTCCCTTTTGTCTAGTGTTTTTAACTTGAATATTCTAGGATTCGTGCCCCTCAAGTTAAGTATCATGACGGTAAAAAAACGCGGTAAGACGAGGACTATTATTTGATAGAGCAATACGCAGTGAACAATACTTTTGTTTTTTTCCTTTTTTTAAATTAATATAATTGATTTTTATTAATTTTTATCAGATTTTTTAAAACAAATTTTCTGTTTTAATCTTGTTGTGACATTTTCGCATTCGCTTACTCTGCCGTTTATGCTATTTAAATTTTATCGCATGACGTAACATAATAAAATATAAAATTTTTATTAAATTTTTTTAATACTGAATAATAAAGTGGTATTTTTATTTTTTTTAAGTTTTTAAAATCTATTATTGAAACAATATTATTTATTTTTTATTATTCTAATCACGGCAGAAAACTGGCGTCACATTTATCACGGAAAAAGAATTTAAAACAAAATAATATGTCTTATTACTTTTAAAAACATAGATTTTACACATTTAAAATTAAGAATTCAAGTACAGTAGACGACAGCAGAACGGGGAATATTCGTTCTAGGCAATAGGAAACCGTTCTTTCAATATACATATTTCTTTTCATATGGATATACATAATAATTATACTCTTTCTAGTGAAAGTATTTGTATTCATACTATTTTGTTTACATAAATATGGATATAAGGAATATTCTTAAGAAATATTGTAACACCCAAATTGTGAAAGAAACGCCCACTGAAGGAGTTACAGATTTCAAAATGACGTGAAACTACGTTAGTAGTAAAATGTTAAATATCCTTTCTCAGATTTTAGTTTAAATCTTGTTATTTTGTTTTTGTATATTATCTATTGTTGGTTTGTACGCCTAAAATTAAATGTAAAACTTTATAGTAACAATTTCATCCGAGGCTTACTGTATAAAATAAAAATATACCCAATAAGAAGTAGATAATAATTGTTAGTTAGAAGATTTTAATTGTTTATATATATATATATATATATATATATATATATGTGTGTGTGTATGTATTTTAACTTAAATTTTTGTCTCTTAAAAAACAGTTTTTGCTTTTAAGAAGTAGATAATTCTTTTTCTTAAATTTTAAACCTTTTTTTTTTCTTAACCGCTATTAATATTATTATCATTTTTACTATTGTTCTTTTACCTCAGTATCTAGATTTTTGTAATTCAACATTGTAGGGTTCATATGATTCAAGCTATTTAATTTTCTTCGTATGAAGTGATGTACTTAACTATTCAATGTTTAATTAATTGAAACCAATAAAAATCTTTTAATTCATAAACTAACATAGAAAGTTCTGAGAATTTGAATCGCTTTTTATTTTATAATTAACATTTCTAAACTTTTTTTCCGGTGTGAAATTTAATAAATAATGTATATTGGGTGGTAAATCACGATTTATTTTTTCTAAATGTATAGACGGTCCCCTAACACATTTTCACGTGTAACTCTCTTTAGAATTGACTTAAAATACATAAATAGGTCGGTTTTCCGAGCTGCCTCGATCTCAGAAATCTGAATATGAGGTCAAAAATTGGGGGTCGTCATTGATAAAATGAAGTTTATAGGTGTTTTAATATGTAGATGACCCCTTAAACAAAATCTAACTACACTATTAAAAACTAGACGTTATTTCATATCGATAGGTACCAGCCGCATGTTTCTACGATAATTTACGGCGAAATTATTTTGGGGGGGGGGCGTTTTTTTGGGAGGGGGGTGACTGTACAAAGGCATACCTCTTCATGTTTTTATAATTTAATAGTCTAACTAAAAATAATACATATATATATACATTTAATTTCGCAGCAATAGAGTCGTGTCAGTGCGACGTAAAACTCGCCCAATCACCCCACAAGCAAACTACGTTATGATTGTGTTTTGCCTATAAATATGGCTGAATGAGTGAGAAGGAAAAATAAATAAGGCTATATATATATATTCTCACAGAATTTCTCGCATTGACGAAGGGTTTCCAAATTAGATCTGAAACAGCAGTCCTCGCTTTTTAATCTTTTATATTATTTTTAGTGGTAGTATTGTGTGAAAAATATTAGTAGATTTTTCTTTCTATTATAATTTTTTGTACAAAGGCATGCCGCTTCATGTTTTTATGATCTACTAATCTAGCTAATAATACGATTTTTTTTTTTTTTTTTTTTTTTGTAGCAATAAAGTTTTTCTGTGTGCGTTTCACTCCTTTTTTATAACATTTCCAGAAACGGGTGACCTAGATCTACGAAATTTTACATAAAGGAGCACAGTTATATTTTTACAAAATCTAGTTGTGTACGAAGCTTAAATTTCGATTTTGTTTAAGTTATGTTATGTTTTCAAATTTGACAGATTTTGGTCAAATCTGTAGAAAACTAAGTCATGATTAATTGCTAATTATAATTGTATATATGTACATGCGAAAAATTAGATAAAGAAAAATGTGAAATTGACGACATAATAATGAAATGCATTTTTTGTGTTCATTAATTTTTAAATGATATACAATGCAGCCACATATCCTAAAACTAGCAGTGAGGACGCGTCCAAGGTGTTGGAGGGATGCCAGCTTGGCGACAGTTTGAAATTTAGAAAACATCCAGTAATTCCGCGCTCTGTTATTGCTCATTTTCTCTTAGTCAGATGACTGTCACCCCTATTTTAGCATTGGACTCGTTGAGTTAGCTTCCATGGTTTCATAAAGTGTGGTCGAAGAATACAGATCAAACGCTTTAGCAATAATAAACTTATTTTAACTAATAATATTTTTACTTTAGGTAGCAAATGAACCGTGTTTTTAATGGAACATATCGGGCAACGAGTACCAGAAACAAGAAATTCACGCGGTTATATTTCTCACAGGATGCAAACAGGTTTGTAGAGTTTGAGTCGTAGGCACATGTGAGTAGGAGTTCGTCACAATCGTGGTTTTTACGGGCACGAACAACCTAGTTGTCTTTGTCACAGTTAGAATTGTTTAAAGCAACACTTGTGTTTGAAATAAGCGGGCAATTGCCACCGAATGTAAGTTTGTAAGGTCGCTGAAAGTATCTAAAATATAAATCAGTGGCCTAAATTAAACAGTTAGAATCGTTTAAAGAAAATTAAACACATTTATAAAGGCAAAGCTAGAAAAAGCAGCTAAATGCAACCGCTGATTCATGTTGCAATTTCAAATTTGTTCGCATTTGCTACAAATAACAATTTGATTTTCATTCCTCAGTGGGAGAAAATTAATATAATTTACTTCTAACAGGACGCCTTATCAACCAAAATCTGCTATAACAGAAAAAAAAAAAAATGACTGCATTAAGATTGCATAGGAGAGAGTTGTCTAAAACGGGGACGGCGGGTCAAATGGGGACGTCCAGTTTCTCATTGATTAGTGCTGTTTTCTTTGAATCCAATAGTCTACGATAATTCTAATTCGGCTATATACAAGTTTGAATCTAGTTGTTGACATATTTAGCCGGTTCATTTATTTTCTACAAAGTTTTCAATTTTTTTTCGATTTTCATTTCGATTGTGGTCGTACACTCTATTGGATCTTATCAAGTGACCGTTGATCGTTCGAATTTGGTAAGTATGTTATGAATTCGTCTAGATTTAATTTATATTTTCACATATTGTTTTCACATTTGTCTGACACGTATGCGTAGGGACGCCACGTTTTTAGCATACGTCATGGTCGGCTCAAATGGGGACATTGACGGTAGTCCAAAACGGGGTCGTCCCCATTTTGGACGCCGTGGAAGTAGGATAAATTTACAATTGTTATTTCGTTTTTAAAGTGTTTTAAAAGAGTACAAGTGCTTATTTATGTGTGTAATACATGTGTGGAGAGGACGAATAAGAGACAAGAAAATGGCTCATGCATCACCCTGGACGCTACGTGACAATTTACTAGGTAGGAAAACTTTCTGGAACTGCATTTTCAAGAGCAGCTTCTGTGCAAAATGCTATGAATGGATTAAAAAAAACAGGCATATATCTTTTTAACAGAGTAGTGTTCCTTGAACATTTTTTTGCGCCTTCAGAAACAACTCAAAAACCTGCTTACAACTCTTTAGAGCCTCACTTAGCATCAAGGTGTGAAAACGTCACAACCCAACCTACCACTTCACCATTTGGAATATCTCCAGATATAGAACCCCAGAAATGTGCAGTTTTTAACACTTCGCCTAATAATGCCTCTACCACAAGGAACTGAATGTTAGCAAAAAAAAGTGAATGACATGAGGAAAGGTAAAACTGTCATACTCACTTCATCACCTTACAAAGCAGAATTGAAAGCTGTAGAACAAGAGAAAAATGCAAAGCAGAATAAACAGAAAAGAAAATTGGTCAAGAAACCCATCGAACCTAATCCTAGGTATCCAAAAGAGAAGAAAATAAAAAAATTCAAGACCCAATATTATCATCTGATGAGGACACTTGTATTTTTTGTAATGAACTCTACATTGACTCGAAAGACAAAGAGAGGTAGATTCAATGTAGCAGCTGTCGAAGTTGGGCACATGAAGTCTGTTCAAGTGTTGAAAAAAGCGATGTCAATTTCATATGTGAGGTCTGTGTTTGATTATTTTTTGTGTCATAGTAACTGTTGAAAAAGATAACAAAATACTTTATCTGCATCTTGATTTTGCATCAACTTCACCTTTTCTTTGTAATCCAAGTTTTTCTAATAAAATTTCGCATTAGGACTTGAATTTACGTTACTTCTTATGAGTACCCCATTTTGCCCAACCGGTTGTCCAAAACGGGGACTTTGCACATTTTTCAGAAAAATGTTTTTTCTGCCTATACTAATGATAATTTTTTAAAAATAACTTTGCCATCCGATAGTCCAAGACATGTTCTATTCAGGAAATGCTTTGCCAAATTTTTCTTATTTATAGATTTTTTTTTACGGACAGAGATATGTTAACGTCCCCGTTTTGGACAACTTTCCCCTACATGTGAATAGAACATATTTGGGGCGGGGGGGGGGGGGAAGCAGTTAACTTTATAGTAAGAATACGAATATAAAAGGAATTAAAATTATTATATCAGTAGTGATTGTTGTAATTTAATGTTTAAAGGAAATGGTGTAAAAATAGCATATTTTATACAGTTTTGTTAGAATTAGTCAAAAAATAGATATTTGAAAAATCTTCTTTGTCGTAAAAGTGAAAAAATAATTTTTCCCCATTACCTATATAAAGCATACGAAATTGTTCTAGGAAGCAACTATAATAAGCTTTATTACTCATATCCCGTTCTTTTAACCTTTTACCAAGACCATTTTGACATAGTAAACTCTCCAAGACAAAAATAATAACCCTGACAATTTTTTATAGCGTTATGGACAAATAGATACTTTAAACTCATAGTACCTCGCTTAATATATTTTATGAAGACGAACCATTTTTCAGACGGATACTCCCATATTTGCGAATTTAATAGATGTGTCGTGACATCCTCCGTATTTCAATGTTTTTAACTGCGAACATAAAATGTGAAAAGCGCGAATTTTAGTTGTTTTATGACAGACGGCTATAATGTTTTTTTTTACTTCCCTTACAAATTTAATATCATAGTTCTTCTCTTTTGTAGTTGTTTCTATTTTAGTTTAAACGCTTAGAGCTGTTTTTTAACCATCCTTTCTTACCAAACGTACATATGTAAGAAAAGTATTACAATCATGACAAAAATTCTACTTTGAGATTGTGGTGTACCTATACTTTCGAGGTTTATTGAGTTCATTTTCGCTATTTTTGCGATGATGTATGTATGTGTGTGTATGAGTGAATGAATAGTATAGCGTCTAAACGCTTTGTTTGAATATACTGAAAGTTGGTATGTATGTTAAGAGTTACCTTTGCACGAACTGTATAAATTTAGGTAAATCTAGCACTTTTTTTTTTTTTTTTACCGGGACACAAAGAGAAATTCTTTACCATTATGGCCTATAGGCTCAAATTATTTAAAATGCGACAGCATCTAAATGCGTTATTCTATTGAGCTTTAAATTTATATTCTTGTTATATGTCAGCGTCGAACGAAATGTACAAATTTTGGTGAGTCTAGTACATGTTGAATTTTACAGGGACAGAACGAAAAATGTTTTATCATTATGACCTATGGGTTCAAATTATTTGCAGTACAATAGTCTCACATTAAATAACATACTTTTTTTTTTTTTTTTTTTTTTTTGGGGGGGGGGGGGGGAGGGGGGGAGTACTCAAACACCCTAGAACAATTTTTTCTTTTATTTATTTAACGAGTTCTCTTACTTCAATTTATTTATATAACCGTTAACTACTTAATATTCGGAAAATCGATTGTAGTCGCTCCATATTTTATTATTATTATTATTTATTTATTAATATAACAGTTTTAGTTTTTTTTAAATAATTTCTATTAATTTAACTTTAGATGTAGCTTTATCTTTTTAGAAGATCAATGAAAAGTAAGTGGACTGCATACTAGCAGGAATTGAAAGACGTATACAGTTTTCTCAAATTTTTAAATGTAAATTTTTATTATATATATATATATATATATATATATATATATTATTTATTTAGAATAATTATGAACTTTTTTTCTTATTAGATTAGCGTTTATATTTTAGAAAAGATTTTTAAAAAAGATTTCAATTCGTGAAAAAGAACAAAATGGGTGATTTTTAGATATTCTCACATTTGGTAAGCTATAGTAAGACAATTAATCATAGAATTTAGAAGTAGTGAAACATTACATATGTTTTTGAATATGAGTATATAGCGCTTTAAATAAATTTTTGAATAAAAATTATATAAGATATTTCGCCAAGATTAAGTTTGATCCATTTATATTATCAGTCTCTCTCCCTTGGAAAAGTATACTGTAAATAATTTTGTTAGATATCTGATACTTTGTTGGATTTTATAAGTTTGAAGTAGATTCCTGAGAATAATAGGTTTTTGCACAAAAGTTTAAAGGTATTTTTAATGATGTATTTGATGGTTACTGGTATATTCAAAGTATATTACCGGCAAGTATTGGTACATTACTGGCCAAATTTTCCCAGGAAAGTTCCGAAATTTTTTTATAGTGTACGTGAGTTACACGCACTAAATTTTAACAAAAGTGGTACCGTTTGAAACAACCTGCTGCAAGATAAGAACTAAAAATGACACAGGAAATAGGGTTGGAAATCAGTCGCTCGAGAGATATGGGCCGTTTTCTCCAACACGGAAAAAAAAATAAAAATAAAAAATGGTGAAAATATCTAATTTATTCTGTTGACTGATTTTTTAGATTTATTTTGTCATTTTAGGAAAAACTTTGGTTATTTAACCAACTCACCTGCTTCGATTAACCAAAAGATCATGATTCATAAAAGAGTCGCTGTCATTGGTAAGTCTAATAAGCTACATCATAGATCTTCCTTTAAATAGCCAATCAGAAAGTGATGTGATGAATCAACAAAACTGATTAATTAAAACAATAAAATAATTTGTTTTTTGGTTAGTATATATATACACATTGTTAAAAATAATAGTTCAATGTTTCACCCAAGAAAAGGTGCAAACTAGAAATGTTAGCTGCAACCAACATTAATTTGGTGAATTTTAAGATAATAGCTTAGAAATTTCTCAAAAGCCAGATATTTGGTAGCCATCATCTATTTATCTCCTTATTTTGCTACTAATACAGAAAAAATGGAAGTAGAGCTATATGATTCACCATTTTAGTAGGGCTATTTGAAAGATTAGTACCATTAAAATGATGCTTTACTATTAATATGCCACTAGTGCAATGGTGAAATGGTGACATCAAATTTCTTAAAATGTTGCTTGCAGCTACATTTTTCCAATTTGCACCTTTTCTAGGGTGAATCATTGAGCTATTATTTTTAACAGTATATATATGTGTGTATATTGAGGTTAAGTCAACAAAAACTTTGGTTGAATTTTAACACATTAGGCGCCAAAGCTTCCTCTGCGGGAACATTTAATTAAGATTTTTTTTTCTCTACAAGTAATTAAGATAAATATATTTTTTATTTTTTACATTAAATATTGAAGTACCTAGCTTCGTTGGTAATTTTTTCAAAAAGTTTGTTATGTGAATTCTGTTTATTTTAATTATTCAAACAAAACGTTTCTACTGCATATGAAAAGGAAATTACCAAAAATAACTCATTCGAGTACAGGGGTTTAAAACAATGAATATGAAATAAAACAGTTCTTTTCTTAAATTATAAGAAAATATCTTAAATTATTATCGAGAAGGCTAATTAAAAAAGGTTTTGCAGTTTATTAACATCTATTCTATCCCTGTTAGGTGGTAAGTCCCCCATTTTGAAATCATATCATATCTTCTAGCAAAATCTTTTTTTTTTTTAATTATTATTTAAACTACATATCATTAGAAACGTGCATTGAAAATGACAGTGGAATTCATATAGCGGCGTTTAATGGGTTAAGAATCGTTTTGTTGTCCCAATAAAATATTTACTAGAATGTGCTGCGCAAGAAATAGATTTATTCTGTGAACATGGCGTCCACAACGCTTATGCTAATAGCATTTCTACTGTGACATATAAGTGGCCATAGTTTATGTAAGGTTAATTTATTTCTGTTTTATGAAATTGTTCCGTTGAATCGTACATTTCTTTGTTCCGTCTTACAGTCTCGCTCATTTATTTATTTACGTTAAATAAATGAAAAATATAGTCTATATCGCACGAATGATTGATTTCTGACAGATTAGTTTTTCACCTTTTTTGGTCCCTGCAGCAAGTTATTATCAACGATATCGTGTTTAAAAAAATCTCGAACTTATAGTCCAGGTACTTTCCTGCTGAGTAAAAGTAAAATTTAAACTTTCTTATCAAGACTTTACACATTTAATCCTCAGTATAAAATATCAACATACATATATATATATATATATATATATATATATATATTATCGAACACTTCTAATGTAAATATATCCTTGTACTATAGCTGGAAATGGTGTAACAATAACGAGGTACTGAGTACAGATTATTTTGTACACAAGCTATAGCTCAAAATTAAGCTGTTAAAAGGCATTATAAAAGTGGTTTAGCTAAGTATAATGCAACACTTAAGAAAGTAAAATTTGATTTTTTTTTTTTTTTTTAAATATAATTATGAAATAACAACTAACTTAAAATATTAACTTTAAAAAATAATAATTTAATTTCCAAGAAAATTAATAATAATAAATTAATAAAGTTGTATATATTTTTCATTTGAAATAAATAATTAAATATTTAAAGTAGAAAAAAAATATAATTAAAAATAACTAAAATGTTAATTAGTTCTATGTATTAAAACTTCATTTAATTATTAAAATATAATCAATTAGCAAACAAGTATAAATTTTTGTATATTACTTTTTTAGCAATAAGTATGACTTACAATGCAAAATTAATATACAAAGTTTATTCAATATTTATTTCAAACAAATCGTTTCTTAAAAAATATTTTTTCATATTTCAAATCTATTGTCTATCATGTAAGTCTTTTTTTTTTTTTAATCTCAACTATATTATAAAGATAAGGGGAGGAAATGTCGCTTTTCTTTATTGTTCTGCCGATGTCCAATAAACAAATCTCTTTTCCTCCCATTAGTTTTATTGCGTAGGCTGTCAGTAAAACATGGAGTAAGTGATGACAGGTGATGCCTCGGGCATAACGTCGATTTGTAAAGAATGCCCTCTGTCGATCGAAAGCGTAGGTTTTCTAAACCTGTTAAGAAACTATGAATTTACTCTGAACAAATATTTAGGATATTGAGAATTTACAAATATGATAAAAAAGTTTGTTTTATTTCTTTTGGATGATTTTATTAATTATTAATCATTATTCAAAATTATTTATGTAGTCTGATATGACGTTTTACACTTTCTTTATTTAATTGCATGTACAATGTGTGATTCATTTTATTAATAATTTAATTGTTTACTTAATAGAATGTTGAAAAATATATATAGCATTACACAAAATGTTATAAGAAAAATTCAAAGATATTTAATAATTATACACAAATACGAATCATTATTTCAGAAAAAATATATGCATATATTTATTTTATTTATTTATTTATTTTATTATTATTATTATTTTAATTCCACAGATGGCATAAAAATAATTACTTTCAATTACTAATTAGAAACGTTATCCAGCTATTGTTTAATTTGAAGCAATTTATTATACTACCTAAGAGTAATGTACAGTCACCCAAAAAAAAAACGCCACCCCCCCACCTAATTTTGCCGTAAATTATCATAGAAACATGCGACTGGTACCAATCAGTTTGTAATAACGTCTAGTTTATAATGTTATAGTTAGATTTTACTTAGGGGGTCGTCTACATATTAAAACTGACATCAACTTCATTTTTTTCAATAGTAACCCCCATTTTTTATAATTTATTTGAATTCTTTGGATCAAATCATCACGGAAAATGGTATAGTTTATATATTTCGCTCAATTTTTGATAGAGTTATAAGCTGTCAAAGTTTGGGGGTGCTAATGTTAAATGAATGTGACAAACATTAAATCATATCTTCCGAAATAATTATGATATTTAAATTCTTTTTTTTTTATTCGTTAGAATGAAGTAACCCAAACATATTCCATGCAAATTTTTGCTAAAAAAACATTTTTTGAATTATGAAAATTATTAATAAATTCATATTTGAAAAAATTATGAATTATGACCTATGTTAATTTTTGCACGAATAGAACGGGCATCATCAAAAACATGGGTTTCCAAATTTACAGCTCGTTCCTAACATTATTTTTTGAGTTACAGTGATATTTCACTTTTTATTCCTGTTAGGGGGCCGTCACTTGTTATAATCTGTATCCTCTATAAGTAAATGCTTGTATATAATTTGACAGAAAACTATTTTAATTTACCCTTATGTTATTTTTATTGTTTCCTAAGCAATATTTCGATGTTTATTATACAAATTGGCATATTCTTGTAAAGTTATCACAATGTAGGCGAGGGATTGTGAAAGAATTTCAAAAGAAAAGAAGCCCCGCCTCTGATTCGCTGAAACACTATTTAAAAAAAAAGACAAATTTGCATATTCCTATTTGACTCTATATGTGACGCTGGTATGCATAAATCACAATGGTATTTACTACATCGATTATTGAAGACAAAACTTCAATGATTTAATTTCAAATATGCAAAATTATTTTGCTTTATATTATAAAGTTTTAGAAAATTTGTGAAAGGCGTGGCTATTTACATTAAGCCTTGATATGGAAGCTATGTTGCTGTTTTTCGATGCTGCGAAATTTACAAAATATATTTGTGTTAATATACTATACAGATAGAAGAATAATTATATAATATCAACAAATCTTCTTTAATCAATATGTTTATATACATTACTGTATGGAAATGTTTATATATGAATATTGTATTTATTTTTAATGAGAGATATAAACACAAAATACTAAAAAAAAAGAAGAAAATGTGTTATAAATTTTTATAAATCAAGCAAAATATATATGCATACTTGCCAACCTAACCCGTAACATTGTTAGTTCCCGCCCCTGTGTGTACACAATTTAATTTTTAGAGTAATTAACTTCAAATACATTTACGATTAACTCATTGAGCGCCACGCGAATTCTTATGGAAATCCCATTCAGGCCACACATGCTGCTTAGAAGCGTGTTATGTTTATCGAGTTTCAATAAACCCCATTAGGCCTTAACGATATAATCCTATAAAAATCCTATTAAAAAAAAAAAAAAAAAAACATGAAGTAAATTTTAAATAAATTGTCAGTAATTACTTAAAACTATGTAACTTCTGTAGTTTTATATCATATTTTACACTGCCGGCTGACTTAGCCTAAATGGAAAGATCAGTGTCAGCCACCGATGGCTGACACAGCTCTAAAAAGACTGATGTGAAAAAAATGTACGGAAAAGGGCGGGACCAGTAATCTTCCGGGATAGGTTGACAAGAATGTATATACATAGAGCAATGCCAGAAAATGTTCTTTATTTTTCATGAACCAGATGAATGGTATTTTTTTTCTGAATAGTCTATGTATTAAATATAATGCTGCTTTAAATACCCTTTAAATGAAAAGTTTTATTACATAGAGTAATTTTCTGGCACTCTACAGCTCCCAAATGACAAAACAATACAAAACCCCGCCTTTTTCCAGTGTTTAAAGGGTATTAACGTTTAATATGCTTTATATTCGTTTTGATCTTTCCTTCTCCTCCTTCTCTTCTTCTTTTTTCCTTAAAAAAAAAAAAAAAAGAGTTATGTAACATTTTGACCTTTTCAAGTGAAGATTTAGATTAAGGGTAGTCAGCCTTTCTACAACCACCGTCCACTTCGGTATCTGTGTTAAAGTGTAGAATTTTAGAACATCCCATTAAGTAGTAGGATTTATTATTTTACATATTAATTTGTTACACATTATAAAATATAAAAGCAAAAGAATATCGTGGAGATTTATGTAAAAGTTTTTAATAATGTCATGAAAAAAATAATAATAATTAATTAAAAAAATAAATAAATAAAAATAAAAAAATCTGTTTTAATATTTTAAAAAAGTCAATTAAAGAAAATGAAATTACTGCAGTATCAGAACAAACTCCCATTGTCACTGTGAAACGGCCGTGGGAACCAGGTTGAGTGCCGCCGTTTCAGATGAATGGTATTGATGAGTTAAAATAATTTTGATTTTTCAAACAAATTTAAAACCATTCATCTTTTTTTTTTTTTTTTTTTCTTTTGATAGATATTTTAATATCTATTCAAGCTATTTAATTTTCTTCGTATGAAGTGAACTATCTGATGTTTAATCAATAGAAACCAATAAAAATCTTTTAATTCATAGACTAACTCAGAAAGTTCTGTGAATTAGTCATTTTTTTTATTTTATAATTAACATTTCTGAAATTTTTTTCCGGTGTGAAACTTAATAAATAATGTATACTGGGTGGTAGATCGTGATTTATATTTTCTAAATGTATAGACGGACCCCTAATACATTTTCACGTGTAACTCTATTTAAAATTGATTTAAGGTATATAAATAGGTATGTTTTTCGAACCGCCTTGATCTCAGAAATCTGAATATGAAGTCAAAAATAGGGGTTGCCATTGAAGAAAATGAAGTTAATGCCAGTTTTAATATGTAGACGACCCCTTAGGCAAAATTTAACTATACCGTTATAAACTAGACGTTATTACAAATCGATCGGTATCAGTCAAATGTTTCTACGATAATTTACGGCGAAATTAGGTGGGGGGGTGGCGTTTTTTTTTTGGGTGACTGTACATTTCATAACATATCGTAAAATACATTCTAGAAAATCATCTTGGTACTTGTTAATAAAAAAATAAGTTTTAGGTTTTGAATATTTAATAAGCGCAATGATTTAATATTCCTGAAGTGTTTAAGAGGAAAAGTCAAAACAAATTATTACGTAATAATATATAAAATAATAATAAGGACCTGAATAATACCGTTCATTTGGTATCATTGTAATAAACATTCATAGTTTAAATATAGTGGTTTATTTTCGGAATTTCTTATTTGTTGGCCCCATATGGAATGTGGGTTGACAATGGAAGCTAATTTGTCTTGAGATATGGAAATTTCAAACATTGTTATCATCTCAAAAATCTAACTATACATATATATATATATATATATTAAAATCGTTCAAGTAGCTTCCTAAAAAACTAAGTTTCTGTTATATTTTGTTCCAAGCAAATCACAGGTTACCAGTGGCTATTAATTTTCCTGAAGAAGAAAATAAGTCACCTCGGTTTTCATCTGAAAACTCCCAAACTTTTTTTTTCTTTTTAAAATCTTTCCAGGAATTTTCAAAAGAACCAAGTTTCCTTCGTATTTCTCCTGGGTGGAGTACGTGTTACCAGTGAACGCTAATTATCCTGAAGATGAGTATATTTCAAATCGAAATGTAATCTCAAAAACACATAAACCTTAATTTTTATCACTTTCATTCGAACAAGTGATCAAATTTTACAAGTTAATGCATAAACAATCGTACTAATGATTAATACTTGTGCGTAACTGCTTTAGAAAAAATAGCATTTTATTCTTTTAAAATTTATAAATTTCACTGAGAGAAAAAAAAAAAAAAAAAAAAAAAAATACTGCCTCCCTCTAGAATGAATAAGTATAGTCATTTTCTGAATCTCTAAATTAGATATACGGATTTACAGTGCAGCCACATTTCCGAAAACTAGCAATGAGGACGCGTCCAAAATGTTGGAGAGATGCCAGCTTGTCTGACAGTTTGAAATTTGGAAAACATCCAGTAATTCCGCGCTCTGTTATTGCTCATTTTCCCTATCACCCCTATTTTAGCATTGGACTCGTTGAGTTAGCACTTGCACAGATGCTTCTATGGTTTCATCAAATGTGGTCGAAGAATACGAGCTATATGTATAAGGTACACAAATAACCTGGATAGATGAAAAAAATCGGGAATTTCTTGTATATACTTTTTCTAGATTGTGAAACAATATTATGAATCCTTCCTATTGCGAGAAATTCTTGTTTGATTTTCTAGAATTGAGTCAAACCAAGATTATATTTACTAAAACTTGCCTTTTGAGTTCGCATTTATTTGCAGAGATTTTTAAATAAGTTTCACCACGATAATATAGAAAAACGCTCTAGAATTCGAATAGGAGTTTTTAGATCTCGCTAGCAAAGGAAACTAGAATTTATAAGGATGACACGGAACTATATTTACTAACGACACGATTTAGATTCTTAGTATTGAAATTAATTCTGCCATAGACAATTTTACTGTGATACCGTAACATACAGGGTGATTATAATTAAAGTTACGATTTCAAAACGCTATACTTTTAAAACTACCCATCAGAGCGATTTCATATTTTACCAGAGCAATTGTCAGGCAATGAAATTTTGTTTATTAAAAGGAAAAAATAAAAGTTCTGAAATGTGCCGTTAATTATCCGTAAAGTATTTGTTTCATGAAGCTCCTCTTTTTCTCTTTTCACTATGACTGTTTCGCTGTAAACACGTATTCTTGTCTTTTTTGCTAAAACAATTGTAGTAAACAATTGAAGTTTATTGTTTCTTGCTATTCCATGGTATTGCTAACAACATTCCTGTGTTTAATGAGTCCATTTAGGTGTTTCCCCTGACAATGGAACTACTTTTTTCCTCCCCCAAACAAAATTTCATTGCCTCACAACTGCTCTGGTAAAATATCAAATCGCTCTGATGGGTAGTTTTAAAATTATGGCGTTTTGAAATCGTAACTTTAAATACAATCACCCTGTATATTAAAAGTAAAAATAAATACAGTAGAACCTCGATTATCCGAACCTCGATTAACCGAAACTCACCTCGATTAACCGAAACTCTCCGTTAACCGAAGTCGGTTTCGTCTTCACTTTTTATTTCACTTTCTACTATCATCCAAAATTTTCTCTTAACAAACATGTATTTTTAAAGTTTTTTTTTTTTTTTTTCCCCACATTTCTTTTGTATGCAAGCCATCCTTTCCAAACTACGAGTGCTGATAAATATTTTAGATGATTATTGATGAATTCTCGATTATCCGAAAATTTCGATTATCCGAAGTAAGTTCGTTCCCAATTACTTCGGATAATCGAGGTTCTACTGTATATAAAAAGGATTCCCTATTTAACAAATTTATCATGTTCATTACTGATGGAAAAACTCCTTTAATAAATCAAAATTTCCTTCATTTGAAACCAATATAAATATTCGTGCTGTCACAGAGAAACTTACTATGACATCATAAACTTTGCTATAAGTAAAAGTAAATTAAGTAAAAAAAGATTCTCTACTTAACAAATCTATCATGCTTTTCTCTTCAATCAAACAAATTAACAATTACATCATTGACATAGTCACGCAAACTTTTTCCCAGGCTCTAGAGAAATTTATCAAAGTAAAATGCATTTTTATTATTTATATTCGAGAACAATTATTCCTTATGTTCAGCTGATTTAATCAAAGTGTTCATAGTTAACGGGAAAAAATATTTTCAACCTGTACGTGTCTTCAAAAGTAATCCGTTAACAGCTATCCGTCTAAATTTCTGTAGTAAAAAAGTAAAATCATACACGCAACACAAGTCCCTGCTGAATTATGAATGACGGACACCAACCACTGCTACTGATTAATAAGGGATGCCTGCAAAGAAATACCGTGGGCTCGGTTACACGGTTCAAGGTCATTCAGTCTGGATCGACATCTTCGTTTTTATTTTTTTATTTTACTTTATTTTTTTCTAATTAGGCAAACGCTTGACTAATGGTCGGCGAGCAGCATGGTGACACGCTGGGATCCAAATAACAAATTTTGCAAGATACATGTTATAATGCTATTTAAATTTCGCTAATTACTCACCTACTTGATAATCATGGAAAGGTTGTTAAAAAAATTAATTATTGAATTGAAAGCTGTAATTTTTTATCAAGTATATTAACATATTTTATTTTATTTTATTCTATATTTTCGAAGAATAATTATTTGAAATATTCATTTCTCAGTCAAAAATAAGTTAAAGCTTTCTTAGTTAATAACAGATATTTTAAATATTTTTTTGCATTATCTGCAGGACTCGATTTAGAAAAGAAGAAAGAAAATTATCACAGTTGATGCTACAAAAGATGACATTTGTATTGTAGTTCTGTAGTCTTGGGTGACAATTACAAAATAATTTAACCACAGTATTTTCGGAAATAGCAATAATTATATATTTTAATATATTTAGTTTAATTAATTTATTTAATTATTTATTTAATTAATTAATTAATTAATTTTATTTTATATTTTTATTGTTATTTTTATTTATTTATTTTTTGTAAGCGTGAAAACACCCGTCCCCTTATTTTAACTTTTAATTTTTACTCATTTATTTATTTTCTAATGGAATCGAGCTCTTTTAGAAGAGAAATATCTTTATCAAAACGATAAACTCTTGCCATGTTTTATATTTTAATGTCTCGCAATAATTTCAAAGCAAATAAAATTTTCCATCACAATTAAATCAGATTTACATCACAATTATGGATGTTAGTAAATTGAACCCCGATTATCTGCCAAAAAAATGAAATACCCAAATAAAATTTTAATTTTATTATTTGTCATTTTAACTTTTAGTGACATTTTCCCTTCTTTTTTCTTCTTTATTTATTCTTCCATACCTTGGGTGAATTTTACTAGTAGTCAAATAGGATACTTGATAGCAAACTGTGTGTTCCAAATAAAAAAAAATTTGTAAGCTACAACGTTTATAAAAATAAATAAATAAATAATAATAATAATTAATTATTCAGATGCAATCTCGTGGAGTGCTATTAAAAAGTTACGATTCATAAAAACAAATTATTAAAATTATCTTTGTCAGATATGTTAATCGAATTTTTGGAACACTTTTGTCATAGAATTGTTAGTTGATTAATTATTCTGTCGAATATTATTGTCAAGAAGTTTCCTTATTCAATATAGTTATTTTTTAAAAAAGTAAATAAATAAAAAACCCGTATTATTTATGTTTTCGTATTTAAAAAATAATAATAATTACAATGCATAGTCGTAAATATTAGTTATTAACCACTAGCTATAAATACATTAAACATATATTTATTTCCAAAAGCAATTCTATAAAATATGAAAATATTAATTCAGATAGATTACACACATCTTCAATGATTTCATTTTTCTTCAAGTTGATGGGCTTTTCTCATGAATTTAAATGCTGCATAAAGGGAAAATATTAAAATAATTTCATCAGGTACAGTTTTGATTAAAAATGGAACTTTTTGACAAAAAAGAGCTTAAAGCTTCACTTTCTCAACTCCCATCTCAGATATTTCCCATAAAATCTAGGTAATGTGAGAGAACAACGAGAACGATTTCTTGAAACCGTCGAAGAAATGGAAAGAAGTTTTCATGCCCTATGGAATATGTTAACATGTTAGCAGATTATTGTTGAATGCTGCATAGAGTATTCCCTTAAACTGTGCACAAGCGAGAAATGTATAAACAGAGCTTAGATCTGAAGAAACAGAGACACTTGAAGAGTAATAGTGTAAATATTACATTATTTTAATGTATTCTATACATTACGAATTTTTATTCTGTTATAACCTCTGTGTGATTCCTTCAGTTTTTCATCCTTACTTTCTGAAAAATCCTTACGTGATAGGAAGAAAGATAAACATTTCTGAATTCAGCGTATGAAAAAACATTAGAAACACCCAAGGCAATGAAAAAAAAAAAAAAAAAAAAAAAAAAAAAAAGGAAAAGGAAAAAGGAAACGTATAAACAGAGACAATTGATGGGTAATGGTGTAAATAATAGATTATTTTAATGTGTTTTATACATTAAGTATTTCTATTCTGTTATAACCTCTGTGTGATTCCTTCAGATTTTCATCCTTACTTTCTGAAATATCCCTACGTGATAGGAAGAAAGATAAGCATTTCTGAATTCAGCGTATGAAAAAACATTAGAAACATCCAAGGTAATGAAAAAAAAAAAAAAAAAAAAAAAAAAAAGGAAAAGGAAAAAGGAAACGTATAAACAGAGACAATTGATGGGTAATGGTGTAAATAATAGATTATTTTAATGTGTTTTATACATTAAGTATTTCTATTCTGTTATAACCTCTGTGTGATTCCTTCAGATTTTCATCCTTACTTTCTGAAATATCCCTACGTGATAGGAAGAAAGATAAACATTTCTGAATTCAGCGTATGAAAAAACATTAGAAACACCCAAGGCAATGAAAAAAAAAAAAAAAAAAAAAAAAAAGGAAAAGGAAAAAGGAAACGTATAAACAGAGACAATTGATGGGTAATGGTGTAAATAATAGATTATTTTAATGTGTTTTATACATTAAGTATTTCTATTCTGTTATAACCTCTGTGTGATTCCTTCAGATTTTCATCCTTACTTTCTGAAATATCCCTACGTGATAGGAAGAAAGATAAGCATTTCTGAATTCAGCGTATGAAAAAACATTAGAAACATCCAAGGCAATGAAAAAAAAAAAAAAAAAAAAAAGGAAAAGGAAAAGGAAAAAGGAAACGTATAAACAGAGACAATTGATGGGTAATGGTGTAAATAATAGATTATTTTAATGTGTTTTATACATTAAGTATTTCTATTCTGTTATAACCTCTGTGTGATTCCTTCAGATTTTCATCCTTACTTTCTGAAATATCCCTACGTGATAGGAAGAAAGATAAGCATTTCTGAATTCAGCGTATGAAAAAACATTAGAAACATCCAAGGCAATGAAAAAAAAAAAAAAAAAAAGGAAAAGGAAAAAGGAAAAAGGAAACGTATAAACAGAGACAATTGATGGGTAATGGTGTAAATAATAGATTATTTTAATGTGTTTTATACATTAAGTATTTCTATTCTGTTATAACCTCTGTGTGATTCCTTCAGATTTTCATCCTTACTTTCTGAAATATCCCTACGTGATAGGAAGAAAGATAAGCATTTCTGAATTCAGCGTAGGAAAAAACATTAGAAACATCCAAGGCAATGAAAAAAAAAAAAAAAAAAAAAAAAGGAAAAGGAAAAGGAAAAAGGAAACGTATAAACAGAGACAATTGATGGGTAATGGTGTAAATAATAGATTATTTTAATGTGTTTTATACATTAAGTATTTCTATTCTGTTATAACCTCTGTGTGATTCCTTCAGATTTTCATCCTTACTTTCTGAAATATCCCTACGTGATAGGAAGAAAGATAAGCATTTCTGAATTCAGCGTATGAAAAAACATTAGAAACATCCAAGGCAATGAAAAAAAAAAAAAAAGAAAAGGAAAAGGAAAAGGAAAAAGGAAACGTATAAACAGAGACAATTGATGGGTAATGGTGTAAATAATAGATTATTTTAATGTGTTTTATACATTAAGTATTTCTATTCTGTTATAACCTCTGTGTGATTCCTTCAGATTTTCATCCTTACTTTCTGAAATATCCCTACGAGATAGGAAGAAAGATAAGCATTTCTGAATTCAGCGCATGAAAAAACATTAGAAACATCCAAGGCAATGAAAAAAAAAAAAAAAAAAAAAAAAAAAAGGAAAAGGAAAAGGAAAAAGGAAACGTATAAACAGAGACAATTGATGGGTAATGGTGTAAATAATAGATTATTTTAATGTGTTTTATACATTAAGTATTTCTATTCTGTTATAACCTCTGTGTGATTCCTTCAGATTTTCATCCTTACTTTCTGAAATATCCCTACGTGATAGGAAGAAAGATAAGCATTTCTGAATTCAGCGCATGAAAAAACATTAGAAACACCCAAGGCAATGAAAAAAAAAAAAAAAAGGAAAAGGAAAAGGAAAAAGGAAACGTATAAACAGAGACAATTGATGGGTAATGTTGTAAATAATAGATTATTTCAATGTGTTTTATACATTAAATATTTCTATTCTGTTATAACCTCTGTGTAATTCCTTCAGATTTTCATCTTTCCTTTCTGAAAAATCCTTACGTGATAGGAAAAAGGTAAGCATTTCTGAATTCAGCGTATGAAAGAAATATAGAAACACCGAAGGAAATGAAAAAAGAAAAGAAAAGAAAAAGTGAAAAGATTGATTTCACAGATCTGTATTATCAAATTTACATTGATCTTATATTGAAAAAGCTTAAATGTACATCAGTGGCGGATTTAAGGGGGGGGGGGGCTAGGGGGCTGAAGACCCTCCCCCCCCCCAAAAAAAACACTGACATTCACAATTGAATATTGCAATTGTGAATTTTTTATTGGTCTAGAATAACATTTTGAAAAGTCTTAGCCCCCCCCCCCCCCGCAAAAAAAGCTAAGTTCTGGATCCGCCACTGATGTACATAATCATATAGAAATGAAATCACGTAATTTAATTAAAGTTATTACACGTACACCGCGAAAAAATTATTTAACTGACATCTAGAATCTAGTTTGTGGCTCTAGTAAAAATAGTTCCATGTCATCCTTATAAGTTCTAGTCCCCTATGAAAGCGAGTCATAGAAACATCTATTAGAATTCTAGAGCGTTTGACTATATTATACAGGTCAAACTTATTTTAAAATATCTGCAAATAAATGTGACAACAAGAGGCTAGTTTTAGGAACTATAGTCTTGGTTTATGACTCAATTCTAGAATATCAAGCGTGAATTTCTCGCTAAATAAAGGATTCATTATATTTGGAATATTCATAATATTGTTTCGCCATCTAGAAATGTATGGACAAGAAATTCTCGATTATTTCGTCTATTCAGCTTATGCGCGTGCCTTATATGCATAATTCGGAAATCTATATTTCTAGTTTAGGGATTTAGAAACTGACCACTTATTCGTTCAAGATGAAAGCGGTATACTTTTTTTCCTCAGTGTAGCAGTAGAAAAAATTGTTGTTTCATTCGAAAGTTTATTATTCTTTGTTAACGAACCGCAGGTAGCCATCTCAAATAAAATAAATAAATAAATAAATGTAAAAAAAAACTATCAGTTTTATTAGTTTTTTTGACCTACCATAACATATATTTTACACTGGAGACTCAATTTACCTCTCCAGAAAATTGCGTGAAATGTATCCGTTGTAACACTTAAAACGAAATGATGTCTGTTCAGACTAAGTACAATGACAATGAAAAAAAAAAAAAAAAAAAAAAAAATCCATTGGATAATGTCAGATTACAATACGAAAAAAAGTGCTGCAAGTTAATATCGATTCTCAACTGCACAATATGCTTTCGTATTATTTGCTATTTCTTTAGGAAGCACTGTCTTCTATAAAAGAAAATAGAAGAATAAATAGAAAAAAAAAATATATGTTTTAAGAAAGTTTCAGAGAAAATTTCTCGCTTTTTTTTTTTTTTTTTAATCTATTATTTTAATTTTTTTTTTAATCTATAAAGTAATGCTTTAAACATTATTATTATTATTATTATTATTATGGATAATTATAATGCATTATAATCTATCCTTTCATTCAGAAATATAAAAGTTGTCAACACACCCAATTATCACAATGACACAGACACACACACACACACACACACAAAAAAAAAAGTACAACATTTTTTTGTAAAAGGGAATTAATTATCGAATCCATTAGATTTCTTTTTTGACCTGTCAACATACATTTTGTGCTAGAGGCTCAGTATTCATCTTTATAATGCATGTGAAATGGATCTGCTGTACGAAACGATATCTTTTCATGCTAAAAATGATGACAATGGAAAAAAAAAATGAATTAGATAACATCTAGTTGCAAGACGGGGAAATTGCTGCAAGCTAATGTGGATACTAACACTCTATGCATTTGTATTATTTGATTTTTTTTACTTTTAAGGAGCTCTTTCTACACAATAAATAAATAAATAAATAATAATAAAAAAGAAAAATACTTGCATAAAACTGAAAAAGAAACAAAAAGACAAATTAAGAAACTGATTGTATGAAATTTCCTCCTGAAATTCTTAAACTGAAAAATAAAAAGATACAGTTTCCCTGTAGCAGAAAGAGTGCAGCATGGCAGCGAATGCTGCAGACTTTTTTGGGATCTGTAGATTAATTTAACAACTAAAAAAGAAATGCCGAGTTTAATAATACTAAAAGATTTTTCTTTTTTTAATGTCTTCAAATTGTTATAGTTATTGTACCTTTATAACTTATTTTTTTTTAGACGCAAATTATAAATATGTTGTGGATTATTAGCTAATATTTTTTGTGATAGTAGATTTGGTCCGGCATCACTGGATCTCAGATATATATTGTTTTGCTGCAGATAGATACAAAAATTCTACTACTGGGATAGAATAAATTAAATAGTCCTTTAAACTCATATAAGTTCTCTGAAAAAACTTACTTAAACGTTTTGTCTTTAAAATAATTTATAACGATTTTTTAATGGAGACTGGTCGTTTTCATTTAGAAACAAAGCTAGAGATCCCTAATATGATTCTTTAAAAGATATAAAACGGAAAAATGGTTTCGTGATTATCGCTGTTTAAAAGTTATATATATTCTAAACGATTTTGGGTTTAGTTGGTAATTCTACAATCTTTTTTTTTTTTTTTTTTTTTTTTTTTTTTTTTGTACTAGTATGAATTAGGCAAGTGCTACAACCTAGAGCTTAAGGCCAGTATCCACTTGGGCTCAAGATCAACGCTCAAAACGTCATTAATCACGCTTCCGACACAAAGAGCCAAATGTCTTGTCATCAGTTGTAGCCCTTTTTTATCAGATTGCGCAGTTACCTCAAAGCAAAGCATGCAAAATTGACAAAGATATCTAACCCAAGCCCCTCAATTATCTCAGCAGGGGACCCCGTTCCAGGATTTTGAGCTGGGGTGAGCTGGGGTGACCACATCAAAGGATTCTGAATAGAAGCCGTCCAATGAGCTCAAGTGGAAACCGGACTTTAGAACGGATTCTGGATCACTACAATCATCCATGCCTGACCTGAGACTTTAACCCATACCTGAGAAATCCGGAAGACTGAGCGCTAAAAAATCGGCCACTAAGTGGTGAAATTCTAACGTGTAGTTTCAACACAACAGATTATCTGTGAAATATAAATTGTTTTAATAATATATTGTATTCATGTTGTATATTGTGCTTTCAAAAATGTTTTTACATAAAAGCGAACGTTTATATATTTAGTTGAATACAATCTTCCCTAATGCTATTTTTATAAAAAACATAAAGAACTAAAAAATTACAAATAAATGGAATAATATATTGAATATTATTTAAAATTTACTGTGTATATAATATTTATTTTCAATCTTTGTCTTCAATATACAATAAAAATATTGAACACTTTTTAAATTAAATATATAAAAATAACTATAAATGTACTAAATATGTAAAAAAAAAAAAAAAAAAAAAAAAAAAAAAATCCGTAATGTTTCCAGGAAATTTTGAGCAAGTTGTTTTCCAGTTTTTAACTGCAGTTTCTTGAATATATCAATAAATTTAAAAATAATATTAAATAAAATTACTAAAATTATTAGAAGTATTACTAATTTTCTTAAATTACCAATATTTCGTGGAAACACCTGTTTTACTGGAATCTACAGTCTGGTTACAGAAACCAGGATTTTTCCTAGTTGCATAAACCAAGAAGGTTTACGATATACTAGAGTAATTTTAATAAGAATTTATACAATATAAGCATTTTCATAAACCATCATCTTTTTTTCATAATTTTAACTTCAAGTAGAAAAAAGAAGAAAAATCATATACCAGATTAAGATGCATTTATCGAAAAAGAGATAAATGAATATTTTCTTTCTTTTCATGCAAACATTCAATATTTCAAGTAGATCTATTTTAAGCATTGTTACGTTACCAAGGCAATGTCAAATGTTCTCATCTACATTATTACACCATCAATTACTAGGGAACACAGGTGCTTGATTCGTCGCTCCATTGATGTTCCATGTTTAACAGCCTTTCCCCTTTGCTTGAAAAACATTACTGGAATGGGAGACTATGTCTGTTTCTAGATATAAAGCTTTTTATTTCATTGTGGTGGGGAAACAAATGTAGCACTTTTTCCCTCTTAGAGATAAAACAGTTAAAAATGAAATTTTCTGTGTTTGATGCTGCAAATAATGGTATTTTCGATTTAAAAGTTTTCATTTATGTTTTTTTTGCATATTTAATTTGTCTTTAGCAAGTTCATTTTGTAACATTTCATATTTGAGTTTGTCATCTATAAATATGACAAAGAAATTGTACAAACTCCTACTAATTATTTCATGTAATTCATTTTTTTTTTTTTTTTTTGTGTGTGTGTGTGTGTGTGAATTTAAATCGCATTTATCAACATAATTAGTACTACAAAATTTTAGCGAAAAAAGACGGCATAATCACAGCAATTCATGTTTCTCTGTTGCTGCTTTCGCACAACAATCGTGCCAATTTTTTTTCTTTAGAACGCATTGTCTTTAATTATTTCAACCTGAAAAATGTCCGAGTGTTTTTTTAGTATGACATTAATCATTTCTAAACACAAACAGCGATTTTGCATTGTCACCATTTACGGTATTACGCCTTGCATTTTCTAAGATAACCGACAATATCCAATTTTATCATTTAATTTTTTTAACTACCTTAAAATATTACATCTAATTTGTAAAAAAAAAAATAAAATAAAAAATAAAAATAAAAAATAAATAAAATAAAAAAAAAAAGTTTTTCGAAAACTAATGATAAGTGAGAAATTCATCTTTGATTGTATATAAAAACCAATTGCCGGTTTTTGTATGCGAGACCATCATCATTCATAAATCGGATGACTTCTGAATATTTGTTGGAAATGTCTTCTGAATAAGTATTGATGTTGACTTCTGAATATTTGTTGGAAATGTCTTCTGAATAAATATTGATGTTGGCTTCTGAATAATTTTTGGAGATACCTCCTGGATATATATTGATGATGACTTCTTGATATTTATTGACGATATGTTCTGAGATGATGGATTCTGAATATTTGTTGGCGATACCTTCACGATATATATTGACTATGGCTTATGAGTATTCGTTGACGATATCTTCAAGATCTATATTAATTATGGCTTCGGAATATTTGTTGGCTATATCTTCTGAAAATAGCCAACAAATAGTCAAAAGCGACTTATTTATTTATTTTTATTTATTTTATTTTATTTTATTTTATTTTATTATTTTTTTTTTAAGATTGTATTATACAAACTAGTCCTGCAGTACTAAATTAAATTCTGTCTTTGAAAGGTTTTTTTTTTTTTTTTTTTTTTTTTTTCCTTAACAAATTTCTCATTTTTTATACCTATTACTGATGCCTCTTGCATGTATAACAAGTTCACTTTTCATTGAAAAATTTTTCTGTACTTAGTAACGAGAAACATCTTTTGCTTAATAATGCTGAAAGTAAGTTTGCAAGGTAAATGATAGAATTTCATGTTTTTAATACCACTAATTTTGTAAAGTATCAGTCTAATTACAACTTTTTTTGTTTTTTGAATAAATAATTTGTTGTTTTACAAAACTAGTGGTGTACTTAAAAAAAAAAAAAAAAAAATGTAGTATTTACATGGCGATCTTAACTCAAGCACCTGTGATACTTAATATCGTAAATATGAAAGTTGCAAAAGCCAAGTTTTCTTTTATTTTTAGAAAGAATTTTTTTTTTTTTTTTTTTTGCGAAAAGTATTTGTAAACTCATTACTTATTTATTCATTTATAAATATGTTAACATATATATATATATACGGAATTATTCATAAATTTTACGCTATTACTAAACTATTACTAAATAAATTCACAAAGAAATACATAATTTCATGTTTTTAAGTTTATTATTTTATGTGCAATATAAATAAGAAGCAATGATGTTACATATTGTTATTCATTAGGTTTACTAACATTTTAAATTTGACCGACTTTAGACATTGTTTTTGTTTTGGGGTAATGACGAATCTTTTTATCTCATCTAAAGTATTATGATATCAAATAACTGCGATGTTAAAAGCTTGATTCGGAACTCTATTGATGTCTGATGTTTGTCTAGCAGTTTCTGCTTTGATTAAAGAACACAACCGCCTTAGTATTTTCATGTTAAACTGTCTGAACGCAACTACATTTATTATATCCTACAATTTTTTCCTTGATAGTACAGGGATATTTCTAACATTTTCATCTTAGTAAAAATATATTAAAACAGTACGGTAAGATTCGAAACCACCTGAAGAAATATATGCAATTTTTGTTGATATAATGGAAATTTTTATTCTTATTTTAATTATTATGGGGATTCGCCATAAAAAGTCTAAATCCAGGAAAAGAATTGTAAATACAATATACAAAATTTTGATAAAAAATTTGAAGGTAACATATCAGAAACCTGCACTGTAACTGAACATAAATTAAAATGTTATAAAAATTGTGATTAATAATTTTTGAAAAATGTTTTATATAAAACTTATATATTTTTTTTATGTGTTATTACTTGTTTAATATTCATTTTTCGATCTTTCAATTTTTTAAATATTTTTTATATGTTTATATTATTTTTTTCCTTAACATAAACTTATGTTAAAAGCCAAAATAAGTAAACAAAGCGTACTTTTACAGGTTGCAAATATTTTTTTTTACAGCTTATCTGAAACAGTTTTCTTTTTTAACTGTTAAATAGCTCATGCTGTTAAAAAAGTAAATTATATGTTTGATAATTAGTGTCGATTAAACGTGCAATGTATTGCTGTATTCTCCCCTCCCCCAATTTTTTTTTTTTTTTTTTTTTTTTTTTCATGATCATGAAATATATTTCTACTATTACACATATTACCTAAGAATGTTAGACAAAATATTTTCACAAGACAAATTTAAATTATATTCCAAATTTTAATAAATTTCATTTCAAAATTAAATTAAATAAAATCTCATCTCTCCCCCCTTCCCCCGGTAAAAACTTCTAACCTACTTCTGTAAGTATTTTTCACATATACAGTTACTTACGTAATATTAATTGTTGTCAGTAGATGTTATGATGCATTCTCCCTTGCTGCATTGATTACCAATGCAAAGAATCGCTATATCGCTACCAATTATGTTGATTACCAATACACAGAATCATTATATTGCTACTAATTACGTTTAGTTAAAAAAATTCTGCTATCATATAACATTTTATTATGACGTATAATAAAACAGATACTATTGATGAAATGACTGATTTGAAATAGTATTTTAATCTCATATATTATTACTGATAATTTAATAAATGTTATTAAAAAAATTTTGGCTCATATTTGAAAGTTATAAGATCAAATGAAGCTAACTTAAAAAATTTTTTTTAGAATGTATTATTTATTTATTTTTATCATCAAGTAATAATTTTGAAATGTTTGTGATTGTAGATCACTGAAATTACTGTAGTAAATGCATTACTTCTACCATAATATGGAAAATTTATGTCTAATATGCACATTTTAGCCCTTGCACTTACATAAATTATTTAATGCAAATTTACACGTACAGTCGGTAACAAAAGTATCCGAACACTAGCAAAAATTCCTATATAAAAAAAGTAGAGTTAATACTGTTTTGTTAAATAAATCTTTGTCGAATCTTGTTCTTAGACTGACTAAGAATATGATTTGACAAGGATTTATTTCACAAAACAGTATTAACTCTACTTTTTTATATATAGGAAATTTTGCTAGTGTTCGGATACTTTTGTTACCGGCTGTAAATAAGAAATTATTATACATAAGTATTTAAAATTTCATATGAGTTCCCCCCTGACACATATGATAATAACGTAAGCATAGTATATTAACTTAATTTGTAATATTCCTGAAAATGCATTTAATTTACGAAAAATGTTTGAAATTTATATAAGCATACTTTCAAACTAAATCTATAATTATGTACAACACTAGCCAATGAAATGGTAACATAAATTTAAAAAAAAGTTAAAACTTATTATTATTATTTTAATTAAAATCCTTACTGATTTTGCAACTGTTCTCCTCCCCATATTATTGATAAGCAAAACATTTCTCTTAGAAGAAAAAATGAAAATCGGTGAAAGATTCGACTTTTTTTTTTTTTTTTTTTTTTTTTTTTTTGTTAAGTACCGATGACAAAGTTGTTATGAAAGTACAGTTATACAAATTTAATCTTCTGTAGTAAAGATGAGAAAGTGAAAGATTTTATTTCATCTTGTATACAAGGAAGAGGTCAAGTTATCATATTAAACTCCAATCAGACTCTGAATGAAAGAAAAGGGTTTAAAAAAATACCGACATACCATCTTATCACTTTTTATTTCCCCGTTTTATCTTATGGGTAACAACCTTTAAAAGAAACTGTAAAATGAAATGGCGACCAGATAAACATTGTATTATAAATTAAATACTTTTATTTAATTATGGTCATGATAATCCTGTTATTAATATAAGGCAATATGCAGAAAAAAAAAAATGAAATACAATTCTATACAATTTTTTTTCGCTCTTTCATTTTTTAAAATTCATTTTTACATGGAGAAATTTTTTATTCTAAAATAAGGAGTAAATAAAGTACTTCTATCCGTTCTGTCTACATTTATAATCTCTTTCGGAAATTTGATTTTTAAACAATTCGCGAAAACAAATTCTTAGCATAAAATATTGCATTAAGATGTTTAAAATATTAAGGTAATAAAAATTCAAAATTTTTCATACACATAATTTTATAAAGAAGAAGCCAACATTTAAAACAAATGGAGGACATATTGAGCAAGATAATGATAATAATAATAATAATAAATTCCTCAAATTTGGGAAATTTTTAAATTCCTTAAGATAATTAGGATAAATTTTAGCAGAATAATATAAATTATATAAAATATTTTGTAAATGTTAATTTATAATTTTTTCCTTTCTTTAATATTTTTATATGATTTAATATGTTGAATTTAATTACTTATATTCATTTGTAAAATTTATCTTTCATGTTATTTTTATTTGGTAGTAAGTGATAATAATAAAAAAAGTTTTGGCTTATGTGATAAACATTGGTGCAAATATGTAAAATTTACACACACAGAGACACACATATATGTATAAACTTATTTTTTAACAATAACATTATTATTATTTAAATTTATTATATGTATAAATAAAGGTAATATCGCAAAAACGCTCTCCCTCCATTAAACTCTCCCTCCCCTCTATAATATCCTTTAAATATATTCGCACATTATTTTAAATAAGTACGCATTTTAACACGAAATTAAAAAAAATATATTCAAAAATTAGAAACTTTTGAATTTCATTTTATCTGTATTGCACCCTGAGTCTAACGTATCTTCCAAAACAGAAAAATAAAATCAATTAAGATGCACTTTATATATATATATATATATATATATTAATTTTTAGTTATATTTTAATTTTTATGAAATTAATTCGAGTTTAATTAATTTCGACTGCATTTTAATTAATAAATTAATTTAAACGATAAAATTAAAGGCAAATTGTTTTTATCAGTTACTGTCCACAGTTTCCATTTAATTAATTTAAATGTAATAAAATGAAATAGGTTCTGATTAAACATAGTCTGCTTCCATTTGGCAGAACTTTATACAATGAAATGTAAATTATCTTTATAACATAATTTACTTAATGGATTTTGACCGAATATATATATATATATATATTTAATTTATATTCATATTATTTTCATTTTATCATTTAAATTATTTAAGATAAATGAAGTATTTTTTATATATTCAAAAATATGATCATTCAATACTACCAAAAATTTTCTTCTTCTAATTTTAAAGTTTTTTATTAAGCTTTTGGCATCAACATAAAAAAAAATTAATTAATTAATTAATAATATTTATTAGTTTGACATTTAATTAAACTTTAAACCTGATTATTTAAATACTTTTAATCAATATACATTGGAATTTTAGAATCATTTATTTTATTTTTTTCTGATGTTTATGAAATTTAATTTATTTATAAACAAAAAGTTAAAACTAATTTAGTAATTTCTTTTCACACAATAGCTAAATAAGTTTCTTAAATTTCATTCATAAATTAAGCGACAATATTGCTCAAATTTATAAATGAGTTTTTGAATCCTAAATAATAAACAGAGAAGTACATGTGTTGTGCTAAATCTCTGTCAAAAAGTCGTTGGAGAGGACTCTAGAAATATTTTTTATGTTTTTGTTCAGGAGACTTATACAAAAACAAAAGGTTAAAATTAATTAGAGGGGTATTCTTTCATAGAACAACTGAAAAATCTTTCTATATTCCATTCATAAATATGAATAAATGACAATTCTTGTGATGTAGATTATTACTTTTTATAAAATTTGAATTTCTCTTTAAAAAACAGGTAAATTCTCTAATAAAATTATAAATAAAATTATTTAATTTTAAATAACTTTCTTAAATATAACGATATAACTATCTTTAACCCAGACAAAATATTTGTTTAGCTGATCATATCTCACGAATTAAAAACTTGGCGAAATCATGCCAATTTTCACTAACAAAGGCCAATGAATTACTGGTCGTCTTTTCAAATAATTACATAAATTTATTCGTAACGAATACTACAACCTTGCTCTTTCTGGAACTTTGTACATGGCGAATGTAAAAGCAAACGCCAAAAGCAATTTTATTTTTCACACCAGCTTTGGACGGTAGTCACCATCATGTGATAGCCAACAAATTTTTAAGAACCCGTGTCTCAGTACTGTTTCCTCACTCCATATTGTCATCGTTAACATTTATTAAATTTTTTATGGACTATGATCACGTCCTCTGGAAATTATTCCAGTTTTATTAAATAATTTCAAAAGGGTACAAAAAGTGGTCTCTGACTTTTTATATCGAACCTGGTCATTTCAATCTCCCTTTGGAATTTATTTCTAACAATGATTTTGTTTTCAGTTATCGACTAAAAGTTATATTATTCTCTATACGACATCCAAGTAAACTCCGTTATAATTCTGCTGAAATCCGTGAATGAATGTGTGTATTCTGAAAAACACATGTAAAAGTACGTGTGCTGTGTAAAATATTTCTCAGAAAAGATATGTGAGAAAATTTTTGAAATATTTTAATAGGTATTTCATTCAACAGATTTAATTTGTATGCAAAGAAATTATTAAAAACCATTTGAGTGTATCATACAACAGCAGAAAAATTTTACTATACGCCGTTCACAAATTAAATGACAATTCTGCTCAAATGCGCATAAATGCTTGAATAGATGTTTGTATTCTAAATAATAATATGAGAGAGGCATGCGTTCTGTATAAAATAGCTCTTAAAAAAGACATGTGAGAAGATTCTAGAAATATCTCAGCGTGTTTTTTGTTCAACAGATTTTAATTATGTACAATCACAAATTTAATTAGAGTGTTTCCTACAACAGTTGAAAAATTTTGTTATATTTCGTTTATAATTTAAATGACAATTCTGTTTAAATTCATGAATGAATGTTTGTATTATGAATAATAAATAGAAAAGTATGTGTAATGTACAAAATATCTCCAAAAAAGACATGTGAATAGAACATTAGAAATATTTTAACATGATTCTTTATTCATTAGATTTAGCTTGGATACAAACAATATTGTTAAAATTAATTAGAATATTTCATAGAAAAGTTGAAGAATATTCCTATATTTTATTCAAAAATCAATTAGCAATGCGGCTCAAATGCGTGAATGAATATATGTATTCTAAATAACAAACAGAGCGGCATGTGCATTGTTCAAAATATCTGTCAAAAAGACATGGTTTGGTTGGTTGGTTGGGTTTTACGTCGCACTAGTGCTGCGCAATGGGAAATTGGTGACGGTCTGAGACTCACCCTTAGAGGTGATCCGGAGATATGCCATCACAATTTTGATCCTCCGCAGAGGGGATGGTTCCCCTCTTCGGTAACCCCCCAGAAGTATAATTTTGATGGGAACATGGAGGACATTTCAGCCACGACAGATTTTACGTGTACTAGCCACCAAAAAGACATACTAATAGGATATTGGAAATATTTTAACAAGTCTTTTGTTCAACATGTTTTTGTTTAAAGGTTCAAATGAAAATACACAAACAAAGGTTAAAATTAATTTGACGTTTTGTTTCATACAAAAACTGAAGAGTTTTTCTGTACTTCATTCATAAATTAAATGGAAGTTCTGTTCAAATCTGGGAATGAATGTATTTTAAATAATAAACAGAGACGTATGTGTGTAAAATATCTGACATTCGAGAGGATTTGAGAAATATTTTAAACATGTGTTTTGTTCAAATGATATGACTTGTGTAGAAAGACAATGTTACAATTAATTTTCCATACAACAGGGAGTCACGTTGATTGGTTTCGTTTAACGTCGCACTAGTATTGCGCAATGGGTAATTGGCGACGGTCTGGGACGCACCCCTAAGGATGGTTCGGAGACATACATCACAATTTTGATCCTCTACGGAGGGGATAACTCCCCCCACCAGAGAGATAAGTTGTATAGGAACATGGGGAACATTGGGGCCTCGACGGATTTTACGTGCACCAGACACCATTAGTGTACACAGCGGTCTTTGGCCGGCTCGAGTATCGAACCGCAACAGCTAATTACAATTTTCGTATATTTCATTTAAAAATTAAATAATAATTCTGTTCAAATTCCTGAGTGAATATTCGTATTCTAAATGATATACAAAGCTGTATGTGGGCTGTACAAAATATCTGTCAAAATGATTAGGATAAGATATTCAAAATATTTTAACAGGATTCTGTTCAACAGATATTATTCATATGTAAGAAAAGTTTCAAATGAAATAATATACATATATATATATATATATATATATATATATATATAATCATTTTGATAGTAGAAGCAAAGAATGAGAACGAAGAAGAGTTAGTCAAGCAATTCACCAAAGAGACATACACACGCCAAACAAAGCAACAAGATTTCCCAAATTGATTCAATTAACAAGTTCAACAATAGCACTGACGCCAATCCACTGTACAACAATACCTGTTGAAAATTGAAATAGGACAGTGTAATTAGACTCTGATGAAAAGAAGGTTGACTCTAGGACAATATTTCAAGGTGAAAAAAGAGAACCCTGTAATGAACAAAAATGGCCCATTAAGTGCAGTAGAAGCCAAGCAACATACACAAGACCACTAAAACCACAATGACTAATAAAAATGAACAATTTCTCCATGCCGGAGAAGCCCAGGAAGGTGAAAAAAAAGTTCATCAGGGGATAAAATACACATATCCAAAGAAACCAAATTTAATCCTTAACAGCCCGCAAAACAAACGATACAACAAAGCAATCCAACTAAATCCCAACAGAAAACTCAAACTAAATCGAAAATATGTATGTATATGTATATATATTAGCTTGAGACATACGAAGCTTTCTGGTATATCCCATTCATAAAATTAATGCCAATAATGATCAAATGTGTGAATGAATGTTTGTATTCTAAATAATAAACAGAGTTGCTTTGTTTGCTTCTCAAAATATCTATCAAAAAGACACCCGAAAAGAAATTTGACAATTTAAAATATATTTAATCAAAGACAATTAAACGGATGCTTTGATCAAAATTGACAGCCTTTATGGGAGAAAAAGACAAAATAAATGCCCTTCCTTTAATATCTATGAATATGTTTGTTGTTTACATAAACAGCTGTACAAATAAACAGTGAGATATAAACAAAAACTCATTGTGTTCTTTAATTTTTCTCACTAGAAATAATTTTTAATGAGCCGCCAATTCGTTTCGGAATGGTAAACATTTCATTACAGAATTTCTATAGGAATTTAAGAATTTGATAGAAAATTTATTTTCATTATGCAGAGGCACATCGTAAGTTTCAACTTAAGTGTTTTTAAGAGATTTGTGTACAAGCGTTATTTTAAAATATGACAGCTGTGCAGTTACTTTTAATAAAAATAACTGGTAATAATTGTACACATTATGTTAACTCCAATTTAAAAAAACAGTTCATGAAAGAAGATAAAATCTATGTAATTGCAGATTTGATTAAGAAAGGTTTTCTCTTATAATAAGTGACAAGAGATATTAATAATGTGTTTCTCAAGTAGGTCTATCATTTTATTATTTTGTTTAATAAATTGATATTTGTAAAAAATACATTTGAAAATTTATTTTCATTATGCAGGGACACATCGTAAGTTTTAAATTAAATGATTTTGAGAGAATTGTGTACAAACGTTAATTTGAAATATATCAGCTGTGCAGTTACTTTTAATAAAAATAATTGGTATTAATTGGCACGCATTATATTAGCTTCAATTTAATAAAAAAGTTCGTGAAAGAAGTTAAAATGTATGTAATCACAGATTTGATTAAGAAAGGTTTTCTTTCATAATAAGTGACATGAGATATAATAACGTATTTCTCAAACAGATCTATCAGTTTATTATTTTGTATAAAATAAATTGATATTCGTATAAAATTGATTTGAAATTCGTATAAAATACGTTCATTTCCAACGATTTTTTTTTTTTTTGCAATTCTGTCAAGTTCATTTCACTAAATATAGATTACTGTTTGATTACCTCAAAAACTAATAGTATTTCCTACTAAAAGATATTCAAAAAGCGAATGACAAAATTTTAACTGATTGAAAGTAAACACTAGTATTTTTATACAACAAAGAAATAATTCATTCATCAGAGATTTTAAAAAATGACATAAAATGTTTTATAAAACAGGTTTTAAAAAGTAAAAATACTGCCAAGTTTTATAAAACATCAGAAGCTGAATATTTAGCGATTAAACATATCAGTTTGCAGATCTGCAACTGGTGCCAAAAGTTCAGTTCAACTTAATGCAAAAATTTCAACTATGTACGTAAGTGTTAAAAAATTTTTTATTCATTTTCAGATAAAGTACGATTATTTAAAATTGATCAAGTCATTTTAAAAATTAAGTTAAATAGTCATAAGATGTTAGACTTAAAAAAAAAAAAAGAATAGCAATCATTCTTATTCTATGATTGCTTCTTATTTCGTCCAAAAATACGTTACAAACGACATAATCTTGAAGGATATCTTGATTTGCCACACTAATTGTATCTTCTTGACAAATTCTAATTTGTAAGTCCATTTATTTTATGCTATCTTAAACTGATACTTTGTATTCCACTGATTTCTTAAATAGTGATAAAGTAATTTGTCTTAGGAATTTTTCTTGGAACGAGAATGAAATCGTCATAATTTTTTTTAAGAGCCGACGTTATCTGCAGATACTAAATTTCAGTTTAAGAATAACATCATTAGCGCACTGATATTAAATCTGAATATTTAACAAAAAGAGAATTTAGGGTTACATTTTAAATCGATTTATTTTTACCGAGTTCATTATATCAAGTTACTGATTGATTATCTTAATAAATTAAAAGATATTGGAATGAAAAGGTTTCAGAAGAGAAAAGGTAAAAAGACATTTAATGGATTGCAAATTTTGTTGGTTATTACAATTTAAGAAGATTTATAAGGAAAATAGTTTAAATCTATGAGAAGAAAAAGAAATTTTTTTATAAAATTAAATTTATAAAATAAAATTTATTTCACGTTTTCTAAAACATCAGTAATTTATTAGTTCAAAATTCAACTAATAATTTAGGCGTTTTGTCATTGGGGTTTTACCAAATTAATTTCAATGTAGCATGTTCAACATTCAACATTTATCAATGCCTTTCAACAATCTCTTTTCAACATTTAACAACGTTAACTATCTTTTGAAAAATCTTTTACAATTACTTCAATCTTTAACTACGAGGTCTGTCCAATAAATACGCGAACTGGTGCCATTTGTCGGCCATGACTCGGACTATAGCCTCGCTCACTAGCGGTGCTAGTTGCCTGAGACCCAATGAACCATCAGTGTATGGCGAATCGTCGAGCTGTGCGTATTGTGCCAGTTGTGTTAGTTTCTGTTGTCCTTGTTTTTACTGTGTGCTAAAAATGGAAATTGACGAAAATAATAAATTATTTTTCTTACAGTTCTCAAGCGTATGAGAGATAGCATGCGTCGTGTGCGATGAAATTTGACTCAAGACGATGGATGGATCCTTCACCATGACAAGGCACCTGCACATTCAGCATTGATTGTTCACCAGTTTCTGGCAAAAAATTCAATCACCCTCCTTGATCATCCTCCTTATTCGCCAGATCTCGCCCCATGCGATTGTTTTTATTCCCAAAATGCAAAATTGTGGTGAGGGGACATCCCTGGGAAGATGTGGACACAATAAAGCAAGAAACGACGAGAAAACTAAAAGGCCTGAATGCCGAGGACTTCCAAGGGGGCTTTGAACAGTAGAAAAGAAGATGGAATGCGTGCATAGCAACGAATGGGGAGTACTTTGAAGGGAACAAAATTGATGTAGACTAAATTTTGCAAAATAAATTTTTTATGGCCTTAGTTCGCGTATTTAGTGGACAGACTTCGTATTTAACCTTTTGCACGCCGCATTCAGATCCAGTTGTAATTTAAATTAGTTTTTTTTACATATTTTGCCTTCTAATGCTTTAGTTTAAAGAACTCTATCATTAAAATGTGTAAAAAAAAATTTAATATAATTTAAAATTATTATATTTAAGATTATTAATTTAATATTATGACATTTAATATTATTAATTTAATGTTATTATATTTTAATATTATTACATTTTATTTTATGTTAATAATGTAAGCTATTTTAAACATGCCAGCCCATTTTTAGAAGCATTTGCTTATTTTTCTAAATTATGTGTATTTTTAAACTGTGGAGTAAAAGCGAAAATGATAAAATAGGTCATTTTTATATTTTTCTGTACACTTCCCCTTCTATAATTGAACTGTAATTACTATTTCAAAAAATCAAGTCATCTTGCTATTATATCTGATAATTTTTTCAAGTCAGTATTCATGATTTTTAATTTTTAAATGCATTTTTAATTACATGTTTCATTTATAGAACATTGGCGTGTAAAATGTTAAATGTGTATGAACGTTTAATACGTTAACATTATCAAATGAACTACATTCATTTCTTTTCTTATTCCAATTTCACTTTTAAGGATATACATATTTCACAAACAACATAATTTTAAAAGAGACCTTTATTTACCACACTAATTATATCTTGACGAATTGTAAGCTCAAATGTCCATTTATTTCATGTTATCTTAAACCGACATTCTGTATCCATTCCTTGAATAGTGATCAATTAATTTGATTAGAGCAGATTCTTAAACTAGAAAAGGAATGCGTCACTCTTTATAAGAACCGATTGTATCTCTAACTATCTGTAGACAGCTTTAAAAAAATTCTATTAGACATTAAATTAAAATAAAGAAAAGTTAAACTTTTTAAAAATATATTTACTCTTGACCAGTTCATTCTACTAGTTTATCAACATTAAATTTTTATCGCAGTTTTATAAGTTAAAAAATTGAAGCATTTCAGAAATCAAAGAAATGATACAAACGACAATCAAATATGTGCGATTGCTTTCCCTCGCGAAATGTTGGGTGTTACTATTTAACAAGATTTAAAAAAAATAATAATAATAATTAAAATTAAATTAAAGCAACTAAACGAAACGGAAAACCGTTTCAAAAAGTCGAAATATAATCTGGTTTTCCAAAACATTGAAAATCCAACAAATAGTTTAACAGTTTTAAGGGTAATATATCATTTAAATTAATTTCAATCTAGCATGAAATTTTTTCACTATTTGTAATATATTAACACGTTGAACGCCATGTCAGCCATTCTAGATTCTAGACATTTTGTCATATATCTCTAACTACTGAAAGAATTATCTTAAAACTTTAGGAGTGTGCAGAACATGTTATACTTCAAACATTTCAGTGAATGTTTTACCCCGAAAGTAAAAGCAGTACCAATAAAAAATTATAACGTTGAGCGCCATGTCAGCCATCGATGGCTGACAGTGTCAAATATGATATAAAGCCGCGTCAACCATCGGTGGCAGATATAAAATAGGATATAAAACTAAAAATATTACATTTAATGATTGAAAATTTATAAAATATTTGTGTCATTTTTATTTATTACAGGAAGAATCATTACGGAATTTTAATGGATTTTAAGAATTTGCGTGGCGCTCAACGTGTTAATTAATTTGAGAAAAAAATGCACAAATTTTTTTATATATTTATACATTTATTTATTGAAAGCGTACAAATAATTTTGAAAATCCTGTGAAATAATCACATTATTTTATATTCAGAAAATAAATTATATTTATTCTTCCCTTATTGCAATTTCGTATTTTAAAATGATTTGCTCAAGCAACATAATTTTAAAAGAAATCTTCATTTATCACACTAATTGTATCTCCTTGACAAATTATATCTCAGTTGTCCATTTATTTCGCGTTATCTTTAGCCGACACTCTGTATACCATTCCTAGAATAGTGGTGAATTCATCTGTCAAGGAACATTTTCCTTGAAATGGAAAATGAAGTCGCCATATCTTTTAAGTGTCAGCATCTGTATTTATAATTTTACACATAGTTGTCAAAGTTTACGATTTTGAATATAACTAATTTCGTGGAAAATGTTTTGCTTTACTTAAAAACTAGAATTCTTGAATTAATGGGATTTGGCACCTTTCGTTTGGCACTATTGAATATTTCATATGAAAGCTTATATTTTTATTTAATATTTACAAATTGAACTGTATCAGGTTTGTTCAGTTAAATATATATTCAGGCAATAATTCTTATGGTTTTTAACGTAATTTTTTTTACTGATTTGAAATTTTTAAATTGCGTTTTTGTAGTTTGCATTTTTTTTTTCTTGAATACACAGAGTTGCCAACCTAATCCGGCAAATTGTTAGTACCGCCACTACACCACTTAATTTTTAGAGTATTTTTCTTCATAATACATCGTAGATACATTTGAAGAGAATTACTCAAAAAATTAAGTGGTGTAGAAAAAAGGGCGGTACTAACAATTTGCCGGATTAGGTTGACAGCTCTGAATACATGATCTTTAAAATGCTAAAATTTGCAGATATTTAAGAGAATATTTAATATATTTTTGGATGTTTAACCAGGGACGTATCAATTCAAAAATCATGGGAGGGGCTCAAAAAATTTGATTTTAAAAATGACTTAAAATTATTATCAAGAAAATCAATTAATAATTAAATATCAATTAATATTCACTAGTTATTTGTATTAATTAAAAAATATTGTTAATTATAAATATTTATAAGATTTTAATTTGACTTTTAAATGGGCAATTCTTTCGTTTGCTATTAAAAGGAAATTTCGTAATAACCAATAGGGGGGGGGGGGACTTGAGGCCCCTAAAGCCCCACCCTTTCCTACGCATGGTTAAACTTTAACCATACTTAAAAGAATTAGGGATGGATTTTGAAATTTACTGATAAGTTTTTGAGAAATAAATTAAAAAGTTAATGTCTATGTAAAAATTTAAAAAATAAAAAAAAACATGATTTTTAATATATATATATATATATATATATATATATATATATATATTAAAGATATTGCAAATAATAAAAGGCCTGCACTGCTGTTTGAATAGTGGTGGAAAAAAAAAAAAAAAATGACGACGAATGTGACGAAAATGTAGTGAAGAAAAAAAGAACTTCATAAGCAAACGTCATAAACTTTCAAAACCCGCAACAAATGTTTCACATAGAAATAATTAACCACAAACCTTCATCTAACAAAAAAAAAAAAAAAAAAAAAAAAAAAGGACGAGTGTAGCGTAAAATTAACCTTCGTTGCTTATTTAATCTCTGGCGTATTTTATTGTAATTAAAAAGTATGCCGCTTTAAATATAAAAACAATGGTATACTTTCGTATTTAAATTTGTATTTTCTATTCTATTACCACATGAAAATATTTCATTAAACAAAAAACAATATCAAGCTATTAGGCAAATATTTTTATCAAAATTACTAAATATCTTCATAATACGAATAGCTTTGATTTCACGGCTGTCACCATTACGGTGTAACCCACTTAGCTTGAGACTTTGAAGTTATAACTAAAATAATGTTTTGAGATAAAGAAAACTGTATTCATGGTTTGAAAATAACACAATAAAATGAAAAGGTAATATAAAAGAAAAAATAAGGTGTAAGTATGTCAGTTTCTTCACTTAGTAACCATATGAAACATGAAATAATTTTTATATTTTACACGTAAAAGGAATTCCCAATTCCATTAGCCTTTAATAATTTTGTTTATTCATTTAAATTTTTATATTTAGTGAGTACAATCCGCTAAATAGACATAGATAAAAATCTCATAGCGTATGTAACGGATTTGAATGTAGTATATAGTTAAATAAAATAATTATGATGCTTTTTTAATTTTCATGCGTCTTTTTGGACATTTAAAACATTATAATGTAAATATTATAACGGAAAAAATCTTTTAAATAGATGCTGTGCTGTATAAACTATTGTGAAATCTTAAAAAAAAAAAAAAAAAAAAAAAAAAAAAAAAATGAGTAATAATGAATTTGGAATGTTTATTATTTCTAAATATCAATCATACAGCGTACAAAGGACAACTAGTTAACAATAAGAAAAAAAATTAACTTATTTAAAACAATGCAAAATAAGAAATAATAATTTTGTCGTGTATATATAACAACAATATATATATAGATATATATAGATATAGATATATAGATTTAGTAAAAATTTTAAAATTGAATACTTATTTATTGAAAAATACTTTTTTTTTTTACTTTTTTTAAAAATAAATATATACAGTGTGTCATATAAAAAAAATCTTGTTTCAAAATTATATGTTGCTGAGTTATTGCAAAATTATAATTGCTTAGCGCATTAGAAATGCGCATTTTGAGTTCTGTAATTGTTTTCGCAAAGAAAGCACACATACAAGGTCTTCAATATAACTCCATTCAAACTCCTTTATCGAATTCAATTTTAGAACTCAAATTGCAAATTCGTAATGAGCTTACTTTGGTAACTGTAGATATGCATCAGAATGTATGACATAAAATGGACTACCACTTGGATGCTGTCTATGTTACCAAGGGGAGTCACATAGGACTTTTAAAAAGTATGTAAACAAAATTTTAAGCTTCCTTTTACATTCTGTATAATACTTACCAATAGATTATTTTCAATTAAATAGTTATAGCCGTTTGTAATCGCTATATTCATTTTGAATCACCTTGTATTTATGTGAACACCAAATGTAAGTAAATCTCCATGCAGCAGAAGTTTGTCTGTACGTGAAAATAGAATGAGTAAGTTTATTTTTTCGTTTGTTTTGCAGGCTGTTAATTAATAAATTTGGTTTCTTTAAATATGTGTATATCATTCCCTGATAAAAAAATTTCACCTTTTTGTGTTTCTCCTACATATTTATTTATTTATTTATTTTTCATTCTTATTGGTCTTTATGGATTCAGTGATCTTGTATCTGCTGCTTGGCTTTTACTACGATTAATAAATCATGATTATATATATATATATATATATATATATATAAAAAATGATAAATTATATTTTTAATATTCCATCTGAATATGCATTTATCGTTTTAAAAATGATATTAATTTTTATGATGATGTCTATAAAATTTACATTATAAAAAGATTTTGTGATGAAATAATGTTATGAATTTTGATAGCATCAGAATTTAAAAAGTCATTTCTCAATTCAGATAATACCATATGGATGCTGATGTATTTTCATTAAAATTTCGTATTTTTCGTATTCCAAGCGAAGACTTTCCATTGCAGAATATATGAGCGCCACCGAGTCAGTGATGTCTCCAAATGTCGTCCCGATATCACAGTTAATGTCGTCGTAAAAACGTGGAATGTGGTCGTAAATCGAGATGGAATCAAAAGGAACTAATGAATGTCAGCTCGGAGAGGAATCATATCAAATGGGTCGTGACTAGATCAAGAAAAGAGATTTAAGGAATGGTGCTGTATAGGCAAATATGTCATACTAAGGTAGAGAGGAATTTCCGAAGAAATATTTATTTTGAAAGGTATGCGTAGATATAAATAAATTACGAAGATTATATTGTAAAATAGAGGAATTTTATATCCTTATGCAAATCGCATTTTAAATTGTTGAAATAAATATCTTCATTCCAATACTGAAGATGAATATTAAAAAGTCTGTAAGTTGGGTGCTTATCATAAAGCATCATGAAGTAAAGCAAAAAAAAAAGTTTCTAAATTGTGGCTGTTATGAATAAATTCTCTTTACTTTGGAGTACACTAACACAGTTAGCAGCATAACACAGGTCGACATGTAAAATTTTGATTTTATAATTTTGACTGATCTTTATGTTCTTAGGTGTGCTGAAACCGAAAATGTAGCCAGTTCTTCTCTATCATGTATAAATTTTTGTCAATACAGGGTGCCTATCTATATAATTTCCTCCATTACTCTTTCATTAATATAATTATATGGTAAATTTTATAGTATGTTTTCATGATTAATTAATCATGGATACCTATTGTTATAATAGCGCAGCACTAGTGCGACGTAAACCATACCAACCAACAAACCAACCTATTGTTATGATGGTATATGTGAGAAATTGTGTCGGTAAACACCCTGCATTGACAAAAATCTGTACGTGATAGAGAAAAATGGGCTGCATTTTCGGTTTCAGCACATCAAGAAACATAAAGTTCAGCTAAAATCACCAAATCAAATTTTGTCAACTTCCATTTTGTAGGCCTGTGTAATTATTGAAGTGCTAGCAATAATTCGTATTTAAAAGATTTACACCTAGTATTGTTTTGTTATGTAAATATTTGTCGAGTCATGATCTTAGTCTTTATGCTGTTTATGAAGAAGTAAGTTGATGATAAAAATCAGCGATCAATCTAACAAAAAAAAAAAAAAAAAAAAAAAGGAAAAAATATGTGCTTCAATAAAAATAATTTTGCTGCCGACTGCAATTACTCATGCAACGAAGGGGAAGCGAGTATAAAAATTATTCGTTCTGTGCGGAATGCATTACTAACTATTAAAATTTACATCTATTAATGGGGATATAGTTATACACACAGGTTAAAAAAATGAATCAGGTTTAAAAGCACATTTAAATTTCATATTATTTAATAAATTTTCTCTAGCTTTCTTTGATATATTTTAAGATTTTTCTTTTCTTTTTTTTCTTTTTTTATGACTGTCACATGTGTCTATGAATTGTCTATACAATGAGAGTTACTCGCGAAGCATATTGAGTAAAGAAAAAAAAATAAAATAAATAATATCAAAATATTGATTATTTTAATAAATTTTCTCTACTTTAGAAAAAAAAAATACTTATAACAAAACAGAATCTTGCATAGAAATAAATCGTTGTACATGAATTTGACTATAAATTACTATTTAATAAACATATCAATAGAAAACTAATTATACACACAGAATATAGAATAATATGTTATACTTGAAAGAACGTTTAATTTTTCATAATTTTTTAATGGATTTTTACGAGAGTACTTCAGTTATGTTTTAAGTTTTTTTTTTTCTTTTCTTTTCTTCGTCTTTTTTTTACTCACATGTACAGGAACTAATAACTGTCAAATGGGTGGTGACTAGATCAAGAAAATGATTTAACCCCTTAACGCGCGGTGTCCTCGCTGCGAGGACGCAAAATTTAAGATCCAGCTGCAAAAATTCACCTCGGAAATTTTTTAGCAAAACTTTACGTTTATAACATAGCAGAAAAGGCCTATTTTTTTAAACTTAAAATTTAAAATTTCTTTTAGTTTAATTTAGTTCATGAATTCCGGTGGCAGTATAATTTAAATGATACGAATTGTCTTGCGCCGCAAAGGGTTAAAAGATGGTACTGGTGTACAGATAAATATATTGAATTTAATGTGATGGCACCGATGCGTAAAGACATTGATTCTGATACTTATATCATTTCTGTTCCATCACTCCAATAGAAATGGATTTTTTATTTATTTATTTATTTATTTATTTATTTTTTTACATTTTTTTTAATGCGATGTCTATAAAAAAATAAAAAAATAAAAAATAAAAAAAATTACACTTCGAAACCAGCAATGTTTGCCTTTCATCCTTGCTTTTTTTTTTTAACAAAAATATCTTTTATAGTTTCCGAATATTTTTTTTTTTTGATTAACTATAATAAAAATTATAATGTGCAATTACAAATTTAAACTCATACAAATAAAATTAATTTCGTTGAACATTTTGTTAATCATAATCATTCTGTATAATAAATAATCCATTACTTCAGAATTTTCATCTTCACCGTTTTTGACAAACATGTCTTTTTTAAAATATTGACAATCATGCAGCAAAAGTAGTCAAGTATTAAAAATATAGTCAACTATTTTTCTCCGACCTCCATTATTACTTTTTATTAAACTGTCTTACACTTATAAAGTCTTTAGAAATTATAAGAACATTTTAGCAATCATGTCAAGTATGACGAATTTGCTTGCCAAATCCTACATGATTTTTTTCGTATCATAGAGTATCTAAAACATTTTGATAACAAGGCTACATAGCAATTCACAGCAAAGCAGAGAACAAATTTCTCAGCTCACATTCTTTCCTTCAAATTTGCTTATATCAAACTGATGATGTTGCATATCTTAACCTTCTTTAGTTCAAAATAATTTTCAAAAAGAAAATGATACAGTTTTTTTACGTTCTGCTGCTTCAACATCCTTATTTTTAAAGAATAAAAGATCCATCTGAACGCATGTAATTTAAATAAGTAATAATATATTTTTTTGTCAAATAGTAGAGTTTCAGACAATTTAAGACAAAGTAAATTGAAACAAAAATTTAAATTAACTATAAATATGGATTTTGTTTCATCAAAATCGATAAAAATATTTTTTTTTTTTTACTTTTCTTTTATCACAGCTTTTCTCAAACGTAAAAAAATAAATAAACAAAACAATAAAAAAATAAATAAATAAATTAAAAGTATAAATAAAAAAAAAAAAAAAGTATGTCCGGCTTATTCGGAAGGGTAGGTTGATTTCTTTTTCCTTATCAAATAGCCGTCATTTTGATTCAAAATGGCGGCTACAAATTATTAATGCACTTGGTAGAAATACTGATGTAGGCTACACACATATGGAGTTTTAAGCAAATCGGTTCATAAATATATTTTTATGTGAATTTAAAATTTTCAAGTGGCCGGCGCTTGGAAACAAAATGGTGGATTAAGTTGACAAATATATGAAATGTATTTGTGAGATAAGTCTACTGTACACATATAGTTTGAATTCATTCAAAATCTCAAAAGTCATCGTGTTGAAAAATTAAGTGACTATGCCACTTCGAACAAAATGGCAGAAAAAGTTGCTCATTTAAGATATCTTTGCAAATTTGAATATATATATATATATATATATATATATATATATATATATATATATATATATATATATATATATATATGTAGAAATTCTTTCCAAAAGGCTTAGTAAATTGATAAAAATGTTAATTTTGTGTATTTCTAGTTTGTAAAATAGCCTAATTTTTTCTTAAAAACGCATTAAAATGATCCAGTAACGCAGGTAATAGATTTGGCGCAAAATTTGGCGACTTTTCCACTATGGCGAGTTTTTTGGCGACTTTTGGCGAGAAAATACTTATTATCGATATGCCAAAGATGGACGCAATAACGTGATTGGTTCACGAGTTACGTGAATTTTCTAGATTTTTGTTGTTTGAATGATAAATCCAATTTTCAACTTTGATTTGAATTCATGTGGTAGCCTGATTTCATGTGGTCCCACTTAACTTAAAATATCTGCCACTTTATTAAAAATGGCGGATAAACTTCATTAAGACCCTTATGTGGCCTGTATTTACATCAAAATTCCAGCAAATCTTGCTTTAAGTATGCTTTTTACAATGTCGGTTTGAAATTTTCAAGTGGCTTCCACTTGAAAACAAAAAGTCGGAGCAACTTGGTTAACGAACTCATCCAAGATATTTATAATATTAGTTCACTGTCCAAATTTGGTTCGATTTCGAGTATTATTTCTGGAGTTATCGTGATGACAAAATTTTCATTATAGATAGATAGATAGATAGATAGATAGATAAACGAAGTGATTGCAATAGGTCGATTTCTAAAGAAATCAACCTAAAAGGTTTGCACGATTAGCATATAATAGCTGTATAATGTTTTCCCATTTTATCAGACATACCTTAATCAAAATAATTAAACAAAATAGAATTGATGAATAACCTTTATCCTATAATTTATTACATTAATTTTTCCTAACTTTTTTCCTTTGTTGAAGTTAATTTTCCTTAATCTGTCTTCCATTTAAAAATAAGCAAAACGTTTTAGTAAGTGTGACAAATATGACGAATTGCCTGTCAAATTATACGTGATTTTTTCGTATCAAAAAACATCTAAAATCTGATAACAAGGCCACATGCCAAATCGTAACAAAGCAGTGAATAAGTTCCTCACTTCACCTTCCTACCTTCAAATGACATATATCAAATTGATGATCTTGCAAATCCTTTACTCTTCCAGTTCAAAATCATTTTCAAAAAGAAAATGATACAGCTTTTCACATCCTAGTATTCCGACATCCTTATTTTCTAAGAATAAGAGATTTCTCTTCAAAATTCCTAGAAATATGTTTGGAATAAGTTTTATAAATGGTTACATCAATTTTAAATTGAAATATGCCAGTGTTTCAAAGATGCATTAAAACAAGAATGAATGGTACTCTATCAGAATAACAAAAGAGATAGTAGAAGAGTAGATTTATTTAATATTAGTTATGCAAAATTATTTATCTGAGACATTATGAGAAACAGAGTTCAAACGCTTTTACTGAAAAAAATTATTTATTATTATTTTTTTTTAAATGTTTGATTTATTATTTTAGTGTTTCCTACCGTTTGAGATTTATAAACAACGTTCAATAATATTTTTGTCAACCATTAAAAGGTAGCATATTATGCATGAAATTCTAACTCTACTGTGATATGTATAACACCATTTTAGAATTATGATATAGATAAATGCTTTATTTACTATTAATTGCATTTTACTTCAATTCTAAAGAATTGAATTTTTAATTATGACTGAAGTTATTATTTTTAATTAATAATGTGTTATCGTAAATTGTGCATATAAAACGTTTGCCTATCATACAAAATGTTTAAAATTTTGAAGAATATTGTTTATGTTTCCTTTCTCTTTCTAATTATTTAAAAAAAATTAAAATATTACATTAACATTATCTGATAAATAATCAAGCACTATTCAGACATTAGAAAAAAAAAAAAACTGAGAAATAGTTAAGTTTATTATCAGGACCAACAACACTTTAAGTTGGGCTGTTATTGCAAAAATCACAGTAATTCATCATGCTATTAAATGTTATGAAATTTGTTTAACCGAATTTCCGTGCTGTACAACAGTAAGTACTCATTCTTCTTATTTAATATGTGAATATCTATATGAAGAGTAATTTAAAAAATATTTTCATGCTGAAAAAAACTCATGCATAGCTGATATGTATAATGTAGGAATTACCCTGTTATAGTGGTTAAAATAATAATAATAATAATAAAGTGTTAGCTGGTTTAATACCTGTTCGTCGATTATTGGATCTCAAGTTTCAGGTCGAAATAAATGAAATTTTTATGAGTTACATTTATTTTAGACAGTTATTTAGAGTTATAGCATAAACTATTGTAGTAAAGAACACCTATTTATAATACATAATGCATGTAATGCCAGGTTTGTGATTATTCAGCATTAAAATACTGCAATAATTGATAGAAAGGTCCAACCAGATCATTTTTTTTTTTTTTTTTTTTTTATAAGATCGTATTTCTGGTAATTTAACTTACAAATTTGTAATATATATTAGGGCGTTCCGGAAATTTTGTTTTTCTTTTTTCTTTTTTTTTTTTTCTTTTTTAAATCTGATATGCATATCCTCTAAGCTTATATTTTGCTAAAGAGTATTTGGGGTCAAATAGAAAACATTTAGAGGGTAAGTGTTTCGGATTTCAAAAAATAAAAACAAACAAAAATAAAAATACAATTTCCCCTTTATTTAAGGGACACCCTAATATATATATATATGTATATAATTTACCGAAAATGTTTAACCACTTCTCTGTAAAATCCTAATATATAATAAATGTCCCTTTTTTTTTTTTTTTTTTTTTTTTTTTTTAAGACATTAATTGATAAAATATGTCATTCTCTAAACAATTAATTTGCAACATGCCAAAATGAGGGATCATTTGTCTGTTTTTTTTTTTTTTTTAATCTGATATGCTTTTCCTCTAATTTTTGACTGTTTGACTTTAATCCAGAGAGCTGATATTTTGCTAAAGAGTATTTGGGGTCAAATAGAAAACTTGGAGGGTATGTGTTTCGGATTTCAAAAAATAAAAACAAACAAACAAAAATAAAAATACAATTTCCCCCTCATTTAAGGGACACCCTAATATATATATATGTATATAATTTACCGAAAATGTTTAACCGCTTCTCTGTAAAATCCTAATATATAATATATGTCTTTTTTTTTTTTTTTTTTAAGACATTAATTGATAAAATCTGTCATTCTCTAAACAATTAATTTGCAACATGCCAGAACGAGGGATCATTTGTCTGTTTTTTTTTTTTTTTTTTTTTTTTATCTGATATGTTTATCCTCTAATTTTTTTCTATTTGACCTTAATCCAGACAGCTGATATTTTGCTAAAGAGTATTTGTGGTTAAATAGAAAACATTTAGAGGGTATGCGTTTCGGATTTCAAAAAATAAAAACAAACAAACAAAAATAAAAATACAATTTCCCCCTCATTTAACGGACACCCTAATATATATATGTATATAATTTACCGAAAATGTTTAACCGCTTCTCTGTAAAATCCTAATATATAATAAATGTCTTTTTTTTTAAGACATTAAATGGTAAAATATGTCATTCTCTAAAGAATTAATTTGCAACATGCCAAAATGAGAGATCATTTATGTTTTTTCTTCTTTAATTAAAAAAATTTTCTCCTCTCTCAAAATTTCCTTTCCTTCTTTCTCGATCGATTGCCGAAATATGGGATTGTTTCATCCTTAAGGGGCAAAATTCAATTCATCAAATGCGTGATTACTTTTCAGCACCAACTCTTGAAGTAGAAAATTATTTTGCTTTTAATCGCAAATACATCATTATGCAATGGCAAATCAGCAAAATTAGTGCTTAAAATTGAATTATATTGTAGTTTTGTTGCTGACTGTTAATATATGCAATTTTAGTATTCCAAATATTTCAAAGTAGTTTTTAAATCGTCAGATTTTTGTGAAGGGTAAAAATTTTATGATCGTCGCTGATTATGCAGAAACCATTTTCGGAGCAGATTTTTTCCTAGATAGAAACCTGTTTTAAGAATATTCTGAAATAATATTTTATTTTGTCAGATAAGACTTCTCATAAGATTAAATAGAAGATGCTTCGAATATTTACGATATTGGCGCCAATCTTTCAAAATTCCTCTTGACTTATGTCACTCATTCACTTTCCCGAATTTCAATCAAAAGAAAGTTTATTTTCAAAAACAATCATTGCGATATCATCATTATCCTTAATTTTGTAAAAAAAAGTAAAGTAAAGAAAAGAAAGAATAAAAGTAAAGAAAAGAAAAAAAAAAGTGAAGTAAACTTTGTTTTAGATTGAATCTTCTAAAAAATATATGGCTGTGGCTATTCAAATCATATTTTTAACAGGAATAATTTGTGTACCGTTCCTTAATATAATACCGTCAATATACTAGATAATTTGGTGAGTAATATATTAATGATTAATTCTCTCTCAAATATTCAAGTTATGCTACATGAATTCATTTATTAATTAAAATAAATATTTTTCTGGATCTTTTTTCTTAAATCTGTGTGTATTAAAATCTATTTCCCTTTATCTGTACATATAGCAAATTAATACAATTTTTTTAAAACTTAAAATTTGTTTCTCATACTATATATTTTAAATAACTGGTAACTTATTTAATTTTCAGAATGTTTAAATAATTCACATTCTTAAGTGTTTTGCATTCTGCATTCTTCTTTCTATTATTAGAAAATACTTTTAACGTATTTTTACGCTTATTATACAACTAGAGACTCAGATTCTTCTGATAAAAGAATCTAACACCGCATGAAAATGATTTTCAACTTCAAATTTCTCATTTCAGTAAGTTTTGAGGAACTTTTTTTTTTTTTTCCTCTACAACTTTATTTGCTCTTTCTGTGAAAAGTTCCAGAAGACAACTCAACTTCTTTTGCTATATGTCTTCCAGCGATGGAACCAAGATTAATGATTTTAAGAAAAGTTTTAAGAAGGGATGTCCCCAAAAATAGAGCGAGTTTAATAGTTTTTTGAAGTTCGCAACTTGTCTTGATAGCTGACAACTAATATAAAAAGAATGAAAAGGAAAAGTGACATGAAAAAAAAACCTGATTTGAGCACAGCGCGTTAAACCTCAGAAACACATTGCAATTTAAGGGGCTTTAACATTTTGAAAGAATAAGCGAACTTTTTTGATACATTTTTATCATCTGACACAACAATTAAGATGGTTTGAAAATGGAGAAATATTCAGCATATACTTATCAAGCCAAATGTCATATTATATTCAAATTATTCAAAAATATCTAATATATCATTAGAAATAAGATTTGAACTTTTTTCGTTGCTGTTTTTATTTATTTATTAGAGGAAAAGATGTAAATATGGATACCCTCTTATGTTTTTGACTTTAGGTTATTTTAATTTTGAAATATTCTAGGTTTTTGACCTTCGTTAACTACTATATTAAAAGTGACTATGTAGAAATTACAAAAATTAATAATTTAAAAGTTATTACGGAGTGGAGGGCGAGCCGGTAGTCCCAAAAACATTCCTGTTCATTGGTTTCACGATGGTGATGAAGTGATGCTCCGATACCTCGTTGATTTTGCCAAAACCTGTTATTGCAGCCAAATTCAAAAGCATAGAGAAAAATGGTTGTAATTATGTTACATATAAACACATGTAATTTTTTGAAGAGGTTACCAAACAGTTATAATTTAAGCGGTTCTTAATGAAAGCCAACTCTCGCCAAAAAGGATTTTTGTGGAAACAAGAAAATTTTAAGCAAATTAAGGTATCATATTGTGATACTCGGAATGGAACACATGGAACGAACTACATTTATTTGCAAGACGAAAGGTAACCGAATTATCAAAAAGGCATAACATGCCGTTGTAGGTCTGCATTACGTTAAAGAAAGAATAATACATGTTCCAAGATTTCGAGAGAGTTAATATTAGTAAAAGATACTTATGTGGGAAGAGAGAGGATACAAAAAATTTAAAGTACACATTGTATGTGAATTTAAGCTATAATTTAGAGTTTATAAAAGTCTTTTGTTACATTAATATGGTTTTTATACGAATATATAATTTTTAGAATATGTGATAATTGACATCACAAATATTTTGTTAGAAAAACAAATATTTTGTTAAATCAGCCAAATTTAGTTTTTGGGATAGCCTTAACAAAGATTTTGTTGCAAGAATAAGAAAGAGTTTACCGTTCGCTCATTGGCTATTTGCCCAGAGTTCTGGGATACAGTTTATCGGACTTTCTAGAGCGCTATAGTGATACAGGCTAAAGCATCAGCCATGCTCCTTTTGCCTCGAAGACGCTAACTTTCCCACTTAGCGAATTTATCGCATTTGTGTCTTTCATCTTGCAGAATCTGAAGGAAATATAAACATTTTTTATGTATTTTTCTGGAATAAATTGACCAAATTAGTGCTTAACAACCTCTTATAACACATTTTGTTAAACTAAAATTACAAAAAAAAAAAAAAAAAAAAAGTAAAAAAAAAAGTAACTCAAATGTAACACGTGATGACCGAAACAGTGGCAACCGCCTCATAACGTGCGGACTCGTTAGGCACATGTGACAATCCCAAGGTTAAAAAAAAAAAGTCGGATGTGCCAGTTTATAGAGGAAAATGTGTAAATATGGGCACCCTCTTTTTTTTTCGACTTAAAGTTGCTTTAATCGTAAAAAATTCTATGTTTTTTTTACATTCTTTAGCAACTATAACAAGTTTACTAAATAAAAAGAGGCAAAACAATGATTAATATCAATTATTTCAATTTGAAAACGGAGCTTTTAAAAATGCGCCAGAAAAAAAGGGGTGTAAATATGGTCCCTTTCCTGAAAAGTCGCAAAAAATAGTTTAAAATGTTTTAAAACATGATAAAACAATACAAAAAGTTTTTAAAAATATTTAATACGGGAAAAATTATTTAAAGAAACTGCTGACGCAACTGGCTCTGTCAAAACCGGCACAATCTAAGTGTGCCCACATTTGTATATAATATATTATACTACTCTTTTCTACGAGTGTGTTCAGTAAACATTCCATTTCAAAAGATGCGAGTTGCATCGCTTGAATTCAACAATCCCCGTATTTGATATCCAGGTTGATATCATAATCGCTGTTGGTAAGAGGAGAGTCAAAGCAATCTGCTAAATCCGATGATAAATCATATCGTTTCGTGGGTCGATTTTTTTTTTCTTTGAAAGCTTTGCACCCTTGGCTTGTCTTTTGCCTTACCGGACACTGGCTGGTATCTTACTCCGGGAAAACTCAAGCATGTCTTCTTTTGAGTACATTGGTCAATCAACTTAGTCAATTGGTCATTGTATGGTCATCAAATGATGAGGCATCGTTGCTGCTTTGTGTCCACTAGTAGTGGTTCTCTTCTGAATGTTGGGGACAGGAGATATATCAAACAGAGAATCTGCATTTGAAATTCCTAAATATTTACATCAAAAAAGTGTGCCCATATTTACACAAATCTTACCTAAAAAAGTTGGTCTCTATCACATGTAATCTAAAAGTGTGTGAGACGAAAGTCATGCTTCTAAAAGTAGCTTAGGACCTCCGCTTTCTGGATATCACTGTGAAATTATTTTCAATTAACCACAAGAATATGAAAAGAAAACGATTTCACATACTTGTCAAAAGTTTGCAATCCAGAATAAACACCAATTCTCACAATAACTCACGCTGCATCCACACTATTTGAAAAAATGGTTCCATCTGCTCTCTACTTTCTTATATCAACAAGTGGCACCATCTACAGACCTTGCCGCCACATTTCAGCACCTTCCACAGCCACTTGTGGAGGTGTGCCCATATTTACACCTACGCCCATTTCTACACCTTCACCTCTATATATACGAGCCTTAGGACTATTTAGCGTCAGTGAGTCTTTTTTTCAGCCATATACCGTTGGTCAATCGAAGAAAGATGTTTGATTAACTGGTAGCTTAAAACCTGAACTGATTTTGGAATCGTGCAGAAAGTGAAAAGTGGAATATTGTAAACGAACAGAAAAATATCCAAATTAAAAAAAAAAAAAAAAAAAAAAAAAAAAAAGCTGACACCTTGTATCAAGCCAAAAAATTGGTAAAAGCATTCAAATTTAAATTTAAATAATTGGATCAAATTTTATTTTAGAATAATGCTTCTATCAAGATAATTTTACTAAAAATAGCCATAAGAGATCTAAAAATTATATAAAAATTTAGATTTTGTAATTTGCCCAACATTGATTTTTTTTTTTTTTTTTTTCGCGGTGTGATACCATTAGTGCTTATTTTATTTCAAACTTCCTTTTTACTTTCGGAACATAAATATGTAAGGAAAGTATTGTAATCATGACAAAAATCCGACTTTGAGATTTTGCTGTTTTTACATATTTTGACGTACCCTGAGTTCATTTTTACTATTTCTACGATCATGTAAGTATGTGTGTATGTACGTGATCGAACACGATAGCATCTAAACGCTTTGTTACAATGAGCTGAAAGTTAGTACGTATGTTATAGGTCACCGTAGTACGAACCCTATTGATTTTTTAGAAAATCTAGCACTTACACAATTTTCCAGGAAAACAATGAAAAATTATTTATCATTACAGGCCCATGGGCCAAATTCTTTAAAGTGCGATAGCGTCTGAACACCTAATTCGATTGTGATGAAAATTTATACACATGTTAAAGGCCACCGTCGCACAAATTGCATAGATTTTTGTGATACTAGCACTTACAGTTTAACAAAGGAACACAAAGAAAAATTCTTTATCATTGCGACACAACGAAATATTCTAGTGTCTAAAAGCTTTATCCATTTGAGCTAAAAATTCATATACATGTTATAGAGCACTCTCACACAAACTGTATAGATTTTGGGGGATTACTTCTTTATATATTTATTTTATTTATTTTTTTTATTTTTATTATTTTTTTTTTTTTTTACAGGAACACAGCGAAAAGTTCTTTATTATAACGGCTTATTGGCTCAAAATGTTTAAAATGTGATAGCATCTAAATGTCTTATCTGACTAAGCTGAAAAATTATATACATGTTATAGGTCACCGTCACACAAACTGTATAGATTTTGATGAATCTAGCACTTATAGATTTATACAGGGACATAACGAAAAATTCTTTATCATTATTTAATTCTTTATCATTATCTCAAATTAGTTGAAGGGATATAGCGTTAAATTAAATAACATACTGTATGGAGAAAAATACTCAAGCACCCTGTTATAATTTTCTCGTTTATTTATTTAACGACTTGCCTTCAATTTATTTATGCAACCGTTAATTACTTAATGTTCAAAAAGTCGAGTAGAGTCACTCCAGATATTTTCAATTACAATTATATATTTTTGTCCATAGGGTGCAAAAATAAAGGCCATTTAATGGTAAGGTTTTGCATCTTGTATATTATACTGATGAAATTTCTTATGTTGTTGAATTAAAAAAAAAAAAAAAAAAAAAAAAAAAAGGGAACTATCACATTTATTTTACTGTCTGAGTGTTTATTTTGCAGTTAGCATAGAATTATACAGAACTAAATTAACTGAACTGTCATGAAATAAAATACTTTACACTTAAGACGCTTTCAATTTATAGACGCCTTCAATAAAATAATAATGAAATAATAATAATAATAATAAATTATTGGATGCAATTCCAGTAACTGCATATAGCTTTAAGGCCTCTACATTTTCCAGATCATTAATCTGTAATTGTAAACTGCACATCACATTTTTGTTATTTATTTAGTGTAGAGTATAGGAGTATCGCTGAAATTAAAGAATCTACCTTTATAATTTGAATGTATTTTATACTTCTATCAATTATAATTTCAATTTCTTATTTCTTTCAACGATTTCATTATAATATTTTTGAAAAGAAGTTTGTTGTTAGGGATTTAGATGTTCACTGACGTGTTAACTGTCTTTAAAGAAAAGTTTATGTGTAAAAAAAAAAAAAAAAAAAAAAAAAAAAAAAGAAGAAGAAGAAGAAGGAGGAGGAGGAGAAAAGAAGACCTTTAAATTGCTTTTTTTCAATAATTCATTTCATGTAACACAATGATTCTTTAATTTCAAACATTGACAAACGTATATACAGAAATATTTATTTGTATAATGTAACAACCAAATAAAATATTAAAAGAGTCTTAGTTTATAAAATGCTTTATATTTTTGTTATAATTATTTTATAATTATTATTTAATTAAAAAATAAAATATTATATAATGTGGCTACTCTGCTTTTTTCTAGTTTTCTCTATGGATTCCTTGATGATTTGATTTAATAATTTATTTAATTTCTCAATCAAATTGGTTTGCTGCCTCGATCGGGGCTGGAACAATATAAATTGCTATGATTAGATGTATTGTTTTACAAAATCGATGCAGCTTTCACAACGTTTTGAAGTACATCCCCCCTGACGAGTTTTTACTTCTAATTTTAAGCATTTTTATCCAATTATTATTTTTGTGGTTCTTTAGTTATTTTCTCTTTCATTAAGTTTAATGGTTCTTTTTTTTTTATTATTATCATTCATGTCGGCGTAAGTAATTTAAATTGTTTTTGTCTCTTACTGGTTCTTAATCTATATCGCAACATTTTTGTGTCAGTCTTACCTATAAGTTAAAATCAGTTCTAATTTTGTTGTGTTGGTATTGTTTTGTATCTATTAATTGCTAAATTTTAAGGTTAAATTTTATTACGATATCTATCATATATATATATATATATATATATATATATATAAGTTTATTGTATTAATTTATATTTAATTATGAAAGCACATTTCTGAGGAAATTTGCATTTAATTTTAAGAAAAAGAGAGGAGTTAAAAAAAAAAAAATATTTTTATAACAGAGGAATATATGATTAAGAATGTAAATAGCATAAATGAAAGGGGGTATAAGAAACACTAGCTTTACTAGCAACTTCAAAATAAAAACAGAAATAAAATGCAATAAGCTATTTTCAATGCATTGTGAACAAAGCCTGCGTGCCGTGACTCTACAGCCCCTTCTTATTGATAGAAATCTATTATTAGTATTGATCTATATATTTTTCTTATTTCCGGAAGTAAATCCGGAAATATCTATCGAATAATGTTTAAAAACACCTTACTTTAAAAATTAGCAATAAAATAAGAATATAGAATATGTGGCCTAATTTTCCTTCCAAGAAAAATAGCATACATGCCCTAATTTGCTTTACTAAACCAGTGACCATGCGGGCGTAAGGAAGAACGCAATAGGGGTTTGAAAAAATAGTCTCACAATCTTCTATATAAAAAAAAAGCACGTGTGCCGGAAGAAATAACGAGTTATCCGGGCAACTTAGAACCTATTTAAAGGAAAAATTTAAATGCCTCTGCTGACATATATTTGAGCAGAATCAACAGGTATAAATATTGCTCTATATTAGTTTTTTTTTTTTTTTTTTTTTTTTTTTTTTTCATAGAATGAAAATCATTTATTTAAAAATAAATGGATATATGAAGAATTAATTTTATCATGATGTGATACAATTCCTTCTGGCATTTAAACTTAAAAAGAGTCTAAATATCAAATATAAACAATTAATTGCTTTTTTTTGTATTGTCTGTATTGTTTATATTTCATAAATAGTAAAACGTTAGAGAGTTATAAATTTCGAATACGAATAAATGCCAATTATTTATAAAAATACGAAACTATTATAAACAAATTATAAAAATTAAGGAAGTATAGTTATATTAATCCATTTATAATTTTTAATGATATCCATGTAATAAACAATTGCTCTCAATTGTTGTATTAGCCTAGTGATGCTAAATAAGAGACAAAATGACATTAAAATAACTAAAATAGGACTATGCACTCCTATACAAAAGTTTTGTAATATTAACATACAAATGTTTATTTTAAATCATAAATTGCCAATTCGATGAAACGTTTTTATATTTTATATTTGTAAAGAATGAGATTGACCTTAAATTTTTCAGATTTTTTTTAACGACAATTATCAGGGGGCAAACAACAAATTAAATAACGGGAAAAAAAAAAGACAGTCGCCCTATACCATTAAAATATTGAAATGATCTTTAATGACAGCAAAAATTAATTGATGCAAAACCGGTGCATTTGTCTGATTAATTTCTGTGAGATTTCTGTTGTATTTTCTGATTCAAATTTAAAAAAAATAAAATGATGCAAGAATTTACTTAAAAGCTTTCAAAAACTTCTATACATAAAGTTTTTTAATTCCATTTTAAATAAAATATCATAAACATATAAATGTGAAATTTTATAATTAGAGATTTACGTTTTCTTTTCAGTCATAAATACTAAATTATTAAAAAGTTTTTTTTTTTTTTTTTTTTTTTTTTTTTTTTCCAGAAATGCGAATACGTTTTTAAGAACTAATTTGTCCATCAGTGTGATTATTACTCACTGTTTATACCTTAACACATAGTACCTGTATGACCGAGTTTCCTCCGTCTCATTGTTTATTCAGAATTATATTTATTATTAATTTGCCCCGGGTTACCAGTGTGGGTTGCCAGTGAAAGGTAATTTTCCTGTATATCAGGAAATATCAAATCGAATTATCATTTTAAACCCTTAATTATAAATTTTTATCAAAATCATATGAAACACCTACCCACTCACTCCTCGATGTCTTTGTCTAGCCAATTTTGTCCTTTTATTACTTCCGGTGTGAGTTCTTTTTTTTTGTTTTCTTTTTTTTTTAATACACTTGACATTGTGAGTTTTTTTAGTTTTCGTCCCATGCTATTTCTATGGAGTTTTTAGCTTTTTTCCCCTCCTTTAGTGGAAAACAAGTTTTCTACTGTTTTTTGTTCCAAGCAAAGCAGGAGTCACCAGCGATTACTAATTTTCCTGAAGCCAACCTGTCAAACCAGTTTTTCACTTAAAAAAAAAAAAAAAAAAGAAACTGCCTATATATGTGTGTGTGTGTGTTATTTTTGCAATTTTTGTGTGTGTTTGTTTTAGCGATTTGCAAGAAAACCAAGTTTCTGCCGTATTTTTCCTGGATAGAGTGCAAGTTATAAGAGAACGCTTATTATCCTAAAGATAAAGTTATTTTAGATCAAAATATCATCTCAAAAACACATTAACTATAAATTTTTATCAAAATCATTCAAGTATTGCTGCGCTTTTTTTCTCGGTAAAGCGCGGTTACAGGTGGATGCTAGTTATGCTGAAGGAGAGAGCAGTTCAGACTGAATTATAAACACTAAAAACCCCTAAATCTAATTTTTTTTTTTTTTTTTTTTTTTTCAAAATAATTCAAATAGTTTCTACGCAAACCAATTTCTCTCATAGTTTTTGCCCCGAGCGGAGTCAGGATTAAGAAAGTTAATTTTCGAGAATAGAAATATAGAAAGTTAATTTTCGAGAAAATAAGGATAAGTCAGATAGTTTTCTTATTTCAAAAACCTTCAAGGCTAGGGTTTTTTTTTTTTTTTTTTTCTTAAATCAAAATCGTTAGATCCATATCCAAGAAATCCAGGTTTCTGCCATAGTGTGCAGCGGATGATGTTATAGTCGACAGAGAATGCCAATTTTCTAGAAGATAAGTAAAACAGTTTCATCATCTGAAAAAGAACTTAGCCTAAAGATTTTATTAAAATAATTTGATCTATTTTCGTATAAACTCAATTTCTGACACATATTTTAATGGGTGAAAAAAGAGTTAACAATGAATAATTTTCGTCATTAAGAAGAATAATCAGATGAATTTATAATCTAAGAAAAAAGGTGTAATTCTAAGATTTTATAAAAATCATTCCAGCTATTTCCGAGAAAATCATGTTTCTGTCCTGTAGATGAAAATAAATAACATTTCCTCTACCCATTACAATATATAACATAAACTTGATTTAAATTCGGCGGGTTAGTCTGCTCCAAAAACATTTAACCCTATGTTTTTATTAAAATTGTTATATCCAGAAAACTCGATTTCTGCTACATTTTGCAACCGTTGCATAAAGAGTTAACAGTGAACGCAACTTTTCTTGATGAAAAGAATAAGCCCAATTGATTCTTATCTATTTCTGAGTATATACTCAAGTTCTACCATACTTTGCAAACAGCGGATACAGGGTTAAGAGTGATCGCAAATTCTCCTGAAGATGAAGATAAGATTAATGGAGTTTTTACCCTAAAAATCTCTCAACACCAAATTTTCATTTAAGCATCACCAAATTTTTGTTATTTTCCATTTTCACGTAAACCCAATTTAAACCATAATTTACAACCACCGGATAAAGTGTTAACAGCAAACGCGAATTTTCTTGCAGATTGGGGGTATGTCCAAACGAATTATCACCCCTAAAAAACTATTAACTTCGAATTTTCATCAAAATCGTTATGACCATTTTCAAATAAACATAATTTTTGTCATATTTTACACCGACGATTAAAGGGTTAACAGCGAACGCGAATTTTTCTGAAGATGAGGATAAATCCAGTTGATTTTTCCCATCAAAATTTAAAAAAAAAAAAAAAAAAAAAAAAAAAAAAAACTTATCCCTAAATTTCATCAAAATCTCAGAACTATTTGAGAGGAACCCAAAATAAATATATATATGTATATAACATGACACATTATTACTTCATTTAATATAAGTGAAGTATACAACCTTTCTAATCAACCAATCCCTCTTTGTAAATTCCTAAAACTGTGACACATTTTATATCGTTAAAATAACATCTTGTTTTAAACTGAATTGATTTCAAATATTTTGACAGCTTTTCCAATTGAGGTTACGATGTCTTTAGGCTTCATTAGGACATGAAAACGAAAAGAAAATTGTTCTTGAAGCAAATTATGATCAAGATCATCTGACAGGAACTTCTAAGACGAAATGTTTTCTTTTTTCAATAACGTGTCATTGAAAATGTTAAAATCTAATTAATATGCTAAAGAAAATAATCCAAATAAGGTATAATTTAATTAAGCGCTTCCGTATTTCTGACTGACACTAAAATACAAATGCACGTGATTTAAATACACGGTGGATAGAGAATAAATATAAAAACAAGAACGAAAAATCATACGGTATGCATCGCTTATTAACACTTTCCAACTGTATGTAATTGATGTATCGTATAAATTTTAAGATTTCTTAGCCTACGTTATCACACAAAGGACAGAGCGTAGCTCTGAAATGCATACAGATAAACTAATTAAATTCCTAATCATTCTTAAACATTGTTAGAAAGTGTTAAAAATGCTTAACTCAAAAGAAAACGTTGCCCTTAGTTTCTAATTTCATACCTTAATGCATCTGAATATTTTAGTGTAGCCCTGTAATTCTAAAGGTTAAAAAAATCATATTCTATAAGAAACGTTATTTTAACATATTAACTATAAATGTCATTTTCTTTATGATTTTTACCGTAAAAAATTCTTTAAATGTAATTTATAAAAATGCAATTTATCTGTCCTAAATGCAATTTATCTGTATAAAATGCAATTTATCTGTATCATGCAATTTATCATGTGCAATGCATTGGCGTTGTCTTGGATGTCCCTGTACACAAACCTGCTGCACAGGACCTATAAATGGCATTTTAAATAGGAAGCATTCCATAATGAATATGAATAATATATATATATATATATATATATATATATATAACTATGAATTTAAATTATGATAAGTGAAGAATGAATTTAAATTCATTGTTTTATTTTTGCATATAACTTTAGTGCTGCTTTAGCGCCTATTTTATGCAAATTAATAATTTTTATCATTTATTTTGAAATTAATATATATATTAATTCTGAAAATATTTACGGGCGCTGGGAGACGGGCAGACGGACACGTAGACAAATAGACAAATGGATAAACAGGTACACAAATTGAAATCATTTTCACACTTAAAAATCGTTAAAAAATGTCAAATTGCTTATTGTAAACGAAAATGCAACTCCAGCAGATTTCTAATAAATGTCCTTAATGTAAATGAATATTTTTGTGCGGCCCTGTAAATCTAAAGCTAATCATACTACATTCTGTAGAAAGCATTTTTTGTGCATATGAATAATATATTTCAATTTCATTCAGATTTGTGTAAAATAAAGTTATTAAAATCTGGTTTATAGAAATACCTCTCATAGAACGCAATGCTTTGGAATACTTTCAGATGTCCCTGTACACAAACCAGAAATGGTATGTACTCCATTTTTAAAGCGAACATCCGATAGTGAACTTGAATAACATATTTCAATTTCATTAAAATTTGTGGAAAATAAAGGAATTAAAATATATGTCATAGAAATACCTTTCGATTTTTTTTTTTTTTTTTTTTTTTTTTTTTTTTGTGTGTTTGTGTGTGTGTGTCCTTGTACAAAAACCAATTCATCTATTTTCAATAGGGAAAATCCGACAGTGTATTTGAATAACATAACACATCATTCAATAAGTACAGGGACTAATCCCTAGATAGCGTAGCAAAAGAAATATTTCTGTGTGGGTAAAGTTAACCTAACTTTCAAAAGATACACGTTAAAGTTTCATAATATTTCGATAATTTGTTGCAGAGATATCAAAGTTTTAGTGACTCTACTTTTGATGGTTTCAAAATGAGGGACAGAGCTGAATTTCGTTTGTTGTTTAAAAATAGTTTTTTGATGGATAAAAATACTATTGAAACTGTTAAGCCATTGCTAAATTTCGACAATATTTTTGCCTATCACAAAGCAATGATTAATCAACTCATGAAATTCCGCTTTGTCCCTCATTTTGAAAACATCAAAAGTAGGGTCACTAAAACTTTGATATCGCGGCAGCAAACGATCGAAATATCATTAAACTTTAACGTGTATCTTTTGAAAGTTAGGTTTACTTTACTCACACAGAAATATTTCATTTGCGACGCTGTCTGGGGATTAGTCCCGGGACTTATTGAACGATGTGCTATATCAGTTTCAAGAAATTACATGAATATTTACGGGAGTTAGAGCGCAGATAGACAGGCAAACAAACCGAAGTCATTGACACTTTTCAACCTTGTTGGAAAATGTCAAAAGCATTTAGAGCGGGACAAAAACGTTTAATATAAACAAAAGTGAAATTCTACCAAATTTCCAATAAAAGCCTTCAATGTAATTGAATATTTTCGTGTGGCCCTGTAAATCTAATGCTAATCATACTTCATTCTGTAGAAAGCATTATTCTTTTGTGCATATGAATAATATATTTCAATTTCATTAAAAATATTGCACAGTAAAATTATTAAAATTTGATTTATAGAAATACTTTCCATGCAACACGATGCTTTGGAATTCTTTTGGGTGTTCCTAAGCACAAACCAGTAAAGCTATTAACTGCATTTTCCTTATGGAGCATCTAGTAGTGAACTTCAATAACATATATCAGTTTCAAGAAATTCCATGAATATTTACGGCAGTCAAAGCGCGGACAGATAGACATACAGACAGACAAACCGAAGTCATTAACACTTTTCAACCTTGTTGGAAAATGTTAACATTTAGAAAGTGATAAAAACGTTTAATTTAAACGAAAATTCAATTCCAGCGAATTTCCATTAATACTTTTTCATGTAACCGAATATTTTTTGTAGCTCTCTAAATCTAATGCTAATGATACTGTATTCTATGGAAAGCATTCTTTTGTTCATATGAATAAAATATTTTAATTTTATTAAGATTTGTGCACGATATTATTATAATTTGGTTAATAGCAATACCTCTCATAGAACGCAATGCTTTGGAATACTTCCGGGTATTCATGTATACAAATCAGTGAAAATATTCACTCCAATTTTAATGGGGAACATCCGATAGTGAACTTGAATAACATATTTCAATTTCATTAAGTTCTGTGTAAAGTAACGACATTAAAAAAGGGTTTATAGAAATACATCTCATAAAACACAATGCTTTAGGATACTTCATTCGGGTATCCCTATACATAAACCAGTAAAGATATTTACGCCATTTTCAATAGGGAATATCCAATAGTGAACTTGAATAACATATATCAGTTTCAAGAAATTCCATGAATATTTACGGGAGGAAGAGCGCGGGCAGGCAGATAGACAAATCGAAGTCATTAACACTTTTCAACCTTGTTGGAAAGTGTTAGTAAATATAAATATTTGGGCTTTTTGAAAATAATAAAAAAAAATTCTGTCAAAGATACAGAATTTTGTTTTATTTTTAATTTAATTTTTTTTACTTCCATTACCTGACTACCGTAGGTAATGGAAGTACTGTATTCGATCCAAAAGTCCAATATCGAATTTTCACCTGATTTACACGTTTCAAGGTTTCCTGTGTCCATAAAAGTGGGTTTTGGTAATTTTTCAGTATGTATGTATGTTTGTTTGTGTGTATGTGGGGAATCTTCTGGCTATCATATCGCCGAAACTGATAAAGATAGAATTATGAAACTTCACAATTGAGACAGGTCTGGTGTACAGAGAAATTTTTCAAATTTTGGTGAAAATTGGAAAACTGGAAGTAGGGCATCGGAAACCGGAAGTGGGATCGTAAGTCCATATCTCAAAAAAGGATTTGACGGTTTTCTTTTAAGTTGCTATACAAACACTCTATTAGATTCTCACTCTCTCTTTATCACTCTTTCGAATTATATAGTTGGTTAGTTCAAGGAAATTGATAGTCGTCTTGTATGAATAGCTCAGTTTCAGGTCTCGCAAATGAGTTTCTTTAAAAACAGCTTTGCGGATCTTTTTCAAACTCGCCATACTAACTCCCTATTAAATATCCCTTCGTACATAATTATTGTTTTCCAGTCAATAATTGAGTATGCAAAGTTTTGGAAAATTGTTATCTCAAAAATGGTTCTAACGATTTTTTTTTTTAATGTTACATTAATCCATTTTAAATATCCTTTCGCATGTATTACTGGTTATCAGAGGAAAAATAACAATCATCTTGCTCGGGTAGGTCAGTTTTAGATCTCGGAAATTGGTGTTTCAAAATATAGCTCTACCCTTTTTTTTTTTTTTTTTTTTTTTTAACTCGATATGTAAACTTTATTTTATATGTCTTTACACGTTTATTAAGTTTCTGTTACCGGAAATATTTTAGGTTTCTACTTCTTTAGGTCAATTTTGTGTCTTCCGATCACATCCAAAATAAATACATATAAAACATGTAATAGCAGGTAATGGAAGTCGTGTAACACTAGATTTTTTTTTTCGTCAGTTATCTATAGTAATTAAAAAACAAATAATGAATAGGTTAACTACAAATATAATACATGTTTAACTAATGTTTTACTTTTATAAAGAATGATGATTAGTAATCGAAAGGTTTTGAATATGAGAAATCTGTATGTAAAGAAGTTTTATTTGGCCATAGAGTAGAAAGAATGCTGCGTTCTTGATAATATCTGAAAATTTAAATCACATTAAAAATTAATTAAAAGTATAAAGAAGTTTCAGGTAAGAATCTAATTAAAAGGTGATATCTTGTCTAATTAATAAGATGCAATCTCTTGACTATTTCAAAGTATGTCCTATCCAAAAAATGTACATTACAGCAAAATTACAGATATAACGTTACGGAGTATGAAAATAGTACAGGACATAGGACACAAATCCCTAATCTTTTTTGGGGCTACATGGTGATCGCAAGTAATCTGAAAAAATGGACTGAGGATGAAATTCCTTTGCCTTTTGCTTTTTACATTCGTTATGTTCACGTATTAATAAGAGCATAGTTGCAGTTTTCGTTACGAACAATTTTGTGTAATTTTATTTTTTTATTTTATTTATTTAGAAAAGACTACCATTAATTCATTGGTAACTGATTATTAAGAATTGGCAGGATTTCGCCAAGTTTTTATTTCTTGAGAAATGACCAGTTAAGCAAACTTTTTACTTAGCTCTTCGATGGGAATTAGGCGATAAGAGAGTACTCAAGTCATGTTTCGATGTAGGATGAAATGTAGCCGAATTAAATACCCTTTGAATGCACAAAATAAAGAAAAGTGGAAAAGTCAAACATATCTTTCTAAAGCATGAAAAACTTACATTACGTTAGAATTGTATTAAAGAGAATACTAAAAAAAGACCGAAGATATTGTTTCATTTACTTAAAAAATATGAAAGGGAATATATAAAAATTAAGAAAAATTACACTAAATATGTATGTACTTAAGTTATTATTCATAAGTTAAAAAGAGTTATATCTAAGTCTGAAATAGTTGTTTAATATTAAAAAATTGACTTTACTTCATAAATTTATTTATTTTGAAAATTTACCTATATTTTAGAAGAAAAGCAAATTTTATAATATGTAATAATCTACATATCATGATGTACATCATCGCTTATACACTTCTAGCTCATTGCATAAACAAATCTCAAGAAATAATTTGGAATTAATAAAACATATCAAGTAATCCTACTTAGAAATAAGATACATCTTATATATCATTTAAAATTTATTGAAAATAAAAATTAATTTTGGAGATTAACATGAGAACAGCGGCTCCTTCGACATACCTAAAATCATAGGCTTAAATAATTTGACCCTGACTTACAAGTTTCACGGTAAAATGTAAAAACAACGCTATATATGAATAGTAATGACATTTATTAATTTTTAACAATTGTATTAAGATTAACCTTGCATTACAAGCAAAAATATTATTATTACAATTAAAGTAATATATTACGGAAATATTCGTGAGAAGTTTGCGTCATGAGCGCGGAATGACCCATTCCGCGGCTTTAAGTAAAGATGTTAAAAAGTAAAAGTAAAGATGTTAAAGTAAAGATGTTAAAAAGTAAAGAAAAAGAAGCACTAAGAGCTTAATTTTTCATTGACAGTTATTAATGTAGAATTAGGAAAAGTCTTTTTTTCATTTTTTCTTTCATTTTTTTTTTCCCTTTTTTGTAAATTTTTCAAAAAAAAAAAAAAAAAAAAAAAAAGAAAAGAAAAAAAGAAAGAAAGAAAAGAAAGAAAACTGTTTTAGGGTCTAAATAAACCATCCGTGTTTAATTTTAGATGTTAATAAATAATAAATAAATGAGACAGAAGAGAGCCATTAGCATTATTATTTTACCGGTAAAAACTAACATAGAAGTTGGAAAACTTACTTTTTTTTTTTCAAATTTCTATCACAATACTTTGAAAAAAAAAAAAAAAAAAAAAAGAAGAAGAAGAAGAAGCAAAACTATTTTTAAATTAAAATGACCCAACCTGTGGTTATATTATTAAAGTTTAAGAATAGCCAAAACATTTAACGCACTAAATAACAATTTTAGAAAAGACCACATGTAAATTGGTTAAATTTAATTAATTCAATAACTTATTTGTTTCAGAAAGCTGCTTGTTACAGATTTAAATTTCCTGCCTATACTCATTACAATCCTTCAATGTTTTTCCAAAGCAGGATAAAAACCTTAAAAACTTATCTTGGCATTCATCCAAATTTACTTCATATGGTCTACAAAATAAATATTCATTTAATTATTGAGTTTCTCAATTATTATGTCAAAATGATATCGTTTATCTTTAATTTGCTGCAATCATTCTGTCCTGCTGTAAACGAATATTAAAAAATAGTTTACTAAATTAATTTTTTTTTATTCCAAACTTTCTTTAGAAACTTTTTATTATTCGTAAAAATTTCCTAACTCCTCTTTCTTTCTCGAACCCCCCCCCCCTTTTTTTTTGACACTATTACACGTTTTGAGGTTTGAGGATCTCCAAAATCACAAAATCTATATTACATACGTCTGTAGATTACTCAGTTTGTTGTTAGTTAGTTTGTTTATTAAATGTTAGTTTGGGTAGTCATTACCCCAAAAATGAAATACCGTGAAGATATCGAAAGAGTTTCAAAATATTTTTTATTATGTTGATCAGAACCACATTGAATTTCTACTATCTGTTATGAAAACTTTTTCATCATGGTAAAATAGATGAAAACTTTGCTTAACTTTGCATTATGATGATTGTGCATCAAGAGGATTATTTAAATAGTAAGGAAATGGTGTTATTTTAACATGTCATTTATGATAGTGGCATGAGCGTTATTCGTAATATCAACATTTGACTTTAAAAACTTCACAAATCATGTAAACATACAATTTAAACATAAACATAACTTGGAAAAAATAAATTTAAACATAAACATAACTTGACAAATACATTTTTATATCCGTTTCCATCGTAAAGTTTTAAAATTCCATCATATTTTTAAAATATCATTTATGAGAATGTCATGAATACTGTTAAAAATATATGTTTAACAAAAAAGAAAAAAAAAAAAAAAAAACTTTAAATGCTTTTTGGAATTAAATATTTTTACAACATTGCAGATTAGCGCATTATTTCTTTTAAACTCGCATAATGGAAATTATACCTTAGAAAATAACATGTAAACATGTAGCATAAAACAGACACCAGTAAAATTACGATATATATTTAGGATAATGTATATGCACTGAAACCGATTAGAGATGGCCTAGTGTATGGGGCGTTTTACTTTCTCTCTGGACACAGAACATTTTACATCTAATCTATAGTCTAAACTTCCCATAGAAAAACGACACATGATATATAAAGAAACAAATTAGAAATTTTTGGACACATTAAATTTTATCTAATAATAATTGTGTACATGCAGTTTCAAAACGCGTATTTTTCTTTCGATACTATCTTTATCTTTCTACGATGCTCTTCACTTGTTCGAATTAGGAAGAAAAAAGTTTAAACAATTGAATTCAAAGGTGGCGAGTTAATAATCGTTGAACCAGAAATTATGCGTCCTCCGTTGATTTTATCAATTAAATAACCCAATGAACTTGTTATTATATGTTAAAATGTTCATGGAATTGTTTAAACATCATGGTGTTACATACGTAAATACATAGGTACGTAACATATATATTTACGAGGAAAGTCGGTATTTATATCGTTATTTATACCACTTTTAAAAGAGAACATGATAAAGTGAATTTGAATAACATGTATCAGTTTTAAGATATTTTGAAAATATTCACGGATGTTAAAGAGCGGACAGACGGAGAGAGAGATAGATAGATACATAAGCGAATTGAAATCACCATCAATTTTTGCTATGTTCTAAAGTGTTAAAGAAGAATAACATAACTGAAAATGTATTTTCAGTTATATCTAATTAAATTCTTAATGTATACTTTGTGCGGCTTTTTGCGTGGCCCTTTTAGCCTAACTCTTTCCAACAATCATTAATTTTAATCATACATTATTCTATGAAAATTTGATTTTGTGGATGTGAATATTATTTGTTAATTTCGAAATGATTTGTATAATAGAAATAAGGTATTAAAATATGAGATATAGAAACACAGGTCATAGAATATGATGACACTGTAGACAAACTATTCGTGCTGTTTATATCCTTTTAAATAAGGATCATGCTACAGTGAACTTTAGTAACATATATAACTTTCGAAACCTCCTAATTATATTTATGGAAATTAGAGTTCGGACAGTACAGAGACTATCCGAAATCAAAAACACTTTCTAACTTTGTTGAAAGATACATCAAAGAAAGAAAAAAAAAACGTTTTTCTATTATTGAAATTAATTTGATCTTTACATCTAAATACATTACATTAAATCTAAGTTATATAATCATAATTCCTTGTTATACAGAAATATATTAGCTGAAAAATAAATATTAAATCCTCCGTACACACACAGAAAAAATGTTTAAACAACATTTGTCTCAACATTTTTTTTTTTTTTTTTTTTTTTTTTTTAAACCAGAACAAAACAGTTTTGTTGTTTTGACAAAACAACTTTGTTGATTCAACCAATAATTGCCTAAATAAAAAAAAAAATGTTTTGTTGATTTAAACAATCAGTCTTGTTTATTCAATATTCAATAAATCGATAGCTGATTGGCTGTCTGCATAGATATCTATGATGGAGCTCATCAAGCTATCCCGCGACAATTATTCTTCTTTTAACCATATTCTTTAGGTTAATTGAATGAAATTGATTTGCATAACGGAACAAAATTATTGTTAAAATGACAAAATAAATCTAAAATATCATGGCGACAAAAAAATAAATTTGGTTTTTTCAACTTTTTTTTTTTTTTTTTCAGTTTAGAAATTTTATCCGTATAACAAATTAATGCATATTTCCAAGTGAATAAGTGCCGATCATACGATGACATACTATAGTACTTTATGCCAATGGCCCATATTCGAAACGTAACTAGGTCACTTTTTGCTAACATACATATACAAATATGTATGTTATATTAGGTGGAAATTACATAATTATATTCGTATATAATTCAATAATTAATACTATTATTCATATAAAATTTAAGTTATATTCATTTAAATTGTTAAATGTATAAACTATAAAATAATTAAAGAATGGACTCCTTTAGATAATAAGAAATATTAATTGATTTGACAATATATAATCTTTCAAGTACTTCAACCAATATTAATATTCTTTTTATAATTCAAACTGAAGAAGTAGCAGTTTTAACAAGTCAAATTTCTTAAATTTGGATTTTGAATATGACTAAGTATTTATTTCCAAATCTCTAAAATATATAACATCTTCTATCATTGTGCATATTTATGTATTACAATCAGATTTAGCCTTTGACTGTTTAAATATCCAAGAGAAATAATAAATGTATGGAATTTTATGTATTTATTTCCTATCACCCAAACATTTACTTTTTCCGCTGTGTAAACAAATGTTTCTCAAATTTTTATCGTCAATTTATTGATTAAATCATTTTTTTTTTCTTTTTTTAATAGCACCTTTGGCATTGTTAGCAACGAAAAGGATTAAAAAGAGAGAGAGAGAATTAAAAATGATCTGAAGCGAAGCTAAGTCATTTTTGACTAATTGTAAATTTCCTACCATTTTACTCAGAATTAAACTACGCCCAAAATTTTCAAAATTTTTGTTAGTTATGTATTATATTGTTATGTCATATTTTTTTCTAATTTTTTGAGAAATTATACTTATTAATTTATTATTTATTTACTTACGCATATGATACAGTTAAAGCAATATCTATCAAAAGGAAGTAATTATTATTAAAAATATATTAGTTATTCTTTTTAAGCTAATAAAGAATCGTATTTAACTATTTTGAGACGAAACAGCTGTTGTGTATATTTTTAATTTAGGGTGTTTCCTCACAAAGTTTTTCTTTATCATCATTAACACCAAAACTTTTTAATGATACTGCAAAATACCTCCTTAAAAGTTATATAAATTTTGTCTACGATAAGTTTCCTCAGTAAGTTGGTTAAGTCAGTATGACAGAACTTTCTTGCCAACTCAATATATATATTTTTTAATATATATTTACATTAGGTGTAATATAATAAATTTTATCGTTTAATTTTCAATTTTGGTAGCATGATTTAATTCATTATTTTTAAAGATATGTGAATTTATATTGTTTTATTTTAAACTTTAAAATTTCAACAATATATATAAAATAAAGGAAATTTTACGAAATTAAAATTGCGAGTATGTGAAAAATTCATATAATCTGATTATAATCAGATAATCTAATCATTCATATAATCTAATAAGACAATATAATCTGAAATACAATTTATACAAACTGTTTATGTTAATGAAGGTACCCTTTATATAAAAAAAACAATAACTACACTTAAATTGGGTTTCTATTATCACAGTTCTTTTTTTTTCTTTTTTTTAATTAAGCCTAAAGAATATGATTACTAATATTTATCGTCTAGTTTTACCGTCAAAATAAATTTCTTTTTGTAGTTTTCAATAGTTATGTAAAAAAATATAAACCATTCATGACTATAAGGTGTGATTAAATCTTTTCATAGTATTTGCAATATCCTTCCTCCCCCCCCCCCCACATTTTAATGTCAAATAATATAGTTTATAAATCAATACATAAAATATCATGTAAATCAATACACAAAATACTAAAAAATATACATTTGTAAAAAATGCATTTTTACATAGATTTTTCATATACAAAAATAGTTTGATATAATTTATTTTCTACACACAACGTTAACCCTTTCATACAAATAAACACCGTCATGTACCGCGATTACTAATACAAAGTTAATTCAAATCATTAACAAAGAGCAGTCTAGTAATATGATATAACGTGTTCACGTCTGTCATATTAAATAATGTAACCATCTACGAACAAGTTCAGTTTTAATACATTAGGAATCACTCTACCGTAAACTTTATCTCATTAATACAGTTCCCCAATTTATGTGACCCATCGTCTTTCTTCCGTATAACAAAGGCACATGAAAAATTGTTACTGCAATTATTTATATGTCCGTCCCTGGCTGCTTCAAAGTACTATAGGAGAAGGATTACCTTCCTAGACTTTGTCAAGTGCACTTTGTATGAATATCTTGATCAAGTTCATTAAGAAGCCTTATTATAAATTTTCCCACCAACGCAAGAAGATTGGTATTTGGAAAAAACAATAGCTCAATTTTCAGCTTCCTTTTGAGGTGCAAAACTTATGATTTCACTTGAAAGGACATCGTACAATTGAATATCATTTTTCTCTTCTTTTGTAGACTTCATTGTGTGTATGGTAATTTTCTTTGTAAAAGTTATAATAATGTATTCGTCCGAATAGTGAATGGCGACTTTCGATTGTAACCGAATAAATGTTTCCGATTAGATTCGAATACAAAATACATTTTCCCAAATTCAAAAGGATGAGAAAATGGTTATATGTATTTATAAAAATGCTCAAGAACCTTTTTTTTTTTTTTAATAAGATAATTTTCGTTATATTTACAATAGCTGAAGCAAAAAAGAAAATATATTTTTTTAAGAAAATAACTTAATTTGAAAAACACAGAGTTGTGGTTTCGGGGTAACCCTTTAACGTTCACTACTTAATTTATTTTAAAAATTACTAAACTAATTTAAAAAATGGCTTTTAGACACATAGCTGATCATAAATATTTAAAAAATAAAAAATTAGCATTGTTCCTTTTCGAAAAATTTTCGGTTTGAAACATCAGTAAGTAAACCTTATTAAATTCAAATAATATTTAATTTAATAAATAAATCACTTTATAAGTAAACATTATCGACAACAAAAACTCGTAAAAGTTGCATAGATCCCAACATTTCAATTTATTCAGGAGTATTTTAACCCTTTGCGCTACAAGGTAATTCGGATCATTTAAATTACACTGCCACCGGAATTTACGAACATAATTTAAATAGAAGAAATTTTAAATTTTCATGTTAAAAAAAAGGGCCTTTTCTGCTATGTTATAAATGTAAATTTTTGCTAAAAATTTTCCGGAATGAGTTTTTGCACTTGAGAATTAAAATTAGGTGTTCCATCAGCGGGAACACTGCGACTGAAAGGGTTAAAATGACAAAGAGATCATGTTTTACTAATGAAAAGTAAAGGCACAAGTCAAACATCCAACGTGCATACATTTTTTCGCATGGAAAAATATCGTGTTTAATTATTTAAAACAGAAACAATTGTTGTATAATTTTAAAATTTATGTTATTATTATTATTTTACAAAGTTTTTATTTTTTTCATCATTAAATGTGAGTTTCTAAGTACATTATATTTTAATATATCATAGACTATTTATACAATAAAAAAGAAAATCATTAAAGGCTTATACAATATTTATTTCATTACTTTAATTAAAACTACTTAAATTCATTTTCTAGAAAAAAATAATACTGAGCTTAAGCAATTACATAATTCTAGGAAAAGCCTTTTTATTTCTACAAATGAATTGACTTTCAATAAAAACCCTCTATTGAAATCCTCTATGAGTTTCACTATGATATATTTAAAACTTTCTGAAGAAATTTTTAAATAGAAGCCAATTAAACCTGATGGGAAAAAAGATTCATTTTTATATGTATATAATTTAATTAAAGAGAAAAAAAATGAATTAGCTATTTATAAAAATTATTTATCATTTCTCAATCTCATATTATAATAGAAAAAAAAATACAAAATACAATAAAATGAGACATTGTTTCATTAACCTCAACAAATACTATATAAAATACGATTAACAAAATAAACTTTCAATGACTACTAAAAAAGAGAAAAATCCTTTCCTTTTTGAATTGCAATTTCCAAACAAAGGAAGAATTTTTCTAAGGGCGGATCTATTCTTCTTTAATCTTATGTTGAGGGTCCAAGATATTTCTATTGTTGATAGATACTGAGACTTAAGATAAGAAAGTACTTTTTATTATAGTCTTGGATATAATACGTAAATTAAAATAAAGATTGTTTTCATTTCATCCATCCCATTTTTTATTCCGGAAACAATTTATTTACGTTATATTTTTTCAGTAATATAATAATAGCGTTAGAGAATAATTCTAAACAATTTCCTTGCGAAGACTCCTTGGGTATGCAGTTTCTTGTAAGTAAATAATAAAACTGAATAATAAAATATTTCTCTTATCTTCCTCAGACATGAAAATAACGTAAAATGAAGATTCTTTGATTTCGTCCATTACACGTTTCCTTAATCCGTTAGCGTCCCCTGTGTCCTCATTTGAGGACAGCTAATAAAATGGCACGTATATTTTTTGTGGCTTTTTGGAATGATTTCTACTTTTTAGTGACAGATCATAGCGTCACTCTAAATGATCCCTGAAACTTTATGTGCCTACTATTAATTATTATTTCATAATTTGGATAGTCATTTTATGATTTTTCATTCGTCGACCATATATTTGCTTTCTGCGCAGGTATACTAACTTAAATCAAGTTGAATAATAATATATATTATAATACTTTACTTTCGAGATCTTTGTCAACATAAAATAGGAAGTTAATCTGTTATCTCAAAGTTTTTCTGTCTCGAAGTTTTCTAGCTAGAACACTAAACATCAATAAATGAGGATGGGCTTTAAATTTAAAACTATCAGAAGAATTGTTTAAGTTAATATATTTTACTGTCAGTTGTCTATATTAATTTAGAAGTGAAGTAATCAGCTAACAATATTTTGCAAAATTAATTCGGGCGTTAACGGAATATTCCCTAGAACTTATATAACGAAATATTCACACTATCAAGTAAAAGTCCTGATATTACACAATATCACTTGAATGTGCTCGTTTACAAAAAATTTTTATAAGAAATATTAAATAAATTTATTTACTAACGATTCTAAATAGCTTTCTAGAATATATAAAAACATGTATATGTCAATAAAATATTCCCAGACGCATCAAACAAAATATAAATTTGTATATTGATTTAAGGTGACTTAAACCTCTATCTACCGACAGCACTTTAAAGTACCAATAGCTTAAAAAGTTTATGAAATCGAATTTATGGAAGAAATGTCAAAAGTATGTATAGAAATAGAACATATGTACCTCACTTTGATCTCACTACATGGCACTAGACGCTACATGTAGCCGTTTTCGTTCTAGAAGGGATTTTATAGAGCGCTTTCGCAATATAACCTTAACAACACACATGTCCATAGCACATCCCCCTTAGGATGTTCTTTGGATATCATTTTATCCATAGGATATCTTAAAGATGTCATTTGGAAAAGATGTGATTTTACGTAAAGAACAAAAAAAAAAAAAAAAAAAAAAAAAACTTTTTTACACATTTTAAGGTCCTAACACTTTTTTCGACCTCAATGTACCAATGGTACGCTAAAATACCACTTACTAAGTCCTCATAAAGTACTAAGACAGGGTGATATGCATAATTTTTATTGCATATACATTTAAAATTTAAATTTAAGTAACTAAAAAATTATACTTCAAAAACGTTTCTTTGTCTGTTTCATAAAAGAGTAGATGCAGAGTTAAGATTATAAGATTATGGGACTTAGGATTACAATTTCTGATTAAGACATTATGGTAATAAAATAAAATTTTATTTCGTGGGTTTCTATAATATAATTTTCTATAATATTATTATATTATATTATAAGACGTTAAACTATAAGGTTTAACCCTTTTACGCCCAAGGGAAATATTTTTCCCCTCTACAAAAATCGTTATCGATTGTTCAATTATTATTGAATCGATATTTTTTTACTGAATGTCAAAATAAAATGTTTGTCCAAGGCAGCAAATGTGTTTCTGAACGAATAAAAAAAAAGTATAGAAAATAGGACACATAGTAAATGTGTTATGTGCAATGTCCACTTGTGCTTCACAAGTAAACGAAATTGTTTCGTAGAATACCATAACTAGCTATTTATTTTACTTTTCTGATAATTTTTATATTACAAAGCAATAAATTTGTATTACAAAGCAATAAATAAAATACCGATATAACCAACCTAACTTTTCGTTTATTTACTTTTATGGTCCATAGGGAAAATATTTCCCATGAAATTATAGTAAACCTATACACCCTGCTATGTTTTTCTGGTGATATTCTCTTACTTTACACCCACAATAGCTAAAATATTGTGTTGTATTGGCATATTTAGTCTTGGAAATCTTATGGTCCTGAAATGGTTAAGACTGTAAGACTTACGATTATATTATTAATATTGGTTTCAGATCACTTATAAATGATAATTATTAACTCATTCATTTCGTTATATTCAGATATTTTACAGTGAAAATCTTCGTAAAATTATAGTTTTGGATACTGTTCATAATACATTGGCGAATTTCACGATAAAAAATTTCTCCGACTAAGCAAATATTCTGTCTGTTTTACCATCTTATCAGCTTCATCAGCTATAGTGTCAGAATTTGAGATTGTTAGACAAACAATTCCTTCTTCGTAGATAGTGATACGCGATATCTGTATCATTCTAACACCGCATTAACGCATCTAATTACGTCTTCGTGTTACACAAGTATAAGATATACAAAAAGCTTTGTTATAGAATCCCCTTTTCTCTTAAGAGAACTACAAAAGTTTCTTTTCTAGTTTTGACAATTATGTTTACCACTGCATCCCCTTTTCAATTTTTACATATTAGGGGGACCGGAAAATAATGTCGTTTTGAATTAAAATACTGACATCGGAAATTTATCCTGGATAAAATTTAAGATATTCTTAGGTAACTTATAAGATGGTTATTTGTAAAGTACCATGTAAACACTGTTAAGCAAAAATTTCCGGTTTCATTTTATTAATTCAAAACGACATTATTTTCCGGTCCCCCTAATATATTCTATAATAAGAGAGTATATATTTTAAGTGGTTGTAGAAAAAAAAAAAAAAAAAACTAAATGAGCATTTTTATCATTAATAATATAAGTTAAGGCACATTTATATTTAGTAGTACATAAAATGGAAAAGAAAAAAATATGTAACAAGAAACAAAATTTCTGCAAATAATTTTGCGAGAGTTATTAGTAAAAACTTAAAAACCAAGTTTTAAGTTAGATATTAATTTAAATTTAATCGATTCAAATAATTTTTACTTTCTTTGAACATTTTCAATTTTTTTAAAGGTGTTAATCTTATAAAAATATAAAATATCATTTATTAAACCTTAAATTTGACATATTAAAAATATCTTAACCTTTTAATTAGTACAAATACAAATTTTCAAGATGTTTCTATGTTTAAATTAAGAATTTTATGTTATTTTATATTGAACCAATTTGAAGGTTTTTTTTTTTTTTTTTTTTTTTTGGGATATCAGATACTCATATGGAATGAAGAAATTTCCATACGTGACTCATTATAACTGTATGGTATATTTTATACATTAATTTATTTTTTTAAATATTTTTTTTAAATATTTTTTTTTTTATTTAATTTTATAATTGTATTCCGTATTTCACGTCTCAAAAATTATAGACATTTAAAGATTGACATATTTGCTTTTGGGGGTTTAAAAAAATATTCTCAAACAAAACTTTAACTTGACAATATTACTATATTAGAAATACAAATTAAATAAACAAATAAATCGGACTACTTTAACATTAAAACGTCAAAACGTTGAATAAATTTTACTCAATTTAAGAATTTTGCATTATTTCATAAAGAACCAAATTCAAGAGCTTTTTCAAAATGTTAAAAAATACTTATTTGGAACAAATATATTTCCATATTTGATTTATTACAACTGTGTGACATATTTTAAATATTAATTTATTTTAAACAAATTTTTAATATTAATTTTTAAATTTGATTTCATAATTCTGTTTCATATTTCATATCACAAAAACTGTAGATATTTAAAGATTGACATACTTACATTTGGAACTTTAAATAATACGCACAGAAAAAACTTCAGCGTGATAATATTATCATAGTAGAAGTATAAAAATAAATAAATAAATAAACTACTTCAACATCAATGCGCCAAAACGTTTTAATAAATTTTATTCGAAATATTTTGTTCTTATTGACATAAAATTTGGTTAAAAACCAATGCAAAAGAGAAAAAGACTATCACTGTCAAAATTCTAGAATGGTATTGAAATTTTTAAGTTTTGTTTCAAATTTAATAATACACGATCTGTAAGCTTAAATTCCATCTATGAATTTAAACAATAAAAGTTATTATTAATTGTTTATTACCGATGTGGCGATTCATCGCTAAATTAGATAGATGCACAATTTTTATTTTTCCAGAGTTCATTAACTGTACACGGAAAAAATGTTTTTCCTAAATTATTTTTCATAATCTCATGCTAATATGAAAATCCACGAGACCTAACGGCATTTAAAATTAGAAGTATAAACTTAACAAATTAAATGCGTATACATATCATGGAATGCATATTTAGTGTAAGTTTTTTCAATTTCCTTTTGATTTGAAATATTATTTTGATAAATTAATAACATAATATGTACTGATCATATTATAAATATGATCCATTTATTTTTATTTAATAATAGTAAACTCAAATGAGTATTTATATTAGCATATGCGTTGCGCAAATGCTGAATTTTAAAAATATGCATGTTTTCAGCTTTTATTGATTGATTGATTGATTTTTAATAAATTATTATTATTTTTTTTTTTTTTTTTTTTTTTTTACTTGTTAGAAATTTGAAAGTTTGTTTTAAAAACATCTTGAAGTACGTTTGCAATAATCTTGAAATTTATATTCACTAGAAATGTATTTAAGAGATTACATTTTATAAAATTGCAATAATTGAAAAACGAATTTTATTCGTACGTATTTTTAAATTAAACTTGTTTCTCAGTTTAATTAAAAATTTTAATTACTCTAAGACATTTATATTTAAATATATATATATATATATATATATTGATTAAATAAACAATTTTTTCCAAATAAAAGTATTATTTTCTAAATATACAATCTTAGAAACGGAGCAAAAAAAACTACATTACAAATAAAGCCTCTGACTTACTCGTTCCTACGCAAATCCTCTTCACCACAATACAAATCGAATATCAAGCACTAAATAAATCCAAGTCATATATAATCCGTTAATTCTGAAAGGATAAATTCCGTACACAAAACGATGCCCGTCAAAACGTAGGTTCAGAATATCTCTTCACGAGACATTAACTAAACTCTGAATGTTGCAATAAAGCAGCCGGCTCGTATAATCCCACTTCGCGGGGTTGAATCGCCAACCAATGACGGTTCTCCTTGGTCTCGAAGTTTTTTTTTTAGAGGACGAAAGAACACAAACCAGTTATTAATGTTTGAATGATGATTTAAATAACCCGTCAATAAGTCATCGTATGTGTAACAGTATGGAGTTTAAATACCCGAAGATCAAAAACATGTTTTTATGTTTTGGAGTTTTTTTTTTTTTTTTTTTCTTTTCTTTCTGGTAGCGAGCTTCATACATAGCATAACACTAAAAAGATTGAGCTTGACATGCGTAAAAATACGTTTAAGTAATTTTATTGTTATTATTATTATTATTATTATTATTAATATGATATATATAACATGTGAATTACTCTCCATGTGTATAACGGCAGATTTTAAATAGCAAAGTATCCAAAAATGTTTTATACTACTAAATGTTTACGCTTACTAAAATAAAAGTAAAAAATTTCAAAAATGTCTGTAAATATTTATTTACAATTAATTTTTTGATAATTTTTAAAAATAATTCAATTAAGTCTCGAAGTTTTTTTTTTTTTAGAGGACGAAAGAACACAAACCAGTTATTAATGTTTGAATGATGATTTAAATAACCCGTCAATAAGTCATCGTATGTGTAACAGTATGGAGTTTAAATACCCGAAGATCAAAAACATGTTTTTATGTTTTGGAGTTTTTTTTTTTTTTTTTTTTTTTTTTTTTACTTTTCTTTCTGGTAGCGAGCTTCATACATAGCATAACACTATAAAGATTGAGCCTGACATGCGTAAAAATACGTTTAAGTAATTTTATTGTTATTATTATTATTATTATTATTATTATTATTATGATATATATAACATGTGAATTACTCTCCATGTGTATAACGGCAGATTTTAAATAGCAAAGTATCCAAAAATGTTTTATACTTTGTTAGAGGTTTTTTTTTTTTTTTCTTCGAAAAATAGCGAACCTCTTAAAATGTACATACATAGTAAGCGCGATAAACAAAAAAGCTTGCAATCTAGACATATTACAATTGTAATATACAATTATTTAATTTAAAAAAAATATCAAAAAATTAATTATAAATGAATATTTACAGAATTTTTTTTTTTGATTATTTACTTTTATTTTAGTATATTTATCACTGTTATTTTAGTAAAAGTAAATAATTAAAAAACATTATCAATAAATTAATTAAAAATAAATATTTACAGAAAATTTTGAAATTATTTACTTTTATTTTAGTTATTCCAAAGTAAATTACAATATTTCAATAAAAAAAAAAAAAAAAAGGGGGGGGAAACAGGATAGCTTTAGATTCCTGTGATGTACATTCTTTCGATAATTCAACATCCCTCCTCTGTTTCGTTTGAAATTCCCTCGGAAATAACTTATAATTTTGAATGTAAATTCATTTTTAAGTTTTATAATTTAAATTAGAAAACGTATAATTTTATTAACTGTAAAATAAAATTGTTATAATAACACAAGTTTACAACCAAATAACTACAATGATATTTTATTTTCCCTTCCTCTTCTCCTTTTTCGCAAAATTAGATTTGCGTGAAAATCTGAAGTCTGATATCCTATTCTTCATTATAAAAAAACATTTTAAATAATTATTTCTTACTTAAAAACAATATTTCTAAGAGTAAATCTAAAAAATAATAGAAATTGGAAATCAGGAAGGGTGGAGAGAGAGTGGTAGAATTGGAAGCACAAGCGAATTCGGAGAGGAAAAAGAAAGAAAAGGAAAACACTTCACAGGCAAATCGAGTGAACACAGAATGTTAAATTTCTCACTAAAAGATTGTTCGTTTAATTATGAGTAAGAATATGTTTAGTTCAGTGCAATAAAAATAGTGTTTTGGGGGAAGAGTGAAATGGTACATGACAGGTAAAAATGGAAGATATTTTTGGATTGAACATTCTTGAAAACACAAAGTTTACAAAAAAAAAAATTCAATACAATTGTTTTTTTTTTTTTTTTTTTACCGCTGTAGTTGTGTGATTTGCTAATTTCAATAGCTTATGTTGCAATTACCAGTTCCTCCCCCCCCCCCCTCTCTTTGCCTAGCAAACGTTCCATTATCATATTATGAATGTCCTCTATGTTTCCATCCAAATTATCGCTCTGGAGATCACCGAAAGCGTAGAACCATTCTCTCCTTAAAGGATCAAAACTGCAAAGGAATGTCTCCGGACCACCCTCAGAAGTGTGGTCCAGACCGTCGCCAATTGCCCATAGCATAACACTAGTGTGACGCAAAAACCTCATCCTGTATTTCAAAATATTTTAAATGGAAATAATAATTACAATATAAATAATAATAATAATAATAATAGTAATCTATATTAATAAAATCAGACTTTTGTCTATAAATTTGTCGGAATCAAAAAATTTTGCGATATCTTCACGTTTCACACCCCATGAAAGCCGAAAATGACTTCAGAAAATTTTGCCTGTGTGTGTGTGTGTCTGTGTGTGTGTCATCGTGTCCGAATGTCGCTTTTTTTGTCCGGGCATCACTCGAGAACGGCTGGGCGGAATTCAAAGGCGCTAGGCAGGAATTTAGGTCTTCACCCAACTTAAAATTATATCTATCAACTTTTCAGAAATTCCCCCCCCCGTTCCCCCACTAGGGGGTAAAAGACTAAAACACGTTTGTCCGGGCATCACTCGAGAACGCCTGGACGGAAATCAACGGCGCTTGGCAGAAACTTAAGTCCTTATCCAACTTGAAATGATATATATAGAAATTTTCAAAATTATGATTAGTGTTTAAATTGTGGGTAAAAAACGCCTGCGCATGCGCCATAAATATTTTTTCACTAAAATGCTTTGAATGGAAAAATAAAATATAAAAATAATTTTTTAAGTTAAAGACTTTTGTATTCGCGTGATTCGCACTACAAATTATGATAAGATTGAAATGAAGTGTTGCCATGTAAGTTTCATACTTTAGTTAATTTTAAAAAATCTAATTGTCGTATCGAAAAACTGTTTACACCCCAGGATTCAGAAAAATCACCTCTTTCATTTAGTACTGAATTTGTAATGATAGGTCTGATATTTCTAATTTATTTTTCCCTTTATCCGTTTTTCCGTTGCCACTTAAATTTCATACTTTAGTTATTTTTTAAAAATCTATTTGTCGCATCGAAAAACTGTTTGAGCCCCTGGATTCAGCAAAATCGCCCCTTTCATTCGGTATCAAATTTATAAATATAGGTCTGATATTTCTAATTTATTTTACCCTTTTTCCGTTTTCAACCCAGATTCGATATGGAACAGCTTTAGTATTGGATCCCTTTGGCAAAATTTGAAATTTGGCACCGAAGTAGCTCGGACGTTTCTCGCCAAGATCTTTAACTGCACAATTAAGATAGCCAATTCAGTTCATCGCAAAAATGGCTTAAAATTTGTAATGTCACCAAAGGGTTCCAATACTTAAGCTGTGCTTTTTGTATTTATTTATTTATAATACTGTCTATTAAAGACTTCTGTGGTCACGAAATTTGGTGTGTAAATTGTTTGTATGCATCCGGCACTTATTGTAACTGCATTTCACGAAATTCGGAATCCCCCCCCCTTCTCGGAGTCGGAGGGCAATAAATGTGTAAAAACATGTTTTTCCGTTTTAATTCGCTTTGAATTATCTTAGAATGGCGAATTTTGGTGTGTGGATATTGATTAAGTGTATGCATTATGTACATTAGTGGGATTTTGTAAATCTTCGAACTCACCCGCTGAGGGTGGAGAAGTAAGAAGTGGGTAAGTTGTGCCGAAGACAGTGGGGACCCAGACTCCTCACATTGGGAGCGAGAAAACCTCTACCAATCACAACGAGAACTTAGGTTATTAATATAGATATGGGATTTTGACAACTCATTTAAGTTTAATGTCCAGCGAAGCGGGCAAAGCCTGCTAGTAAAAATAATAATAATAATAATAAAGTATTTCTTCTGCCTATAAAAGTTTCATAAAAAAAAATAAAATAAACTGGACTATTCCTTGAAAATTTGAAATAATAAGCTGTTCAATATTTCCCAGTAATGTTCCTGGAATATATCAGTAACTGTCAAATGTATCATTAAAAATACTCTTAAATTCCTGATTCCCGAAACGTTTCATAAAAGAAAAAAAAAACTGTTATTTGCAGGAACCTGTTCCAAACTTACTTACACTGTAAAAAAATAACTATTACCAGCTGCAAGAAACTCTCTGTGATTGGAATAAATATTGGTGCTATATTACAGTAAAAGATTCATATACTTTTTTGAAAATTTTGATATTCAATAAAAGAAAAATCAACGATATTGTTTTTATCTTACATGCAAATTAAGTATACAGGGAAGGAAAAAAGCACGCGTCATTTTCGTGTATTCGTTTATAATCATTATGCTGAGTAATTATCCTTTAATTAATGATTATAATGATCCTTTATATTCCAACGTCATATTCCTTTATATTCCTTTATATTCCAATTGTTCATTATATTCCAACAGCACTTTAAACCCCATTAGATTTAAAAAGTTTATAAAATAGAATTTATGGGAGAAATGTCCAAAAATACGTACTTAAAATGGTCGCAAGTATATCGTCTCACTCTATGTAACTAGACACTAAACATGAAGCCATTTTTGTTCAAAAAGGGTTTTATAACGGCGCTGTCGCTGTTTCTGACTGCCAAATTTTCATTATCTTTACATGTCGTACAATTAATTTATATATTACTTCAAAAATCTATTATTAATCTTAAGCAAAATACAGCGATGATAGAAATTAAAAAACTATTGTAGTTTTTACAAGGTCGTACTTTTAATCGATCTCTGTGTTCATACAATTAAATCCTCATTAATTACTAAGATAAGGTAAATTTATTATATTTAGAAATTCTTCTTAGCTAACTGAAAAAATATGTTTCTAATACTTTTTTTTTTTTTTACTTAGGACATAAAGTGTTAAAGTAACCATTACACAGATCTGCAACCAAAAAAAGGCTTAAGTCCTATTTTTGGCCGAATTTTACTCACTTAAACCAAAAACATTCGCAAAAAAAAAAAAAAAAAAAAAAAAAAATCTATTATGTGTGTAGCAAGAGTCATTGAACCCTGAAATTTTAAGGATTAACATCTTTTATTTTATTTTTCATTTTAATACAATTAATTACAACGAAGGATGAAAAAAGTATTTCATCTTCGCAAAAAAATCTCATTGTAAAAAAAAAAAAAAAAAAAAAAAAAACTGGAATGTTCCTGGGAAATTTGGAGTAATGAGTTGTTTAATATTTACCAATAATGTTCCCGGAATATATCAGTAACCAGCAAACTAATGATTAAAAATACTGTTAAATTCCTAACATCTTAAACGTTTCACACAAAAAAAAAAAAAAAAAAAAACTGTTATTTGAAGGAGCCTGCTCCAAACTTTTAAAAACCAGAAACAAATCAAGAACATCTCAAAATAAAACAAAAACTTTTATTTCGAGATGGGGGTACTCAAAATAAAAGTTTTTGTTGAAACTTTGATTCCGTAACTTATACACCGAAAGCTAAAAATACTTTGGAATAAATTAAAATGTTGGCAGCTATATTTTTTAGCATTCAGTTATCTTTAACATTTTATATACATCAGGGATGGAACACGGGCGCAGAATTCATACCACTATCAATGTAAGAAAATTTTCTACCTCTTAAATCGACGATATTATAGGTAGAGAAATTTCTTAAACACATTCCGGTATGAATTCTGCGCCCGTGTTCCATCCCTGATACATATAATATCTATTCACATTTCAGTTTGAACCATTTGCAATAATATACTTGCCAACATCCTAATTGTAAACCAGAAGATTTTTTGTACATGCTCATTTTTTCCACACCAGTATATTTTTAAGAGTAATTTTCTCCAAATTTAAATACGATTAAATAAGAAGAAAAACGCTCAAAAAATATAGTGGTGTGGAAAAAGGGGCGTGTACCGAAAAATCTTCCGGTTCATAGTTAGGATGTTGGCAAGGATGAATTAAACACAATTCAATCTTTTCAAGGCCAAATTTTTATCTACAAAAACTCGCCCTGGTAATTTTTCTTTAGAATGTTTTACTTTTACAACTTAAAAAGAAAATATTGTTTATATCCTCACTTCTAAAAATTTTCATTAATTCTGGTGGAAGTTGATTTTAAATAAGGAAAATTGTTTTGTCTCAGAAAAGATTAATATAATGAATGAAAAATAAATCAAGTAGTGTAGTGAAGTTTTCGACTAACAGAAATACAATTATCAACAATAATTTTTTTGAGATTTAAAAGGGCTTTTCTTTAATTTTGCTTATAATTATTTTTGAACACTTAGAACTTTAATATTAGAAAGTCTAGAATTATAGTACGTAACTTAAAAAAGAAAACTTGATTGGCTGATGATTAAATTTAAAACATTAATTTTAATAGCATTTTCCAACCTCATATAACGCCTCCAATATGTAATTGTTCGTAACTCTATAAAGAATATCATTAATTCACCGTGTCTTTTGATAATAAACAAGCTGATATATAGCTTTAATATTACATGAGCACACACATGCACAAAGTTCAATAAACTTACATTAACACCTTTTAGAAATCCTATCAGGAAGATATAAAGTATAATTTATCACCCCCTAAAATATAATTGATGCTATAAAACTTAATAACTCACATACACTCTCTAAATCTATTCTTCATCATAATAAAGCTATTTTTAAAGAATAATGGGCAAAAGAAATAAACTGAAAATAAGAAAATGGATGAAAAACTAGTTAGAGGTAGTTCTTTTTTAATTTATTTGTTGAATTCAAATGAAGAGGTAGGAGATTTTTGATTTATATATATTCCAAAAAATACGACTACATGCACTTATTATACTTATTTCCTAACTGAACATTTTTCTTTATTGCTTAAATATATTTTATGAATGCTACTTTAGTAGCAAAAATTTTAGTTTTATAATAAACCCGATAACATATTATTACGTGTTAAATATTTTGCGTGCATTTAATGAGGAAGAAATATACCGCCTTCATCTAACGCGTATAAGCATAGCTACCAATATTTTAATTTATTCCGGAGTACTTTTAGCCTCGCCTTTAATTCGCACCACTTTATTTATAGAAAAATTTTCTTCAATACATAACTTCGATAAAATAAGAAAAAATTGCTTTTAAAAAATAAGTGGTACGAATTAAAGGCGGGCTAAAATTACTCCGGAATAAATTAAAATATTGGCAGCTATGCGTATAAGTAGTCATTTTTTGATTCCCTAAACAAGAAATGTAAATTTCTAAGTTATGCCTATAACGTAAACAAATAAATTGAATAGATGAAATGATCGAGAATTTCTAGTTTATATTTTCTAGAGGGTGAAACGTTGCGTTATACCGATTGTCCCATAAGTCTGTAGCCATTTTAAAAATTCATACAAATTGAAGGATTTGAGAGAATCGAACGCGTTTTGCAAAAACATTAATCGCATGAAGTGGTTTTTTTTTTTTTTTTTTTTTTTCTTTTCTTTTTGTAAATTAAAAATAAAGAATAAATAAATAAATAAAAGGAAAAATAAAAGAAAGACAAAAAGCTTTAATTTTTCGTCGATAGAAGGTGTTGTACGAACAGAGTTCCCAACTTTTATAATTTATTCAAGAGCATTTTTAGCCCCGCCTCTTTTTCATACCCGAAATTTCGAAAAATGATTTTCTTCTTATTTAATTGTTGTCAAATATTAAGGAGAAGTAATCTACAAAATTTCTGGTGCGAAAAGAAGACGGGCTAAAAATGCTCGTGAATAAATTATAAAAGTTGGGAACTCTGTGTACAAATGTGTAACAAGAAATGTGCAAATCCGAATTCTATATATTACCTGGTTTTACGATGTTAACACAGCTTATTTCTTATTTTGCCTACTACTTGCGCATACATGAAATAAAAAATGCGATGCTGAATTGCTGGATAAAGTGTTATTGGTGAAAATATTTTCCCTTAGCTGAGATCCGCCTACTGAAGCTGAAGTTATCAGTGTAATAACTCGTTTGCAAACTGTAATTTGTGATGATAGCGGACTCATAGAATAGGATTTATATGTCTGTAAACATTTGCATGCAAATAAATGTAGCTTTTTACGGAAATATGTGATTCACTAACGTACAGCGCCTTCTGTCGACGAAAGCTTTATTTATTATTTTTTTCTTTACAGAAAAAGAAAGAAAGAAAGAAAAGTAATTCCCCTTTACGAGAATAACTTTTTTACAAACGTGTTCAATTTTACCAATTTCACCAATTTTTACGAAATATTAAAACATCTACAGACTTATGGGATAACCGGTAGTTTGAATCTTTTGCATTACTAGACTATCTCGCTTTAATTTCTAGAATTGTTTCATCAACTAGAAATACAGTTACTAAAACTCATTTTTTGTGTTCTTATTTATTTGCAGAGATTTTTAAATGAGTTTGATAACGATTATATAGGAAAATACTCTAGAATATTAATAGGGTTGGTTGGTTGTAGGATTTAAGGCCGATTGACTCCTGATGTGTCCTAGGCCTAGAGGGGGAATGCCCTCCGTGGGGGTCTTTCTAAGGGGTCCTAGCCCGTATTTACGCAAGTTTCGGAGGAAACCACGGAAAACTCCGAACGGCTAGGTCGATGAGCGCGACCTGGGATCGAACCCGGCACCTCCCATCTACCAGCTTTGAGCGCAGAACCGCTCGGCCGCTGGTGGGCAGAATATTAATAGGGATGCTTAAAATGCGGTAGCAAAAAAAAAGTAGAATTTAAAAAGGATGTCATGAAATTATTTTTACTGGAGTCACAATTTATTTTTTAGATATCAGTCACACACACACACACACACACATATATATATATATATATATATATATATATATATATATATATATTTCCAGTGTTCCATAAAATACCCCACCAGTCACAAAAATTAAAAAATTTAATTAAGAAAAATATATAAATTACAGATATTTTTCCCCATTGATTTAGATCAGAATGGTGGAAGCTGGAACTGTATAATAAAGAAATAGCAAAGGTATTCTACTGTTTAATTTTCTTAATTAATTTTTAGTACACAATCATCATATAGCTGTCAACATTGCTAATGTTTGAATCAGATTTATCAAGAAGTATTTTTAAAAAAGAATTTATCGCATGTATTTACGACGAATAAATAAAATTAGGTTGAAAACATTTATAAAAACTCTCCGGTATGAAATCTCTGTTGAAAATAACGGACACTCGAGACATATGCACATACTTGCCAACATCCTAATTAATATTCCATAGTATTGTTAGTCCCGCCCTTTTTTTCACACCAGTATATTTTTAGAGTAATATTTTCCAAATTCAATTACGATTAAATAAGAAGAAAAATACTCAAAAATAGATACTGGTGTGAAAAAGAAGGCGGAGTTAACAATATTAAGGAATATTAATTAATATGTTGGTAAGTATGATATGCATCATATTACAGGTAAATATTCGTAAATATTTTCATAAATAGGTTTTTTTTTTTTTTTTTTCCTGAGATTTTTATACGTTTTGAGAAGTAAAGAACGTAGAAATCACAAAGTCGATGTTTTGTCCGTTTAATGGTTAGTCAGTCAGTTAGTGAATTAATTTGTCTGTGTAGATAATGTCTTAAGAACGAATGATCATAAAGTGTTAGGACCACTTTTAAAATAACACTTCTAACACTGTCAAGAATCCGATTTATTTTGAACATTCAAATTTTAAAACTTCGTAAATTATTAGAAATTAGGATTTTCTTAACATGAGAAAATTTGGCAAAATTTCCTCAACGTGTATTTTGAAATTATTGCATTGGAAATAGTATGGAATAACATGTACACTAAATTACGAAAGTAACTCTCATAAAATTAGGATAACATAAATATATCTAAGTAGGGTATACTGGTGGGTGGAGTATATTAGTTAGCATTTGTGCTGAGTGATCGGCAAAGTTTATTTCTGTTAACATGAGGTATGCCCTGTAGTAGAAATTTATTAACCCTTTCAGGGGAAGAAAATTCATCAGCCACCAAAAATCACCTGCAATAGTAAAAGACAAGAAATAAATGATGTTATTCTTCGAAGTTATAAAAGAAAAATTTATAAAAAATTCCCGGAGTCAGTTTGTACAATTTTGAATTAAAATTTGCGGTTGCACTATGCAACCATCGCCCCTGAAAGGGTTAAAACAAATATATGATAAGGAACAGAGTATAGTCCACTTATACCAACTAGTTAATATTTTATGGGCGTGACATTTCAAGAAATGCTCGATATACATTGATATAATATTATATCTATTTCCGTTTGCAAAGAAAAAGTAAGTTCTAATGCTAAAACTTTAGCTGCTTTTCATATTCTTTTTTTTCTTCTTTTATTATTTCCTACAATACCTGATGTAGATTAAAATCACAGTCTTGATATGAATCTAAGTAACCCTATTTCTGACACGCTCGTATCTTTACAAAATAAATCAATTACTTACAAATAAAATTACTTTATGTATGCGTATTCCAATTTTGTGGATGGTTCAATTTTTTTCGTAATTATTCGGAATAAAACCTTATCACTTTTAAATGTATTATGACTTGCTTGATCAAAATGCTTCAGAAATTGATGAAGTAATATTTGAGTGGGTTTTTGCATAACTGAATATGCTCGACTTATGTTTTGTAAAGGAGCTTTCGGTATATAGTTACAAATGCTGATTTTTTCTAAATTTTTTGGATACGTCATTGAAAAAGCAGAAGCATACAAGACTTACTAATAACGGCAAGATTAGTACATAATGTAATTATTGTTGAAGAACTAAACTCGCGTATCGGATTACTACTCAGATTATAGCTGAACTCTGATCAGATTGCAATTGTAAAAAATAGTTATAGTATATATATATATATATATTATTTTAAAGTCCCATCCTATTATAGTGTGATTTATCACAACAGTGATTTTCTGCTTCTGTAATGCCACTTTTTATTCTCAAAAACTTTTTGAAATGAGTATTATATATTTATGCTTAAAGAATTTTTATCATTATTATTATTATTGAATTTACCCAGTAAAAATAACTAATAAACATCTAGTACAATAGAAAACCTTGTACAATTTGGCATTAGATTTTTTTTTTTTTTCTTTTTTTTTTTTTAATGGTGCTTTTTTTAAGACTGTGAAAAAGTTTTGATTTTCGCCGACAATATATATATATATATATTTTTTTTTTTTTTTTCATTTACTTATTTGTTTATTTTTTCACATTTGCTGCAATTTGTGATGAAGAGAAAGCAATGACAGAAAAATTATCAAATGCGTTCGTTAGAAATCTATGATATAGTTATTAAAAGTATTAATGGTTAAATATCTATGTATATATTCTTTTAAGCCGTATTTTTAAAAATATAATTTCAACAAAAGTAATTTTAAATTACTACTATTTCATATAATTAATTATATCATTATTTTTATTATAAATTATATGCTTTGTATAGATAATTTATACAAAGCAAATTTCAAATTGTGATATTAAATATTAAATATATCGAAAAAAAAAAAAAAAAGTAGAAAAAGTACTCTTAACAAAAATGGGTATTTAGACCGTTGACAGATGCAGTTTAGGGAAAATATTTTCAAATTTGCGTACACTTCCTTTTAAAACCTTTTCACCGGATACATCCGTCCCCTAAGCTATCATTTCATCTTTAATTATTTGAGGTTAAAAACTGCAATTGAATTTTCACTTTGATTTTAAGTGTACAGGTCACATGCATCAAATGTGTAATAAAATTTTGAAATTCAATATAAAAATAACTGCCATTTTAGAAAATAGAATAAACGTACTTATAAAATCAACTATACAATTTTGCCTGTTTTGTTTTTTTTTCCAAGGTTAAAGAAAAATAAACTCCAATTAACTCTTTCTTTCGAATTTCATAAATTTTAATTAAATGATTAAGAAACAAAACTCTTATGAGCTAACTAATGAGCAGTTTCTACTTAAAAAAAAAAAAAAAAAAAATACTTTTATCTATTTATTTTTTCAAATTATTAGACACCTGCAGTTTATTTCAAACAAAATAATTCAGTTTTCCAAGATATGAGGAGTCTTTCAAATAGTGGTGCAATCCGTTTCTGTAATTTATCTAATGATTAATTCATAAAATTCTTCTGTCTCTCTCTCTTTTCGTTTCACCAATGTCCGTTTCCGCTTTAGTTAAATAGTTACCACTTCTTAGACTACAATTTACATTTCAGCAAGGATTAATAAGAAGCGGCATAACAAAGGAAACAGAACTTGGCACGCCTACTTTTGGTAGTTAAAAATACTTATTTTATAATTTCATGATTAGTTTAATATATGTAGAAGTTCAGAAATAAAATATATCAAACTTAGATAAAAGACATGTTTTTATGTTGTAGTATAATGTATTCGCGACCGCTGATGTGAATTCACGTCAATTGAAGATCTATAATTCCGCCAGTGGGCGTTTCATTAGGTTACGTGGGTTACATTATTTCTTAACAATGTACCGAATATTCACATTTGTACAATCAATGCACTATGAATACAAACACTTTGATTAGAAAGAGTGTAATAGTAATACATGTTCATTTACATTATAAATATGAATACGAAAAACATTGATTTTAAATAATGTAATATACAAGATTAACGCCCACAGGCGGAGCTTACTGTCAAAAAGTCAAAAACATGCGGTAGCAAAAGTGTTAACAAACTTGTGTTGATTGAAAAATAATAACAACATTATAATTATACAATAAAAGTTGCAATGTATAATGATTGCTTACAATTTTTTTTTTCTAATATTTTTAAATGATAAACACTCTGCCTATCTTGCGTGTTTTTCAATGTACAATTTTACTGCTGCTTAAATTTACAGAGCTGCCAACCTAATCCGGCAAATTGTTTGTACCGCCCCTTTTTCTACACCAATATATTTTCAGAGTATTTGTTTACTTAATTCATCGTAAATATATTTGAAGAGAATTACTCTAAAAATTAAATGGTGTAGAAAAAGGGGCGGTACTAACAATTTGCCGGTTTAGGTTGGCAGCTCTGAATTTAAAAATATATCACGCAAGAAAACTGCTTTTTAACAGTTAGAAAACAAACAAACAAACAAACAAAAAAGAAGAAAAAAAACAAATATGGCAAAATCGTTTCAGATTTTGTGTATATAATACAAAATTTAATTTGGGAAGTTATGTCTTTCACCATACTTGCCAACATTTTAATTTATTACAGAGAATATTTTGCTCCGCCTTTATTTCGTATCACATAATTTATAGAATAATTTTGTCAAATATATGAACACGGTGAAATAAGCAAAAGTTACTCTTAAAAGAAAAAAAAAAGTGATAAGATATAAAGGTGGGGCTATAATACTCCGGAATAAATTATAATGTTTGCAACTCTGGTTAACCGTTTTATACGCAATTTTCTCTCCACGAGGACGCAGTATTTTCTTTTATTTATATTTTTTAAGCTTGTTCGTAAATTTTAGTAGCTTTACATATTAAATTAACATAATTAACCTGTATTGGTTTCAAACTATAAGCAAATATTTTACGTTTTCTATGCAACAATAGTTCATCTTTTTTTCAATCGTTTTAATTTATTTTAAAATTTTTGTTCCTTCTCTATTTGTCAGAGAGCAGCACTACTCTGAAATTTAATAAATAATGTTTCAGAGGAAGCCATATGCAGAAGTAACTTTAAATTTCTTAGTAGCCGTGAGTGTATATTGCTTCTTTGCCGAAGCGTTCGTGCCTAGTCTTTCCAGCTGATGAAGCTATACGGTACAATTTTGAAATGGAACAGCTTTTACAATTTTTTTTTTACATTTTATAATATTTATTTACAAAGTTATTTATTTATGAAATTAATTATTATTTCAATCTAATCAAGTGAACAAAATCTTCGAGTTGTTGGGTAATGGTAATGATTTTATATGATCCCATATGTCACTGTCTCAGAAACAACTAATTTTATTTATTTTATTTTATTTTATGTATTTATTTCACTTTATTTATTTTATTTTATTTTTTTTTTTTTTTTTTACCTTGCGGCTATAATTGCCTTTGATAAAGTGATAGCAATTTTTTAAGAAGTTTCAATTTTTTTTTTTTTTTTCATTTAATTTTTTCAATATATTTTGCCTTGTATAAAATTTCCCTTGCGTAGGTAATTGTTTATTCATCAATTTAAGTATTCCTTCCTTCTGTTTAATAATTATAATGATGAATTATTATTGTTGTTGTTGTTGTTGTTGTTGTATGACCAGTGTAATCTATAATTACATAACAAAACAGGTCTGTTTTTTGAAAAGTCAAACAGCAAATGAAAATATTGGATTTTTCAATTACTTTTGAATATAAACATTACAATATGCATCCATATAGTTTGTGAATAATTCAAACGAAAACAATGACCTCGAATAAAAAAATATATATATATTTCCTATTAGCAAGTAGAATTTGTGGCGTCACTTACCTCAATTTCACGGTAAAAATTAATTCCATCAAATGGCAACGGATATAGACTTTCATCGGATTTTTATTTATCCTTCTTACATGCATTACATGAGGCATTAGAAACCTGTTTCTAGAACATTTTATATAGAAATAAGTGGATGTATGTAAGCCACGATCTACACTATCTGCCAACAGGTGTAGGAAAAAAATGAGGCGTGGTTTTTATTTAGAACATTTTTTACAAGTATTGTATGCAAGTGAAGAATGATGTTCAAAATGTAACTTAATCTTCACCATGTCAAAATCTTTATTTATAGCAAGATGAAAAAAGAATAAAATTTCAAAAGAGAAAATATACACTCTGATATTTTCTTTCTGTATTTCATATTAAGGAGTATATTCAAAGTTGTTTCTCAACTTATGAATAGCATATTTGATAAACATGTTTTTTTTTTAATTAAATTTAATGAGCAATTTTATGATAATGAGTTTATGATAGCTATTTGTTTTAATCTGAATTGCGTTGCATTAGATTTGTTTGAAAAAATTTCTCATGAATTGTGTATCATCATTATTTATCTAAATGGATAAAATTCTCGTTATTTAGTTGACTAGTAGCTTTTATGTTTTAATGCACTATTTGTTTGTATTAAATAAAATGAAAAGAAAACCGATTTTGATGAAATTCTGGCAAAAGAAGTATTTAGTTCGGAGGACTATTAGTTTTTTTTTTTTTTTTTTTTTTTAATCGTAACATCGCTTTCAAATTATTCAATTATATTTTCGACAAATTTTCGATTTCGATAAATGTCCAACTATCATAAAAACTGGTATCGTAAAAATCCGTAGATTGAGACTAATAGTCCTCCGTCCTAAAGAAAAAAGAAAAAGAAAAAAAAAGAAAAAGAAAAAAAAAAAATCGATACTGTCCGTTTCGATACTGATTATTATTCATTTCCTTTTTTTTTTTTTTTTTTCTTTCTAAGAAAAGAAAGAAACAGAAAAAACGATTTTGATGAAATTTTGGCAAAAGTAGAAATTAATTTAGTACGGAGGACTATTAGTTTATTTTTTTTTTTTTTTTTTTTTTTTTTTTATTATAACATCTCTTGCAAATTATTAGTCATATTGTCGATAAATTTTCGATTTCGATAAATGCATAGCTGCCAATATTTTAATTTATTCCGGAGTACTTTTAGCCCCGCCTTTAATTCGCACCACTTTATTTATAGAAAAATTTTCTTTAATATATAACTTCGATAAAATAAGAAAAAATTACTTTTAAAAAATTAGTGGTACGAATTAGAGTCAGGGCTAAAATTACTCCGGAATAAATTAAAATATTGGCAGCTATGTAAATGTCCAACTATTGTAAAACTAGTATCGCAAAAATCCGTAGATTGAGACTAATAGTCTTTCGTCCTTAAAAATGAAAACAACTAAACAAATTCCTATCACAAACAACATACAAAATAAGTCTTGGAAATTCACGTATGTTAAAAGGATTTCATCCAAGAAGATTATCTAAAAAAGAAATGAAAATTTTCACTCAATGTTTTTTTTAAACCAACACTTATTTAAAGCCTTTAAATATCAGATATCATCTATATCTTTCTAGATTAACACAATATAAAAATGATTCCAACTTTTGATTTCCCATTACATCATCAAAGTTGTTCTTGATTTCCTAAATATGATATACTGTCATTGAATGTGCTACAACTCCATTAATCGTGACTTTTGGACTTACTTAATATGCAATAAACAATAATATATTGTTGCATGTTGGAAAAAGAAGCACAGTAGAAAAATTAATTTGCCAATGAAATTTAACAGGACTGTATCTGATGGAGAAATTTCGGCAAAAGTAAACTACAGTCTCCGAAATACTAGTGCACCCACTTAGTATCATTTAATTTCTCCTAGAATACTTAGAGTTGCCCACAGACTTTAATAATGCATGACTCTATCCTCAACACAAAGCACATATTTGCCAAGTCTCCGGTGTTTTCAAAGGAGACTTCATACCAAAAAGTTTTTACAAATATTTTCAGCTTATCTAATTTTATTTGTTTGTCGGAAAATTCTGGCAGCGTTGCCAAATTTGCAGACTTCTTTTATTCAAAAGTTACCAATTACTTTAAGAAGTGACATTTGGTATGTAAAATAGACGTTTAGTCTTCGAATAGTTAAAATTACAATTAAAAATTAGTGGTAGAAATTGAATAAAAAAATTCCTAAAATTGACAACACTGAATAGTGATTTAAAAATTGGAAATGTTGGCAGCTTTGAAAGCACACCATGAACTTGGAAGGGCAATTATAAATTTCGCAGGCGCAGTAAGGGGTGGATGTTTGTGTTGTATAGTATTCGGTAAAGCTTTTCATGTATGCTCAATAAAATTCAAAAAGCGAGATTGTGGTAGCCAAAGGAGGACACTGAAATAATCAGACTGTTTCTGAAGTCATTTAATAGCAACTTCCGATGTGGAGTCTCGTGTTTCCCTGCTAAAATCGTGAAAACCTGTCAGATTCCACATGTGATATAAATGACAATAAGTGATTGGAAAGGATGCTTTACCATCTACCTCTTGAATTTATCTGTAGACGTTCCAGAGGTTTCATATCTTAGGAAATGCTTCCGCTTCATACCATTACAGATGTTTCATCAACATGAAGTATGCCGATATACAAGATTCATGGTTTCATGAAGTTTTTCAATACGTGTACTCGGCTATTCTTCTGTTACAATAGAGCAGGCGCATGTTTATAAACAAACGACGCTATTCTGAAACTTTTACGCATGTAGGCAAAATATCTGCCTTTCCATTGGTGCTTTATCCCACCTTTTGCCTACATTCTAAAGTACGTGCGGAATCATCTGTCACAGTGACGTCACGTGCGCCTGCTCTATTAGAAATCAGCCTTCAAAACAGGTAATATTTTATTCTACAACAGTAGAATGGCAGTACTAGTGTGCCCAAATAGGTCGCATAGTTTTGTTCCTGTGAACCTTCAAAAGCAGTCTACAGGATTTGTGGCATTAAATACCTATCTAATCGGAAATTTTTTCATAGTTGCTCCGAATATTGAAACTTATAGCAGTATGAAAAAGAGTTGCACATTTATCTCATGAAATCATCCTGCGGAGCTGTCGAGGGTCCCGTTCCTTCAAGGTATTTTCCCACTCACGCATCAGTCAGCAATTTGATAATTTTCCGTATTCTTTCTATTCACAGGAAACGCCTACTTGCCAACCATCTCATTAACATACTTGCCAACCATCTCATTAGCATACTTGCCAACCATTTCATTATGAACCGTACAATTTTTAGTACCCGCCTTTTTTTTCACACCAATAATTTTTTTGAGTAATTTTAGTCTTATTTAATTGTAACAACATTTGGAGAGAATTGCTTTAAAAATATAGTGGTGTGAGAAAAGGGGCGTTTTTTTCCGGGGGCGTTAACAATTGTACGGTTATTAATGAGATCCCTTTTTTCACACCGTTTTATTTTTAGAGTAATTCTCTCCAAATGTTGTTACGATTAAATAAGAATAAAATTACTCTTTTTAATTACTGGTGTGAAAAAATAGGCGATTGCTAAAAATTTTACGGTTCATAATGAGATGGTGGCAAGTATGGGAAAGTCTTTCAATGGCCACTGAATTAGTGAAAACCGATATTACAGCTGTCTTAGCATAAGTTTCTCCATTATTTTAATATCTTATACTATTTGCATACTGCACATATACAGCGAGGCAAAATGTCAAATGAGCTACGAAATACGAAATTTAATATATGATTATACGTAAGATGATATGTAAGATTCTATATAATAAAAAGGTAAGGTCAAGAAATAAGCAAATAGCCAATATGCAAATATGCTTTGAAAAATAGAGAAAAGCGCTGTTAAGATAAAAGTGTGACAGAATGAAGGTAATTCAAGATATAAAACTGATTTCTTTAAAAACTATTTTCTTGCCTATCTAATAATTAGAATTCTAATAAAAGGAATTTTGAAAAAAGTTTTCATGGTAATATTTATTCACTTAAATGAAAGAGGGAATAAGTCTTGAAATATTAATTTAATCCTTAAAATATAAATATTACTATCTCATAAAATTCATTTTTTTTTTTTTTTTTTTTTTTTTTTTTTTTTTTTAAGAGAAATTGAAATTTAAGTTTGTTACGGGTCCAAACATTAAGCGGATCAAAAAGTGATTTAAAAACATTCAACTTTAATTTTTAAGAATATTGATGGTAAGATGTATATGTTCATTAAATAGATATGAAACCCATAAAATTAATAAAAAAAAACATCAGTAGAGAAATGAAACTTGTACAACTAAATAAATCTAAATTTGACAGCTACTCCTCTTATTTTCTTATCTTTTCTCCATCAAACTCCTTTTTACTTTCTCTTACCCATAAGGTAGAGAAAGTATTGTTTTTGGGTTAAATTTTCGAATGCGAGTTTTTGTTTTATATACATGTTCTGAGGTCCCCTGAATACGAAAATCATGTTTTTAGCAAATGGTCTGTGTGTATGTCTGTTATCAGCATATCTCAAAAACAAATTATGGCAGAAAGTTCAAACTTGGTATTCTAAATGTGTATCATATAAGGATGCTACACTAAACTTTTCGTTAAGATCAAGCAAATGGTTCATGTACAGGGACACTCAAAAGTATTCAAATACATTACGTCTATAGGGGAAATTGCAGGTAAGTAGAGTTTAACATCTATAGACTGCACTAAACCAAATGAAACGAATATATATATTTTTGTAACAGAGATAGCCAACAGGGGAAAAAAATTGTGTATGTAGGGGCCTCACCCCCCCCCCTCCTGGGGGGGGGGAGTCCCCCTTCGAGGGGAGTAAATTTTCATGATGGGTATCTTTCAAAAGAGCTCGCCAATACCTTTAAAACGAATGGTTCAACCATCGATCTGCGATAATTTAAAACAAAGTTATCGATTTTTTTTTTCAACAAAAAAAACTTTTTTTTTTTTTTTTTTTTTTTTTTATTGAGAATAAAATGAACTTTTTTTGGATATTTGGTGTTATACTACTTCCCAAAAATGGAAATCGTCTGCATTATCATAAAAGATATTTTTTTTAAATAATAAGTTTAATAAATTATTTTTTAAAAACAGAATTGTTTTTTAATAACCGAATTAAATTCTATATAAATGTAGGTGCATTAATGAAACGGGGGGTTGAGGGGGGCAGTAGCCCTCCTCACACAGAACTAATTATCATATAAAACTCTTCCGAAGCCTAATTTGAATTGTTTAAGACAGGTTTACATAACAGTACTCGTTATCTTACCTTTTAATCTCCAACCTGTATTTATAATATTAAATTTCAGGTTAAGAGAAAGTCGTGTGAGTGACACAGCAGATTATTCACTTAAGTATAGTTGCCGTCTTTTTCTCGCTTAAGTAAGTTGCAAATACAAAAATAGTGGTATTATGAGTTACCACTCATTTTGCAAAACAAATTTCTGCATTATTTAAATATATATATATATATATACTTTATTTCACTTAAAAACTATTTTTAAATAATGATATTTAAAATTCGCAAAAATGTGAATTATTCTTATAATAATATTTTTGTTTGTTTTTGAACTTTAGTACAACATACTTAGAAATATTTAATTGCTTTTTCTTGAAGTAAAATACATATATACACATACAAACTTGCCAACCTAACCGGAAGATTGTTAGTTCCTGCTCCTTTTTGTACACCACTTAATTTTTAGAGTAATTCTCTTGAAATATATTTACGATTAAGTAAGAAGAAAAGTACTCTAAAAATATACTGGTGTGTAAAAGTAGGCGAAAAGGGACAGGACTAATAATCTTCCGGGTTCGGTTGGCAAGTATACGCATATATATACAGGGTAGTAATAATTAAACTTCTCCTATAAACATCATCCTATTGCGCAAACGGGTAAACGGAATAGAACGAAATTTGGAATATAGACTATACACGAGATGCGCTCACGGAATTTTAAAAAAATAATTTTAGTTCCAAAATGTCCACCAGAAGGCGCCTTTTCCGGAAAAACATTAAATTTAACATAATAAACGACCAAAACGGAATACAGTCGGCAGCAAAAGTATCTGAGCACTAGCAAAAATTCCTATATAAAAAAAGTACTGATAATACTGTTTTGTTAAATAAGTCCTTGTCGAATGATGTTCTTAGTCAGTCTAAGAACATGATTTGACAAGGATTTATTTAACAAAACAGTATTAAGAATATTTTTTTTTTGTATAGGAATTTTTGCTAGTGCTCGGATACTTTTGCTGCCGACTGTACAGAAACAATATTAATATTTATCGACTAGTTTCTTATCACCTTGTCATCGAACCACATTAAGTAAAGGTAAGGAAAAAATAACAGTACGCTGTTTGAGAAAAACAAAACAGTTCCGCTGGCCGAAAGAACAGATTAGGATGAAATTGCACTACACTGTAAAAAAATAACTATTACCAGCTGCAAGAAACTCTCTGTGATTGGATAAAATAATTATTTTCTCCAATCACAGAGAGTTTCTTGCAGCTGGTAATAGTTATTTTTTTACAGTGTAGAAGAACAGTTGTTAATCGTGTCCAGGACCAATAACGCACGTTCAACTAAAGATACCGTCATTATTACAGCCGGAAACATCGACATAAAGCATGACAACGTGTTCAAACGTTTTATACCCTAACCTGTTTTGTATAAAGCTTCCTCTTCTTCGTAAGCATGCAAATCTCGACATTTTTTTCCTAGAACTGACAGTTATTCCCAATTTTACAGTTTATTACTCATAATCCTTGTTATGGATTGTTAATATTGCTTCTGTATTCCGTTTTGGTCATTTATTGTGTTAAATTTAATGGTTTTCCGGAAAAGGCGCCCTCTGGTAGACATTTTGGATTTTTTTTTTTTTTTTTTCGAAATTCCGTGAGCGCATCTCGTGCATAGTCTATATACCAAATTTCGTTGCATTCCGTTCACCCGTTTGCGCTGTAGGATGCTGTTTATAGAGGAAATTTAATTATAACCACCCTGCACTGTTAAAAATGTCTGTAAATTTAATGTAAATATTTATCCAGAATCTCTGTAAATTTACAGTAATTCATAGTTAAAAGTGAATAATCGTGATTCTCAATCTTTATTCTCTATTTTTACGTAATTTTATTATTTAATTTTTTAATTAAAATTAAAAATGACTGTTTCTACTTTATAAAAAGCGTTCCAAGTCCGAAATATATTCTCAACAATAATTAATTAAATTAATATTACTTATTAAAGAGAATGTACAAAATAAGTTTTTTAACATATCCGTTTATTTTTCTCTGTAATTTTACGTAAGACTTAAGATAATAGATTACACAGAGTTTTCTGTTGAAATTTTTAACAATATGCATATTAATTTTACTATTAATTTTCATTTTTAATTTGATGTTTGTAATTTGAGATTTATTTATTTTTTTTTTTTTTTCAAAATTCTATCTAAACATCTATTAATCTTAGTTACATTTACTTATACAAAATCTTTATTATTTAAAAAAAAAATCAATTACAATAAACATTAGACGTACATAAATATTTTAACTGTTTTATATTTAGTTATTTATTCATTATATAAAAAACGAATATCTACAAAGAAAAATTATGTTATAGTATTAAAACCAGTATATATATATATAATTTTGTGTCAGTCTTTCCTATAAGTTAAAATCAGTTCTATGTTTCTGTGTTCGTATTGTTTTGTATCTATTAATTGCTAAATTTTCAGATTAAATTTTATTACGATGTCTATCATTTATATTTGCATTTAAATTCCATCTGCTGCTTATGAACAATAAATTTAAATGTATTTTGTTTAATATAAACAGTTTTTTCATTAATTTTAAAATCTTGTTTACGTTTTATTGTATATATAATTATATATATATACATAACTTTGCCAGTTGGCTTTACCATTAATTTTTTAAAAGTTTAAATGCACTTTGATTACTGCTGCAATGGCGCTTTTTATTATGCGTATTATTTCAATTTTTAATCATATACCTTATTTGGCTGTTTGTGGATCTGTGCTTTTACAAACTCTTTGATGTAGAATTGTTTTATCTAAGTTAAATATTGGAATATTCCTTTAGTGGTTTGAATGTGCCTAATCTGTATCGCAACAATTTTGTGTCAGTCTTTCCTATAAGTTAAAATCAGTTCTATTTTTTTGTGTTGGTATTGTTTTATATCTATTAATTGCTAAATTTTCAGATTAAATTTTATTACGATATCTATCGTTTATATATATATATATATATATTATATATTGCAATTTCTTATTTTATGAGATTTTTAATTTTCGGATAACTCTAAATAAATTGCAGAATAAATTACAGTGGAATCAGTTTTTAAGTTGGATTTGTGTGTCTGTGTGTGTAGCTAAAGCAGTTAACTTGCGCATTGATGGTAAAACTGAACTGCAGTTATTTTTAGAAGAAACGGAGGTTTTCGGCATGGGAAGGTGCTTCGGCATTCCCATTAGATTTTATCTGTTTATGTGTTTTTATTTTAATTACATTTTCTTTTACTTTTTTCTTTTACTTTTAAGAATTGGAAGATAGCGGGTTCGATACTCGAGCCGGCCAAAGACCGTCGTGTACACTAATGGTGGCTGGTGCACGTAAAATTCTTCGTGACCACAATGTCCTCCATGCACCGTAAAAAATAGGTTCTTAAAAATAAGTATATATTGTCTCAAAATAGCCCCGAAACAATATATACTTAAATTTGAAAACCCATGTACTCATTTTTCAGTATACTAACATGCTCAAAAATGAGGTTGACCAATAAGAATCTCAATATCCCCATGTTTGACACGTCAATGTACTCAAAAATGAGTACATGAGTTTTCAAATTTAAGTACATATTGTTTCGGAGCTATTTTGAGATAATATATACTTATTTTTAAGAACCTATTTTTTACAGTGTATACGCATCCAAATTATACCTCTGGGGGTCACCGAAGCCGGAAAGCCATCCCTTCCGTGTAGGATCAAATTGTGATGTCATGTCTCTGGACCATTTTTAAGGGTGCGTCCCAGACCGTCGCCAGTTACCCATAGTGCACTACTAGTGCGACGTTAAACCCAACCAACCAACCAATTTCTTACTTTTGAGGTAATAAACATTTATATTTAACAGTCTGCTTAATATAAAATATTAAAAAAGGTATAAAATCACTTTTAAAACACGTATATACATTTTTTTTTTATTAAAATCAAACACAAAGCTTTTCGCTATTATTAAAATAGCATCTTCAGGTGTTGTTAATTAACAGCAGAGTAGACAACATTATATACTGGAGAAGTTCAATACAGTTACAGTTAAAAAACAAGTCTTGTAAAAATAAGTCTTTTTAACTGTAACTGTATTGAACTTCTCCATTATATAATGCTGTCTACTCTGCTGTTAATTAACAACACCTGAAGATGCCATTTCAATAATAGCGAAAAGCTTTGTGTTTGATTTTAATAAAAATTTTATATATACGTGCTTTAAAAGTGATTTTATACCTTTTTTTAAAAGGTTTACACGTGAAGTCCTTACAAGTTTTAAACTTTCAGTAGTTTTTAATTTTAACTAATATAAAATACATGATAAAAAATACTTTCACCAGCTAAGCAAATCCGTAATGAAAATGAAAGTACAAGTGAAGAAATTAATTAACAGATAAGTAACCTTCTAAAAGCGCTAACCTCTGACTCATCAAAAACTGTATAAATGCAAATTTGAAGTTGGAAAACATTGTTATCTAATTAATAAATTTCGATATAGGTTATGATACGCATTCTATTATAACTGTAACCGAAACTAATTGAAGGCTGCTAAAACTCATTACAAGTGTAAAAGACACTAAGTGAAGTAAATGCTTAATTTACTTGAAATACGAAACTTAATCATTATTTCCATGAAAAACTTGTGACTTTTCCTTAAAAGGCTACTGCATAGAAAGCACTCATCATGATTAATGTCAAACATAATTTACTTATTTTGATTATGACTTACTTCCAAAAATTCTTCCGATTTCTTTTTTTTCTAAGAACACTGAAAATAGAGACTTAACAGTATAAAAGAAAGAGACAGACGTAAATCTTCTTAATGGCTATATATGTATCATTCTTACTCGGTAAATTTTTGTACAGCAGCCGCTTCATCGCCTTTTTAACGGCAAATATTTCAGAACAATTCACAAGTACAATTCGTCTTGTGACAGAGCCCCTTTATAAGGGGCTACTCGAACAACCCTGACATCAAACGGGGTAACATAATTCACAAATGTTAAACTCTTGCAACTGTGAAACATCAACGCACCGATACAAATGTCATGAAGAAGAATGTGTTCTGATTATGAACTCATGTCAATGTATAATGATTTGACATTGATAATTTTTAATTTCAATTTCAATGAATTATGAAAAGAAATTTGGTAAATTTTCTAGATATTCTAATTTTTTACTTTCTTCTATATTCAATAGAAGAAAGTATTGGATTCGTAAAAATTTTCGATTTCCAGTTTTCGACGGATTTACACGTTTTGAGGGGTCTAGAACATGATTTGACTATTTTTAGAAAATGTCTATCTGTCCGTCTGTCTGTCTGTGTCTGTCTCTCTCTCTGTGTGTGTGTGTGTGTGTGTGTGTGACAAAAATTTAATGACGACTGTATCTCCTGAACTACTACTCAGAATTCTATATAAATTCATATCTAGATGCATCTTGACCTAAATTAGTGCCTGTCAACTTTTGGTGTCAACTGCTCAATAGAAGGCACTGCTACACAGCGATTTTTGCAATTTAAGGGAAGGCTATATCTCAAGTTCTATTGCGTATCAGCAAACAAAACTTGATACGTGAAAAGGCCATTTATTGGATATTATGCTGATTCAATTTGGATGCTTATCGGCTAATAGGTGGCGCTGCTATACTGAAAAATTCCTCTATAACGCAAAGGTTATATCTCAACTGCCATGGCATATAACTGTAGTAAACTTGATATGTGAGATGGCCATTAAAAAAACGCATTTTTTTAAAGGTGTTATTTATAAACAACAAAACTGTCTTTCTTTAGATATATAGTGTTAGTTTTCTCTAAGGTGAAAATCATTTGCATTCATCATGTTAGATAAATTTAATAAATAATTGTTTCAATAAATTATTTGCGCTTAGTGAATTTATGTAGGAAAATATAGAAAAAAGTCTTGTGGTGAACACAACATATTTGTTTTATTAGATTATTTTTATTATTATAATTATTATTATTATAACTATTTTTCGTTCTAGAAGAGAGTAGAATTATTTCATTTTCTGTCTATAAAGGCAAACAACGTTCATCCACACTTAAATTCAGTAAGAATATAAATGTAGCAAAAAATTTTATTTTGTAAAATTGATGACCTTTTTTACTGAAAAGGGTAAAACTTTTTTCTTCACAGTCAGATCTATACTTAAATACAAAACTTTGATAAAAACTTAATACAGTACAATTAAAGAGTTTTTGAAAACATATATGCTACAGAATTTATACCAAAATGCAGATTTAAACATTAAAAATTAATATAAACAAAAAAGAGTTTTATTTTATTGGAAAAGTAATAAAAAAATAAAAAAATAAAAAATATATATTGGAATATTTTGCACACGAAAAATTAAATAACTTTAAATGCTAAAATAATAAAATGTGTTTTTACTAAAATAATGATTCATTAAAATAATAATAATTAATGATAATAAAATAAATAAATGAATAAATTATACGAAATCCATACCAGAATTTAGGTTTGAGTTCATTTATTTTTAGTAACTTTCAAGTATATTGCACTGAAACAAATAAGAATACAAATTTTAAAAAGTTTTAAGTATAAATAAACTTTTGATTTTTCGAAACTCAGATGATGTATTTAAAATCATATGTTATAAATTTTATCACTGCTCTTTATTTCACAGCTGATTAAAAAAAAAGTGAGAGCATAATATTGTATTTCTAGTATGAAACTTGATTCAATTATACAATGTGGCATTACGTACGGCATATCTAACATTCGCAATCACAATTGCAAAATAAGCAGAAATTAAAAGTTTCGACTGGGAGGAAAGTGTATCTTTTCATTAGAATATTTAATTTAGTAAATACTTGAATTATAATTTATGCTGTTAACTCACTGGAATCCTCAAGAAACAGTTTCAGGCTTACTACTAAATAAATAACAATTGGATTTAATTGAAAAGATTAGGGTTTTAAAATTTTTTAAAGAAATATTGTTAGCATATTTAGAAAATTCGTTGGGATTTATTTTATTAATATTTAAATGAACTAATTTCTTAATAATAATAATAATAATAATTTTTGAGTTTGTTGATAAAAATTAAATTAAATTAAATTATATAAATAAAAATAAATAAATAAAACATAACTTTAGTAACTTTTTCGAGATGGTACTCGTCTTTTAATTTAATATTTTTACTGGTTTCATATTTATTTGTTGAGAAGTTCGAAAATAAAATTTTATTCAATGAATTTTTTTTTTGGGGGGGGGAAGGAACGATCTAAATAAAAAAATATATGAAGAAAATATTTAAAAAAAAAAGTTATTACTAATAATTGGTTTTTTTTTAAAGAGTTTCCAAGTATTACATGCCCAGTTTTCAAATTTATTTGCAAGCGACCTAATATTCAACTGTGAATTATTTGTACAAGTCAGAAAAAATGTATATATTAACAACAAAAAATAAAACATAACTGAAGTTCTAAAATTTCGTGGGCAGGTGTTTGTTTTTAAAAGAAGGCATAGACGTAATAGAATAATCACAAGAAATCTGTTGAATTATGCTTATGGTAGATAAAAACTTCAAAACTATATTTTGTGCCAATTTTTCAATTTCTTAAATTCTTAAAATATATTAAATTTATTATAATTTTTTTGTATAGAGTTTCTTCTTTTTATAGAATTTTTTTTTTTTTTTTTTTTTTTTTTATGTCTTAAAAACTTTTTATAACTATAAATATGTTTTGCATTGTTTTAAAAAAAGAATCTCAAAATCATTATTTTCGTCTTTAAAAAAAAAAAAAATAAATAAAAAAAATCTACAGCACTTAAAATGCATTTTAGTTTGAATTCATATGCCATACATTCAGTTCAAAATATATATTTTTTTCAAATAGCATTTTACAAATATTAATATATTAATAAGCAATAAAATAAAAGTGTCAGTATTTAATCAAAAATACTTAAACATTTTATTAAGAAGGGTTAGCTATTAATAAAAGTTTATGCAAAAACAGTTCGAGGGTTAACATACAGGGTGATTATAATTAAAGTTGCGATTTCAAAACGCTATAATTTTAAAACTACACATCAGAGCGATTTGATATTTTACCAGAGCAATCATGAGGCAATGAAATTTTGTTAGACAAAAGAAAAAAAAGTAGTTTCAAAATGTGCTGCTAATTATCCGTAAAGTATTTGTTTCATGAAGCTCCACTTTTTCTCTTTTCACTATGACTGTTTCCGCTGTAAACACATATTCTTGTCTTTTTTGCTAAAAAAATTATAGTAACCCTTGAAGTCTATTGTTTCCTGCTATTCCATCGTGTTGCTAACAACATTCATGTATTTAATGTGTCCATTTAGGCGTTTCCCCTGACAGTGCCATTTATAGGAACACGCTGGAACTACTTTTTTCCTCCCCAAACAAAATTTCATTGACTCATGACTGCTCTGGTAAAATATCAAATCGCTCTGATGGGTAGTTCAAAAATTATAGCATTTTTGAAATCGTAACTTTAATTATAATCACCCTGTATCTGACAAGATGGTAGCAGTACAATTCAAATACGCATATTATATTACATATAAAACTAAATACAGTGAAACTTGAATAATTCGAACTTGTTTATTTCGAAATTCTGTATAATTCGAATTTTTTACTCGGTCTCTTGAATTTTGTATTAATAATAATGTTAAAAAATCATGGATAATTCGAATTCTGTTTTGGATAATTCGAATATTTCATACGATTACCTTTAAAATATTACAGTAAAATTTGTTCACGAGATTTTTCGCAGCTAAAGTGCATTATTTTTTTAAGTCTTTCAAAAGAAGGATAAGGAAATGCAAGAGTGTTTCCTATCTACTGCATCAGAAGATGAACTTCTAGGGTTTTTTTAATTGAAAGTCATTGCTAATGTAGAAGATTATATTTTTGTATCGATTGATAGGTTGAAGTCCTATGCTATGATGCAAAGATTGTGCTTAAAGAAGCAGTAAAAAATATCTAACTATTTTTAAAAATGTGTTGAATAATTAAACTCCATATCTGCCAATATTTTAATTTATTCCGGAGTACTTTTAGCCCTGCCTTTATTTCATACCACTTTTTATTTAAAATAAAAAGTGGTAATTTCTTTTTATTTTACCGAAGTTATGTATTGGAGAAAAAAATTCTACAATTAAAGTGGAGCGAAATAGAGGCGGGGCTAATAGTACTCCGGAATAAATTAAAATATTGGCAGCTATGAAGCTCGTAAAAAAATATTGATTTAATGGAGGGGGGGTGTAGCAGTATTCTTATATATAAAGTTTGTGTTAAATCTTTGATCATAGAGTTTAATCTTTTTAATTTATCTCTTTTTGACAATGTAATGTTATATGTAATTCGAATTTTTGGATATTTCGAATTTTTCTCTGGTCCCTTCAACTTCGAATTATCCAAGTTCTAATGTACAATTAGTTCTGTGACTTTCTCAAAACATTTTTATAGATTCAAAATCATTTGCTTAATGGAATCATTTACAAAGATGATTTATTTTATTTCATTTTTATTTTATTATTTTATTAATGTTTTTAATAGACATTATTTATTTCGCATCTGATGTCCTATAAATCTGAATGAAGTATTTGTGAGTAAATCTACTGTTAAGCTTCTGTATCCGCTGCATTATATTAACAGCTTCAATTTCCTGTCACTACAACCTCTCAAAGCATGTTTCATATGGCTATAAGAAGGGTGTTAAAAATATTGCAGCGGATGGGAGTTGCTAAGGTTTGTATGTTTATGGTACAACAGTTTACAATGTGCAAATTCTTGCGTTAAGATCTCCAAATTTTCAACATTAATAAATTACACATACTCTGAATGACTGGGAAAATAATAACATCCTTTAACAATCAAATTTATTTCACCTGTTTTTATTTCTTTACAGTATTAGTTTGAAATGATAAAACCGTTTATTAACACTTCCTTATATTCCATCATACTCATTTTGATATACTGCTTTAAAATTCTTTTCGCATAAAAAATAGCAATGTTAATAACGATAGTAATATCATTTAATTTTTGCTCAAAATTTTTTTACAAAAAGGAGGTGGAATGCAATGGGTACACTAGACGTTAGATATACATGTACAGTTGCGCCAGAAAAACCGATCTCAAAAGTAAAAGAGCTTATATTGCTTCAAATATTTTAACACAATTAATTACAAATAAAAATGAAAAACATTTATTCAATACCAGAAATTCTGCAATTAAATTAGACGAAATTATTCTTCCAAAATAATAGTGGTCGAAAAAGTATCAGGAACGAGGAAATTGTTTCAGATTTCAAGACATATATTTGCCACTTTTGAATTCTATAAAAATCGAATATACCAAAATGTTTCTATTAAAAACTGTAGGTCAACCAACAAGGCTAGGTGTCACCTTATTACCTTCGAAGGTAATGAAGAGTTTCAAAATTTACCTCTGCCATGTATTTCATAAGAAAAGATCGTCTTTGTGTAGCCTGCGATAACATAAGAATATTAGTGTACGAGTCGTCTGTCACAATATAGAAATTCGTGTGATGAGAACTTGGCGCAAAGAACCAGATAAAAACGAAATCAGTAATCTTTGAGAGGGTGTGTCTTTCCGATCCTAACTTCCATTTTAAATATTCTCATTTTGTTAGAAACAATCATACCTCTTATTTCATCAAAGATTTTTTGAACAAACATTTTATATCATAGAAACAATTTTTCGATGTAAAATAAGCGTGAAGTAGACTATAGTTCAAGAGTTACATATGAATCTGATGTTAATGTTGGTATAGGGAATAACATACTTGCCAGCATCCTCATTAATATTCCGTAGTGTTGCTAGTCCCGCCCTTTTTCTCACACCAGTAAATTTGTAGAGTAATTTTCTCCAAATGCAATTACAATCAAATAAGACAAAAAATTCTTTAAAATAATACTGGTATGAAAAAGAATGCGTGCCTAATGATACTACGGAATAATTATTAGGATGTTGGCAAGTATGAAATAACATGCTTGTCAACATCTTAATTAATATTCCGTAGTGTTGTTAGTCCCGCCCTTTTTTTCACACTAGTAAATTTTCAGAGTAATATTCTCCAAATGCAATTATGATTAAATAAGAAGAAAAATACTCTAAAACGATACTGGTGTCAAAAATAAGGCGGGGCTAACAATACTACAGAATATTAATTAGTATGTTGACAAGTATGGAATAAAGCCGATTGACTAACGAGGGTGAATGACCATAGTAGGGCGCCCTCCGTTATTGTCTTTTGAAGAATTCCTAGTCCGTATTCACGCAAGTTTCGTAGAAAATCAGGAAAAACATCGAACGCCTTGGTTAACAAGCTCAATCTATCCCAAGCCCGGCACACCCGTCTACCAGCTTGGTCACTAATTAGATACTTATGAATCAAGATATTTTTGTTTATAAATCAAAGATTATAGGGGGGGGGGGGAGTGTCAAAAATTGCAGAAATCAATTGGTTTACCAGATTTAGTGAAACATTTTAGAAGCAAAATAGCAAAATAACAGTTCATGTGTTTCAATAATATTTGTATATTTTTTACACTGTGTACATTATCAGTGAAATATATTTCAAAAATAAGGATTACTAAACAAATTATTGGAAATAAAATTAAAAATAAATCTTAGATAATAAAAATATTTCGCACGCTTGTATGCAAGAATAAAATAAGTGAACCAGTTTTGCATTTCATTAAGCAGGGCTGGAAAATTGGCGCAGCACTCATACCAGTATTTGTTTAAAATATTTCTTTACCAGCAAGGAAGTTAGGATGGAATGGTTGGGAGGCACCTGTGACAGCGTCACGCATCCTCCATTACCTAGATGTGGAAACTAACGGAGTGAGAGTCCCGAACAACAATTTGCTGCAATGGAGAAAAGGGGGGGGGAAACATAAAAAGCACAAAAAACAATAACAAATAATTTTAGAGCTTATGGAAAGAGGAAACACAATAATAAAAATGAGTAGGGAGGTTAAGTGCAGCATGACACAACTAGGAGAAAGTTTAGGGATAGGAAGAATATTTTTTTGTTTTTCAGAGAGCAAATTTTTTAATTTTTTTTTTTTTTTTTTGGTATTTTAAAAACACAATTTTTAATTTTTTTTTTTTTAAGACAAGGACAAAAATAATACACAATACAAGACAGCACAAGGACGAGGACAGGGTATAATCTCCGAAGAGAAGTCAATGCCCGAAGGCGAAAGAAAAGTGAAAAGATAAATAAGTTACATAAAAAAGATTAAAGGTGGGAGTTTAGACTGAGGCCCGCTCTGGGTCTGCGTCTATTCAGAGGATCATTATGGTCATATGTTGCGAGTGTGTTCAAAGCAGAGTTATCTAGTGATTCAAGAGCCAAATGGAATTGTATATTTAAGTATTGAATGAAGTCATTAAGTTTAGGAGTTTCAATTTCTTTATAAATGTGAAAATTTCTGACGTACCAGGGCATATCAAGAATTTGCCGAATAGTTGAATTTTGATCCCTAATGAGTAACTTGATATGCGATTTGGCAGCATATGACCATACCATACATGCATAAGTGAGAATGGGTCTTAAGTAGGAAGTGTACAAGAGCAATTTGTTTTTAAAGTTTAATTTACTATTCCGAGCTAAGAGGGGAAGTAAATTACTTTTAGCTGCACGGAACTTGTTACGCGTTGCGATAATGTGTTGTTGAAAAGTGAGAGATTGGTCTAAAATAACACCAAGGTATTTACAGTGATTTGACCATGGTAGAGGGGGTGGCGCCGAGGCTAATTTGGAATTTATCACGTTTATCAGATGCCATTGCATTTCTTCCACGTGAAAAAAGAATAGCTTCAGTTTTGGTAGTGTTAAATGCTATTCTCCATTTATAAAACCAGTGAACTAAAATTTTAAGGTGACGGGAGACTGCCGATATAGCATAACGCCTGTTGACGCTTGAAGCGAAAATACAGGTATCGTCTGCAAAAATAGCCAATGAGGTATGAGGGTAGCGAGGTATATCGTTAATGTAAAGATTAAATAATTTAGAACTAATTTTGGAGCCTTGGGGAACGCCGAAATAGGCAAAAAAGTTCCGTGAAAGGGTGTCTTTCACCTTCACGTGGAAGTTCCTGTCAAGTAGGTAACTATGAATTAACTTAATAAGGGCAGGGGGAAAGTTATAATTAATAAGTTTAAAAATTAAGCCAGCGGTCCAAACTTTGTCAAATGCCTTTTCGATGTCGAGAAAAACTGCCGCAGTATATTGCTTCCGAATTTTGCCGGTGGTAATGTGCTCAACTAATCTGTAGACCTGGTGTGTGGCTGTCTTTACCAGCAAAATCATATTGGCTTAATAAATAAGAAAATTTTATCTCCTTTATTGTGGTATGAATTCTGCTCCAATTTTCCACGCTGCATTAAGTGTTTAGTACTAGAACTGTATGAAAGAAATAAATTTTACTTCTTTCAAAGCCTATAGCTCATTATGTGTCACTTTGCGTATAATATTAACGTTTAGTAATGGTATTAATAACTGAGTAAGTCAATGGAAACACTTAAAAAACAGATAAATATATAAATAAATAAAATGAATAAAAATAGTTTTCTGAATAATAAAGCTTTTAAACATCTTAAGTTATTTAACGTGTAATTAAATTAATTTTGCATTTTATTTATTGTTTATTAATACATATATTAATTTTAAATACTTAATTGAAAGCTTAGATAAATGTAATATTTCAAATGAATAATTTGTAAATAAATAATTTGAAACAAATGATTTATACAATGACTTTCATCATTGTATAAATCAGAGGTAGCCAACCCGCGGCCCGCCGTGTAGTTTTTTGCGGCCCGTCAGGATACTAACAATTGAAAAAAATTGAAAAATTTCGTTAATACATTAAAAATTAATAAATATATTTTGATTTTGGAAGGAAAAATACCTTTCAACGAATATGACAACTAAAAATCCATGCTGGTATAATAAAATATTTATCTATCCATTGTTTCTATATCCATTTAACATTCATTTCGATGTCCATTCTTTTTATTATAGTTATAAGTTATTAATGTATAGTCATAATTTTTTTCCCGATTGTCGTATTAATTTATGCATGGAAATAATTTGAAACAATGCATTCTGTTCCGAGTGTTCACCCTGCCCTCTTCCCGAAAAAGTATATATGTATGTATGATTCATATACTCACAGAGATATATACATATATATATATATATATATATATGACACGGCCCACCTGCGAAAAATATATATCGGATGCGGCCCACCAAGTGTTTTGGATTGGACAGGCCTGGTATAAATCATTGTATAACCATTTGATTTTTATTTTTATGCTATAAACAAGTAATGACACAAGCTTTAATTAGAAAGTGTTTTTTTTTTTTTTTTTTCTCTTTCTTTTCAAAAATATTTCTGATACTGCCATTCTTCATTCAATTTCAAAAGCAGATTTTTCTTTTTTTCTTTTTTTTCTTTTTTTTTTTTTTCAAACAAAAAGATAAATTGTTGAATAATTAAGATGCATGCATCTTAAAAATGTAAGCTTGTAATGAATGATGGATTAGTCTGACTGAACAGTTCATTTTGAACCTACACGATTTTTGGCCATGCATCTCATTATTACATGTAGATCATCTATTTTGAAGAATCACTGCCATGTAAAATAATTATTCTTTATTGGTTCTGCTTAAATTATGAATAATACGAACGTCATATTAAAGAAGAAAAAAAAAAAAAAATCCCCCCAAACAATTTTTCTACCTGACTGACATGGCTTCAATATTACTTTATGCCCAACTGGTTAAAAACATCCATTTTTCAGATTCATTTTCAAATATTTTAAGAAAGCAAAAGTGCACAGGTTAATCTTCTTATGTCAGTTTTCGTTTTCCATGACGGATTCAGACTTCTAAGTAAACCTGTTTCCAAAGAGCAGTCTTCTGTCCCATCCGCCGTAAATAGCATTTAATAACATAATTTGTGTTTAGTTTTATTTAAAAACTAAGAAACTCCATCATAAAATGGTTGTAATGTTGTAAAGCTTTTCTTTTCCTTTTAATAATTGCTTTAATTGTACGAAACGTGTGAATAGGTTTGAGTAGCGAAATGACATGAGTCAATTACATAAAATGACTTGGTTTTCTCTAATCTTAACAAGCTTAACTTTATTTTTATTTTTATTTATTTTTATCTTTAATTTATTTTATAATTTATTTATTTATTTATTTTTATCAACTATGTTTTGTCTGTTTTTGAATGCTTTACTGATGTCATAAAAATAATGCAACTTAAACATATATTGTTCTGTTAAACTAAACTTTTTTTATTTGTATGATGAAAATTGTAGATGGGGATGGCCGTTGGTTATTGAAGTTCAATTAAAAAGAGAAAAAAAAAAGGTTTAGAATTTTTGTGAAGTGAACCGACAATAACACAGTGATCAGTAATCCAGGGATTTTTGTATATAAGATGCTGAATCTTATTATATACGTATTGTTGACGTATTTAACACGACTACAGGCGACTATACAAGCATTTTATTATAAAATGATATATAGAATTGGGGTAATTGAATAACTTGGAGTGGGAGCCCAAAACGTCGACTTCTCAGGTCAAGTCATGATGATGAAGTGAAGCTTCAATTTCTTCATTAATTTCGCTCGATTATCATAGTGTGAACTTTTTTTTTTAATTTTCATCATAAATTGAAAAGAAGAAGAAGCAACGATTGTTTTGGTCCAAACCAAATCATATACAAAAAAATCTGGAGTGACTCCACTCGACTTTCCGAACATTGAGTAACTAACAGTTTTGTAGATAAAATAAAGAAAGAGGAGTTGCTAAACAAACAAAAGAGAGAAAACCGTAACAGAGTGTTTGAGTATTTTTCTCCATATATCACACGAGGTTATATTTAACGCTACTGAACTTTGAGCCCTTAGATCATAATGATAAAGAATTTTTCGTTGTGTCCCTGTAAAAATCTATAAATGCTAGATTCACCAAAATGCTTATAGTTAGTGCAACAGTAATTTATAATATTCATACAAATTTTCAGCTCAATTGAATAAGGCGTTTAGATGCTATCGCTGGTCTCATAGGCCATAAAGATAAAGAATTTTTCTTTGTGTCCCTGTAAAAAAACTGTAAGTGCTAGATTCACCAAAATCTATACAGTTGGTTCAAGTGTGACTTATAACATGTGTACAAATTCTTTGCTGAGATTAATAAGGCGTTTAGACGCTATCACACATTTAAAAATTTGGCAAAGAATTTTTCTTTGTGTCCCTGTAAAAAAACTATAAGTGCTAGATTCTCCAAAATCTATACAGATTGAGTATCTGTGAGCTATAATATGTGTATGAAGTTTTTGCTCAATTGAATAAGGCGTTTAGATGCTATCGCACTTTTAAGATTTTGGTCCCTTGGCCATAATGATAAAGAATTTTTCTTTGTGTCCCTGTAAAAAAAACTATAAGTGCTAGATTCACCAAAATCTATAGGGTTCGTACTATGGTGACTTACAATATACGTACCAACTTTCAGCTTATTCGAACAAAGCGTTTAGACGCTAGCGTGTTCACTCACAGACATACACACATACATACACACATACATACACACATACATACACACACACATACATACATCATCGTAAAAATAGTGAAAACGGACTCGTTGGACCTCGAAACGTATAGAAACATCAAAATCTCGAATTCGGATTTTTGACATGATTACAATACTTTCCTCACTATAGTGTTCGGAAAGTAAAAAATCTGGAGTGACTCCACTCGACTTTCCGAACATTGAGTAACTAACAGTTTTGTAGATAAAATAAAGAAAGAGGAATTGCTAAACAAACAAAAGAGAGAAAACTATAATAGAGTGTTTTTTTCTCCATATATCACACGAGGTTTTATTTAACGCTACTGAACTTTGAGCCCTTAGATCATAATGATAAAGAATTTTTCGTTTTGTCCCTGTAAAAATCTATAGATGCTAGATTCACCAAAATGCTTATAGTTAGTGCAACAGTGATTTATAATATTCATACAAATTTTCAGCTCAATTGAATAAGGCGTTTAGATGCTATCGCACTTTTAAAAATTTGGTCTCATAGGCCATAATGATAAAGAATTTTTCTTTGTGTCCCTGTAAAAAAACTGTAGTGCTAGATTCACCAAAATCTATACAGTTGGTGCAAATGCGACCTATAACATGTGTACAATTTTTTTGCTCAGATTAATAAGGCGTTTAGACGCTATCACACTTTTAAAAATTTGGCCCCATTGGCCTTAATGATAAAGAATTTTTCTTTGTGTCCCTGTAAAAAAACTATAAGTGCTAGATTCTCCAAAATCTATACAGATTGAGTATCTGTGACCTATAATATGGGTATAAAATTTTTGCTCAATTGAATAAGGCGTTTAGATGCTATCGCACTTTTAAGATTTTGGTCCCATAGGCCATAATGATAAAGAATTTTTCTTTGTGTCCCTGTAAAAAAACTATAAGTGCTAGATTCACCAAAATCTATAGGGTTCGTACTATGGTGACTTACAATATACGTACCAACTTTCAGGTTAATCGAACAAAGCCTTTAGACGCTAGCGTGTTCACAAACATACACACATACACACATACACACATACACACATACACACACACATACATACATCATCGTAAAAATAGTGAAAACGGACTCAGGGGACCTCAAAACGTATAGAAACATCAAAATCTCGAATTCGGATTTTTGACATGATTACAATACATTCCTCACTATAGTGTTCGGAAAGTAATAAGTAGTGTCGGAACCTAATCTCCATCGGAAAAGTGCCCTCCTTATTGTGCAACTTTCAGTGCGGAAAATCACAATAAAAGGTCTTTTTTTTTTCATATAAAAACTAAGTATTAGTAATACTTTAATTAAAAGACTACATATATTTATACAAAGGTGCGAAAATTATTAGAATAATTGTGAAAATTGCGATAAAATCTTGTGATATCAAAGAAATAATACTTTATTTAAAAAATAGGAATACATTTAATATTTAGTGTGCATCCTCTTGTTTTTTTTATTAAGGATTTAGTACGTCTTGGCATACTTTTTATAAAATGTTAGCAATTAATTTGTATTTCATCGTTATGGTGCCAAATTTGGTTGAGTCTTTCTATCAGACCATTCTTTTTTGAGATGTTGAATTTATTTAATTTATTTTCTTTACAATGGCCCAAAGATTCCCTATTGAGTTCATGTCTGGACTGTTTCCAGGCCATAGACGTGATATTTTTTATTTTTTTTTTCATCCAAAAATTTGGCCACAGATAAAGCTTTATGGCACAGCGCTCTATCATGCATGAAGTCTTCATTTTGGATATCAGTCTTTTAATTGTGGAATTAGTCTTTGTTCAAGCACGTTTTTATACTAATACTGGTTCATAATGCCTTCTACAATGTGTAGACGTCCAGTACCTTGTGCGGACATCACGCTCCAAACCATTACTTGGATAGGATGTTTAATCGTTTGTGCTAAGCAATTTGGGGAAAATTCTTCATTGGTACTTTTCCTGACATAATGACTGCAGTCTTCTGATATCATAAACATTGATTTATCAGTAAAACATACCTAAAATATAAAAAATACTTTAAGGTATGTAATTTGTAGAGAAGTATTCTTATAAAGAAATTTTTAATCAAATTTATAAACAGTTGTGTGTTTTTAGTCTGTATGCAATAAGCATAATTTCAGGAAAATAAATGAACAACTTGAATTCAATTGATTAATTAAAGGAAAATAAATATTTCTGCCCTTGCTCCAGTCCTTTCCGAATTGTTCTTGCACAACCTTTGCCCAAGCAAGTAGCTTCTTTGCCATAGCAGATGGGATTTTAGCCTTTTTTCGAGAACTACGAGCACTGAGTCCAGCTGAGATGAGCTTTCTACGGATAGAAGGATCATACACTATACATTTACTCCATAAGCTTGCAGAGTGATTTTTAATTCATGGCTAGTTGCTCTTCTGTTATTTTTAGCAATTTGAATTAATTTCCTTTCTGTTCTTCCAGGAAATTTACTTTTTCTTCCTCATTTCCCTACTCTGGAATTTACATATTCACATTTGGAGTCCAAAGATCTTTTTATTCTACATACAGATGCTTGCGAAATTTTTGCCTTTTTAGCGATTTCTTGTTGTGTATAGTAATTTTCTTGGAAGCGAGACACTTTACCACCGCTGGTTTCCTAGGAAAAATATCACCTGCTTTACCCATAATCAAGCACTAATCCTTTGACTAACAAAAAAAAACAAAAAAAGGTTATCAATTATAAGCAAATCAAAGCTGCGAAAAGAATTGCTTTAAGAATAAAATAATACTGATGCCAACTCAAGAAAGGATAGAAAATATTATCACAGCTAGCAGACGATTTGAAAATTTTATTTTAAATTCGTTTGTTAATCAAACAAATTCTTTATGCAATGCAAACAATGTGAATGTGAATACATTGGATAAAATATTTTTCTTTTAATAAATTGGCAACATTTAACAATATTATATCCTCCAAAGTATTCTAAAGGAGTGAAAAGTTGATTGGATCAATGGATCAATAAAAAAAATTACCTTTCATGAAATATTGCAAGTATATACGAAATTGATCAAGAAAAACTTTAAAAATCTCAATTATTCTAATAATTTTCTTACCTCTGTATATATGTGTGTGTGTCTGTAAAATGCTTTGGTGTTAAAAATATAACAATGATATTTTCACATACGATTTTTTTTTACCCATAGGATTTTTTTTTTTTTTTTTTTTTTTTTTTTTTTTGTATTTTGAGGGGGAAAAAAACATAGGAACAGCGTTGCCAATTGTTATTGTACACATAGTTGCGAAGTCTCCTAGTTAGGGGGGCACTTTATACCAAAAATTTTCTGTTATAAATTATACTAGGATAGGTGCTCCAGTGATTGGCATGCTAAAGTAATTGACATCTATCCCGAAATAATTAATAAATAAGAAAAATAATAAAATCATATATTTTACATATAAGAACTTTAACATTTTATGTCAAACACTGGAGCATAGGGTGCTAATAACTGGTAAAATGAATAACTAGCAGTGTCAAACACTGGAGCATAGGGTGCTAATAACTGGTAAAATGAATAACCAGCAGTGTCAAACACTGGAACATAGGGTGCCAATTACTGATGAAAGGAAAAACTGGCAGTGTCAATTACTGGAATATTGAGTGGGTATCAAATAAAAATTCATAAAAAAAAATAATTGTTATCACATGTATATATTTTAACATATATGTGGTTCTGAATGTCTTTCATGCCATATGTACAAACTTAAGATTTCTAAAAATATTTTCTGATGACTAGAACATTAAAAACATCAGAGATTGCTCTAAAAGTGTCAATTACTGGTGCACTTACCCTATTATTCGTTGAAATTTAATATGAAGTTATGAAGCTTAGTTTAAAAATTAGAAATGTTAGAAAGTATTATTGTACAGTTGGCAACGCTGCTTAGGAAATTTATATATATGTATATATATATTGTTTATCGTTCTTTCAAATGCATTGTCATTTATTTATTTATCTGCCACTAATTGTTTTACTATTATGTAATTCCTCTTTATGAATATTTTTTTCTTGAGTTAAGTTTCGTACTCCAGTTTCAATGTGTAAGAATTATTATTCTACAAAACGCATTCTACCAGACGCATTCTACTCCACTATCACTTCAACTCATAACATTTCCGTTTCGTTCATGGAAATTCAAATTGGATTATATTTGTTTCACATTAAAAAGTAATTAACACGTAAAGATACTTCTACATTACACTTTCTGGATCATGTCAAGGTTTCAAATTCTTGTAAATCTTGCATTCCTTTGCTTGTCACCAATAGTTCTAATACATTTATTTAAAACATCCCTTTTAAGATAATTAAAGCAAGAGCACGAGAGAACTCCTAAAACTCTTCAACCAACCATGTGAAAACAAGTACCAAATTCACTTCCTGAATATGAAATTACTCTTCGAAGGCCACTTAATTCGATACAGCGTACACTTTTTATGTTTTTTGTATTTCATGGTCCTAGAAGTTCTCGCTTTAACGTTATCTACGACAAGTCTGAATGTCTGATTGAAATCGGAGATCCTCTTTTTTTTTCGTTGTTTTATATTGCGTGGATTGTGTTGCTACAGGAATGAAAAAACGAGTTGGATTACTTTAAAAGACTAATACCAATTTGCATGTATTATGTTTGGCTATGTAATACATTATTTCGTTTTTTTTTTTTTTTTTTTTAATCTAAAGGTGGAGTCATTGGGAAGCTTTTCGGATGATTTTTTCTGTTAGATTAATTTGATATAACCTTTAAGATAAGAAAATGATACCACTCGACGAAGAAAATTTTTGTGTAACACATTTTAAATTGTGTTTTGTTCGATTTTTTTTTTTTTTTTTTTTTTTTTTTTTTTTAATAATATTTTGAGAATTATGTTTCTATATGAAGATGAATGCAAATTTTTAAAATACACCATAAAGTTCAAATCCACAACAATTGTTTCGAGTCAAAATAATTAAGGTTACACAGGTCGACATGTAAAATTTTGATTTTATAATTTTGACTGATCTTTATGTTTTTTGGTGTACTGAAACCGAAAATGAAGTGAGTTTTTCTCTATCACGTATAGATTTTTGGCAATACAGGGTGCCTATCTAATATAATTACTTCCATTACTCTCCAACCAGCATAATTATATGGTAAGTTTTATAGTATGTTTTCATGATTAATTAATCATGGATACCTATTGTTGTAATAACGTTGCACTAGTGCGACGTAAAACATACCAACTAACCAACCAACCTATTGTTATGATGGTATATGTAAGAAATTGTGTCGAAAAGCACCCTGTATTGACAAAAGTCTGTACGTGATAGAGAAAAATGGGCTACATTTTCAGTTTCACCACATCCAAAAACATAAGCTAAAATCATCAAATCAAATTTTGTCAACTTCAAGTTTGTAGGCCTGTGTTATTTATATAGTCTTATACAGTGGATGGTTGGTTGGTAGCGTGGATTAAGGCCGATTAACTACACTAGGGTCCTAGGCCTAAGGGTGAAATGCCAGCCGTTGAGGGTCTTTTTAAGGGACTCTAGCTCGTATTTATACGAGTTTCGGAGAACACTTCGAAAAATTCCGAATGGCTAGGCCCATGAGCGCAACCTGGGGTCGATCCCAACACTTGCCATGTACCAGCTTTAAGTGTATAACTGCTCGGTCACTGGTGGGGCTTTGTACAGGGGAAATTTTAAATTTTAACTGTACGAAAAATCTTGGAGTGAAGTACAGAACATAGTTAGAAATCATAATCACATAGGAAAACTTGGTCAGAAATGGCAGTTTACATAATGGTAAACCATTATGTAGTCGAGGTATTTTCCTATTTCGGAACAGTGAGCCCCGTTCTTCTGGCGTTCATCTAAAATGTTACATTATTTCAGGAGTTATTGTATTCCGAATTTTTCTAACCAGAATTTTTTAATATTAATCATTTTGATAGTTTTCTAGTGATTTTAAAAATTTCCCATCTACGCAGCATCAGTGCGACGTAAAACCCAACCATCCAACCATCTAGTGATTTTAAGCAATTAACTATAATGAAAACTGTAATTTTCTGGCGGAAAAATCCTAAACGTAAACATTTCTGTTATTTAATAACTGATATTTAGGCATTCCTGTTTAACCATTTCCAAAAAACCGTAAGGTTCTTAATTTTATCTATTTCTAATTTTATATAACAATTTTGCCATAAAATAAGCCTGTAAATTTAGCATGAGTTTTATTGTAAAAGAAACGTGATGGGAAGAGTCCTGCAAAAAGGTGCCTCCGTACGAGCCCCACCTTTAAGCACCAGTGGCTTTTACCGCACCCATTACTGAGAATAAATTTTAAATAAACGCGAGTACGCAAAATCTTTTTTAAGCAATCTAACCAGGAAACCATCCCAATAATGTAATATTAGAAATCAATTAAATTATGTTCATTTGAGATGGTATAATATAACGTGATTTTTCACTCATAAACTGTTAGCCCTCGTAAGCCCGTTCTCGATAAATTTATATTTAAGTTTGAGTAAAAATATAGGAATCTGAAAAACGTGGGAGGAGTCCCGTGAAAACCTGCCAGAACTATGACATTTATCAATTTTTAGATTCTATTTTAGCGAATTTTTAGATGTTATATCTCGATTGAAAATATCTCAAAGCTCAAATGGACAACTGATTATCCTATCAAAGAACACATTTGTCTATGCTCTTTCGATTTCTGCTTGTTTTGGATTTCATTCATTATTTCTGTAAGGCATGGTGTTATCGATTCAGGCATGGTTGCACTGATTATTAGCGAACTTTTAGAATTTATAACTCGAAAACTAGCTGACGAGGGCTATTGCTTTATGCATCAAAAAAAAAAAAAAAAAAAAAAAATATATATATATATATATATATATATATATATATATATATGTATGCTCTTTTGATTAATGCTTGTTTGAATATATATATATATGATTACACTATGAGATGGTTTGCTGGTAAGTCTTTAAAGGCATGCCAAAAGGTCATATTTCCTGATCAAAATGAGAAAATACCCCGACAATAATGGGTTAACAGGTCGAGTAAATCGTCATTTCTGACCATCCTTTCCTATGATTTTAACTTATAATTTTTTTCTACATCTTCATTCTACACCAGTGCTTAGGTTCATTTTTCTACAACCTATTTTTTTTTTTTTTTTATGTTCATATTTCAATATTGATCTAAAAAAAAAAAAAAGAATTTTTTTTTTTTTTTTTTTTTTTTTTTTTTTTTTTGCGACTATAATATAATTATTTCATTTCTTAGTAATCACATTTTAATAATGATATAAGTACAATTTGTTAATATACACTGCTAAAAGTTTTGCTTGAGAAAGGAAAATATTAAAATATTGTAGAAGATTTTAGAAGATATCAAAAGTATATATGTACTTTAATAAAATAACATTCAAATTTTAGTTAGAATCTAAATATGCCTAAGTATGTTTCAATATTGGTAATAAATTGCAAATGATTTCTTGAATGGATTTATATTTTTAAAAGACATGAAAACTTCGTTTACTGTTTGATTGTTATGCTAAAGCAATTTTCAATTAGTAATAATAATAATATAATTATTATTATTATTATAAGATCGAAAAATTTATATTATGTCCTCCATTGGCCAACGACAGTGTTCCTGTGGTATTGGTTCCAAATAACAATAATAATAACAATAAATAACCTTCTTGAGTGATTAAATACAGGCGGGTAAACAAGGTGTATGAGAAAAAAAAAATTGTGCTGTTATAAGTTGGATTATTATGCAGTCGGCAGCAGAAGTATCCGAGCACTAGCAATAATCCCTGTCTAAAAAAAAATACACTTAATGCTGTTTTGTTAAATAAATCCTTCTCGAGACCTGTTCTTAGTCAGTTTAAGAACATGATTTGACAGGGATTTATTTAACAAAACAGTTTTAAGTGTATTTTTTGATATCGGAATAATTGGCTAGTACTCGGATACTTTTTCTGCCGACTGTATATTGTATGCACATAATATAGTGGTATAATTCTTTAACACTTTTCGACTTTTTTGGATATTTTTAAAATCGGCTGTTAGTTAATAAATAATATTAAAAATAAGTTTCAAGAGAAAAATGCATGAGTGTAATTAATGTAAGTGTTACTGGTTACATTTGTTAAATATCATGTAATCCAGCGTTACTTGTGGAGTAGAAAAATGTGTAATAAATGCGTGGCTTTTTTTTTTTCTTTTATTCGTATATATTGTTTTATCAGAAAATTTGTATATATTTTTATTTTTGATTTCATTTTTTTTTTTTTTTTTTTTTTTTGGCATCATCCTATTCTCCAGTTTGTGTAAATGTTTTGCATGTGGCTACTATGCTTTTTTCTAGTTTTCTCTCTGGATTCCATGAAGAATTAATTTAATAATTTATTTAATTTCTCATTCAACATGGTTTTGCTGCTTCGATCGGGACTGGAACGATATAAATTGCTATGATTAGCTATATTGTTTTACGAAATCGATGCAGCTTTCACAGCTTTATGAAGTACATGCCCCCTGATGAGTATTTACTTCTAATTTTAAGCATTTTTATCCAATTATTTCTGTGGTCATTTATATATTTTCTTTATCATTAAGTTTAATGGTCCTTATTTTTATTATTATCATTCATGTCGGCGTAAGTAATTTAAATTGTTTATGTCTCTTATTGGTTCTTAATCTGTATCACAAAATTTTTGTGTCAGTCTTTCCTATAAGTTAAAATCAGTTCTATTTTTTTTTTTTTTTGTGTGTGTGTGTGTGTGTGTGCGTGTGTGTGTTGGTATTGTTTTGTATCTATTAATTGCTAAACTTTAAGATTAAATTTCATTACAATATATATCATATATATATATATATATATATATATATATATATACTATATTAATACGATTTAAACGATCTTTTTCCCCCTGCATCAATTATAACGAAAGTTATCGCAAATGGCAGTATTTTCCTTTTCTTTTCCATCCATATTTTAAAATTATAAATAATCTGTCACATTTTAAATGTATAATAATTAATAAAAGTGCGACCGAATGCTGCTTTGTGGAACTTTCTCTACATCCTGCCCTCGTGATCTATAACAATTCGTCCTTTACGCTACATTTTACACGTTACGGATATTCACACAATTATTTACATTAAAACACCGGTTCCCACTCTTTCCACTAAACCATGCCATGAGAAAATCCATTAAAAGTGTACTGATTTCTCAGTAACTAGATTTTCTTCATGGGACTGTGTTTTTGTTCCCCACAGTGGTTTGTCTTTGTATTTTACATCAAATAGGAGAATTTACCCACACACAAATCCTTAACAATCTTTGTTCACCTTATAAAGGTTACATTTTGTAGTTATATGTATTTTGAAGGTTTTAGGTATAATAATTCTATTTTTCCTAATATAAAATTTATTAATTATGAATTGGTAAGAAAGGGAATAAAGAAATGGTTAAAAAAAAATTATATAAAAAAATTTTTTCCTTATTTTAATTACAAGCATAAAATGTGTTTAATTTATATTAATATTTGATGATTTATGTGAAGGCATGTATATTATTATTATTATTATTATTATTATTATTATTATTATTGTGTAAAGAGAAAGCGCATTTTAAATATAAATAACTAAAGTTTAAAATTACTGAATTTTAGATAAACATCTTCAAGTAAAGTTAATTCGTGATTGATCTATCAATTTAAGTTTATCTTTAAGGACATTAAATAAATGTTTTATAAGAAAAAAAAAATTATATTGATTTTAAAAAATTCCCACTGTGCTTTTGCCGCATTATAATAATGAGCATGAACGTTGAATGTGTTCATTATTATTATTATTATTATTATTATTTTATAAAATTCAGCACATTGTTTTATTAAATAATGCATATTAATTACTAAAATCCAAAAATAAATAAATAAACAAATAAATATAATAATTTTGTAGATATTTTGCAAAAACTATTAAAAGTGTAGCAATTTCTCAAAAACTAATTTTTTTGTTTTCATTTTACAGGAGACTGGAAAATTTACACACATCTGTCTTTAATAATGTTTGCTCTCATCATATTAGCTATGTTTTGTATATTCGATTTATTTTAATGATTTTAGATATAATATTTCTAATTTTGATAATGCATATATAGTGTATTATTTCTAAATAATGAACTAAATGAGAAAATATATAGATTGCTTTATTCTAACCCCAAACGTGTTTCATTCGTTTTGAATATCTGATGATATATCGGGATTTTTTTTTTTTTTTTTTTTTTTTTTTTCAGATAAGAGAAAATGTGTTTTAAGTATAACTGTTCACAATTAAATTTATGTAAATTTAAACGGTAGGTGTATACGGTAGGTTTATGTATATTTAGTTCATTATTTATGTATTAATTTAATTTAATTTTTCTGTCTGTTATATATATATGTACAGTATCTTAATACCGTAAACGTCCAGTTATTAGCAAGCGGTGTATCCACATTGCGGATTATCCATAGTCTCAGGTAAATGTATCAAGAAAATCACCAAGAAAAATTTCATTAGAAAAAGGTGGTTTCTTAACAAAAAGCAAAAATAAATGAATATTTTTTTTATTATTTAAATATAATGAACTGTGTTGTTTTTGTTTTATATTTTGTACAGAACAATACGGTATTGTTTAATTTGATGCATAAATTAGCTTACAGATTTTACTTTGACTTTATCATATGAACCTTTTTTTTGTTAATTCTAATCTAATTTACCTCTCATTTTAAGGCTTTTCTCAGATTATAGACAGAACCCGCGCCTCTCAATTCCGTGGATAATCGAGAGTTTACTATATTAGAATGTACTAATATTTTTGCAGCACTTAGTATAAAATTTAAATATGTTCACTGAAGTTTTCTAGAAACTTAGCAATTTATTTCTATGAAAAGAAAAAATATCGCCTATTATTAAAGAAAAAAGGGAAAGAAAAAAATATACATTAAAAATTGTATTTCATAACTAATCGAAAGAAAACACATAATTGCCGTTATGAAATTTTACAGAAGTTTTTTATCCAGAAATATCACTTTAATAATTGTATTATTCACATAAGATTAAATTGAAAAAATACCCATGTAATCGATGTGGAACATAAATCTTTATTATTATTATTTTTATTGTCATTATTTTAGGAGACTTTCAAAATTTTCATTAAACTTCCATAAATTAAAATGAAAGAAATAGGCAAATTTCATTACTTAGTTCTCTTTCTAAAATTCAAATACTTCCTTTCTTTTCTTTTTTTTTTCTTTTTTTTTTTTTAAATTCTAAACAGTAAAAACAAGAAAGAAAAAAGAAATATTTTAATTTGTCACGTAAGTGGAATTCAAAGTATATTTAACAATAATTGTAAATGCACAGCTCCTTGAAAATTAAGTAAACAAATAATTTTTTTAAAGTAAGATATTAGTACAATTTAAGGAGATGATAAAAGTCATTTTTTAATTCGAAAACCTTAATATCTTGCTTTTAAATAAATACCAATTCACGAATTATTGCTCAAAAATGTAACTGTAATTCATGAACAAAATTCATTCTCTCTAAACTGCTCTTTTCTTGTAAGATATCATTCTATAACTCTGTAGGATAAATATAATAAATTCAAAGAGTGTAATAAAGAAAAGAAAATTAACAAATATACATTACCCGAAAATAATAACCATAAACACATGTAACGAGAAAGACATGCATGATAATAAGAAAAATGTCAAAACGGATAAAGAAGTAATCGGTGACATTAACTTATTTCGAAAATGTATGCTATTCATTAATTACGGATTAGTATGAAGAATATTTAACATTCATTTTTTTACTTTCCGAACATTATATATAAGGAAAGTATTCTAGTCAGTATTTGCGAAATGTGGATTTTGTATCGCACGTACATAGCTTCAAAAAGAATAGTCATAGAATGTTGCAAATTTATATTTGGGTCTATCATGATGTCTAGTAGTATGTTTCCAACTTTGGTTTTGATACGAGTTCCCCTATTCGAGATATCTACGATTTTACGAGTTTCCGTAATGTATGTATGTGTGTGTATGAATTTATGTGATTGAACACGTTAGCATCTAAAAGCTTTGTTCAAATAAGCTGATAGTTTGTATGTAAGCTCTAATTAGAGCTTACATACCAACCTTAAGTCACCGTAGTACGAACCCAATCGATTTTGGTGAATCTAGCACTCATAGTTTTTTTTTTTTTTTTTTTTTTTTTTTTTTTTTACAACACAAGAAAACATTCTTTATCATTATATGGGCTGAAATAATTTGAAGTGCGATGGCGTCTAAATGCCTTATTCGATTGAGCTGAATATTTATATGCTTATTATACACCATCGTTGTACAAACTATGTAGATTTTGGTAAATCTACCACGTCTAGTTTTTTTTTTTTTTTTTACAGGGACACAACAAAAGTTTCTTTATCATTATGGACTTTGGGTTGAAATTATTTAAAGCGTGATAGTGTCTAAATGCGTTATCCGATTCAGTTGAGAATTTTTAAACAAGTTATAGCTCACCGTCGCACGAAATGTATAGAGATTGATGAATCTAGTATTTATAGATTTCTACAGGGACACGACAAAATATTCTTTATCATTATGAAATATGGACTCAAATTATTCGATTGAGCTGATTGATTTCAGACTTTTCTTAATTTAGTTTATTGCCGAAAGGTCAATGAAGGCCTGCACGTGGACACTCAAAATTACATAGTATGTTCGTTAAGTGAAAAATTAGAGTTTATCGTTAGGTGCCTCATAATTTAAGAGAACACCCAAAAACGGAGCGTGTCAGAATCTGCACAGAAATCTTAAAAATAATAATGATGGAAAACACCGCCTTATTTCTATTATCATTACCGATATTTCTAAAGCACACATATAACTTCGTAGCTATATAAAATTAGATATCATCTGTAATATATGAATATCTAAATAAGTAATTCTAATCAATTTAAGTCCATTTAGATATGCGATTGTTTAGATATAGAGTAATTGTAATGTACTTGAATTACAAGTGAGGATTTTATTGATAGAATAACTAATACAGTTAATACTGTTTTCTTTAATACAAAACGCTTCAAAAGAGTCAAATTATAATTTAACTAAAAATTAGCCGAAAAATCACATTGATTTAATAAAGACCAAATTACTATGAAGATTCCAGAATGTGAAATAACTTGTATAAAACACGTGAGCTGAAATCATAGCAATAAAAATGTAATACATTAATAAACAGTTGACAGATTATAAGGGGAATCTTATCAAAATGAAGATTCCCCAAATTATATAATCACTCAATTTTGTTTCATTTAAAAACTAATGTTATTCCAAAATTTATAATTATTTTTCAAATTTTGAAAAAAAAAAAAAAAAAAAAAACTCCATTTTCTCCTTAACTATCGCTCATAATCTAATGTTCAATTATACCTGTTACTAAAATCGCTTTTCATTTGAATGTTTTATTAAATTTTTAACTTATTGCGTAGACTAAAGCGTAATCTTTTATATGAACCAAATTTTAATAACATATGAGTATTCAGCAATTGTTGTTTAACAATAATAATCGATCAGAAATAAAAGATAAATATAATTATATTTAGTAAAAAAAAAAAAGATGTATTGTTCCGAACATATTTCTCATTATTTAACCCCTTAACGCGCGGTGTCCTTGCTGCGAGGACGCAAAATTTAAGATCCACCTGCCAAAATTCATCCCGGAAATTTTTTAGCAAAAATTTAAGTTTATAACCTATCAGTAAAGACCGGTTTTTTTTAACCTTAAAATTTAAAATTTCTTTTAGTTTAATTTAGTTCATGAATTCCGGTGGCAGTATAATTTAAATGATCTGAATTGTCTTGCGCCGCAAAGGGTTAAAAAATCTTTCTACCCAGATTTACATTGTTGGGTATTTTTATAAAAATAAATTAGTTACACAATTGTGGAAAATTTCAACTCTCTATCTTAAATAGAATTTTAGAAAAGTGTACTACCGAATGGACATATTGTTAAAAAAATTTCATATAGACATATAAAAAGTTAATTATCTCTAGAAAACTAATTTATTCAGCTAATTAATTTCTTTTGATTTAAATATGGGCTATAATGTACATGTTAACTGTGCAAAAAAAAAAAAAAATCTCAGTTCCATCTGTATTTTTAAGTAAAATACAAATCGTTGAATCTTTTGCAAAAATTGCTTCATTTAACCTGTCGAGATGTTCCATGTACCCTTAATACAAGTCTTAATGTATTATTATTACATTATTATTATTAATTCTTAATAATAATAATAATATTATAATGAAGCATCCCCAAATTCTTTCAGAATACGATAATGAAAATATAATAGTCTGCTAAAACAGCCGAATTAAAAAAGGCAAAAACGCATTATAACAAAAAACCGTAAGCATGACATGACAGCAACAGAGATGTCGGAAATAAAAGACATACGTAATAATGAAGAGCGTGTCAGAGCAGATCTGATTACAATGCAAAATAGATTTTCTCATGCTCAGTTGAGATACGTCCAATGAAAGCTTTTGAATGAACACAAATCACCGTGTGAATAACATATTGCTCACATGCGAAACAGAAAACAGAAATTAAAGTGCGATAGTATTTTTTTTTTCTTTTCCTCTTTCATCTTCTAAGGTATTTCGGTAATATCATTATAACAATGATGTTACAATTGTATTATTACTGCAGAAAAAAAGTGTTAAAATTAGATTTTCCAGGTTTCATTTTCCAGTTGAGGAATCGTGTCAAGAGTTAATTTAGCTGTTTCATAAACATGTGTCGCATTTTCAGTGAAGTCATTTTTATCACTGAAATTAAAGAGAGAGAAAGAGAAAAATACTTAAAGGAAATGTAATAAACTTTTTTTCTTCAAAGTAATACATTATATACAGGTTTCTCAGCAGTCACCAATTTGAATACTATATTTCATATAAAGCAATTTTCGTACTATTCTTTCGAATATATGTATGAAGATTAATGTAATTAATATAATTAATATAATTTTTAAATATAAGATGCTGAGAATCAGTCACTATTTTGAATACTATTTTTCATATAAAGCAATTTTCGTATTATTCTTTCGAAGATATGCACTTCTAATAATTAATGAAGATATATATATATATTAAGTGGTATTCAAAACTGTGACTGCTCAGACCATACCTACCAACATTCTAATTAACATTCCGTAAAATTGTTCCATCCCGCCTTTTTTTTCCCCACCAGTACTTTTGTAGAGTATTTTTCTTCATATTTAATCGCAATTAATTTTGGAGAAAATTACTCTAAAGAATAGTTGTCAAGTTTCCTGATTTCAGCGGCGGACTTCACACCAGAAATTATCCACAATACTTTACTTAATCATAGAAATATTGTAACACATGTGCAGGACTGCCAACCATCTCATTATTAAGCGTAGACTTGTTAACGCCCCTTGAAAATACGCCCCTTTTCCCACACCACTTTATATTTAGAGCAATTCTCTCCAAATAGTGTTACGATTAAATAAGAATGAAATTACTCTAAAAAATTACTGGTGTACAAAAAAAGGCGGTGACTAAAAGTACTACGCTTCATAATGAGGTGGTTGGCAAGCATGCCATGTGTATATTAAAAAGTACTGGTGTCTTATCTGATTAAAAGTTCAAAATGTTGATAAGTATGCTCTAAAGATTTATCGGTGTGGAAAAAGTGACAGGTACTAACGATTGTACTGAATATTACTATAGGATGTTGGCAAATATGTCAGAAACCTACTATATTTCTTTGTTTCAAACTATGACCAATTTTCAAATTTTAAACTAGAATATTATTGAACAGTTAAAGACGTGGAATAATCTTACATATATATATATTTATAAAATAAATATTTAGAGCAAGTTAAAAAACACAATGGGCAACTCTTATTACACTGCTCAGCATGAAAATCGGCCGCAACACCGTTTTTACAACTTCTTATGTGAAATGACCTCCTGAATCAAAATAGGACGCCTATTTTGCCCTATCACCCACCGTTTTTTAGGGATGTCCCCTTATTTTTTTCACTTTTCGGTAACTCTATGGCTATAAATTTAATTTGTAGGAGAGGAAAGGATTGTTTTAACTGTTAAATATCTTTTGAAGGGCTACAGAGTTAAAAAATTCTAAAACATGAACATTTGCAGCAAGGGAAAAATTGAGGGAGGATTTGCTACTTAAATTATACATTATATTTATTATATTCCATTAGTCATTTATTATTATTATTTATTATTATTTTACATTATATATATATATATATATATATATATTTAAGTGTTAAAATATTTTTTTTTCCATTCTCCAAATCAAATTTATAGCCATAAAATTACCGAACAGGGATAAAAATTTGGGGAGGTGTGGCGTTCCGAGAAAACGGTGAGTGATTGGGCAAAATGAGTGTCATATTCGGATTCAGGAGGTCATTTTACATAAGAATCAGCAAAAATTGTATCAGGGCTCGATTTTTTTTTTTTTTTTTTTTTTTTTTTTTTTTTTGGAAGCGCAGTGTTAGTAATATTATTATTTTCGTACCGTTATTTCCAAAAAATAAAATTTATAATAGGTTTATGTAGGTAAATCTGCGCTTCACCTGCATAATGTATTTTAAATTTTATTTTATGTAAACGGTGGTACGAAAAAGATATGATAAATAACCACCATTGGCAACCCTGATAGAATAAAATGCTATCAATTAAATATTAAAATTGTCCGTTATTTTATCCCTTTGACTGAATAATAAATGTAAGAAAACATAATAATCTGGTAAGAAAAATACTGAATTGTCTCAAAGATTAACTTATATCACTTCTCCGGATAATTTTTTTAAATAAAATATCACATTTCCCAAGCCTATTTTTAAAATTCAGCTACTGCATAAAAAAAGTAATCGGTTTAACATAATTGGATTCATAATACTTAAATATGTAAATTGCAGGTTATGACGATAATTCATTATTTTAACGAAAGCAATTAATAAAAATATATTTTGAAAGGATTTTTTGTACAATTACTAAAGATTGTATGAGCAGCCGATTTCAATCTAACAAGCAAATAAAGTTATTTTAAACGATAATACATTAAGTATATTTGAACGAATGAGAATATAACATGTATTAAAATAATAACCATATGCAAATTAATTAAAGAAAAAATATTTTTATTTTGTTAATGCATGAAAAACAGACAATTTTATGCACGAATAAATACAACAATTAAATAATGCAATAATTAAATATATACAACAATAATAAATAAATACAACAATTAAATATACAACAATAATAAATAAATACAACAATTAAATAAGTACAACAATTAAATAAAACAATGTATTCAATAATTAATACAGAACTATTTGTAGCTTTTATGTGTTCATATTACTGGTTTCACAGAATTTCATATCATTTACCATAGCCTCCTAAACTAGATGCCTTCCGCGTGGCTCGGAAACTTGGAGGTAGACAGCGCCACCTGGTACAGATTGTATGAAATTTTTATTCAACAGCCACCAACAATTTTTAAAAGTAGAATTTGATACACATAAGACGAATAGAACGGACACTTCGAGGAAGGTGTGGAGTGCCGAGTACCCTGGGTCAAATTAACACGACCCCACACCTCAGCGAACCAGAGAAAAAAAAAAACTGTTTATAGACGCCAGTCAGAGATGATGAAATGAAAAATAACAGAATGATGACAGGTTTATATCACTTCTTAAAATTATTGGTGACAGTTGAATAAAAAAGACTGCAAACTGTACCGGGTAGTGCTGTCTACCGCTTGAACTGTTGCCAAGTTCCCGAGCCACGCGAAAGGCATCTCATTTACTATATAAATGTATAATATGGTTTTTGAATTTATTCCAGAGCTGCCAAGTTTTTAAACTTTTAAATCAGAATTGACACCAGTATTTTTAAATAGAATACGTTATACACATTTTCGACGATTAATATTACCGAAAATAGCTATAAAATTTTTCCAGTTTGAAGTCTCACGTCAAAAACAGTAGACTTGGCACCTATATTATTCCAAAATGATGCTATTGTTAGTTGCTTATTTTGACAAATAGCCAGATCTCAGTCAATGTGTAGCTTAAATAATTTATTCTGAACACGCATCTGAATATAAATGAAACTGCTTACATTCAAATATATTTTGAAAGAAATTTTGTACACATTCTAAACATTAATTGAGCCGCCAAATTAATTGAGCCGCAGGAGAAGAAATTTTCTTCTCCTGCGTATTTGCATAAATTCTGATTAATTTTACTTATAAAACATAGGCCACAACAAAAGTCCCTTAGATATTCGCAGCACATGCATTTATTTAAATAATATTAAAGAACATTAAATAATTATTTCGTTATAATTGAATAAAAATTCGTTATAATTCATTTAGCGATTTCACACTGATTTCTTTCTTTATGCAATTTTTTATTGGAAAAGTTATATTATGCTATCGTATCATACATTGCTAAGCATTAATTACCAATATAATGAATGTTATTATAAAATGTAAAATACCCATGTATATCTTTTTAAATAGTCAAACTAGCATTTTAGCAAATAAGTATTTGTGTATAATTAAATGAGTTTGTTTTTCACTTGCATTACCCCACCCACAATTAATTATAACAGTTACCTATAATTAATTAATTATATATATATATATATATATATGTGTGTGTGTGTGTGTTGTTTTTAACATAGATCCTTATTCAGTTATTTCACACCAATTCATTTTTAAGGAAATTTTTAAAAGTAAAAATTGAAGGTGAAGCAACCATTTGTCTCTTATATATTACTAAATATATTATCAGTGTAATGAATCACTCTGATAATAAGATATAAAATATCCCTATATTTCTTTTAAACAGACGTTCGGCCACTTAGCTAACAATATACCAGTATATGGAGAAAAGAGTTTGTTATTCACTTGCATTACTCCACCCGCAATTTAATGGTACTAAACACACAAAAGCAGCTTTCCAGCTATCTTTGAAATCCTATCAGAATGAAGAACTTCGAATAACAGCGTTTAAACTGTAATCTTATCCTGTTTTACATCTCAAAAACAAACAAACGAAAATCCCCCCTTTTCATCAAGTTAAATGTTTTAAAACGCCGATCTTAAGTTCTGGCGTAGTTTTGATGGCTCTTGTACCATCTCCAAATATTTGAGCAATAGCCGTGCAAAGATCCTTCAACGTATTCATAGAGTGCTAAAGAAATATCCAAAAAAAATTCCTTTTTTTTTTTTTTTTTTTTTTTTTTTCCAAAGAGGATTCTCCTGGGTCAAACACATAAAATATCCGAGACACAAAGGCTGAAAGATAAAAAAAAAAAAACCTATGGTTAATGATCTCCCCTACCATAGCTTTGAAGGAATTCTCTTTCCTTATGAGTTATGTTGCTTTCGTTCAAATTCTTTTGTTATGATTGTGCTTTGTCTCTGCAAAAGAAGGAAAAAAAAAAAAAAAGAATAAAAAAGGAAAAGCTTCTCTTTATGTCTATTGATTTTAAATTTCTAGGTTGTTCACATTTTTTTTTTAGTAACGTTCCTCCACGAATGTTTCAATGTTTTATTTTAATGTGCTTGTTTTGAAGATATTCCTTATAGACTATCTATATTTACAAGTTGTCGCGTCGTCTGTAGCATTATTAACAGATAGTCGTCGGTGTATTTCCCTGTATTGAACAGTAAGTTCTGCCTTTTGAGGTTATATTATTTATCAAAACGATTTTACGAATACATGATTAAATTATTTAAATTTTATCTTCAGAAATCAATGTCGTAAATGCCTCTGCCAGCATAAAGTATTAAACACCAATACGTAAAATCGTTTTCTAAAATAAAGTATCATTTTAAAGGAACGCTTAAAGGAGGGGCTAGTTCTTTTTTAACATGGTTCTCACAGCCACACTTTTTTTTTCAAAGATTCTTCCACCACAATTATTTAAAAAGAAATATTTTCTTAAATGTACAGGCTTATGTAATAACAAAATTTACTATGTAAAATTACTGGCATATAAATTCGAGGCCATTGGAACACTGTTTAAAAATATTTTCTTACGTGACACGGAGGCACAGATATGCCAATATTTTAATTTATTCCGGAGCATTTTTAGGGCCCATCCTTTTCTCACACCACTTTTCTTGAAGGGTATTTTTCTTCTTATTTAATAGTAATTGCATAGTGGAGAAAATTTTATTAGCATACTTGCCAACCACCTCATTAATAACCGTACAATTGTTGACGCCCTTTGAAAAAACGTCCCCTTTTCACACCACTTTATTTTTAGAGTAATTCTCTCCAAATGTTGTTACGATTAAATAAGAATAAAATTATTCTAAAAAAGAATAAAATTACTCTGAGATGGTTGGCAAGTATGTACAATAAAGTGGTGAGAAAAAGGCATGTACATTGTACAAACAGGGCTCTGGAATAAATTAAAATGTTTGGTATGTCTACAAGCAATGCATTAATTATTTCTTCAATTTTTAAATGTAGGCAATCCTCTATTCAGGGATTTTAGTGGTCCCTCAATTTAATATCATTTTTTCTCTTTTTTAATAATACACTTCCATATTCGTTTGCAGTGTTTTTCTTCGAATGAATAAAACGAAGATTGCTATTAAAAAAAAAGTGGTATTGAATTAAAAGACTGCTAAAAGTTCTTTTTAAGTCTATGCAGGAATCAACCCAAATAAAATCTGAGACCCCTTAAACACCCCTTCACAAAATTTAAATTCATGAAATGGACCTATTCACAAAATTTAAATCCATGAAATACATCCCTTATGAAAATTCAAACCTATAAAATGGGCTTATTTACAAAGTACAAACCCATTAAAATTGGCCTCTTCAAAAAATTTATATTTTAAAACAACCTGATCTTTTTATTAAAAAAATGTTCGTGTTTCAGTATTATTTCAAATGATAGCCAAAATTGGTGCAATACAACACTATTAGCTTTATATTAATCATTACATAAGGTGACTGCTGAAATAAAAAATTTTATACGATATATTATTATTATTATTATTATTTTTTTTTTTTTTTTTTTTTTTTTTTTTTTACGAAAATAAATAAAAATTTCACAAAAATGGGATTCAAAAATAAAACCTGAATCGAGTTAGAGCGCAAACAGATAGGCTGTCGAAATAGTAAACACTTTTCAACTTTGCTGGAAAATGTTAATAATGCATAGCACAATTTGAAATACATTTCATGCCATTTTCAGTTATAGTACCATTAATCGGAACTCTATCGAATGGCTCTGTAAACAAAAGATAGATATTTTCATACCATATTTTACGAGAAACATGAATTTGTTTATATAAAAGATATATGTTAATTTCACTTTGTTTTATGCAATCTAAATATGTTAAACTTTACCCTCCAAAAATTTCACTGACAGTTGTAATGTATTTGAATAATTTTGTATACCCTTGTTCATTAACAATTTTTCCGATTTCAATAGAAATTTCCAAGCAGCATCCATACTTGCCAACATCCTAATTAATATTCCGTAGTATTGTTAGTCCCGCCCTTTTTTTCACACCAGTAAATTTTTAGAGTAATAATCTCCAAATTTATTTACTATTAAAAAAGAAGGAAAATACTCTAAAAAGATACTGGTGTGAAAAAGTAGGCGGAGCTAACAATACTACGGAATATTAATTAGTATGTTGGCAAGTACGAGCATCCCCTATGATACAGATTTAAAGTACAAAATTTGGACTTTCTACTGATATTTGCCCTTAAGTTGTACTAATGACAGATTCACAGGTACGTAGTCCATCCGTTAAAGATCTAATTTTTGGATTCAGCAGACTTCAAAACGTGTAAAGAAAACAAAAACTCAATTTCGAAAACTTGAGCCAAAAATAATTCTTTCTCTAGGATTAAATGGGTAAGAGAAAGTAAAAAAGCTCTATTCACATTTCTATAGAGCTTTGTTCCGTTTCTAATACACCTTCCCGCCTATTATACTTGAAGCGGAACCTTTTTTGTGCCTCCTAACCGATTAATTTTCTCACCGAAACCTTCTTACCGTGTGAATTTGGAGCCGCCATATTTGGTCACAGTTAAGGAATCATGACTGATTAATAAACAGAAAAGTGATATAAATAGTGTAAAACAAAATATAGGATTCTAGAATAGATTACATTTGATTATAATGTTGTAGAAAGGGATAAATATTCAGATTCTACGTCAGATTAATACACATTTTGACTTTGTTTAATTTATGACAAAATGTATTTTTTGTGCAAACAAAATTTTATAATATAGATTTAGATTAAGCTATAATGATAGTCAATGTAAAATGCTGTTTAATCTTTTAAATTGGCGGATATATATGCGACATTTTAATATTTTTAATCGGTGCACCGATTTAATATTCCTAAAGTTAGATTCAGAGTGTTCAAATACTTTTCAAATAAGGTGTTTTTCACAAAATAAATCTTTTTTGAATGAAAATCAAATGCTGTGCATTAACTCTATTTCAGATTATGAAATTTAACTAAAACAAATAAATACACGTGAATTAAGCACTATTAAATAAAATCCCCATTTGAATATACAAGGTATAAAAGAGGGGTCCGTCGTGTTATATTTTGTGGACCGCAACGGACTATTCAGTCTAACTGTTCGGAAAAAAGAGACAGGTTAAGAAAGAGGCAGCTAAAGCAAGAAATATTTTTCTTAACAAATATCGCACTGAATATTGTTATTAAAATACTATCATATCTATTGCTATTATTCTAATTATTATTTATAGTCTTTACCTTTTTGACAGTTTTAATGTTATTTTATGAATAAAAATAAATTTTAAATTTACCTATTCTGTTTCAAATTTTCACGCACACCCAACCAATATATATATATATGTGTGTGTGTGTGTGTGTGTGGGTGGGTGGGTAGGTGGGTGCGTGTGGGTGTGAAAAATCCAAACATTTCAGAGAAAGAAACTAAATATGATATGAAGAAATGGAAGAATTACTAATTTAAAAAAAACATACTTGCCAATCCAACCCCGGAAATTGTTAGTTCCTGCCCCTTTTTGTACACCACTTAATTTTTAGAGTAATTCTCTTAAAATATATTTGCGATTAAATAATTAAAAAAAAAAGATTGATGGGAAAAAATAGGTAGAAAGGGGCGGGACTAGCGATCTTCCGAGTTAGGTTGGCAAGTATGAAAAAAGAATAAAAATAAAAATATGAAAGCATATATTACACAATATTTCTTCGGGATCAGTAATTGAACAGTGTATACAAAAATGAATGAATTTTTGTACATCTGTAAGTGTGCAGCCAAACATTTTTATACTCGTCATTAGGCAATTAACAATTTGCCCCCCCCCCCCAAAAAAAAAAAAAAAAAAAAGAAAGAAAGAAACCAATTAAACAAGAATTCAAGATAAATTTAAAAAAGATATTAAAAAGGAGGTAAAATAAAGCTAGAAAATATTACTTACTAACTTACCAGTAAAAGACAAATAATTTACAATGAAAAAATAATATATGAGCGTTCATATCTATATATTAATTTGAAACATGTTTTTGTCTGTCTCCACTATATTGAGAGAACTACTTGGTGTAAAAATTTGGTTGAGGTGTCTAAGAAAAGGTCTTGGTCTGTAGATGTGCTATGAAAAGAGAAAAATAAAAAAAGTCGAACGGTTTCCCCCGCCCGGGGGGGAAACGGGTGGGAAACCGTTTTCCACCCGTTTGGGGAAACGGGTTAAAAACACGTTTCCGAGCTTAACTAAGCTTCAAATTACTTCACGGTGAAGAAATTGTACATATGGGGACTACAGTCGAACATTAAAAAATCACTTTCTGCAAATTTGGAATTTTTGTTTTAAAGGGGGGGGGGGAAGGGGGAAAGTAGATTTGGAGGGGGGAAGGGGGAAAGTAGTTTGGAGGGGGGGGAAAGGGGGGAAATTATTTTGAGAGGGAAATTCGTTCTAGACCCACGCATGTAGCACCTCATTTTAAAGGTCTTGAAATTTCATGTAGACTGGGGATGTTAGCATACAATATAGTGCGACCCCTGGTGGTGACAAATGGAACTAGGTGATTTTGCTGCAGACCCTATCATGTTACATCTTATTTTAAAGGTCTTGGTATTTCCTGACCGTTGGTGATGATCGTACAGAACACATTCCGCCCCCTGACGGTCGAGAGTACAACTAAAGAATTTTGCAGTTGACACCACCATGTGACTCTTGGAAATCCAAGGCGATTGGTGATAGAGGTCTTGAAATTTCATGTTGATTGGGGATGTTTCTGTACAATATACCTGAAATGAAATATACATTTGAAACATGTTTTTGTCTGTCTCCACTATACTGTGGTGTAAAAATTTGGTTGAGGTGTCTAAAGAAAGGTCTTGGTCTGTAGATGTGCTATGATAAGAGAAAAATATAAAAAAGTCGAATGGTTTCCCCCCCCCCCCGGATGAAACGGGTGGGAAACCGTTTCCCAACCGTTTCGGGTTAAAAACACGTTTACGAGCTTAACTAAGCTCCAAATTACTTCACGATCAAGAAATTGTATATATGGGGACTAGAGTCGAATACTAAAAAATAACTTTCTGCGAATTTGGAGTTTACGATTTTAAAGGGGGAAAAAAAGGGGAAAGTAGATTTGGAGGGGGGGGAGGAGGAAATTAGTTTGAGAGGGAAATCCGTTCTAGACTCACGCATGTAGCACCTCATTTTAAAGGTCTGGAAATTTCATGTCGAATGGGGATGTTTGTATACAATATAGTGCCACCACTGGTGGTGAAAAATGGAACTAGGTGATTTTGCTGTAGACCCTATCATGTTACATCTTATTTTAAAGGTCTTGGTATTTCCTCACCGTTGGTGATGTTCGTACAGAACACACTGCGCCCCCTGGCGGTGGAAAGTGAAACTAAAGGATTTTGCAGTTGACACCAGCATGTGACACCTTATTTGAAAGGTCTTGGAAATCCAAGGCGATTGGTGATAGAGGTCTTGAAATTTCATGTTGATTGGGGATGTTTATGTACAATATAGTGCGCCCCCTGATGGTGAAAATGGAACTAGGTGATTTTGAAGTAGACCCTATCATGTTATATTTTATTTTAAAGGTCTTGGTATTTCCTGACCGTTGGTGATGTTCGTACAGAACACACTGCGCCCCCTGGCGGTGGAAAGTGCAACTAAAGTATTTTGCAGTTAACACCACCAGTGACACCTTATTTGAAAAGTCTTGGAAATTCAAGGCGATTGGTGATGTTCGTATACAACATACTGCACCCCCTGGTGGAGGAAAGTGGATTTTGCAACGCGTGCGTAGCATGCATGCCTGCTATACAGTGCAGCAGCTACAGGCAGAGGTAACACGAGTCAGAGGTTCGCTCGGTTCAAGGCTCATTTTTGAGAATTTTTAATGTTGTTAGCGGCCTGTATATACGCTGCCGCAGGCACCGGGTCACGAGCCCAAATTCCGTTCTGTTTGAGGTTTTTTTTTTTTTTTTTTTTTTGGTGATGCTTTCATTAAAAAATAGAAATTCAAACAAAATCGAGTTAAAGATATAAAACCATACAAATTTAAGATTCATTTAAGGTTATTATCATGGGCCCGGGCATTGCCGGTCGGGTTCGTTTGGTTCCAGGTTAATTTTTTAGAATTTTTTTATGTTATTAGCGGCCCGCGTATGCGCTGCCGCAGGCACCGGGGTCACAAGGCAGAGTTTCGTTCGGTTCTAGCTAATTGTTTTGTTACAGCTGATTATTTTTTTCGTGATTCTTTCATTTAAAAACAGAAATTCAAACTAAATCGAGTTAAAGGTATAAAATCATACAAATTTAAAGTTCATTTAAGGTATCATGGGCCCGGGCAACACCTGGCGGGTTCGTTCGGTTTCAGGTTAATTTTTGGGAATATTTTTATGTTATTAGCGGCCGGCGTATGCGCTGCCGCAGGCACCGGGGTCACAAGGCAGAGTTTCATTCGGTTCGAAGCAATTGTTTTGTTACAGCTGATTATTTTTTCACGATGCTTTTATTTAAAAATAGAAATTCAAACAAAAACGAGTTAAAGATGTAAAACCATACAAATTTAAGGTTCATTTAAGGTTATTACCATGGGCCCGGGAAACGCCGGACGGGTCAGCTAACATGTAGTCTTAGTATTAAACGAAATAGAAAATGAAAGATAGGAACTCTTTATTTGGAGTCAGTTTGACGTCACATTGATTGTACTTTGTAGAAAGTGATGTTATATATAGTATTTCTATTTATAAGCATTTTTCTGACTTTCTTTTTTTAAAGTGAAATGTCGTAAATTATGTTAGATGTTTTAACTTGAAATACATTTAAAAATGATGGGACGTTTTTTAAAACATTACGGTCAATAAAATGATCGTCGAATTCGACGGGTTCCAGCTAGTACTATTTATATCCGTTTGGTTTGGTTTGATAAGTACTGAGATTTATTGCTTGCCTCTAAGGCCACTTATGTCTCGAAAAATCCACACCACAAGGGTTAACAAGTTTTTATTATACAAGTACACAATATTTTGAAGACATAAGACAACACAAACATCCATGCCCGCACCAGGATTCGAACCTGGGACCAGTAGATTCGGAAGGCAGCGCCCTACCGACCAAACCACCTGGCCGGCTTTATATCCGTAACAAGTTTAAATTACTTTGTCTTTGAAAGTCGAAGTTGAAGTATGACAATTCGTAAAAAATTGTAATAATAAACGAACTATTAAAATTCATACAATTTATATCTAACATATACTTCAAATTTAACTATTAAAAATATTTATGTATAACTTTTTTTTTTTTTTTTTTTTTAATGTTTCATTTATACCGGGTGCAAAGTCTGAAGCTTTTATCTCCGCAACCATTGGCTTCCAATTACAAAATATTTCAAAAGATGTAAACATCTATGATACGACATGTTTAAATCTTAAAAATATTTTTTCTTTTTTTTCTGAAAATTACAAAAACTAACTTTTTACACAGTCCCAGGCAGAGTTCCCAACTTTTATAATTTATTCACGAGCATTTTTAGCCCCGCCTTCTTTCCGCACCAGAAATTTTGTAGATTATTTCTTTTTAATATATGACAACGATTAAAAAATCATTTTTCAAAATTTCGGTATGAAAAAGAGGCGGAACTAAAAATGCTCGTGAATAAATTATAAAAGTTGGGAACTCTGGTCCCAGGTTCCTATAGTCATGTTTCAAAAAAGTTGACACACATTCGAAAAAATATTACACAAAAAGTTTCACTTCTGTTCGTCCAGAATTGACCAAGATATTTCCCTTCAAGGGGGATTTTTCCACATTTTTCGGCCTTCACTAAGGGGTTGGTTTAAAAAAATTCTTAATAAAGCCCGAAAAACTACGAAAAAAATTGTAAACTTTGAAACTAAACATCCTGTTCAATTTTGTGCGCACATATATGAAACTTTTTGTGTTAAATTTGTTAAGATGAATGTGACTTTTTACTAAATATGACAATAGGAACCTGGGGACTGAATCTAAAGTTAATTTTTGTAATTAAAAAAAAAAAAAAAAAAAAAACAAGATTTTTTAATTTAAACATGCTATGCTTACATTTATTTAAAAATTTTGTAACTGGAAGGATATATCCATCATCAGTGGTTGAGGAGATAAAGGTCTTCTCGCGACACTTTGCACCCTGTGTATATTCACACATACAATGCGACCTGCCGAGTGTTTTAAGTTAAATAAACCAGCAGTAGACGTTTATAATTATACTCTAGGCAAGACACCCCTTCTTTTTTTTTTTTTTTTTCTTGAACTTCTCTTAAACTGCATTATCCTTCATCCAACATAAGTTTTTGAATATAGCCTTTCACTACTAAAATGTTACAACATATCTGTTCTAATATTTTATTTCTGTAAGTTTAATTGCTCAACTTTAGGGTTTAAAAAAATACATATCTGATTTTATTCATATTAAATGAGATATTTTATGGCTATAAAAAAGAAGAAAAAAAGAAGTTGTAAAAGAAGAGAAGAAGAAAAGGCAATACCGGCATGACACACACGCACATCTGATCGAAACCTACTCACCATTCACAAGGTCAAATGAATGAGTAATGGATACGATAACCAAAAACGTGTATGGTGTTTGTTAAAGAAAATAAATAAGCATTTAAATTCAAATTAGCTTGATTTATAATACTCACTGGTTTAGTTTAGGATATACACAACAAATAAGAAAAACATAGTACATTTTATAATATCAAAACTGCCTCAGATTACAACTGATTCCTCTGCATTAAATACTGGTTTTACGGTAGTACTTTTTGTGTTTAATTATGTAAATAGTCGATTTGGTAAAATATATATCTATATTATTGCAATTTATAAAGAAATATGAGATTTTTTCTTTTCTTTTTCTTTTTTAGATTTGTCATGTTTAGCGTATATCTATATATTAATTTGAAACATGTTTTTGTCTGTCTCCACTATATTGAGAGAACGGCTAGGTGTAAAAATTCGGTTGAGGTGTCTGAAAAAAGATCTTAGTCTTTAGATGTGCTATGAAAAGAGAAAAATAAAAAAAAAAGTCGAACGGTCCCAATTAATATACGAAAAATGCACAATTCTTTTTTAGAATGACGTCATTTTCGGAAATGCAACAATACAGCGAGTTAATCTAAATTTTTATTGCCTTATAAAAACAAAGTTCACGTGTTATCATTTTATAATTATTGTTCCTTTTTTACAGTGTGGCAACGGGAAAAAATATTTATTTATTTCGCCGTTTTTTCTCTTATTTCTTTATTAGTGCTAGAGGCCTATTTCAGTCGGTACAGCGTTGTCGAATTTTTATAAGTCACTCTTAATAGTGCCTATTTCAGTCGGTTTATTGAATGGGGATTTATTGAATGAAGTCCCCCCAAGGCACAACTTTGACATGAGTCCCCCCCAGGCACAACTTTGACATGAGTCCCCCCCAAGGTACAACTTTGACATGAGTCCCCCCAAGGCACAACTTTGACATGAGTCCCCCCCCAGGCCCAACTTTGACATGAGTACCCCCAAGGCCCAACTTTGACATGAGTCCCCCCCCAAGGTACAACTTTGACATGAGTCCCCCCCAAGGCACACCTTTGACATGAGTCCCCCCCAAGGCACAACTTTGACATGAGTCCCTCCCAAGGTACAACTTTGACATGAGTCCCCCCCAAGGCACACCTTTGACATGAGTCCCCCCCAAGGCACACCTCCCCCTCATTGGGAAAAAGAGAAAAAACGTTGTTTTGCGGCTATAAGACAGTTTGGACTTCCAACGTTATTTGTTACAGTATCTGCAGCTGAAACACATTGGTTTGATTTAATGAAAACTTTATCATGGAATTTAGATCGTCACGAACTAACTAAAGAAGAATTTGTCGATATTAACAAGTTTAGCAGTAGGCCTCTGGCACTAAATTAAAATCTGTCAATGTCAGATTTTCATGTTTTAAAAAATGAAATAATGTCGTGTCTGTATAATTTTTTATTTCATTTTCGGAAATGCAAAAATACAGCGAGTTAATCTGAATTTTTAGAATTTTTATTGCCTTATAAAAACAAAGTTCACGTGTGATCATTTTATTTTTTAATTATTGTACCTTTTTTACAGTGTGGCAACAGGAAAGAATATTTATTTATTTTGCCGCTTTTTCTCTTATTTCTTTATTTCTTCAGTTTTCTATCTGTTATCTATATATTAATTTGAAACATGTTTTTGTCTGTCTCCACTATATTGAGAGAACTACTTGGTGTAAAAATTTGGTTGAGGTGTCTAAAGAAAGGTCTTGGTGCTATGAAAAGAGAAAAATAAAAAAATTTTACAGACACGACATTATTTCATTATTTAAAACTGGAAAATCTGACATTGACAGATTTTAATTTAGTGCCAGAGGCCTACTGCTAAACTTGTTAATATCGACAAATTCTTCTTTAGTTAATTCGTGACGATCTAAATTCCATGATAAAGTTTTCATTAAATCAAACCAATGTGTTTCAGCTGCAGATACTGTAACAAATAACGTTGGAAGTCCAAACTGTCTTATAGCCGCAAAACAACGTTTTTTCTCTTTTTCCCAATGAGGGGGAGGTGTGCCTTGGGGGGGGACTCATGTCAAAGGTGTGCCTTGGGGGAGACTTATGTCAAAGTTGTACCTTGGGGGGGGACTCATGTCAAAGTTGGGCCTTGGGGGGACTCATGTCAAAGTTGTGCCTGGTGGTGGACTCATGTCAAAGTTGTGCCTTGGGGGGACTCATGTCAAAGTTGTACCTTGGGGGGGACTCATGTCAAAGTTGGGCCTGGGGGGAGACTCATGTCAAAGTTGGGCCTTGGGGGGACTCATGTCAAAGTTGTACCTTGGGGGGGACTCATGTCAAAGTTGGGCCTTGGGGGGACTCATGTCAAAGTTGGGCCTGGGGGGGACTCATGTCAAAGTTGTGCCTTGGGGGGACTCATGTCAAAGTTGTGCCTTGGGGGGACTCATGTCAAAGTTGTGCCTTGGGGGGACTCATGTCAAAGTTGTACCTTGGGGGGGACTCATGTCAAAGTTGGGCCTGGGGGGGGACTCATGTCAAAGTTGTGCCTTGGGGGGGGGGACTCATGTCAAAGTTGTACCTTGGGAGAATTTTTTATATTTTTTAAAATCTTGTAACCTTTGTTATGAGTAATCAAATTATCTACAAAATCTTCATTCAATAAATCCCCATTCTATAAACCGACTGAAATAGGCCCTTATCACTATTACGAGTGACGTATAAAAATTCGACAACGATGTACTGACTGAAATAGGCCTCTAGCACTAAAAACTTGTAACCTTCGTTATGAGTAATCAAATTATCTACAAAATCTTCATTCAATAAATCCCCATTCAATAAACCGACTGAAATAGGCCCTTATCACTATTACGAGTGACGTATAAAAATTCAACAACGCTGTACCGACTGAAATAGGCCTCTAGCACTAAAAACTTGTAACCTTCGTTATGAGTAATCAAATTATCTACAAAATCTTCATTCAATAAATCCCCATTCGATAAACCGACTGAAATAGGCCCTTATCACTGTTACGAGTGACGTATAAAAATTCGACAACGCTGTACCGACTGAAATAGGCCTCTAGCACTAAAAAAAAAAAGTCGAACGGTTTCCCCCCCGGGGGGGAAACGGGTTGAAAACACGTTTACGAGCTTAACTAAGCTCCAAATTACTTCACGGTGAAGAAATTGTACATATGAGCACCAGAGTCGAAAACTAAAAAATCACTTTCTGCGAATTTGGAATTTTCGACTTTTAAGGGGGAAAAAAGGGGGAAAGTAGATTTAGAGAGGGGGGGTGAGGAGGAAATTAGTTTGAGAGGGAAATACATTCTAGACCCACACATGTAGCACCTCATTTTAAAGGTCTGGAAATTTCATGTCGATTGGGGATGTTTGTATACAATATAGTGCGAACCCTGGTGGTGAAAAAGGGAACTAGGTGATTTTTCTGTAGACCCTATCCTCTTACATCTTATTTTAAAGGTTTTGGTATTTCCTGACCGTTGGTGATGTTCGTACAGAACACACTGCACCCCCTGACGGTGGAAAGAGCAACTAAAAGATTTTGCAGTTGACACCAGCATGTGACACCTTATTTGAAAGGTCTTGGAAATCCAAGGCGATTGGTGACAGAGGTCTTGAAATTTCATGTTGATTGGGGATGTTTGTATACAATATAGTGCGCCCTCTGGTGGTGAAAAATGGAACTAGGTGATTTTGTAGTAGACCCTATCATATTATATCTTATTTTAAAGGTCTTGGTATTGCCTGACCGTTTGTGATGTTCGTACAGAACACACTGCGCCCCCTGTCGGTGGAAAGTGCAACTAAAGGATTTTGCAGTTGACACCACCAGTGACACCTTATTTGAAAAGTCTTGGAAATTGAAGGCGATTGGTGATGTTCGTATACAACATACTGCACCCCCTGGTGGAGGAAAGTGGATTTTGCAAAGCGCGCGTAGCATGCATGCCTTCTGTACAGTGCAGCAGCTACAGGCAGAGGTAACACGAGTTCAAGGTTCATTTTTGAGAATTTTTTCATGTTATTAGTGGCCTATATATACGCTGCCGAAGGCACCGGGTCACGAGCCCGAGTTCCGTTCTGTTTGAGGGTCTTTTTTTTGCGATGATTTCATTTAAAAATAGAAATTCAAACAAAATCGAGTTAAAGATATAAAACCATACAAATTTAAGGTTCATTTAAGGTTATTATCATGGACCCGGGCATTGCCGGTGGGTTCGTTTGGTTCCAGGTTAATTTTTTGGAATTTGTTTTATGTTATTAGTGGCCCGCGTATGCGCTGCCGCAGGCACCGGGGTCACAAGGCAGAGTTTCGTTCGGTTTTAGGTAATTGTTTTGTTAAAGCTGGTTATTTTTTTCGTGATGCTTTAATTTAAAAACAGAAATTTAAACTAAATCGAGTTAAAGATATAAAATCATACAAATTTAAGGTTCATTTAAGGTATCATGGGTCCGGGCAACACCTGGCGGGTTCGTTCGGTTTCAGGTTAATTTTTGGGAATATTTTTATGTTATTAGCGGCCGGCGTATGCGCTGCCGAAGGCACCAGGGTTGCAAGGCAGAGTTTCGTTCGGCTCGAGGTAATTGTTTTGTTACAGCTGATTATTTTTTCACGATGCTTTTATTTAAAAATAAGGAAAGGGCATGTGACGTCACTCGCAGTCAAATCATTGATAAAGTGGCAAAACACTGGTATTTCCACCAATCCTGGTCGATCTTTTGCCACTCGAGAGTGGCAAAGATTGATTGACGGAGCGTTTGTTTGTAAACATGCCCTTTCCTTATAGAAATTCAAACAAAAACGAGTTGAAGATGTAAAACCATACAAATTTAATGTTCATTTAAGGTTATTACCATGGGCCCGGGAAACGCCGGACGAGTCAGCTAACATGTAGTCTTAGTATTAAACGAAATAGAAAATGAAAGATGGGAACAGTTTATTTGGAGTCAGTTTGACGTCACATTGACTGTACTTTGTAGAAAGTGATGTCTTATATAGTATTTCTATTTATATGCATTTTTCTGAATTTCTTTTTTTTAAGTGAAATGTCGTAAATTATATTAGATGTTTTAACTTGAAATACATTTAAATAATGATGCGACGTTTTTTGAAACATTACGGTCAATAAAATGATCGTCGAATTCGACGGGTTCCAGCTAGTAGGGTTTTACAGGGAAAATGCTCCAAATTTATATTATGAGGAGAGAAAAAAATGTGGAGGATGGAGATGACTTGGAGAAAAAAAAAGTCTTCGGTCTTATGTATATACGAAAATAATAATAATAATAATAATAATAATAATAATAATAAAATTTATCTGTCTTTGCAGAATGTCCAAAGCATCGATGTAGCTCGTATTGTTCTTCCATGCAACTAAATGGAAATTGAAGTGAGAAACCACCACTTATTACAGGGGTAGAAATTAAAGAAATTAAGTCACTGGTTCACGGGCCAGTAAATTTAAGATTTCACTGGCCCGTACACCTGTTTTATTAGATTACTTAAAAATTTGTCAAACAAAATAAATTCACATGACAAACACGATAATTAAATTCTGTAAAATATATTAAAAATACAAATGTCTTTTACATAAATCAAAAATTTATACTTCATTTTATTATAAAACTAGCAGAGGAATTTCTAATTTTAATTTTAATCAAATGGAAAAATTTATGTTTAAAAGTGGTTTAAATAACACACATTTATCATAAAGAAGTTTTATATTAAGTATTAAAAGTAAAAAAAAAGTATTAAAAGTAAAAAAAATATAAAATAAAATAAAATAAAATAAAATATATTGACGATTATAATGAAGTGCACTTATTATTGGTAAAACTTACGATTATATCTCAGATACACAGACATTTTTTTTTTTTTTTTTTGTTTAACCATAATGTATAGAAGTGCTAGTATGTGATAAAGAAAAAAATAATATCTGGACAGTCTGGAGTTTCTATATATAATCTCTTTAATTCAAAGATTCGGTGCACAAAATGTTACGATAGTCAGAGAAGCAGAGCTGCCAAAACCTAATCCGGCAAATTGTTAGTACCGCCCATTTTTCCACACCACGTAATTTTTAGAGTATTTGTTTTCTTAATTAAACGTAAGTATATTTGAAGAGAATTACTCTAAAAATTAAGTGGTGTAGAAAAATGGGCGGTACTAACAATTTGCCGGATTAGGTTGACAGCTCTGGAAGAGAAAAAAAAAAAATTGGAAAGTTGACCATGTGTATATAATTTACATTTCACTGGTCCTTTAAATGTTTCTGTCGTCTTGGAACAACGGACCACCGTTAATTTCGAGTCCTTTATTATATAAAAATACCATCATCATCATCAGTTTCAGCCATTATCAATTCTCTGCAAGATGAAAGTCTATCAAGGACGTTTTCAATCTGCCAGTTTTCTGTGATTCTTCATTCTGCTCCTCCAAACTTGACAATATCATTTTTCCAATAGTTGTGATCTCTACCTCAGTCTTAATATCTCTCATACATTTATAAACAAATCCATCGGAAGATCTAGGAGATTTTTCGTGAACATTATTCTTTTACTTTCGATTAATAATTACAATGAGGAAAGCTGGTAAATTTTTGATATCAGCAACACAAGAACTTTCAATGTCAAATCCAAAGATTCCTCGGATTGATAAAAGAGCGAATTTATGCTTAATTTAACAGTCTTTTGTTAAATAATAAAATGAAAAGCGTCAAAATTTGCATACTATTCAAACAATTTATTCAGCAAAATTATGTTAGAGGATTTTTTTTTTTTTTTTTTTTTTTTTTTTAGATGATTTGTTCTTTATTTGCTTTTTATTTTTATCCATAACTTAGATATTAGAAAATTAAAATTATTTTTGTAGATTTTAGAAAAAATAAAATGTTTTCAATGAACTTGGGTATTTAATTTTTGAAACACAAGAGTAAATGTTAAAAAAAGAAAAAATAAATAAATAAATAAAAATAAAAATGCCAGTTAATGGTAATTATTGTAAAAATTATTGTCGTGCTTTTAAGGAATGTCGCATCATATTGCAACCTTGTTTCACGCATCTAGCATTGAGGATGATTCTAAATTCTTTGAAAGGTGCCAAACTGACCTACAGACTGGGATTTGATAAATATCCAGTCATTCGACTTTCACTTATTGCTTCTTTTCTCTCGACCACAAGGGTTACCACCTATATTTTAACACTGGACTTATTGAGTAAGCACTTGCGCAGAGGCTCCCATAGTCGTAAGAATCGTGGTTGAAGAATAGAAATCCGTATTTTTGTCTATTGATTATTGTTTTTCGTTTCTTTTCTCTCTCTCTCTCTCTCTCTCTCTCTCTCTGTATATATATATATTTCGGCTCTTGCGGAGCATGGAGGCAATTTATCATCTGTTTAGTTTTGCATTTCTGTTACTTATATTACTTTATATATGTAGGGGAGACCCGTGTACCTAGGGCCGCTTTTTTTCAATGCCCAAAAACAGAGCCCTTGACCCTGTTTAAAATTATCAAACTGATATGTACATATCTTTAGGACTAATTACTTCCAAATGGGATTCATATAAATACCTAAAATAATAAATTCCGACAAATAGAAGGTTTTTAAAAAAACTTCACTCGTGGCCCTAGGTACAACACCCTCATTGTACCTGGGGCCAGACCTCATTGTACCTATGGCCATTCTCTCAAATTTAGATTTCACTTTGTAATGAATAAAAAATAAGCATATAAACATGTATTTTATAAAAGAAACAACATCAAGTAATATATTTATTTATCATATAATAGTTATCATGTTGTTGCCTTAAGTTAAAACACAAAATTTTTCACTTTTTTTTTTTTTCTTTGGGATATTCTAACAGCATGTTTTTTTTTTTTTTTTTTTTTTTTCCAATTTATTTATTTATTTATATTTCTGGTGTGTCTCTTGGATTTCTTGATCTCTCTGGTTTTCGGTCACAACTTTTCTTTGATGTGGAAGGTTTTGCTTTAGGTAAAGGTTTTGCTTAGGTTCGTGCCTGTTAAAACATGACACGCGAAAAGATGTTAGATGTTGAAGGTTTCGAAATTTCAACAGGACACGAAACAGAGACATCCATTTCTATCATTGTTGGTTCACTTTCTACCTGGAAAATTTTTATTTATTATTATTATTATTATTATTATTATTATTAGTGTTATTTATTTATTTATTTATGGAGAGATCTTGTCTTTCAGTCACATTTGAACTTAAATATTCATCCTCAGTGAATGTGTTTTGATTCATTGGCCATACGCTGGATACACGAAAGCCTGATAGAACGTTTACAGGAGTAAAGGCCGACGGATAGGACTTGCCAACATTTTTAGCAACGTCATATATAGTGATTGGTTTGCCAGGGTTTGCCAGCATCCAATTACTATAGGCTGTACAGTGTTTCTTAACATTTTCTCGACCGCTGATGTAGATTCACGTCATTTGAAAATATGAAACTCCACCAGTGGGCGTTTCTTTTACAATTTGTATGTTATTTGTTTCTAAAAAATATACACAATATTCATATTTGTACAATCAGTATACTATGGATGCAAAAATTTTAATTAGTGAGAGAGTATGATTATAATGCATATCCATTTGTAATATAAATGCGAATACGGAAAAATTTTGTTTTGAAAAATTGTAACTTATGAGAAAAATGCCCACAGGCGGACCTTACTGTCAAAAAGACAAAAACATGCGGTCACGAAAGTGTTAAATGGTCCAAACACACTGGCCCTAGGTACAAGGCAACTACGTGGCCCTAGGTACAAGTTTTGGTAACTCCATTCAAAATGCCCTCCACTAAAAAATCCACATGCAGAGAGGACTAAGTAAATATCTCGTTTATTACTCAATATAACAAGCAACATTATACACTAAAAATGAAAGAAAAATATTTGATTTGCCTTTGTAAAATAGCAAAAGAGATGAGCTGCAATATTTTACTTCGAACCATGTAAATTCGTTTTCTACATGTAACTTCTCAAAACTTTCTCCTCAAAAGTTCCAAAGTAGTTGTAAAAGTAGCAATTGGTGGTGTTACTCGCCCAATTGAGTATTAAAACTTAAAATTAAATATTATTCAAATAAAGTGGGGTGGCCCTAGGTACACGGGTTTCTCCTATATATAATTTGAATAATTTATTACCATTGTAATACTCAGCTTACAAGAGATAGATGAAGATACCAACATAAAATTAAATTTTAATTGAGATTTCTTTCGAATAAAATTGTCACCGTAATAATTTAATTTCAGTATCATGATTAGTAAAAACATGTTAAAGTACTTACGCAGAAGAGAAATGACACAAACATAACACATAAGCCTAATGATGAGATAATTTGCAAAAACTATTGATTACTAGTAACAGTCAACATTTTAGAGAAAAGAGAAAGGATAAAATTACCAAAGAGTTCCGTTAAAAAGGAAAAAAAAATGGAATTCATGAATTGAAAATTAGAAGTTTAAATGCTGAAAAATAAAAATGTTCACACATCAGGAAACTTGCATTTCTACATATATATATAACCTCTTTCTGCAATGATGGAAGAAAGTATTCGTAAAAATTTTCGGCTTCCAGTTTACAATGGATTTACATGTTTTGAACATTCGTGAGAATGATTTGACGATTTCCAGAAACTGCCCGTCTGCTTAGGTGTGAAATAAAACATTTCTGGTAGCTCTAGCTCAAGAATTAATGTACAGGATTTCATAGCAATTTACATTCAGTTGTATCTTAACATAATTAAGTTTCTATCGCCTTTTGATGCAAATATCGCAAAAGTGGCGCTGCTAGTCTACGTTATCTTCCATTTCTGGGAAAGCTGTATCTGAACTTCATTTTCGTAAAAATGCAAAAAAAACTTGATATGTAAGAAAGCCATTCTGAAAAATTATGTTTTTTCCATTGGGTTTTATATAGGCCGACAGGGGATGTTGCTTTGCTGAAATTTTTTGCGTGTACCGGTATGCTTTATCTCATCTTCTATAGTGTATAAATGTACCAAACTTGGTACGTGGAATAGCCATTATAATAAATATTACTTATTTAATTTTCGTGAGTATAGGCCGATAGGTTGTTTTGCTCTTACTCACACACTGAATGACTACTCAAATGACTACTTCTCAGTAACTATTGGTTAAATTACTTAAAGTTGCTTAGATGAAACCTTTTTTTCACAGAAACTATGATTAAAATTTTGTACATGTTAATCGGAAAATGGCACTGTTATACAGAATGATAGAGCAGAAAGTTTTGTGATAGCCACGACATACTAAATTCATTTTACTTAATAGACCTACACGCCTGTTCAAAAGTTTAGCAAGATTTGCAAACGATAAATTCTTCTCAATTTTAAAATTTATCTCCCAATGAAATGTTTTCAAACACTGGGTGTCTAAAGAACTGGGTCTTCCTGGTATTTTTCTGTAAAAATTGGGTTAAGACGATATTTAGGGGGCCGGTAAAAAATTGAGCAAAATCCGTATTCTTAGTGATCACCCTGTATCGTTAAGTGAACGAAATGATCTGTACCTTTAGGATATGTTAATGTAGTCCCAGTATAATTTGTGGATGAACTTTTGTGGCGATAGCATGTTAAATAACGGAGATATAAGAATTTATTGTAAAACTCATAATAATAATAATCAACATGTTTTTTATTTATAATATACAGAGCTTTAAAAGAAAATTATTCGCACTTGCAGCTATATTTAAAAAATAATAATAATACTTTTGAAACAATATACTGCAATAGAAATACATCTTAAATATCTCATGAAATTTGAATAATTTTATGAAAAACATTTTCACTGCACATGCGCCAAAGATAGAAAAAATTTTATTACATAGGTTGAAAGCTATAGGTAGATATATTGGGCAACTTTTGTCAAAAGTTCATTTGAATAAAGTAAAAATTAAGCAAATTATCGGCAAAAGAACGAGCTAGATTTTAAGTATTTTCCAAGAGTTGATTTTCAGATGCCATGTAATTAATTGCCATCTAGTTATTTCAACCACTTTGCAAAATTTCTTTTTTGTGAAAAACAACTTATTATCTCTCAAATCGTAGTAATTAAACAAAATTATGTTAAAGTTACGAGTTTATAATATTTTTTTCACAAAAAAAGTACTTTTGGAGCGTGGTTGAAATAATTAGATCTTCAAATTAATTACGCGGCATGCGAAAAACTCCTATAAAATTTCAACTCTTGGAAAATACCTAAAATCTAGCTTGTTCTTTTGCCAACAATTTGCTTAATTTTTACTCTATTCAAATGAACTTTTGACAAAAAGTTGCCCAATATATCTGTCTTTCAACCTATGTAAAGAAAAATTTTATATATTTTGCGCATGCGCAGTGAAAACGTTTTTCATTAAAATGCTCATATTTCATGAGATATTTAAGATATCGGTATTCTGACAGCAGTATATTGTTTCAGAAGTGTTCTTTTTATATCTTTTTTATTTCTTTTTTTTTTTTTTTTTTACAATTTATCTGAAAGTTTGAATAATTTTAGTTTAAATCTACGTACGTCATAAATAAAAAAAAAAAAAAAGTTTTTTTTGGAGTTTTAAAATAAATGCTTTTATCCCCGTTATTTAACAAGCTATCGTCACACAAATTTATTCACAAATTGTACTGCATCTATATTAACATATCCTAAAATTATAGGACAATTCGTTCACTGAACGATATACAGGATAGTCACAAACATTACCGATTTTGCTCAATTTGTTACCTGCCCCCTAAATGTTGGCTCAAATCAATCTTCACTGAAAAACATGTGGAAGACCCGTTTCTTTGAATACCCAATGTTTGGAAAAATTTCATCGAGAGATAAGTTTTTAACTTGAAAATAATTGGTCGCTTGAAAATCTTGCTAAACATTTGAGCAGGAGTGTATTTAAAGTGTAATATTTAATGGCAACTTAATTGAAATCAACTGAAAAAATTAAAATTTTTCTGTTAAAAAATGTAGCATTTAACCATAGCTGCCAAGTTTTTTAATTTTATCCGGAAAGATGCTAGCCCCGCCCTTTTTTCACACCGTAATATTTGCAGAAAAAGTCTCTTCATAATTTAACTACGATTAAACATGAAAAATATTACTCTAAAAAGATTCCGGTGAGAAAATAGGGCGGGGCTAATAACATTCCGGAATAAATTAAAAAACTTGGCAGCTATGCATTTAACTAAAAAAATAAAATGTGTAATATTTATTACTTGAGCCTTCCTTTTTTTCTTTTTCTTTTTTTTTTTTTTTTTTTTTATAAGTAGTATAAGTCTACATAATATTAGTATAGGTCTACATATATTACCCTACATTTTATAATATTAGGGTAAGTGCACCAGTGATTGACACTTTTAGATCAATCTCTGATGTTTTTAATGTTCTAGTCATCAGAAAATATTTTTAGAAATCTTAAGTTAGTACATATGGTATGAAAGACTTTCAGGACCACATATATGTTAAAATATATACATTTGATAACAATTATTTTTTTTATGAATTTTCATTTGACACCCACTCAGTGTTTTAGTAACTGACACTGCCAGTTTTTCATTTTATCAGTAATTGGCCCCCTACGTTCCAGTGTTTGACACTGCTAGTAATTCATTTTACCAGTTATTGGCACCCTATGATCCAGTGTTTGACATAAAATGTTAAAATTCTTATATGTAAAATATATGATTTTATTATTTATCTTATTTATTATTTCGGGATAGATGTCAATTACTGAAGCATGCTAATCACTGGAGCACCTACCCTATATGGAGATATTTAAAGATTCGCATTTGAATAGTTTGAAAAATATTAGTACTGCTGAATCTCGTTAACGTGAACACTGCTAACGTGAACACTGTTAACGGGAATTACTTTTAATATGAACTGTTTCCACAATCCCCGCAGAGCTGCCAACCTAATCCGGCAAATTGTTAGTACCGCCCCTTTTTCTACACCACTTAATTTTTAAAGTAATTTTCTTCAAAGATATTTGCGATGAATTAAGAAGAAGAAAACTCTAAGATATGACTGGTGTAGAAAAAGGGGCGGTACTAGCAATTTGCCGGATTCGGTTGGCAGCTCTGTCCCCGTCAAAATGAATATTACTTTAGTTACATGAAGATTTGTTACTGATAGCATGAATTACTGTTAACATGAACAGGTTTTTTATCCGCTTTGAGATTCACGTTAACGAGGTTCGACAGTAAATACTTAATACGCTCATTTTATATATTTTTTAAATATTAAATTGGTTTAAGTTCGTAATGCGATCTTTTTTAAAATATTAGTTAAAAGTAATATATAGTTTTGATGACTTCAAATGGACATATGCCATTTTTAAAGTCAACAAAATATGAAAATCATGCATTTATGAGATATTAAATATGGGATTTCAATTGAATCAAACCAGTTTTTTTTTTTATATAATTTTTATTAAACATGTGAAAATAAATAAATAAATAAATGAAATAAAAAAGGCTTTATTTCAACATTTCTTCAGGTAATAACATTTTAATTACTTTAATTAAAATTTTATATTAATTTGTGTCATTTTAAATTTTTCTCATAGTTGAATTTTATATCGTTAATAGTGCAGGGATGGAACACGGGCGCAGAATTCATACCACTATGAATGTAAGAAAATTTTCTACCTCTTAGATCAACGATATTATAGGTATGGAAATTTCTTAAAGAGATTCCGGTATGAATTCTGCGCCCGTGTTCCATCCCTGATAGTGTTGTCACACATATAAAAATGAAATGGAGATATTATGTAGTATAATTATTGAACTAAATACTATGTCTTTGCGGAAAATGGATTGACACCATTTTCAAAGTAATTATATTTGTTATTTCAGTATCTACGTAAATTTATATTGACAAAATAATGAAGATTTTGCAGATTTTTTTTTTTTTTTTTTTTTTTTTTTTTTTCGGGGAAGCGGGATTGTTTATAGATTAAAAACTAACAACAGATTGCATTCATTGTTATCATTAACAAACATTTTGTCGAAAATGGGCTAACACAACTTTGGAAGAAACTGGCTCACTTTTTGAATGATGTTAATATCTTGAAAAGGTGATTATAGAAATAGAAAACTTATTTTTGAAAATGGTTCTTTTGAAATGTTTTCTCAGAAAATATGCTTCAAACTTTGAAATTTACCAGAGATAATCGGCCTTTTTGATCACTCTGAGTCATATTTCTTTGGCATGCGCGTAGTATTTTTGGTTATTCCATACATCAAATCATGAAACTGTTCTGGAACTTATCATTTAAACAAAAGTTACAAAGAAATCTTCATCAATTTTCAGATTGGAAAAGAATTACCTTTAAAATAAATTTTACACAATCATTTAGATGCTTGGAGTAAGTTATTTAACAAAACATATGATATGTTGATATACACATTTTTTAAATGCTTTTATTTACTGCTTTTAATTTATTACTGGTCTTTTATATTCAATAAAAGAAAGTATTGGTTTAGTAAAAAGTTTCAACTTCCGGTTTTGATGGATTTTCCGTTCTGAGAGGTTTAGAACATGATTTAGTAATTTTTTGAAAATGTCTGTATGTCTTTCTACGTAACAAAAAATTTGTGACAGCTCTAGCTGAAGAATTAATGCAGAGAATTTTATATAAATTTATATGTAGTTGCACCTTGACTTAAATTAACACATATGGCGATTAAATTCAATTTTTTCATATTTTTAATGTGACAGAAAAGACAAAATTTCGAGTAAATGTGTACAACGAGAATTATTTCTAACCAGTCCTTGAGAAGTTAAAAAGAATTGTTTATAATAGTAATATTCAACTAGGAATGTTTTATTTGTGCAGGGATGAGTATTGCTAAATAAAACTGTCATAGTGTGGTCTCTATTTCTCCCTCCCTCCCTTCGCCCCCTTTCTCTATCTCTCTTTGTCTCTCTGTTTATCTATGTATGTGTCTATGTATCTATTTATATATCCACCTAGCTCTACAGTTTTATTTTTATTTATTATTATTTTTTTTTTAACTATATCGGTTTAGGTATTTTCTTTGCTCGCTCTCTCTTCCTCCCCCCCACCCCGCCCCACCCTCTCTCCTTTCAACTTTATCGATTTATTAGTTAGCAACTTCTTCATTATTATTATTTGACAATGTTCTTAAATAATCTTATTTCGTTTTTTAAAGAAATATATTAAATGTATCGGCTTAAGTCATGAATTCAAATGACGTTGATATTTAACATATTTATAATTCTTTAACATTTGAAAAGTTTTATTAAATCTTTTACATGAAAATATTAGGTTAAAGTATCCCATTGAGATCTGTCTCTCTTATTATTATTTATTATTATATTATTATGTTAACTTTATTAGTTTATCAGTTTCGGTAATTTCTTCGATTTTTTTTTTTTTTTATTTGACAATATTTTTAAATAATATTATTTTGCTTTTTAAATAAATATAATAATTGCATCGTCTTCAGTTATGAATTCAAATGACGTTGATATATATATATATTTACAATTTGTTAACGTTTGAAAAACTTTATTGTATACTTTACAGGAAGGTGTTAAATAAAAGTGTCCCAATGTTATATTTCTGTCGCAGTCCTCTCCTTATTATTATTATTATTATTATTTATTTCATTTTATTTATTTATTTTTAACTTTATTGGTTTTATCGGTTTAAGAAATTATTTCACTAGTTTTATTTGACAATATTTTTAAATAACCTTATTTTATTTTTGAAAGAAATATTATAATGCATGCATATTAAATGAAGAATTCAACTGACGTTGATATTTAAAGTTTTTATAAATTTTCAATATTTGAAAACCTTTAATGGTTGTTTTATATAAATATATCAAATTAAATAGCAAATATGTGCTATGTTTATAAATAAAAAAGGAACTTAGAATACATTTTAATAAGTAAGTGATAAAATACTGAATTCTTTCTTTAATTTTCTGTCTTTTTTTTTTTTTTTAACCAATTCTGTTTAGATGACGTCTTTATTATCTTTATTCAACAATGTTCTTAAATAATCTTTCCTTTATTTTATTATCGAAAATAATAATAATAAATGCATCTTTAAACACAAAAAAAAAACGCTTATATTTGTAATCCCCCCCCCCCCCCCAAATTTTAACATTGGAAAGCTTTTAAAGAAATAAAATATTTTTCCAAATGGAGTCAAATTGCAACTCATACATAATCAAGACATATAATCGAAACATTATCTGTATCATATCAAAATTTATGAGTTCATTGACTAAAAAGCCAAAAACTTAGTAAATAATGTTATCTTTTAGGAGATACTTAATATTCAGATGATGTTTCTGTATGATATCGGAAAACTTTCGCTGTTTATGCTACTATGTATCAATATGAGCAACTTATCAGAAAATTTCTTGAAAACATGTATTACCCTTTTAATAGGTAGAAGCCCTTCCAATCTTAAAAATGTAACGAAACAGCTGTGTATCAAGTAATTTCAATGCAGGTGGAAACGTGTTATCTAATAATATACATAAAAAAGGTATTTGAGGCATATGGAAGAATTTTGAAGGCAAGATAGAAGTACTATAAATTATTAGAAAAAGGATGATATCTTGTTATACCGCTTCTGAATTTATATATTGTATTATAAATTTGATAAGTCTGATTTCTTTGATATTTAAAAGACGTCGTTAAATCTTTTTTATTTTGTTTTATTTCATTTTATTTTATTTTTAATTTCACTAGTAGCAATGTAAACCTAATATTTCATCATTTTAAAAACATTTATGTTACTCTTTACTTCAAGACAAAAAAGTAATAAAATATAAAAAATCTAGTGTGGTACACACACTACTTTATTTAACCTATATTACTAAAGCAGTGTTCGTACGGACACACATTTTTTCTAGTATCACCATTTCTTTTTAAATTTATAAACTTCTATTTTAACAATAATTACAATATTGCGCATGCAAACTCTTTAATTCTTTCCATAAAATTTTTAATACCGAATTTGCCTCACACCAATTTGTTTGGCTAGTTGTTTTTTTTTTTTTTTTATTTACCCAGTTGAATGCCGAAGTACTGTCGGAAACGCAGCCTTAAATTGCTATGGGTATTTCAGGCCTCAATAAAAGTTTTTCCGGTGTGAATATTTAATTTTAGTTTTCTAAAAAATTCGAAACCAAATCATGCCGAGCTGGAAAACCACGCTGTACAGTAAAACTTAAAAAAAAATCCAAGTAAGCAGCAATCGAAAGGGCGTATATAAATGTGTATTTTTATGCATAAATTATTTACCCTCGATAGCTCTTTCTAAAGAAATAAAATATGAAATTTTCTAATGATCTATAAAAACACACCTAATTAATGAAAACCACGCCTTACTGTAGTGTACGTAAAAGGTTAATTTAAGTATCATTAAAGGATGAAACGGAAAAACAAAAAACGTGTTTTACCATTAATAATTGTTCACGCACAATGTTTTATGAAAATTTAAGAACAGCGAAAAAATTTAATTTTAATATAATTTTCCAAATATGCAATTCAGTGTAGTGAAGGAATGTGTATTTTGATAAGATTTTATCGAGACTCCACCCATTCTTTTTTTTTTTTTTTTCAATTTATTTCATAAATATAAAGATATATATTTTAAAAATTCTGAAACGAGCGTCGCAATAATTTATGCGTCGAAAATCACTTTAGATATTTCTCTTTTATTAAATAAAACACAATCACTCCTAGAATTATCAGTTAATTTATAATTTTTTTTTTGTGTTTTGCAAATAAATAATGAAAAAAAGAACTTTATAAAATAAATAAATATTTATTTATTTTTTGTAAAAGAAAATGTAAAAGAAAAATAATGAAAAGACGATGTTCAACAATTGTGTTTTACTACACAAAGGCCATGTAGCCCTTTCTTACAGCGAGCGCAGATGAGGTTGAAACGCTTTATCACACTCTGCTTGTTACTGCAGACCACACATTGACGTAAATTTCGTCCAGATAATTTTTCTATGGCGAACTTTTTCTTCGAATGAGATGTTTGTATTAATTCACTATTTTTGAATGCTATCCATTCTTTTTCAATATCAACCGTTTCACATTATCTAGAAGTTTCGATTGACTGATTGATTTCCCTTACGTAAAAAAATTAAATTAAAATTCCGGTATATCTATAGCGCTGCTTCGCAGTTTTCGAGACTAAACATTGCAGCGCTGTCACACTGCTTAGCAGTCAAACGGTTAATCTTAACACTTTCGCGACCGCTGACGTAGATTCACGTCATTTGAAAATCTGTAACTCCACCAGTGGGCATTTCTTTTGAAATTTGTATGTTATTTATTTCTTATGTAGGTATATACCCAATATTCACATTTTTACAATGAAATATACTATGGATCAAATACTTTGATTAGAAAGAATATAATTACAATGTATATCCATTTTTAATATAAATGTGAATACAGAAAATTTTGTTCTGAAATACTTAGGATAATAACACCCACAGGCGGACCTTACTGTCAAAAAACGAAAATCATGCGGTCGCGAAAGTGTTAATTGCATGCAGAAGAAAACTACTTAAAAAAAAAAAAAAAAAAAAAAAAAAAAAGGGGTTTGTAAAATATGCGGGTACTAAAAATTTTGCGGAATAAATTAAAAAGTTGACAAGTCTGCAATACAAAATTAACTGCTAAAAGATCAAGGAAATTGTTGGAGTGTACTTACCCTGTATAATCATATTATTACAGTTTATGGTGTAACGTATTAGGTAATGTATCTTAGTATATCTAGTGCATTTTAAACAATAATTCAAAACAGTTTTAGTTGGTGTGTGGTGTAGGTGTTAAGGCTTATTTACTGCACGCGGGTTCTAGGTTTGGTTAGAATGCCCACCGTAGAAGACCTTTCTAAGAGACCATAGCCAGTATTTACGTGAGTTTTGGAGAAAACCGTGGAAAACTCTATGCGCCTAGTTCGTCGAGCGTGATCAAGAATCGAACCCATCGCTTCCCGTCTTCCAGCTATAAGAACAGAACCTCTTGACCATTGGTAAGGCTTAAACAGTTTTAGAAACATTTTTTTTAAACAAAAATTTCTATGTCAGAAAGCATATTGATCTTTCTACATCTTGTTTGAATATATTGTAGCTTTTTTTTTTTTTTTTTTTTTTAATTATTATTATTATTTAAAGCGATTATTCATTTTGAAAATTTCTTTTAAATTATTTGAAAAGTTGGCGCACAAACTACCTTAGGCCATTTCAAAACATGTTTTGAATGTCCCTGAGTATGAACCATTTTCCGATATCGATAAAATGTTTTTAGTAACATGCCTATCTATATGATACTAATTAAGAATACCGAGTTTTCACATCTTGCTTGTACTACTCATATAAATAGACGAATCGTTAAAAAACTGATTTTCGGATTAAGGTACCTCAAAACGTGTAAATGTAGCAAAATCTCAGTTTTGAAAAATTTGTCGTAAAACAATACTCAGTCAAAGATTGACAAATATTTTCAAGTACATTTAATCATTCACAATACAATTTGAATTTTTTAAAACACATAAATGACTATTGACTAACAAGAATTTTAAATTAGTTTAACATCTCTGAAGTTATCCAATTTTAAAAATACTTCTCAAAAGTGACGGACAGGGTGCATGACATGTTTAAATAGCCGTAAAGTGTTAAAAATACATTATTACTATTATAATATTGTTTTAAAATTGGTGTAATAACCTTCCTCTCTTTTCACTTTCAATAATTCGTGGCTTTTGAACTTCCGGCGAGCAGAACAATATAACTCCATTTTTCTATGATGTCTTTACTGTCGAATGCTGTCTTTTATCATCAAAATCCTCCCACTATTTTCTGCATGGTGCGGAACAAACAGCGGCACGAAGTCGTTTCCGTCACATAGCTGTGATTTTTGTCACCATTATCATAATTCTAGAATGTACCGGATGTTACCTTCATGGCCAAACAGTATTGAATTGAAATACTATTGTACTGTGGACGATATTTTTCAAAGATAGTCAAATAATGCCTTCTAATAAAAACAAAATAAAAAGATAAAAATAAAAAAGATATTGTCGAGATTCCTGGGGTTGTTTGTTTCTTTTCAAATGCTTTCACTTTTTGAGATAAATTATAGCCATCTTTATAATAAATGGTTTTTTATAATCTCAGCGAGTAGCATCACAATGAAATATATATACCATTAAATGAGTCGTTTTCTCTGAAAGTGGTATAAGTCTATTTTTGACAAAAAATTAGTTAATGATAAAATTAAATGCAATCTGCTATGATATTTTATCTATAACCCCCCCCCACCCCACCCCACCCACTGAGGGGGGAAAAAAAGTCCTTAAAATTTTCATTATTTTTTCAATATAAATTTACGTTGAAAATGAAGTTACAAATCCACTTTCTTCAAAGACATAATATTTTATTCAAGAATTATACTACATAATTTCTCTATTTCATTTTCATATGTGTGGCAACAGTGTTAAAAGCATAAAAATCCAACGGTATGATGGATCTATTACATTATCATAGCCTTCTTAACTAGATGCCTGTCGCGTAGCTCGGAAACTAGGCAACAGTTGAAGCGGTAGAGAGCGCCACTTAGTACAGATTATGGGACTTTTTTATTCAACTGTCACCAATAATTTAAAGAAATTTTACATAATATATAAAATCGACGTTTCTTCGATTCTATTCACCTTTTATCTGTATCATATCCCATTTCTAAAAATTTTTGGTGGCTGTTGAATAAAACAGTCACGCAATCTGTACCAGGTGGCGCTGTCTGCCGCTTCAACTGTTGCCTAGTTTTCGAGCTACGCGACAGGCATCTAGTTAAGGAGGCTATGTCATTATATCCCTCCAATACATCATGGTTATTTTAAAAAACTTTCTTATAATGAAAAAAATAATAATAATAAATAAAAAAAAGGTGCACATTAATATAAAATTGTAATGAAAGTAAGTAAAATGGCACTACCTAAAGAAATATTGAAATAAATTCTTTTTTATTTTTATTTATTTATCAATTAATTTTGACATATTTAATAAAAATTTCATAACCAAAAATTGGTTTTATTCAATTGAAATCAAACCGATTAATTAAAACCATATTTAATTTTACATAAATATATGATTTTCACATGTTGTTGACTTTGAAAGTGCTGTAAGTCCATTTGTAATCATCAAAAGTATAAATTCCTTTTAATTAATACTTTAAAGACTCTCCTAATGCACCTCGAAATCCGATCTCACATTATTACTATTATTATTATCATCATTATTATTATTAATTAATTAGTTAAAGTCTAATAAATTTCTGAAAAGATCGTCGCTTGAGACAGAACCGTAAAAGTAAAAAGATTTTCCGTGGCCCATTTGTTCAGTTGTTAGAGTAGAGTGTTAGACCAGATCAATATCTCATAGGTCATGGGTTCGATCCTCCGAAGGCCAATGTGTCACTTTTTGCAGATAATTAATATAAAAAGATATCAGTTGATAATATAAAATCTTTCAGTGTCCTCACAGGATCACAAACCGCAGGGATGACAAGAAAATGACCAAAAAAAAGAAAAAAAAAAGTTAAAGGTATGGTGCTTTTTAGGTAAACGGCTGATCGCAGAGCTACAAAATTTTGCATGGAAATGCGTTATGACCTCTTCTGATACAACTCGAAGCTCTATTTTTAAAAAAATTATTAGTTCTTCTTCTTCTTTTTTTTTTTTTTTTTTTTTTTTTTTTTTTCAGACGGAAATATTGTTTTGTGCTGACACCTATTATCATAGAGAGAAGATGATAATCTGTTTGAAAAATGTTTTTCCAAGAAACGTAATTCTTGAATAATAGCAGCACCGCGTATCGGGCACTTAGCACCTAAATTGAAATGTCCAGTTAACGCGCAAATGCAAGCAGTGGGGACCCGAAACTGATATAGCGAGAACTGGGAAGACACTGCCCAAAGCAATACGTACCATGATTCAAACGATTTCAATGAAGTCATTTTTATTTTTTATTTTTTAAGTAATTTAAAATATAATGATTAATGTTTTTTAAATATAGTAACTAACGAAGCAAGCAGAGCCTGCTAATAATAAGCATAAAACTTTGAAGAAATACCATTAAATTCAGGAACAATTATTGCGTGTTCCCGCATTGTATGGTATTTTTTTCAAAGTTTTGTGCTTATTACTCTATGATGCTATTTTATAAAGCCTGTTACTATTTTAAATGACATAAAATGAGTGTGTATTAGCATATGCCAATATTTTACAAACCATTCCCTTATATACACTACCTTTCCATAAATGACCGGACACTTTCGATTTCAGATATTTTTTGAAATATCTCAAATAGTACTAGAGATAGATCTTGAAACTTCAGAAGTGTGGAGAACATGTTACACTTCCTCTATTTCAATGAAAGTTTTGCCCCGAAAGTGAAAGGGAAATCAGTAAAAAATTAAAGCAAAATGAAAGTGTTTGGTATCACCCTGTAAAAAGTTATGCTTGAAATGCGATCCGGCTGTAGCATGTGATTATGAAGCTCTTTCTTATTATCTGTATGCATTTTCATGTCTCTATCGCATGTAATCAGGGAAATATAATGGTCACTTTTATATCTGTAACACGCAAGACGTGTTATCTATAACACGCAACACTCAGTGCAAAGCGATTTTCAGAAAACTTGACATAAACTATTAGACACGGCATACTGCAATCAGAATGAAAAAATATTAAATATCTAATGAAATATAAGCCTTTTTTACTAAATAATTTTTAACTGCGCATGCGCAAGATTTAGCGAAATTTCATTTGCACAATTTAATAGCCAAATATGTTAAGCTACTTATATAAAAACTCCAAACAAATATCTTGCATACTCAAAAAATTGTACGCAATAGAATGAACTGAATTTCAACTTTTTCCAAAAATGAGAAAATGGTAAGGGGGTTTTCTCAATATTTATTTACAATCATCGAAAACTGTATTGCCATTCATTGAATCAAAATAAAAATGTGAGTAAAACCCCTTATAAATTAGCTTTTTTATTCTATCGCGTACAACTTTTTGAGTTTACACGATAGTTGTTTGGGGTTTTCGCATAAATAGCTCAATGCATTTTGTTAATAAATTATGAAAATGAAATTTCGCTAAATCTTACGCATGCGTAGTTAAAAATTATTTATTAAAAATGCTCACATTTCCTCAGATATTTAATATTTTTTTTAATTCTGATTGCAGTATGTTTTGTCTAATATTAAATATCAAAATTCCTGAAAATGGCTTTGCACTGAGTTTAATACCTTGAGTGTTATGAATAAAAAAGTGTTTTTTTTTTTTTTTTTTTTTCCTCATACAGTCGTCCCCACTTAATTGGGTAACGGATAATCGAATAACCCGCTTATAAGAATATAAATTTATAGAACCAATTTTTTCCCTATAGAAGTAGTGTTAAATTTTCTCGTTTAAAGAAATATTTTTTAAAACGCCACCTCGCTTAATCGCATAAACACTCAGCGTTTTTCTTAAATAAAATTCCTCTATTTCTGGGCAGATTTTTTCTCTCATTCTCAAAAAAAAAAAAAAAAAAAAAAAAAGAAATCCGTTCTTCTTTTAAAAACCTTTCATATCTAAGATATGCCTTAGGTGATTCATGCCATTTCCTGCCGAGGTGATAAAAATTGTTTTGCAAAAGCCAATTTTATAAAATCAGCAACTGATGATGAAATTAGAAACTAAAATACAAATTATCTCCAGGAATTAAAATTCACAAATTTTGAAAGTTTTTAGATGATTGAAATAGAACTTTATGAACACATTGATGTGGATAATGATGGAGAAACTGAAAGAGATGAAGAGTTTAATCTTCTAATAAAATCTTTAAACGAAGGCGATAAAGAAGAGCAAGTAGATCCTCCTCCAACGATAAATGAAGTTGCAAAATTCTTTAATATTATTCATCGTCATTTTGAGTCTCATAGAAGCGATTATAATCGATAAAAAAAAAATTTAGTTAAGTCTATGTCAAAGTAATCAATCATAACTTTTTTTTTTTTTTTTTTTTTTTTTTTTTTTTTAAGTTAAAAATAAAATTATAAGTACACTTTATTTTGTATTTATTCCAATATTAATTACGTTTATAAATTACTATAATATGTTAACTTAGTAAAAGTTTGTTAAATATTTGAATAAGAAAGATGTAACGATCAATTATCTTTTCATGTAAGCATAAAATCACTATAGTTATACATGTAATTGCGTTTCTAGTCTTCCCCGCATAATCGAATTAATATAGTCGGAACGGTAAAGAAACCATTATATATCATATAAAATATTTCAAGTTGTTAGTACTAAGAAATACTTTCCTCTTTGAGATAAATTATCCCATTCAGTTTTTTACATTTAAGAAATTTATCTAAGATCATCTAATCGTACTAACATGAAATCATTATTGTTATAAGTGGTAATTGTTATCTAAATACGCTTAAACAATTTGGTTAATATAATGCATAGTTTAGTTGTTTGCAATGGTTGTTTTATATTTCTAGCCGAACAAGGCTGGCTATTTAAATACTATTGTACCGTGTAGCCAAACAGCATTAAATTTAAACATTATTATGCCATGGATGAAAATTTCCAAAAAAAAAAAAATCAAGTAATGTTAAATAATATTAAGAAAAATAAGCGGAAGAGAATTTAGAAATTTTTTATATGCCATCTAACCGTACCAGTATGAATTGCGTACCACTTCATAAGTGTTATTTAATAAAAATATCGTTTAATAATTTAGTTAATACATGCTTTTTAATCAAAAATTTAACTTTTTTCACTATGCAGTTTATCTTTGCAGTAAATTTAAAAAGAATAGACTATTTAAATAATATACATTGACAATATTTTTTTATTGTATTTTTGTTTAACCTCATCGTAAATGTTTAATACTTCAAACAAAAAGCCTTATTTTATAGCATACGTTATTAAACAAAGAAGCAAATATTAGTGCTAGTTAAATTATTTAAATTTAATTTATTTTAACACTTTCGCGACCGCTGCCGTAGATTCACGTCATTTGAAAATCTGTGACTCCGCCAGTAGGCGTTTCTTTCACAATTTGTTTGTTATTTATTTCTTAAGAATAAACCCTTTATTCAAATATTTACAATCAAACATACTATGAATACAAATACTTTTATTAGAAAGAATATAATTATAATGTATATTTTGTTCTGAAATATTGTAACTCGGAAGAATAACGCCCACAGGCGGACCTTACTAGAAAGAAACAAAAGCATGCGGTCGCGAAAGTGTTAAGAAGTTTAAATATATTTTTCAATATAAAATTAACTGCATAAACGAAAGTTTTATGGTTTGCATGCTAAATAATAATTTTAAAAAATACGGGTATCTATAGTAAAAAAAATATATGTATCACGAAATTTATATAATGCATTAGTTAATTGATATTTATTTTGATTTATCAAAAAGAAAAAGAAAAACCCTAAAACCAATATTTTCTTTACATTTGATAACTTTATTCAAAAATGAATATGCTGGCGTAGCAAAACGAATAGCAAAATATAATATAACTTATAAAATATTTTATAAAATATTTTATCCACATTTGTCAATTCAATTAAAAGAGTCTTTAATCGCTTCTTCTAGTAATTAAATAATCGTCCGTAAGTGCCAACATTTTAATTTGTTACGGAGTATTTTTAGCCCCGCTTTTATTTTTATACCAATTTTTTTTTTTTTTAAGAGTAATTTTTTCTAATTTTATCGTGGTTATATACTGGATAAACTTATTCTAAAAATAAAGTGGTGCGGAAAAAAAGGCGGAGCCAAAACTACTCCGGAATCATAGCTGCCAACATTTTGATTTATACCGGAATAATCCGTAAATTACTGGACATGGGTAACCTTACTTTCAATAATATATCGAATTATTTCTGATGGGCTTTATCAGAGACTCCAACATCCTAATTAATATTCCGTAGTGTTGTTAGTCACGTCCTTTTTTACACACCAGTAAATTTTTAGAGTAATAGTCTCCAAATTCAATTACGTTTAAATAAGAAGAAAAATACTCTAAAATGATACCGGTGTGAAAAAAAGGCGGGGCTAACAATACTACGGAATATTAATTAGTATGTTGGAGTCTCTGAAGGCTTTATATTGATTTACATGTTTCCAAAAACTTTTTTTTTTCCAATGTTGAAATTATTCTGTCTCTCTAATCAAAATCGAATACTATTCACAACGTTGTTATTTTATTGAAAGAAAGAAAGGAAACAGCTACAACCATGGAGTCCTACTCTCCACTATTTTTTCAGGACACTATCAGGGATCAGAAATTTCCTTCTTAATTCCTACCAGTATCTGTATACATTAATTTTAATCTTATTTAACCGTGACACATTACTATGAAAATACCACAAATATTTCTGCATTTAATCAGTGGGGGCATAAAAGGCGAAAATTTCTTACCTCTGAGAGTGTCCTGAAAAAAGCGCGTAGAGTACGACCTGGCCGCAACTTAATGGACGTTAGTCAGGGGTCGTAATCTCCGCCCTTTTTTCAGGACACACTCAGGGATGAGAAATTTTCAAATTTATTGCTACCACTAATTTTATACAATAATCTCTAACCTGTATAATCATGACACATTACTGTAAATATATCAGAAAAAAATCTTCCTGAAATTAGTAGTGGGAAAAAAAAAAAAAAAAAAAAAAATTCTTATCTCTGAAAGTGTGCTGAAAAAAGGGCGGAGATTACGACCCCTGACGTTAGTACTTTGAATAAATATCTTTTACTAATCTAACTAATCTGACTTTGTTAGTCTATTAACATATTAACAGAGTTATTCGAACGACCTTGAGGGTTGCACCCCTTCCTTTCTTCAATATTTGAATTCGAACCCCCAGGCCCTACAACTCGTATGTACCACAATAACTGAAAACTTGAGTTGATTCATCTCAAAGATCGTGAGAAAAAAAAAAAGTACACGATATTTGCGTGATGATGTGCAGCTTCATTTTGTTTTATTCTGCTTTTTTGGTCCACTTTATAGTTCTTTTTTTTTATCACATAGATAATTAATGGCACATCACTTTCAAACAGGTTTTTGTTCGAGAGCTTTTATTCATTTACTTTTTTCTGTAGAAGTTTTATATTTGTCGTATGTGTTATTTTTATCTTATACTCTTAACTATGAATGCATGAGGTAAAAGTCGCTTTTAGTAAAAAATTGAGGAGGAATGGCATTGTATGCATCGTAATTTTAAATGCGAAGAATTGTTCTTTGAAATTATTGTCTTAGAGTTATGAAAGTTTGTATACATATGCATTAAAATGTATCAATATTAAATATTAACATTTTTCATAAACTATTTAAATTAAAAAAAAAAAAAAAAAAAATTAAATTCAAAATTTTATTTATTTATTTTTATTTTTTTATTTTATTTATTTATTTATTTATTTTAATTTTTTTTCAAAAAAATTTAAAATGTTCCATGCGATTGAGTTTTTAAATTTCCTCCTCTATTTTACATTATTATAGTTTAAGAAAATATTTTAAACATATCTGTGTATTAATTTGTTAATTGATCGATAAGCTAAGTTTCTTTTTTTTTTTTTTTTTTTTAAGGACTGAGGGCCTATTAATCTCAGACAGGGATTTTTGCGTTGTCGTTTTCGATAGTTGGACATTTGTCGAAATCTAAAATTTATCGAAAATATAATTGAATAATTTGAAAGCGATGTTATAATTAGGAAGAAAAAAAAAAACTAATAGTCCTCCGTCCTAAACTAAATTCTGCTTTTGCCAGAATTTCATCAAAATCTTTTTTTTTTTTTTTTTTTTTTTTGAAAGAAAAAGAAAAGAAAATTAATAATAATCAGTATCGTTACAAGAGATATCGAAAACGGTTTTTTTTTTTTTTAATAATTTTTAATTAGGAAATAAATAGTGCGCGTGCAATAATATGAAAAAAAAATAAATAAAAATATGAATTTAATGATTTGATTTTTATATAAAACACGATCGCGTGTTATCTTAAAAAGTAGATGTAAAATTTAAAGTTTAATTTTTCTTGGCAACAATTATAAATTAAGCGTTCTAATGATGTATTATGATGTATTACTTATGAAATTATTTTAATTAGTAGCTGAGATACAAAAGAAAACCTAATAAGGACACCTCAAAACGTGTAAATCGGGTGAAATCTCGCGTGAATCGCGCGCGGTGCACACCTATTTCTTCCCCACCCTTTCAGCCCCTCCTAATTAACCTGCGTATACCAATTTTGAACGGTCTAACTCAATTAGCTGAGATGCAAAAGAAAACCTAATCAGGAGACCTCAAAACGTGTAAATCTGGTGAAAACTTTCGATGATATAAAAGAACTTTAAAATATCTTTCGAATGATGTATTAAAAATAATTTAATCATAATTAGAAATTGAAATATTGAAATTTGAAAATATTACAGCGCCATAGGACACCTCAAAACGTGTAAATCGGGTGAAATCTTGAATTCCGTTTTCTATAATGTAAAAGTACTTTAAAATGCGTGTCAACTCAACAAAGCTTTCAAATGATGTATTACTTATGAAATTTTTTTTAATTAATACCTGATACAAAAGAGAAAACCCATTCAGGACACCTCAAAACGTTTAAATCAGGAGAAATGTCGAAATATCGAATTTCTGTAATGTACTATTCAATTCCAAATTAACAACGCTTTCAAATGATGTATTACTTATGAAATTATTTTAATTAGCAGCTGAGAGGCAAAAGAAAACCAATTCAGGACACCTCAAAACGTGTAATTCTGGTGAAAACTTTCGATAATATAAAAAAAAACTTTAAATATCTTTCGAATGATGTATTAAAAATAATTTAATCATAATTAGAAATTGTAATATTGAAATTTGAAAATATTACAACGCCATAAAAGAAAACTGATTCAGGACACCTCAAAACGTGTAATTATGGTGAAAACTTTCGATAATTTAAAAGAACTTTAAAATATCTTTCGAATGATGTATTAAAAATAATTTAATCATAATTAGAAATAGAAATATTGAAATTTGAAAATATTACAGCGCCATAAAAGAAAACTCATTCAGGAGACCTCAAAACGTGTAAATCTGTTGAAAACTTTGAATAATATAAAAGAACTTTAAAATATCTTTCGAATGATGTATTAAGAATAAGTTAATCGTAATTAGAAATTGAAATACGCGTATTAGAATAAAATTTAATTTCCAATTAAAATGTAAATTTTTTGCAAAGTCGATGAAATTTGAACTGGAAGGCTGTCTTGTGATGTTAGTTCTTTGTACCAAGTTTAGTGTGCAACACTGAAAAACTAAAGCCTTTTCAAAATTGCAATTTTTAATCGCAGTACCACGTGACCTCATTAAATACATATTTCACTTTCCGTTCAAGCCGTCCTGATATGGATTCATCTTTCAATGAAAAATCACCCAACGAAATTTCGCAAACCATCTTTGGCATGTTCGAGCTGTTACTGCGTCCTCTCCAAACACGTCACACAAGTTTTTTGTTGCCTCCATCGCGTTGTTCCCTTTTTGGAACTCGTACAACATACAATGTCTTAAGTGCACTTTTTCTTCACCCATGTGGACAGTTCTACAAGTTTGAAAACACCGACTAAGATACGAAAACAATGTATGTAAATCTTCAATCATACTCTAACCTGTTTAAACCAGTTTCAGTCGATAATTGACAACGCATAAAAGTGCACGTATTCAAAAACGACCGAACTTTCCCTTACACCTAATAATATAATACACATCTTTTAATAGTCTACATATTTTACTTACCCTCATCATTTATCACTTCTTACTATCCTCATCGTACAATTTGTAACAATGGTTGCCTTAAACATAAGTTTTCGTCCTTTTCATCACAGTTTTTTTTTTTTTTTTTTTTTTTTTTCTGGAAATAATAACAACTAAAACAAACAAAAAATTCTATATTCATTCCCCAATTTACAATAAAGACCACACCAGTAGAAAAAAAACTAATTGGACTACATAACAGTAAAGCATACAAAAGGTGAGCATCTAAAAATGAAAAATTCCCCAAATTGAACTCATTCAGTTTGAAATAAACCAATAACAGCTGCAATATGTGTGATTAACGAAACAGCAAAAGGGAAAGAATTACTCTGAAAATACCTATTAATGAACCCCTTGCGATATATTGCGATTCCAATGATAGCAATCAGCTAAATGCTCGATACCAACTAATCAAAACTATATGTTCGGGATAAATAAATTGTTAAAATGGACTTTAAAATACAAGTAAAGATAATTATCGATCGTAAATTACCTTATGGAATGATCGTTTTACAAAAAATACAATTGTTTGAATATTAATAAATTAATGTATGATATGATTGCATGCTAAGTGTATAATTTTAGTGTCCTTATAGTTCTTTATTTACCATTAGAGAGCATCTTGTTATCGGCTTGATGGTGAGTATACAAAGCATTATTTTTCGTCTTAACAAGCCTGGAGGTTGGACCACCAATTCATTTCGTATATGAAATCCTTTCTAATGATTGCTAAGCATGTATGGTAAGAAGATTTCGTTATTTATATTTCGTTAGACAATTCCGTAGAAAGTTTTAGAATAGTATTGTGAAAGTTATCTCGGTTGAAATTAGAGAAACCATATACACAAACAAAGAAATTATACGTTATACGTTTAAGGTGAAAAGCTTTGTCCTTTTATTATCTGATGACGAATTGTACTTTTGCCTGAATTCCATTTATAATAATAATAATAATAATAATAATAATAATATATGATTGAAAAAAGAAATCTGATTTAAATGAAAACTCTCAGTCACTTTTCTTTCTTTCTTTTTTTTTTTTTTTTTTTATTGTTTCCCCTTTCATATGCATTTATAGTGTTACTTCTTTAAAAAAAAAAAAAAAAAAAAAAGTAAAAGAAAAGAAGAAAAGAAAAAGTTCACTACTCAGTATAATTGTAAAATACCGATAGTGTTTTTTACTTCTTATATATCATTATTATTATTATTATTGTTTAAATTGCAAATTTGCATTAACCCGTTAACGCCCAAATTAATTTTGCAAAATATTATTAGCTGATCATTTCACTTCTAAATTAATATAGACAACTGACCGTAAAATATATTAACTTAAACAATTCTTCTGATACTTTTAAATTTAAAGCCTATCCTCATTTATTGACGTTTAGTGTTCTAGCGAAAAATCTTTGAGATAACAGATTAATTTCCTATTATATGTTGACAAAGATCTCGAAAATAAAGTATTATAATATATATTATTATTCGACTTGATTTAAGTTAGTAATACCTGCGCAAAAAGCAATTATATGTGCGACGAATAAAAAATCATAAAATGACTATCCAAATTATGAAATAATAATTAATAGCAGCACATAAAACTTTCAGGGATCATTTAGAGTGACACTATAAACTGTCACTAAAAATCAGAAATCATTCCAAGAAACCAAAAAATATATACGGGCCATTTTATTAGCTTTCCTCAAATGAGGACACTGGGCACTAACGGGTTAAAAAGGCACAGAACTTTATGAAATCAATTTAAAAAGTCAGAGAATTCTATTACAAGAAATACAAAATTTAAATTTCTGGTAAAAGTATCTAATGAGTAAATATTACCCAAGTGATGTATGCAATTTCAACATCGCTTTATAAAAATCCCAGATCTATCATACTTGCCAACATCCTAATTAATATTCCGTAGTATTGTTAGTCCCGCCTTTTTTCCCACACCAGTAAATTTTTAGAGTAATATTCCCCAAATTCAATTACGGTTAAATAAGAAGAAAAATACTCTAAAAAGATACTGGTGTGAAAAAGAAGGCGGAACTAACAATACTACGGAATATTAATTAGTATCTTGGCAACTTTGGATATATGACCATAGCTGCTAAGTTTTTAAATTTATTCCGGAATGTTGTTAGTCCCGCCCCTTTTTCATACCGTAATATTTTTAAAGTAATTTTCTTAATAATTAATCGTAATTATATATTGAAGAAAATCTTTCTATAATGATTACGGTGTAAAAAAGGGCGGGGCTAAGAGCATTCCGGAATAAATTTAAAAACTTGGTAGCTATGTATGACAAGACAAAAAGAGAAAAAAAAAAAAAAAACTAATTAAAACCACTTTCAAAGTTCTCAGATAGCATAAAGACATTTAGGGTTGCACACTAATCACGAATGAAAACAATGGTAAATAAGTAAGCCTGCTTACATTTTAATTTGCATCTAATCCGTCAAAAACTTTGTTTAATTATTTTACGAAGATTTTTCTGATACAATGTCAAAATTGTATACATCAACTATTTAAAGTATAAAAGACATTTTATTAATTGATTTTTTTTTTTTTTTTTTGAGGGGGGGGGGGGCTTGGATGCAGTATAAAAATTTTAAATTTCTAATTCATGGCAGTCAAGATTTTTAAACACCGTGTATACTAGAAATATTTCTTAGATTTTTACGTAATTTACAAAGTTTTCTGCTTGAATCCAATTATGTTAATTTCTTTTATTTTTAATTTTTTAGGACTTGAGGACTATTTCTTTCAAATAAAATCGACAAAATGAAAACGGTTTCTTCCAGCTTTGACATCAAGCGAAAAAAAAAAATATTAAAAAGAAAACTGAAAGAAAACGTGAAAAAGAAATTTTAAGAAATTGATATAAACCATTCCTAAGAAACGCAAATCCATAATTTAAAGGGAAGAAACATTTTTATTTTTTTTATTTTTTTTTTACTTTTATTTTTATTTTTACATTTTTTGTATATTCAAATCAAAATATATTTATTATATTATGTAAAATAATTACATCAAATTAGGGAATATTACATTATTTGACACAATCTTGGATCATTTGGATGCAAATAAATTTTGTACTCATATAGAAATAAATAAATATATATCTATATATATATCTATATATATATATATATATATATATTTTTTTTTTTAATTGACTTTTTGAGCCCCCCCCCCCCCCAAAAAAAAAAAAAAAAAAAAAAAAAAAAGATAAGCAAAAATGGAGCGGTTTACTCTTAAAAATAATATTTTTTATGATGCTTCAGAGCAAACATAAATATATAAGATATTTCCTCACAGTTATGCATCTCTGCCATATTCAAATGTAATGTTTTCAAAAATATTTTGTTATAGAAAGTACTCATAAGGGACTTATATTTTCTAAGTTATTATTCTGAATGTTTTTCATAAGAACTGAAGATTGATTTATGTAATAAATTCTACATAAGAAATATCTAAGCCCTTAAAGTATTTTCAAAATGGAATATTTTTTCTTTCATAAATATGCGTAATTTTCTCAAACGCACACATTTTCGTTTTCATTTAAATATTTTCTCTTGCCTTACATCCATCCCTTCAATTTTGAGAACTCCAGTGATCTTGCCTTTTCTAACCGCTTTTAGACCATTATACCACCGTAAATGATTACAATGCATGCCTTAAAAAACGAATCTTTGAAGTCTTTTAACTCCAATTCGTTTGCAGTCACGCGATGCACCCATTCCTCGCGCACCCAGGTTACGAACTTTTTATAAGAATGGGGGAATACCGCTTATCTCCCCTAATACGCCCACCGTTTTGCGGCGCACGTATTTCTTTGTTTGTATACACACCATAAACACAACATCTGCCTTGTTAATACGACAGTTGTTAGGATTTAGAAATCGCCAGTTATTCAAGGGATGTCTGAAAATTCAGGAGAGGAGGTGAGATAGATATTGACTGAAAAATCTCTGGAGTATGAAGTATAAGGGGAGGTCCAGAAACAGCTGTTTAGTGTTGTAGAAAGTCAGGAAGAAGTGTTTGGCGTTTGACGGCTGGATGTGAAAGCTATTTATAAAGTTTTCTCACCTATAACGAAAGGTATTGACGGAAGCTGTCCTTGAGATTGATAGAATAACATGCAAATGGTAGTTGGAAATATGTATTATGGAAACATTGTCTTCCCGTTATTAAAAACTACTTACAAAGTCACCCGGCATTGAACTGTTACCTAACATTATGTAATTTTGTTCGCAGCTGAATAAATTTTGCCATTTAAGAAAGATTTTTTTTTTTTTTTCAAATCCCTCCAGATGTAAGATATTTTACAAGCAACATGATATAGTATGTTTTTTTTTTTCCTCCTAAATTTATTTCGTTGAAATAATAATGATAAGGAATAACTTTTATTTGGAAAATGTATTTAATTTTTTGTAATTTAAATTTAAAAGGTTATTAGTATAAACCTTATAATATAACCTTATAATGTAACAGTGTTAAGAAAATCAATGTAAAATGAATTACTTATATATTATGTTGATTTTATTGTTTTGTCTAAGCCATATATTAACATAGGTCACAAGTTTTCCGTTTATTTAAATAAATTTTAAATTTCCATGAAACCTAAACTTATTAACGTTTCACTGTTGCTTTAAATTTTTAAAATATTATTATATGGTATAATTGTTTTGAAAAAAAAAAAAAAAAAAAAAAAAAAAAAAAAAACTGGGGTGGCTCTACTCGACTTTCATAACCTTAAGTAATTAACGGTTGTATAAATAAATTAAAATAAGACAAGACATTAAATAAATAAAAGTGAAAATTATAATAGGATGTGTAAGTATTTTTCTCAATTGGTTAATTTTACGTATTGCACTTCAAATAATTTCAGGCCATAGATCATAATGATAAAGAATTTTTTGTTGTGTCTCTGTCGCGTGGGATTTTATATCTGGCAGCAAATGTAATTTTTTTTTTTTTTTTTTTTTTTTGTGTGTTTATGCAATAAACAGCGGGGGAGACTTAACCTCTAGAAACGGGATCTTTCAAAATTTCACATTGTTATATGACATTTCTCATCAGAGCCCCTCTTTGGAGGTTAAAATCACTCAAAACTGCTGCATAGTGGTGAGCGGCCTCCTTCCGTCTTTGAATCCTTGAACAGTGACTTATAAAATGTGTATAACTTTTCAGCTCAGACGAATAAAGTGTTTAAACGGTATCGCACTTTAAATAATTTCGGCCCTAGACCATAATGATAAAGGTTTTTTCTTTGTATCCCTCTAAAAAAAAAAACTATAAGTGCTAGATTTACCAAAATCTGTACAGTTTGCGTGATTAATGACCTATAACATGTATATAAATTTTCAGCCCAAAAGAGTAAGGTATTTAGACGATATCGCATTTTAAATAATTTCAGCCCATAAGCCGTAATGATAATAATTTTTTCCCCGTCTTTTCTTAATATATATATATATATAAGTGCTAGATTCACCAAAATATATACAGTTCGTTTACGGTTACCGTATAACAAACATGCCAATTTTCAGTTCATTCGAACAAAGCGTTTGGACACTATCGTGTTCACTCATATTCACACACATACACGCTTAATTTCAAAGAATGAATTAATCACTCCATATAGGATCGTAATATTTCACAATGACATTCATCATTTCTGAGTAACTGTTTTATCAGAAACTGACAATTTGCGAAAAAAAAAACTGGTTCCAAATATTCTCTCTGTCGGGGTGAAAGAGCAAAGCACTACAGTTCGAAGTGGAATAGGAAAAATCTTTAAAGGGGGTGAATTGAGAGCCTTTTCATTGGACCGATTAAGTCATGTGATATTTTGGAGCGAGATCCACAGATTCAAAATGGCTGCCCGAGATCTCGTGCTCGTGCTGACGTGCTTATAAGATTTGAAAATAACTAAAGATAACTAAATGCTTTGAAAATAACTGAAAACAGATGATGCTTAAAAAATTAAGGGTAAGTACTGTTTTATTTTTCGATCTCAATAAGTTTTTTGAAATTACCTACCTAATAACTCGCTTATCTATGTTATTGTAAATGTTTTTCATGTACTGTACTAAAAACGATCGGTACTTACGTATTCACTGCATGTCATTTTACGAAGTGAAGTATAATCTGCACAAGTTATCATACTTTTTTATCGTTTAACACTATTTATGTAATTTTTTATCATATAAGTTTGTAACAATAACAGGTTTATCATAGTGCCGAATAACTGCTGGCATGCGGTTAATACGAAAATGCCATGTTTTAAATATTTTTTTTTTTTTTCAATTATAATATTACTAAATGTATATACATATAATTGAATTTTTTTAATGCATGCAAATTTTCGAAATTTTATTATGATAAATTTCTAAATTTTGCATCTGTACCTTACCTTAACAATATTTTTTAGATTTCTGGTAAAATATAATAAAAAATAAATAAAAAAAGTATATGATAAATCAATACAAATGTTAATTTTTTTAAAGCATACATGTAGTATGCACAGACATCCTTTAAAAATCAGGATTGTATTTTCGGCATGACAGGAAATAATAAAAAAAACTTACTGTTATTGTTTACATAAGAACAATCCACAATTTGCTAATTAATATTTCAAATTAGTAAAAATTGTAATTTAAATCTGTGTATTGAAATTTCATTATTGTGCTATGACTGATTAAGAAAGCTGTTTTATATTTAATTAGTGAAAATTAATTAAAAACTTTATTTTTTTCAAATTTTAGAGATGTACCATATTCTGATTTTTACATATATATATACACTATATATTAAGTTTCACTTCTATATTACATTTTATTTGGGCATATATCGAAAAGGCATTCATTCAATATTTTAAGACTATATTTGGTATTACAATAAATCTCATGTTTTTTGAAAAAAAAAAAAAGAAAAAGAAAAAAAAAGCTGTTACATTTTAAATTCTTAAAAAATATATATTGGTGTTTCAGTGATCTAGTATCTGTTGCTTGGCTTCTACTATGCTTAATAGATCATCTTTATTATATATATATATATATTTATTTAGAAATGTTTTTTTTTTTTTTTTTTTTTTTTTCCTGTCTCACTCCCCCCTCTTTATTTTTTTTTATTTTTTTCCTAGCTTTAAAAAAGGTAAAAAATATATTCAAATTTCATTAAAATACATTGTTATTGTTCATTTCGTTGTAGATTAGTTAAAAAAAAAAAAAAAAAAAAAAAAAAAAAAAAAAATGTCTGCATAATAAATAAAACTATCATCTTTTTATTATTATTATTATTTTGTTTGTTTGTTTTTTCAATTGTGGCGCCATCAGTGGCCGAGAAGTTCTGCTTATGAAGCTGGTAGTTGGGAGGCACCAGGTTCAATACCAGGTCATAGTTACTGGGCTAGTTTTACGAAGTTTTCTGTGGTTTTCTTCAAAATTTGTGTGAATTGCAATGTTTTCGTTGAACAACTAATTTAAAAATGTGATTTTATTCATAGAAAACACTCTTATATGAAGCATCCTAAAATCAATAAGCAGAGTTTTTGCAAAATAAATATAGTTTTCTCCTGTTTTTTTTTTTTTTTATAATAATTTAAGCTTGATTAAATACATTTAATATCTTGTATTGGAAAACTCCAATTTCAGAAAAAATAATTACAGCAATTCATCAATAAATAATAAAAACAAAAATTTGTTGTCCCAGACCCCCTTAAAACAAACATTCAAAATTGCTAGATCATATTATTTTATTTATTTATTTTAACCAAAGTACATTTAAACAAAACTGAAACACTGAAGCAACACTAGAGGTTTATTATTATTATTTTTTTTTTTTCATTGAATATATATATATCTTGTTTGTAATGCCAAGTAATTCCAATTTTTTAATAGAATATCTATCAACGAGAATAATGCAGAATAAATACAAGATATTAAATATATTTAATCAAGCTTAAATTATTATAAAAAAAAAAAAAAAAAGACACAGGAGAGAACTATATTTATTTCGCAAAAACTCTGCTTATTGATTTTAGGATGCTTCATATAAGAGTGTTTTCTATGAATAAAATCACATCTTTAAATTAGGTGTTCAACGAAAACATTGCAATTCACACAAATTTTGAAGAAAACCAGAGAAAACTTCGTAAAACTAGCTCAGCAACTATGACCTGGTATTGAACCTGGTGCCTCCCAACTACCAGCTTCATAAGCAGAACTTCTCGGCCACTAATGGCGCCACAATTGAAAAAACAAATAAAATAATAATAATAATAATAATAATGATAGTTTTATGCAGACTTTTTTTATGCAGGCTTTTTTTTTTTTTTTTTTTTTTTAATAAAATGCAGAAGTTTCTTTCTTTCTTTCTTTTCTTTTTTTTTTTTTTTAAACTGATCTACAACGAAATGAACAATAACAATGTATTTTAATGTAATTTGAATACATTTTTTACCTTTTTAAAAGCTAGGAAAAAAATAAAAAAATAAAGAGGGGAGAGTGAGAAAAAAAAAAAAAAACATTTCTAAATATATATATATATATATATTTAAGAATTTAAAATGTAACAGCTTTTTTTTTTTTTTTTTTTTTTTTTCAAAAAACATGAGATTTATTTTATTTTATTTTTATTTTTTACAGGATTATTTTTAAATTTATTGTAATACCAAATATAGTCTTAAAATATTGAATGAATGCCTCTTCTATATATGCCCAAATAAAATGTAATATAGAAGTGAAACTTAATATATAGTGTATATATATGTAAAAATCAGAATATGGTACATCTCTAAAATTTGAAAAAAAATAAAGTTTTTAATTAATTTTCACTAATTAAATATAAAACAGCTTTCTTAATCAGTCATAGCATAGTAATGAAATTTCAATACACAGATTTAAATTACAATTTTTACTAATTTGAAATATTAATTAGCAAATTGTGGATTGTTCTTATGTAAACAATAACAGTAAGTTTTTTTTATTATTTCCTGTCATGCCGAAAATACAATCCTGATTTTTAAAGGATGTCTGTGCATACTACATGTATGCTTTAAAAAAATTAACATTTGTATTGATTTATCGTATACTTTACTTTATTTTTTTTTATTATATTTTACCAGAAATCTAAAAATTATTGTTAAGGTAAGGTACAGATGTAAAATTTAGAAATTTATCATAATAAAATTTAGAAAATTTGCAAGCATTAAAAATTCAATTGTATGTATATACATTTAGTAATATTACAATTAATTTTTTTTTTTTTTAATTTAAAACATGGCATTTTTGTATTAACCGCATGCCAGCAGTTATTCGGCACTATGATAAACCTGTTATTATTACAAACTTATATGATAAAAAATTTCATAAACAGTGTTAAACGATAAAAAAGTATGATAAATTTGTGCAGATTATACTTCACTTCGTAAAATGACATGCAGTGAATACGTAAGTACCGATCGTTTTTAGTACAGTACATGAAAAACATTTACAATAACATAGATAAGCGAGTTATTAGGTAGGTAATTTCAAAAAACTTATTGAGATCGAAAAATAAAACAGTACTTACCCTTAATTTATTAAGCATCATCTGTTTTCAGTTATTTTCAAAGCATTTAGTTATCTTTAATTAATTCAAATTAAAATTAATATTTAAAAAATTTATTATTATAATCAGAAATCCTGGCGTCAAATTGAAGATAATTCCTTTTTGTATATAAAGGTGAAAAAAGTTTGTAAATTGAACCATTAGTTCATGAGATATGACAAATTTTTCATTCATCAAAAATTTTTAATTAAAAAAAAAAAAAAAATTCTTTCTTGCTCAACTTCATCGTCAAAAAAGCTACAATTTCAGAAAAAATAATTACAGCAATTCATCAATAAATAATAAAAACAAAAATTTAGTGTCCCGGACCCCCTTAAAGGTTATAAGCATCTTTTATAATTATTAAAAGAAACATTGTGGTTAATAATGTTAACACGAATTTCACCTTTTTTTTTTTTTTTTTTTTTTTTTTTTTTTGTGTGTGTGTGGGGGGGGGGGGAGATAGAGGTAGAGTGTTTTAGTAGATATTTATTTATAAGATATATTAAAATCAGAATTAGATTTTTAAGGGAAAATATCTGTCAATAGTACATAATTTTTTCTTCTTACTCAAAAAATGAGTTAAAAACGACTTATCAAAGTGGAGTGGAGTCACTCATTTAACATAATGATTCAGTTCAGATAAGGAGTGCTTATTGTTTATCAAAAAGGAGTGAAAATGAATTATCAAAAAGGAGTGAAAATAATTACTCCGCAAGATAGATGAAATTCACTCCAATAGGAAAAGTGCATTTTCATTACTGGAAAGGAGAGAAAATTAACTCAGTCTGAGCTAAAATCACTGGATTTTTTTAAGAGAGTACATGAATTACCGTCAAATGGTTAAATAATTAAACAATATTCAAACTAAATTTATGTGAGAAATGACATAATTACGTGAGAAACGCCGAGCTGGCTATCAGCTATGGTGGCTCAGTGTTAGAACATCAGCACGGTAAGCGGGGTGCTCGGTTTCGATTTCCGGGTTTGACATTTCTCACATAGCTGGTATATATGTGAAAATGAAGAAGGAACCATATTTTCTAACTACTACAAATTTCCCTTATTTTGCAACCTTCACCAATGGCTGAAAGATTCCGTTCTCCATGATGGTAGGGCAGAGGTGACAAGTTCGAACACAAGTCGCTTTCATAATGGCTATCCATTCTGAATTTTCAGTGTTTTTTTATTTATTTTTTTTCTGAAATTTACGTGAATACAGATTCGGTCCCCTTTTAAAAAAACCTCCACGAAAACCATTCCATCCTGGCCCACCAAACCACTATATTCCCCTGACACTTTCCTGTTGTTGCAATTATTTTGTTTCAAATAATTTTCTTTTTTATTCTTTTTTTTTTTTTTTTTTTTTTTTTTCCGAAAAGAGACAAACTGATTTTTGCTTTCGTCATAAAAAAAAAAAAAAAAAAAAATCCATATCTTTCCAATTAATTCAATATGAATAATCTAATTAAACAGCAATATAATTATCCATATAATAATTCAAAGAATTTATCTGATTTGCAATTTATAATTCAGATAATCTGACTACATTTTAAATTATCTCTTTCAGCATCGTCACCTGGTATCTCCCCATATTATCCCATTTGGGTTCGTTAATGAACACTAATGGGCAGAAAGTCTATTTTATCTGCAATTATTCGTACCCGGAATTCATAAAGAGGGTCATATCAAAACCCTCAGGGCAGGTGAGTTTCTCTCGATGCCTGGTAACACCCCTTGAAATCGGGAAAGTAAATTGGTGAAGTGATTATTGGAAATAGAGGTTCAATTGGTTTGATTAATGTTTTAATGACTACCACGTTGATAGCTTGAAATTAAATCGGAACCTTTCTATTTAAATAGAACTAATCATTTTGATGAATAAGATTTATTTCTCGTTATGAAATTACCAGAAAAATAAAAAATACAAGAATCTCACAGTTTTTGAGGGTTTATTTTGTCATAACTTATTTTTAATTTTTATTTTTTTACCTATTCTTGTTCTAGTCGATTTAGATCTTTGAAATTAATGAATTTTAAATCTAATCAAAGAAAAGTACAATAACAGAATACTGACTTACTTTTCTTTCTTGTCTACAGGAATAGTTGCTTTAGAAAGATTTTTAAAAAAAATTGATTATTTATCGTTTTCTTCTATATTCAAACGAGAATATTCTTAGAAGAAAATATTCTTTTGTATTCATTGTAGAAAATATTGGATTCGTAAAAGTTTTTGTTTTATAGTTTTCGATGGATTTACACGTGTTTAGATGTCTTGAAAACGATTTGACCATTTTTAAAAAACATCTCTCTGAATGTCTGTGCCAACAATTTTCTGGCAACTAATGCAAATAATTTCATAAAATGTTGTACTTAGTAGCATCTTAATATAAATTGATGCCGATCAACGTTTATCGCAGCAAGTGATCCTGCTATGTTGCGATCTCTTCTGTTTACGGGAAGGCTATATGTCAGCTTCTATTGTGTAGAATTTCACAAATCTACATAAGTGAGAGGAACCTTATGAAATACTATTCTGATGCAATTTTGGTGCATATTGACTGAAAGGTGGTGCTGCTATTCTGCAATTTCTCCCATTTGCTGGAAGACAGTATCTCAGCTTCTAGTCAGTATAATTTCACAAAATATGATGTATTAAAGTACTATTATAATACACTATGGCGATTCAGTTTTGGGTACATATAGAGCGACAGATGATGCTAATATCTTAAAATTTTTCTTGTGTACGGGAAAGCGATATTTCAGCTTCTATACAGCATGAATGCTCGAAACTTGACATATGAGATGACCATCATGAAAAGAAAATATTGGTTAGACTTGGGTGCATATTGGCCGACAATCGATGCTGACATGCCATACTTTTCCTTATTTACGGGAAGGCTATATCTCAATTTCTATAGTGTATAAATACACCTAACTTTATATGCGAAATGGTCATTTTGAGAAAGAATAATGACTAAATTTGGATGCATATCGGTCGGCAGATGATGCTACCATTACTCACCCTCTACCATTTTTCAAATCTTACATCTCAGAATCTGTTGGTTAAAATTGCATCAAATTCTATATTTAAAATATCTATTGTGAGAAGCTAGGATTAAACATATGCTTATGGTAAACGAGGGTGGCACTAATACAGGTTGATATCGAAGAAAGTTTTGTGAGGGGCAAAACATATTAGTTTTTAAATAACTTAATTGATGCATCAATTATTTGAACTAAACTGCATAAATGTGGTATCATTTTCTGATAGAGATAAAATATTCTTCATTTACTTTAATATAAATTAGAATCTGAAATTAGAGATACAGTCACAAAGTAGTTGAAGTTCAAATAAAATAAGTTTACTCGCATTTTGTGTATGTGTGAGATTTTCATATTCTTAATTGTAATAAGTCTTTTCCATTTCTTTTTTTTTTTTTTTTTTTTTTTTTCTCTCTCTCTCTTTCTTTTTCTCTTTTTAATATGAAAAGTAAAAGATTATTTAATACATATACCATATTTAAAGGCAATTAACATCGGAATTTTTGTAAGATAACAAAAAGTATTTTGAACAAACAAAAAAGTTTTTAAACTATTTTTTTTTTTTTTTTTCTGTCTTTAAGTAGAAGAAAGTATTGGTTTTGAGAAAACTTTGGATTTCCGGCTTTTGACAACTTTAAACGTTTTAAGTGGTCTTCAATGCCTGTTGACATTTTTTGGTAGAATATCATGTGTTTCTGTGTCTATATGGAGAGACAAAACTTTTAAAGCTGTTTTAAATCAAAAACTAGAGCACAGAATTTCATAAAACTGTATATTTAGTTGCACCTTGAAATAAATAGGTGTCTGTTAACTTTTGGTGCATATCGCCTAACAGTTGGCTGCATTGTTCTACAATTTCTCCCATTTGCGGGAGTGTTAGATTTCAGGTTCTGTAGAGTATAATTTTATAAACTTAGAATGTGAAAGATTTATTATAATTAGACGTGAAAAGGTCAGAATGCTGACTTAGCTTGGGTGTATATCGACCGACTAGTGCGCTCCCCCTTTACTCACCTTCTGCAATATTTTACATAGTTTAATCTCAGCAACTGTTGGTTAAACTTTCGCCAAACAGCATATGTAAAATTTTTATTTCTGAGAAACTATGTTAATTAAATTTCTGTGCATACTAACCGGTAGGTGGCGCTGTTACGTAAATTGATATAAAATAAAGTTTTGTGATGGCTACAACATACTCTTTTTTATTCCATTACTCTACTACCGTAGGTAATGGAAGTATTGTATTCGGTCTGAAAATTCGATATCGGGTTTTCACCTGATTTACACGTTTTAAGGTGCCCTGAGTCCAAAAAAGTGGTTTTTGGCAATTGGTCAGTGTGTATGTATGTGTGTGTGTGTATGTGTGTATGTATGTATGTATGTGGAGAATCTTCTGGCTATTATAGCTCAGAAACTAATAAAGATAGAGCTACGAAACTTTAGAATTGAAATACGTCTGGTGTTCAGATGAAATTTCCAAATTTTGGTGAAAATTGAAAAACCGGAAGTGGGACATCGGAAACCGGAAGAGGGACCGTATCTCAAAAACGTAAGTCCGTATCTCAAAAACGGCTCTAACGATTTTCTTCAAACTTGCAATATAAACACTCTATTAGATGTCTTTTCGAATGATATAGTTGGTTAGTTCAGGAAAATTGATAGGCGTCCTGTATAAATAGCTCAATTTCAGGCCTCGCAAAGGCGTTCCTTTAAAAACGGTTGTACGGATTTTTTTCAAACTCGCCATTTTAACTCACTTTTAAATATGCTTTTGTATGTAATTATTGTTTTCCTGTCAATAATTGAGTTTAACCGGAAGTGGGACATTGGAAACCGGAAGTGGGACCGTAAGTCCGTATCTCAAAAACGGCTCTAACGATTTTCTTCAAATTTGCTATATAAACACTCTATTAGATGTCCTTTCGAATGATATAGTTGGTTAGTTCTAGAAAATTGATAGGTATCCTGTATAAGTAGTTCAATTTCAGATCTTCTAAGCGCGTTCCTTTAAATACGGCTGTACGGATTTTTTTTTTTTTTTTTTAACTCGCCCTATTAACTCACTTTTAAATATCCTTTTGTATGTAATTATTGTTTTCTGGTCAATAATTGATTTTTTGTAAAAATTGGCGGCTCAAAAACGGCTCTTTAAGTCACTTTTATGTTTTCTGATCACATTATCTCTCAAAAATGCCTATAATACGTATAATAGTGGGTAATGGAAGTCGTGTGGATGTTTCACACCAGATTTTTTTCTGATGGTATTAAAAAACTTCCAACTTATTTATGTTTTCAGAATAATTCAATAATAACAATTTTTTTTTTTTTTTTTAACTTATAATAATAATGACAATAATAATAACCTATTTAATTTTGATAACTCTATAAGAAAATTTTGGAAAAGTTAAATAAACTATAGATATAGAAATATATTTTTATATTGTACTTTATGTTTGCATTTAAACTTCAATTTCAATAACTTTTTTTTTTTTTTTTCAGTCATTTAGAAATGCATTTAACATGAGAGTGACAAAAAAATTGCATTGTAAAATATTTAAATATTATTTCCCGTCGTTAAGCCTCAAAGAAAAGCTTTACTTATATTTATCGACAGTTAAAATGCTTCATAATGTTCATACATTATTCATGGTAAAGAACATAAAATACTTTGTATGGTTTAAAAAATCTAATGCATAGACAAGTTTTCCATTTTCTATTTAGGAGTAAATTTTCCACGACATTTTTACAATGTTCGATGCATGAAAAGAAGAGGATGTAACAGTATAAAAAAGACGAAAAAAATATGTCGTCATATTTTCCTGACTATTATATTTATGTTTTTTTTTTTTTTTTTTTTTTTTAAGAGGTTATGCCTTTTTTCCTTTTTAAAGAAAATATTAAATATTTGGCAACGGGAAAAGAATTATAAAACAGAAATTTCTTACTATTATTTAATTCAGAAAAGTTTAAAATATAGTTTAAAAGTAACTTTTTATAGAACAAATATCTTATATCTTAAGAGATTTATTATACATAAAGTTTACTAATTTTTAATTAATATTAGTTAATTAACCTACTAAAGACATATTTTAACAATGAATATTTGAGATCTTATATTATTAGGTTTTTTTTTGTCATCTCCTTCTATTATTAAAATCTGTACGCGTGTGTCTGTGTGTCTGTCTGTCTGTCTGTGAGAAATGGCTTGAAACAGCAAAAACTCCGCCGCTAACGGTCGCACGGACTTCGAACAGGTACCGTCGGACAGAGAATTTATCGCAGATCTGGGTTATCTAATTTGCTAAACGATGCGACCATAATTAGCGGAGATATTAATTAAAATGTCGACCATTGTCTAACGAAAAATGACCCAGAATTCATGATTAAATGCTTAAAAAGCGACATTTTTACGGAAAAAGTGGAAAATAAATTAGAAATATCAGTCGTATTGTTACAAACAAGATACCATTCGAAAGGGCTTTTTTTTTCTTAATCCGATGGTTTAAACGGCCTATCGATCGGACAATTAGATTTTTTAAAATTAACTAAACTATAAAAAAAATATTGGCAACAAATCACAAGGATCTTAGCTTTGCAGACGATAGTCTGCAGCAGTCTTCAACGGAAAGAAACACATCTGGTATTTAATGAGGTCACGTGTTTCGTACTGCGATTAAAAATTGCAATTTTCTATTTTCTTCAATTTTTCAAATTTTACACATTTTACTTAGTATACAATCTTAACACCACAAAACAAACTTACAGTTCAAATTTCATCGATTTTGGTCAATAAACAAAAGATTTACATTTTAATTGCAAATTAAATTTTATCTTTACACGCCGAGATTTCCACGGCAACCACTTCAAAGATGTCTGATGGAAAGCGATAAAAAAAAAAAAAAAAAAAAAAAAAAAAACTTGAACGGAAAGAGAGACATCTGGTATTTAATGAGGTCACGTGTTTTGCTACTGCGATTAAAAATTGCAATTTCCAGCAAATAAGTCATTGCGTTAAAAAAAAAAAAAGTCAACATATATAAGTAAAAATAACTAACAGTGAAAAAGTAATCTTTTTTTCATCAAATCTTTTTTTTTTTATTAATTAAATTGCGTTATAAATTTTTATTTGGCTAACAATAAAAACTATTTTTGCCGTAGATAACAACAGACTGATGTCTAATCTTCTCTAATCCAATAGTGGGAGGTTCCGGGTTCGATCCCAGGTCGCGCTCATCGCCCTAAACTTTCGGAGTTTTCCGTGGTTTCTTCCGAAACTCGCTTAATTACAATTTTTAAGCTCAACGCAGTACGCAAATAAGTCATTGGGTTAAAAAAAAAAGTAAACATATATAAGTAAAAATAATCTTTTTTTCAGCTATTAAAACTCATCACATCTTTTTTTTTATTATTATTAATTAAATTGAGTTTTAAATTTTTATTTGGCTAACAATAAAAACTATTTTTTCCGTAGATAACAACAGACTGATGTCTAATCTTCTCTAATGCAATAGTGGGAGGTTCCGGGTTCGATCCCAGGTCGCGCTCATCGCCCTAACCTTTCGGAGTTTTCCGTGGTTTCTTCCGAAACTCGCTTAATTACAATTTTTAAGCTCAACCCAGTACGCAAATAAGTCATTGGGTTAAAAAAAAAAAAAAGTAAACATATATAAGTAAAAATAACTAACAGGGAAAAGTAATCTTTTTTTCAGCTATTAAAAGTCATCACATCTTTTTTTTTTATTAATTAAATTGAGTTTTAAATTTTTATTTGGCTAACAAGAAAAACTATTTTTGCCGTAGACAACAACAGACTGATGTCTAATCTTCTCTAATCCAATAGTGGGAGGTTCCGGGTTCGATCCCAGGTCGCGCACATCGCCCTAACCTTTCGGAGTTTTCCGTGGTTTCTTCCGAAACACACGTAAATACGGGCTAGGACTCTCATCGCCCTAACCGTTCGGAGTTTTTCGTGGTTTCTTCCGAAACTCACGTAAATACGGGCTGTTTTATCTCAGCTACTAATTAAAATAATTTCATAAGTAATACATCATTAGAAAGCTTTTTTTAATTGGAATCGTACAGTGGAATACAGAAATTTCTAACGCCAGATGGCGCTATAATATTTTCAAATTTCAATATTTCATTTTCTAATTAAAATTAAATTTTTTTAATACATCATTCGAAAGATATTTTTAAGTTCTTTTATATTATCGAAAGTTTTAACCAGATTTACACGTTTTGAGGTGTCCTGAATTAGTTTTCTTTTGTATCTCAGCTACTAATTAAAATAATTTCATAAGTAATACATCATTAGAAAGCTTTTTTGATTTGGAATCGAACAGTGGAATACAGAAATTTCTACCGACAGATGGCGCTGTAATATTTTAAAATTTCAATATTTCAATTTCTAATTATGATTAAATTATTTTTAATACATCATTCGAAAGATATTTTAAAGTACTTCTATATTATCGAAAATTTTCACCAGATTTACACGTTTTGAGGTGTCCTGAATCAGTTTTCTTTTATGGCGCTGTAATTTTTTTGAAATTTCAATATTTCAATTTCTAATTATGATTAACTTTTTTTTAATACATCATTCGAAAGATATTTTAAAGTTCTTTTATATTATCGAAAGTTTTCACCAGATTTACACGTTTTGAGGTGTCCTGAATTAGTTTTCTTTTGCATCTCAACCAAATGAGTTAGATCGTTCAAAATTGGTATACGTAGGTTAATTAAGAGGGCCTGAAAGAGTGAAGAAGAAACAGGCGTGCACTTAACTTGTGCGCGCGCAGAGCGCACGGGACTGCGCTGTCGAAGGCAGTGGGGACCCGGTGCGAGTCTTTTCCCGATCAGAAATGATTTTTTTTAGGGGGCACGAAGGCTCAGGGAAGGAATACGCGCGAGCAGCGCGTGTATCCTTGAAGTTGTGCGCGAGCAGCGCGCACGGGACTGCGCTGCCGAAGGCAGTGGGGACCCGGTGTGAGTTTTTACCCGTTCAGAAATGATTTTTTTTAGGGGGCACGAAGGGTCAGGGAAGGAATACGCGCTCGCAGCGCGTGTATCCCTTAAGTTGTGCGCGCAGCGCGCACTTTACTGCGCTGCCGAAGGCAGTGGGGACCCGGTGCGAGTTTTTACCCGATCAGAAATGGTTCTTTTCAGGGGGCACGTAGGGTCAGGGAAGAAATACGCGCGCGCAGCGCGTGTATCCCTTAAGTTGTGCGCGCGCACGCGACTGCGCTGCCGAAGGCAGTGGGGACCCGGCCCGACTTTTTACCCAATCAGAAATGATTTTTTTTTTTAATTTCTTTTCTTAACACTAAAAGTTTCTGTTAGTGATTCATTAATTTTAGTGATTCATTTGAAAATACTGACCCGCTAGCAGGCGAAGCTCGCTTGTTTAATATTAATAACTGTATAAAATGTCTATTCATAATTACAAATTTATTAAAAATATGATCAAAATTTAAGTATTCATCGCTATCTGCTTTGGATCAAGATCTTCTAAACATTTATTACTATCTTAATTATTATTATTTCACAATTTTACTATTTTTTTTTCTACCTGATGCCCTTATGACAAGCATTTTAGTCGTCCGTTAAATTATCAAGGAAACATTTTTCTAAATGCTGTTTAGTAAAAAATTTCAAAACGGCTTTAAAAATAAAAATTACGTTTATTTTTAAACAATTAAAATATAAAAATTTCGTAATTACACAAATTGTTTAATAAATTTATATATTGAATTAATATTATTTTTTCATAATTATGCATTAATTAATAAGGCTCATAATTTATAAAAATAATAATAATTTTAAAACATAAAATATTTTTGCTGTATAATGAAATTCATGATAATTTCCTACTTTCTTTTGAAATTTCTTGTACATTCCAATCTGAACAAAATATTTAAAATAAAATAAATCTCGAATTTACATTTTGAATATTATATTTAATTATTTTATGTATATGCATAACGTGTGGTGTCTTTCTGTAATTTTCAAGGGCGTTATTTTGATCTCATTTCATTACATAGGTAATAACCATCAGAAAATAAATAAATAGGTTTTTTGTCTGTCTATCTACCTCTGATAGGAAACCAATAATAAATAGAGAATAAATAGAGAATGTTCCTTTGCAGAATATACAGTGTATTTTATTCGTATATCTAAAAATCCTTGTAAATATTTGGTATAAAAATTTGAAAAAAAAACTAGTATATTATGCACATCACAAAACTTTTATCCAATTTATATAACAATGCCACCTAATAGTTTACATGTACAAAAGTTTAATCAATATAGCTTCCCAGAAAAAAGATTTTATATATATAGTTTAGTGGAATTTTAATCAATTGATATTGAGATATAGTTATAAAGAAAATTACAAAATGTGAGTAATAAAAGTATAGAACCTTGTGATATGAATTGTCTTCTTGGCCGGATAAATTGTAGATAATTTAAAATAATATTATATTACTTTTGAGTAATTCAATGATACAAGATAGCTCCAAAAAACAAGCATTATTCAAGATACAGTTTACTTTAATTTTATTAAAATATTTTGAAAATATTAAACATGACTAGCAACCATAGAGTACAAAAATTACTAATTTCAAAGTTATTACGGAGAAGCGGAGGAATCAGGAGCCGCAGAAACAAGCGTCTTGGCGGGTTACATGATGTCGATGAAGTGACGCTCCGATTTCTTCATTAATTTCGCGAAAGCTCTGATCGAAGCCAAATTCAAAATAAAAAAGGAAAAATGGTTGTAATTATGTTACATATAAACGCATGTAATTTTTTGAAAATGTTACCAGATAATTATAATTCAAACGGTTCTTAATAAAAGTCAACCGTCGCCATGAGAACACGGAAGTTTTAAGCAAAATTATTGTACCATATTGTGAGACATGAATGCACACATAACGGTGAACTACATTTATTTGCAAGATTAAAGGAAACTGGATTATCAAAAAAGACATAACATGTTATTGTAGATCTGCATTACATTAAAGAAATAATAATATATGATCATAGAATTCGATAGAGTTGCCAATAGCAAAAGATACATATGTGGGAAGAGGGAAGATATAAAAATTTAAAGAACACACTGTATGTGAATTTAAGTTACAATTTAGACTTTATAAAAATCATTCGTTACATTAAAATGGTTTTTTATACGGTTATATATATATATATATATATATATATATATTAGAATATGTGATAATTATTACCACAAACCTTAAGGCCGATATGCACCCAAACAGAATCAGCATAATATTTCAAAATGACCTTTTCTCACTTTAAGTTTTGTGCAATTATATGCTATAGGATATAACTTTCTCATAAATGGTTGAAATTTCAGCATTTCAGAGGCACTTGCAAGTGCATGAGGCTTCAAAAAATTTTCGTAGGAAATTCATAAATTAGGAGTTACGAAGTAGTCGAGTTAGGTTAGGAATCTTAACTCTAATTTAGGAAGGTACTTTACGAAGAATAGCTACTAGTTACGAATTTTAAAGGAATACTTTGGGTTTTACTTAATTTAGCAGTTAATTAGTTTTGGAATAAGTTTGTTGGAAATTAAGTTGCGTATGAATGAACAAAAATTCATTCTCCATTGTATAGAACACTGATATATATATATATCGCTTTCATCTAGAACGAATAAGTGGTCATTTTCTAAATCCCTAAACTAGAAATATAGATTTCCGAGCTATGCGTTAAGGCACGCCAATAAGCTGAATAGACGAAATGATCGAGAATTTATTTCTAGTCTATACATTTCTAGATGGTGAAACAATATTCTGAATATTTTGTATCTTTCGTATTGCGAGAAATTCTCGCTTGATTTTTCTAGAACTGGGTCATAAATCAAGATTATAGTTGCTAAAACTCTCCTATTGTATTCTCATTTATTTGCAGAGATTTTTAAATAAGTTCGACCTCGATAATATAGGTAAATGCTCTTGAATTCTAATAGGGGTTTCTAGAACTCGCTTTCAAAGGGGACTAGAATTTATAAGAATGACGTGAAACTACTTTTACTAGAACCACAATTTAGATTCTAGATGCTAGTTACAGAATTTTTTCTCAGTGAAGATATGTTAAAATCATATATTTATTTGGAAGATAAACGAAAACAGAATTAATAAAATGACATGACATGTTATTGCAAATCTACAATATGTTAAAGAAATAATAACACATGATTTAAGATTTCGCTTGTGTTTCAGTTAGATGCTTGTGGGGAAAAATGGAGGATATAAAAATTTAGGAAAAATACGTAAAAGGTTGCATGTGAATTTAAGTTATAATTCAAAAGTAAAAAAAAAAATAAATAAATAAAAAATAAATAAATAAATAAAAATATTTCGTTATATTAAATTAAACGATTGTGAACTTTTTTAGAATATGTGTTTAAACGCGGTTATACATTTTTTTAGAGTATGTGACAATTTGTATGGCAGTAGCTAACCAAACTTTCTAATGTTAGTGAATTTTCGTTCAATCATATTCTTCTGGTTAATCAGAGTAAACTGGTTTGGTTAACGATACAAAATAATTTTTACAACGACAAAACAAATAATTAAAATTAGTGAAGAAAACAAATATGGTTTTCTGGTAAAAAAAATCATTTTTTTCTGCGTAATGTATTTATTAAAATTTTTAAATTGACTCTATTGTTACAAAATTGCAGAAATTTCCAAAGCTTCCCACGCTTACCATACAGAACATAACCTTTGATCTACACAATGGTGGATCACATTCATATTTCAAAATTATGAAACAGAAATTCGTATAAAGTTAAAAAGATCAATAGCCGACTATGCATCATTCCTTATCTTGGAAAAATCTAGCATCTTAATTTGCTAGACATCAGGTTTTCTTTCCGGAAAGGAAATTACTGGCACTATCAAAGTTAACAGATCTCGATCGTTATAAATATACTACCATCTAACCCAGACCTTCGGGCCATTTATCCCTTTAAAGGACGAGATGATGTAGAAAATGGCTTGAACTCGCCGAAACCTCTAGAAAAATTGCTTGTGAAACAATGGACCTGCCTCCCACACCCTGCGAAAGGTATAATTCAAGATAGTGGCTTTTCCGGTGACAATAAACGCATCAATTGATAACACATTACAAAAGTATGCAAATAATAATAATAGTAACGCATGTAGAGAGAAAAAAAAAATAATAATTTATTATATTCATGATAATTTTATTATTTTCATCACTTTATTCTATGTACTTATTTTTTTACGTATAATTTTAAAGTATTTCTATTTCTAGGTGTAATTGTTTTTCATATATTCAATAAGATTCCGTGATTCACAATTCTTTTATAATGACACGAATATCGTATAAAACAGTTAATAAATTTTGGAATTTGTGTATTATTATGTATAATGATGTATATGTATTGTTCCAGTGGTTACATAGTAATATATACAGCAAATGAATACATTAAGAAAATATAAATTTTTAAAAGTCACACACACACATATACACAAGGAACACCAATTATTCTATTGTACAATCTTTGTACTCAAAACAATTTATAAATTTTTAATCATAACCTAATTCCCTCTCCCTTCCTCCTAAACCTTCCTTATTAAATTCTATATTTCTTTCTGTGTAATTTCCAGATTTTTTTTTTTTTTTCCTATGTATATTTTTTCACATTTCTGCGAAAATTCCATTGTTTATAACGTATTCGTGTGAACATTTAAAACAATACCTTATAAAAGTGCAAATTTTAAGTTAAAAAAAAATACTCAAGTTTTTTTTTTTTTTCATATAAATTCTATTGTTTACTATGCGCTCATAAGAATATATAAAGCAATTAACACTTGAAATGATTCAATGAAAATTTCTATTTAAAAAGAGTCTTTACTCAACTTTTGAGAAAAAGACTAGTAACACTAATTATTCTATTTTCTATTTTTCTTTTATTTATTTATTCAAACGAAATTAACTTCGATTGATTAGTTACCTTCAAAAGCAATTACTTATATTACTTACTGGTGTTGATTACAATATTCTTAGACAATTATATGTGCTGTGTCTAATTGATATGACGTAGTATAAAAAGAAATCTAACAATAATGTGCTATTACAGTAGTTAAAATTTTTAATTAAAAAAGAAAAGAGGGCAAGAATATTTTTTAATGTATTACTTAATAGCAATATATAGAAACATTCCTAATAATAAAGAATTTTTCCTGAAGTATTATTATTATTATTATTTTCGCATTTATTGTACTAAGATTTCTTGTACAAGACGATGAAACTTCGTACAAATATCGTCAGCCAAAATTATTGGGGAAAAAATCATCTACATAAGCTGCAAAAATGTCAAATTTGAGTATTTTTTAAAAATAAGCATAATTCTGCACAATCTGTAGAGTTAAGTAAATTGTCCAATTCTATAACTCTTGCATACTTGCCAACATCGTAATTAATATTCTGTAGTGTTGTTAGGCCCGCCCTTTTTTTTACACCAGTAAATTTTTTGAGTAATATTCTCCAAAAGCAATTACGATTAAATAAGAAGAAAAATACTCTAAAAAGATACTGGTGTGAAAAAGAAGGCGGGGCTAACAACACTACGGAACATTAATTAGTATGTTGGCTAGTTATCATAAAAAATATATTAATTAACCCTTTGCGGCGCAAGACAATTTGAAGCATTTAAATTATACTGCCACCGGAATTGATGAACTAAATTAAACTAAAAGAAATTTTAAATTTTAAGGTTTAAAAAACCGGCCTTTTCTGATATGTTATAAACATGAAATTTCGATAAAATATTTCCGGGATGAATTTTTGCAGCTGGATCTTAAATTTTGCGTCCTCGTGGCGAGGACACCGCGCGTTAAGGGGTTAATAGTTTTGTTAAGCAAAAATTGGCACAAAATATACGATAATAATAATAAAATATTTCCTGGTGATGTTAAACGTCGGTTTAAAATTACATGATTATTAAATTAACTTTTTTTATTGTCCTATTCTTAAAAAACATCATGTTTTTTCTTAACCTTTCTAATATTTAATATATTATTCTACTGATTATCTTTTAACCTCAGTCTCTTCCTTTCTGCCGACGTGTATGTTATCATATAAGTTTTAACAAACGAATAAATAAATAATTACACAGGTCTTGAAAAAATAATGTTGTCAAAATTTTATTTGATAATTTTATCTGATACATGTGTTTCTTAGTGTGCTTTCTGGTATATTTCCATGATTTATTATAATTAATTATAGAACCATACTATAATAGTTACCATAAAACTATATTAGTGGAATAGTGGTGGAAGAAACTGTGCCAGTGGACACCCTGTATAGGTAAAAATACTTAAATGACAGGGAAAAAAAAAAAAAAAAAAAAAATGGCGTAAGTTTCGATTTCAGCCAACCGCAAAACATAAAGATCAGCCAAAGTTATCAAATAAAAATTTTTGATTTAGATCGGTGTTATTATATCTAAAAATACAATTAAAAATGTATATGACATATGGTTTTGTTGAAATAGAATAATTCTGAAATATGTATCAAACGCGACTAATTAGAGACAAAGTACAAGTTTTCAATTTTTCATGCCATTATCTCGTAATGAGGCTGTAAATTTTAGACTAGTACTTAGAAATTTATATGCATATTTCTACGCATTATAATGACTGTTATAAAGCATAAAGATACTTATGGAAATTTATGAGAAATTTTATATAAATTTTAAAGACTACTAAACGTTCTATGGAAATGTGGAATTAAAAGATAGTCTTTTAGTTCATAAATGAGAATTTATTTTTAAATTTGATGACCAGTGATAATATGCAGATTAGAAAACTTGACGTCATTGTAACTGGTTAGATACATTTATTAAAAAGAAAATGAAAAATCTAAAATAATCTACGATTTAGTGTGTTTCTTTTTTCCTTCTTTCTTTCTGCGTTTTTCTTTTCTTTTTTCTTTTTTTTTTTTTTTTTTTTTTTACTTTTTCATCATTATTGCTAAGTACTGTGGGTAATGATCATTACTGGCTTTGATCATTATGTTGGACACACATATTGCGGAAAACATTATTTCTTCTGATGACTATCATAAACCATTCGATGATACATAATTATGGTTTCATTTAACTCTCGATATCTGTAATTTTCATGTAATTGAAAAATGTCGATCAATTCAGAATTTTGATTTCGATTTCGAGCAAATATTTCTTTTTTTCTTACTTTTTTATTTTTTTTTAATCCTGTTTTCAGTTTCACTGTTGAGTATAAATTGTTGTCGCTAATTCATGTCATTGAAGGCATTTCTTTAATTAAGGAAACTGATTTTTTTTTTAGATGTAAATTTATTTTACTTATCACTAGTCCTGACCCTAAACGCAGTTTTTCTTTTCTTTTTCTTTCTTTATTTCTTCTTCTTCTTCTTCTTTTTTAATAATGTTTTCAGTTTCATTGTTGAGTATAAATTGTTGTCGCTAATTCATGTCATTGACGGCATTTCTTTAATTAAGGACACTGATTTTTTTTTAGATGTAAATTTATTTACTTATCACTAGACCTGACTCTAATCACAGTTTTTCTTTTCTTTTCTTTTTCTTTCTTTCTTTCTTCTTCCTTTCTTTTTCATTTTTCTTTTTCTTTTTCTTTTTAGTACGGAGGACTATTAGTCTCAATCTACGGATAAAACATTGTCGCCAGATTTACGATGGTTCGACATTTATCGAAATCTAAAATTTATCGAAAATATAATTGAATAATTTGAAAGCGATGTTATAATTTGAAAAAAAAAAAAAAAAAAATAATAGTCTTCCGTACTAAACTAAATTCTACTTTTGCCAGAATTTCATCCAAATCCCTTTTTTTTTTTTTTTTTTTTTTTTTGAAAGTAAAAGAAAATTAATAATAATCAGTATCGAAACGGACAGTATCAAAAATATTGAAGAAGCCCCTTTTTAGACAAAAAATACATAAGTTATTTTAATTTTTAATTGTTGCCAAAAAGTTTACGAGTTGAATTTAAGTTTTTTGAAATGAAAAGAAATTCACGCGTAAATATTAAAATTCATATAAAACTTTGTGAAAAATTAAACTTGCAGGGTAAAATTGACGTCATTATAGCTCTAAAGGTTTCGAAACTATTACAATACAAAGATTCGTTCTCTATAAAAAAGTTTTAAAATAAAACAAAATGTCATTGATTAAACGAGTGTGCTATGATAATCACAAACCCACCTTTTACATCACTCTTTATAACAGCACCTATTATCGGGCTCCTCTTTCCTTCTTAAAATTGCCCCATTTTCGGTGCAAAATTTTAACAGACTCAATGCACAGATTGCAGAGTTTCTACTTAAAAAGAAAATAAAAAGTTTTTTAAAACTTTATTTATAGATTCTAAGCAACTATTATTGTTAAAATTTAATTGATGGCATAGCTTCCTTAACTAGATGCCTGTCACGTGGCCCATAAACTTGGCAACAGTTGACGTGGTAGACAGCGCCACCTGTTACAGATTGCATGACTTTTTATTGAACTGTCCCCAGTAATTTTAAGAAGTGATATATGATATATATAATCGACGTTTCTTCGATTCTATTCGCCTTCTATGTATATCATATCCCTCTTTTAAAAATTTTTGGTGTCTGTTGAATAACAAAGTCACGCAATCTGTATCAGGTGGCGCTGTCTACCGCTTCAACTGTTACCAAGCTACCGAGCCACGCGACAGGCATGTAGTTTAGGAGGCTATGCTGATGGATACTCGAACAAATTCTTTATTTTACAAGAGCCAAATGATAATATTTAAGTGCTAACCAGGAAACCATCCCAATAGTGTAATAATAGAAATCAATTAAATTATATTCATTCGAGAGGGCATAATCTAACGCGATTTCTGACGCATATCTGTTAGCCCTCGTAAGCCCGTTCTCGAGAAATCTATTTTTAAGTTTGAGTAAAAATGTTGTAACAAGAAAGAAGTGGGTGGAGTCCCGTTAAAACCTGCCAGAACCACGACTTTTATCAATTTTTAGATTCTAATTTAGCGAATTTTTAGACATTATATCTCGATTGAATATATCTCAAAGCTGAAATGCGCAACTGATTGCTGCATCAAGAAAAAAAAAAAAAAAAAAAAAAAAAAAAAAAACGTTTTTCTATGCTCTTTCGATTTCTGCTTGTTTTGGGTTTCATTCATTATTTCAGTAAGGCGTGGTGTTATCGATTCAGGCGTGGTTGCACCGATTATTAGTGAACTTACAAAATTTATAACTCGAAAACGAGCTGACGAGGGCTGTTGTTTTATGCGTCAAAAAAATATTTATGCATGCTCTTTCGATTAATGCTTGTTTGGAATTTTTTTTTTTTTTTTTTTTTTTATGAATACAGAATTAGATGGTTTCCTGGTAAGAAATAAATCAACAGTAATCAATCTTCTTCATACATCATCAGAGCTGCCAACCTAACCGGCAAATTGTTAGTACGGCCCTTTTTTCTACACCAGTCATTTCTTAGAGCTTTTTTCTTCTTAATTCATCGTAAATATATTTGAAAAAATTGCTTTAAAAATTAAGTGATGTAGAAAAAGGGGCGGTGCCAACAATTTGCCGGATTAGGTTGGCAGCTCTGCATCATCAATAATATTCAATTATATTATCATGTCATCATGTTCATGTTATCATGTCATCAACAATTATATTATTCTTCATATAAGTTTAATATTTTATAGCACTTTCATTTATTTCATATGATTGAAAGTGTTAATTAAAATTGTTATTTTTGTTATTTCATTTGATTCTATTTATTATTACTACTACTACTATATATATATCCAGTGAACCATTTATTTAAAAAAACTTAATATGCATTGACTAGCATCATTTATTAAAGCAATCAACACTAAAGAAAATTCAAGCATTTCTCATAAAATATTCATGTTGTAAGCCAATTTATAAGTTCCTTAAATTAACTGGCGACAGGAATTGACGCTTAGGGATGGAAAAAGGCTGTTGCAAATGACATATAACTATTTGATTTATAGATACATTAATGTTATACGCATATATTAAAAAAGAAAACGCAAAATCAACAACGGAAAAACTTTAAAAAAAATCAAGTTATTTTCTTTAAAGCTACCTCACAGAAGGGTAATTAATTATTCTTACATAGCAGAATAGAAAAAAATGAAAAGCATTTTCATGCTTATTCACCATGGTTTGTGTAACGATCCAGATAGAATCATTATATGTGTAAGGTCACGCTCCCATCTAATGTACAGCCTTAAAAACAAGACATATTAGTTTTTTTGTTTTGGCATCATGGTTTAATTGCTGGTTTTGTCTTAACACGAACTTGCCCATTAATTGCTCACCGTTAATATGTTTTATTTTATTTTATTTATTTTACTTTTTTTTCTTTTCTAGTTGGCATTGTTTCTTTTAAAACTCTTACTGAATATTAATTCACATAACGCATTGTGTATTTACGGTGATTAGGTCGTATTATTGATCGTTCATCTATAACCAAGTGTTAGAAGGATTAAGTAAATAGTTTCTCTTTTCTTTTTTTTTTTCTTTGGATATTTTCATGTATTTCGATCACGTGATGAAATTAACGTGCACTGTAAGTAATGACTTACATGATTTTTAGTGTTTCCTCAAGCGCATCGTAAATAGTCAAATCAATGCGGGTGCTTCGGAATACTTCAGGATTTGAAATATAAGCTACTGTACAACGGAAAACTTAAAAAAAAAAAAAGGTGAAATTGAAAATAATATTTTTTTTTTTTTTTTCTAGTGAGAAACTTTGCTAAAACCAAATTCCGTTAGAATAAAGCTCTAAAAGGTTCCTTTTATACATTTTCAATTGCTTTATTAGTTGTACATCGATAAAAATAAGATGCGAAGACAATCAACTATCCAAGAGGTGTGCAATTGTATAATGGTCTGTAATAAATAACTGTTTAATGGTCCGCGATTGAATAAATCTCTCTCTCTCTCTCTCTGTATATATATATATATATATATATATATATTTTTTTTTTTTTTTTTTTTTTACTGGAGCAGTGATTATAACTTGATTATGTCATCGTTTTACATTTATTATTTTTTTTATGGCACAATCAATTACCGTAATTTCTGGTAGATAACCCGCAGGTAAGATGTGTCATTTCTCCACCAGAAATTTTATTTAATAGAGAAATCTATACTTTTTCGAAGGAAGAGCTCGTACAAATATAAATTTATTTATCAATTGAAATTTCTGGTGGAAAACTGGATTATATAACCTGCGGGGTATCTACCAGAAATTATGGTATTTTTCATCTCATTTGTATTTTCTTTCGTTTCTTTTTTTTTTTGTCAATATTATGAAGTAAGCATTGATTGGTATAAAAGTGAAAGCTTTTATATACTATTTACTAATAAATATTTGGCCACTTTCAAATTTAGACGTTTTGTCAAATATCTGGAAAAATTCTTCACGAATCCCCTCGAAACTTTGGAAATATAAAAAAACATGTTATACCTTATATATTTCAGCAAAGTTTTGTCTTGAAGAGGAAAAGGATACTAGTAAAAAAAATTAAACAATAATCAAAATATTTTGGATCACTCTGTAAAAAGTAATGCTTGAAAAGTGTTTCGGCTGTAGCATGTGATTATGCGGATGTTTCTAATTATCTGTATAGATTATTATGAGGCTACCATACATATTCATGGAGACATAACGGTTTCTTTAAAAAATTGCGAAAAAAACAAATTGCCACTTTTTCAATTATAACATGTAGGGTATTAAACCCAGTGCAAAGCCATTTTTATGAAACTTGGAGAAATATATTAGATGTAACACACTACAATCCAGAATGCAAAAATGTTAAATATCTTACGAAATATGTGCATTTTTACTAAATAATTTTTAACTACGCATGCGTAAGCTTTAAAAAAATTATTTGCATGGTTTAATAGCCAAAAGTATTGAGTTACTTATATGAAAGCCCCAAACAAATATCGTGTGAATTCAAAAAGTTATGGGAATTAGAATGAACAGAATTTCAGTTCCTCTCAAAATAAAAGCTAAACTATCAGGGGTTTTACTCACAACGCATGCGTAAGCTTTAAAAAAATTATTTGCATGGTTTAATAGCCAAAAGTATTGAGTTACTTATATGAAAGCTCCAAACAAATATCGTGTAAATTCAAAAAGTTATGAGAGTTAGAATGAACAGAGTTTCAGTTCCTCTCAAAGTAAACGATAAACTATCAGGGGTATTACTCACATTTTTATTTTGATTCAATCAGTACCCAATGGTAACGCAGTATTCGATGATTGTAAATAAATATTGATAAAATCCTCTATCATCTTCCTGTTTTTTTTTTTTTTTTTTTTTTAGAAGAGCTGAAATTCTGTTCATTCTGTCTCTCATAACTTTTTGAATTTATACGATATTTGTTTGGGGCTTTCATATAAGTAGCTCAATACACTTGGCTATTAAATTATGCAAATGAATTTTTTTTAAAGCTTGCGCATGCGTAGTTAAAAATTATGTAGTAAAAATGCACATATTTCGTAAGATATTTAACATTTTTGCATTTTGGTCCATAAACTGTGTCTAATGTAGTATGCCAATGGCTTTGGACTGGGTCTAATGCTCTACGTGTTATAATCTAAAAAGTGGCCTTTTTTTTTTTTTTTTTTTCAATAAAAAAAAAATAAAAAACTTATATCTCTATGGAAATATGTGGTAAACTCATAACAATTTATACAGATAATTTAGAAGAATCCTCATAATCACATGCTACAGTTTTCAAGCATTACTTTTTACAGGGTAATACAAAACATTTCAATTTTTCTTTAAAGGGACATACTACCCATAGAACTTCAAAAAACATTGATTTAATTATTGTCTTTTTTTAAGTAAATTATTGTTAACTAATCTTCATTGGGCCTGTCTAATTGTTACCTATAAGCTTATTATGCATTTTGGAATTTAATTTAAATTATGTGGTGAATTATTTAATAATTTATGTGTTAATAATAAATGTGTTTTTTCCCCTTGCTCGCCGGATATCTTTGAAACTAGTTAATATTTTTTCTTGAAATTTTCACAGATTATGTAACATATCAGATCCTTCAAACTGAACCTAAATTTGTTCAAATTTAGGTTTAATATATATATATATATATATAAATTAAAGATCATTTATTTTTTAATAAAATCTGAAGTAACACCTGTATGAAAAATACGGGGGGGGGGGGGATACAAATTTAGGTTCAGTTTGAAAGATCTGATATGCTACATAATCTGTGAAAATTTCAAGAAAAATTATTAAATAGTTTCAGAGATATCCTGCGCGCAAGGTGAAAAAAACACATTTATTATTAACTCATAAATTATTAAATAATTCACCACAGAATTTAAATTATATTCCAAAATCCATAATAAGCTTATAGGTAATAATTAGACATGCCCAATGAAGATTAGTTAACAATAATATACTTTAAAAAAGACTATAATTAAATCGATGTTTTTTGAAGTTCTAAGGGTCGTATGTCACCTTAATTTTTTACTGGTACTCTTTTCCTTTTCAAGACAAAATTTTTGATTAAATATGTGAGATGCAATATGTTCTTTACACACCCAAAGTTTCAAGATGATTCGTGAAGAATTTTTCTAGGTGTTTAACAAAACGTCTAAATTCGAAAGTGTCCAAATGCTTAATTCTAGATAGTGTAAAAAAGCAACTAAAGATGTACTCTTTTATTGACATATTCTTCGCTTTTCTGCTATTCAGTAAGCAGTACACAAATAGGGTTGACTTGTTATAATTTGTACTTTTGTAATATTGTCTCTGTAATTAACCTAAGTTATAAATAAGATTAAAAAATTAAAACTGTACTGTAATTAGCTACGAAGCAACTGCTTTTTCCTTTCATATAATTTATGTGAATTTATTCTTTTATTATGACCAAAAGAAATCTTGTGAAAAATTAGGCAATATATTGGAGGATATTAATTTGTTACTGGTAAGTTATTATTTTTCAAATTCCTCGAGAAAATATGCTTTGGGCTTAAATAAAATTATTTATATATTATTATTATTATTATTTATTTATTTATTAATTATGAAATTTTGTAATTATTATTTTATTTATTTATTTTATTTTATTTTATTTTATTATTATTGTATTGTATTGTATTTTGCTAAAATTTTATATTTCTTTATTCATGTTAAAAACTGCTCAAAATATCGTAATAAGGTTTTTTTTTTTTTTTTTTTAATTCTTTGCATACAAGAATTACAATTTTATATCATAATTTTGAAATGTGATTTTTTTAAAGTTCGATTTCAGATGGTTAGTGCTCTGAACAGTCACCGGGTTTGAATCCTGATTCATATTTCAGGCATGAAAGTTTCCGCTTTTTTTTTTTTATTATTTTATTTTTAACAAAATCCGGTATTCACACCGGAATAAATTTCTCATTTAAATGCATTTATATTAATAAACAAATAGTGTGTTTGAATAAGTGTACTTGAATGAGACGTTTGTTCTGGCATGAGTTTAAAATTTCGTTTTGATTAAAAAAAGCGGAAACTTTCATCCTTGATATCAGTAATGGCTCGGGATCCTATACATTCCAGTTTAATGATGCTTAACACACACACACACACAGTCTCACATACACACACCAGATTTAAATGTATGTTTATCTTATAAAATCAACCAAACATTAACAAATATGATTTCTTAGAAGAGAATGACTGTGTATTCTTTAAATTAAATATTTAGGCTGTGATATCTAAAATTCAGGGTTTAACCTGGCAAAAAAAAAAAAAATACTTTAGAATTTTAGCGAAAATAGGCAAGCACTATTTTAGCTTTTTCGAAAGTTAGTTAATTCTTTGGATACCATTGATTTCTTTTACTTAGCTTTGTTATCCTCAGTTTGGTTTTCTATTCGATTTGTTCATTGATGATTTTAACCAAGCATCCATATTTGTGACTTTAAAAATATGAATCAGGGAAACTATGTTTTGATTTTATCAATAGAAAAAGAGGTATTCATATGATATGTGTAAAATGAAAAAGCAATTTAAAAATCAAGTAAAGTGTAGTGGTAGATAATCGTGAAATACTAGTGCTAAAAATGCTTCTATGAAGCAAATTCTGAATTCTAACATACTTTTAAATATTTTTGCATTTAAATTCAATCATTGAAAATAAAAAATAAATCCAAATTACTATATAAATAAGGATTCCCAAAAATTTCAGTCCTTTCGTAGTTTTTGCCTGCAAATATTACAAAAAAAAAAAAAAAAAATCTGAATTATTATATAGTGATATTTTATACAGTTATCCAGTTTTAGCTTTTTAGAGAAATTCTGACCGACTTGTTTTAGCAAAATATGATACCTTTTAGCAAAATGCTAAAAAAACTAATGGCAGTTTAAACCCTAAAGGGATGAATTGATGTTTCATGTTTAATTTCAAATATTTTCGAAACTGAATACAATTTATTCAGGTAAAAAAAAGTTTCAATATAATAAGGAATATATATATATATATATATGACACTCCTGAAAAACCTTTTCATAAAAAGTAAACACCAAAAATGTTTTTTATACATAGTGAGATATTTAGAAAACGCTAAAAAATTATTTAGTGATTGCATTGCTGAACAAAAAACAAAAATTTTCAACAAAGATTTGGATCGCCTTAATTTTATCTTCTGTTAAGCAGATTAAAATGTGCTCTTAATCATACTAATTATTATTATTATTATTGTTATTCTACATGATAATTTATAGAGACTGAGAAAAGCTGGGTGAGTTATAGCTTTTTAAAGTTATGCGTGTTGACACACCGAGCGATATGAAAGATGAATTAAATAAATAAATAATAAATAATATCCTGCTCGTTAACAAGCCTTTGGAACATATAATTATTAGATTCCTTCCTAGAAATATGATATACTCGATATATTTATGACTCGCGAAAGTTGATCTCCTTCGAAGATACTTGACACACTGTCTGGTAGATAAATCTTATCAAGCATCCTTATAAAGTCTGGATTGTGGAGTCTGAAGTCCGCCTTGTTGAAAGTTCTTTTTACACTTTTAATGAAATATGTGATGTTTGGATTTGTTTTATTATATTTAGCCTTATGGATATTATTGAATATGAATCTGATGCATTTGTTTATGATGCAAATTACTTCCATCTTTATTTTTATTTTTATTTTTATCTTATTCTTATTATTTTCTAATTCCAGAAGGCACTTTCATCTTACGGTGAAAGTGAAGCATCTTTCAAAATTATTCCTTTAACTGAATTTTCTTGACTATTATATATATATATATATATATATATATATTCATCAATAAATAATACAATAATAATAATATTTTTTGTGACTTTTACTTAAAGTTTTAAAATATTGTAATAGTCTGTTTTTAGAGCTAAATAAAGTGATGAATTTTCCATGTGTGATAAGAGTTGGAAAGACTTTTGACATTTTGTTTCACAGAAGATTTAAGGTATTCATCAGCATTATATAGAATCTAAGTAGAACATTCTACTCTTTTCTTTCTTTCTATTCCATTTTGGTACTTTTCCATTTAGAGACTCTTCTATTCAATAATTACCAATAACTCTGAGGAGTGATGTTCGATATATATGATAGACAGTTAATCCTCTATGGAAGTAGGAAAACATTACTATAAAAAATTAGTGATTGATATTGAATAAAAAGTCTCTAAAATTGGCGCAAAGTTCACCAGTATATTTTACGGACTGCGTACTCTGTTAAAAATAAAATGGTATTTTTCACCAGAAAAATTGTTCCAATTAAACTGCAGCCAATATTCTGCTGCTTTGTTCTCTGTTCCAATAGTGTGTATGCATATAAATGGCACTACTTATATAGTGAAACATGCCATTTTATTTTCTACAGTGTAGTAAACCATCAAATTATGCTCAAAACATTTAGCGAAATTAGTGACAACCCTAAAAATAATTAAAATGATTATAATAATTTTTAATATTAAATAATTAAAAAACACTAAGAGTTGGAAATACTTTTGACATTTTGTTTTACAGAAGATTCAAGGAATTCATTAGCATTATCATACTTGCAAACATCATAATTAATATTCTGTAGTATTGTTAGTCCCCCCCCTTTTTTTTCACACTAGTAAATTTTTAGAATAATATTTTCTAAGTGTAATTGCGATTAAATACGAAGAAAAAAATTCTTAAAAAAAAAAAAAAAAAAAAAAAAAAAAAAAAACTGGTGTGAAGAAAAAGAAAAAAAAAAAAAAAAAAAAAAAAAAAAAAGAGGGGGCTAACAATACTACGGTATATTAATTATGATGTTGGCAAGTATGGTATTATACAGAATCTAAGCCAAAATATTCTACGTCTTTATTTCTTTCTATTTCATTTTGAATTTTTGGTACTTTTCCGTTTCAATACCGTCCCTTGGTTATTTCACGGGTATATTTTACAGACAGCATACACTATTAAAAATAAAAATAATATATTTCACCAGAATAAAGGGTTTTAATTTACTTTCAACCAATTTTCTGAACTATTAAATTATGTTCCACTAATTTAATAGTTCTTACTCCTAATATATCACCACTAAAATGGTGAAGCATAGTACTTAAATAAATTGGAACCGCTTTTCTGATAAAACGCGCTATTTTATTTTTAACAGTGTAATAAACCATCAAATTATGTTCAAAACATTTAGCTGAATTAGTGATAACCCCAAAAAATGATTAAAATGCTTACAATCAATTTTAATAATAAATAATATTGGGTTGTTCGGAAAGTCATTTCGTTTTTCTCAGCAGAGGACTTAATTGTATTTTTTTCACACCTTCTTCACATTTAAGTTGCATTGCCATTACATATTGTGACAGCTGATATAGCAAGGCTTGCTTGTGAAAAAGGTTGTTTTATTCTGCTCAATAGTTTTTGATTGGTGCCCTATCAAATAAAGAAAATCAGAAGCGACATTTTCGGCATATTTTGTTTTTGCTATCAAAAATGCGAAAATACTATTCAAACAAGGAAAAAAAAGTATACGATGTGTGCACAGAAAATTTATTTAAAGAACGCTATTGTCAAAACTGGTTTACCAAATTTTGTTCTGGCAATTTTGAGTTGAAGATGCATAACGTTCTAGAAAACCAGTTTGTGCTAATGAAGACAAAATAAAGTATTGATTTATGAAAAACTGCCAAATAACAACTCGTGAGATCGCTAAGAAACCGATCAAAGTGGAAAATATATAATTCATTAAAATATTTATACAATATAAGAAAATCGTCTTTCATTTTCGAAGGAAAAAACGAAATTACTTTACGAACAACCCAATAATAATAATAATAACACTAATAATAAGATACTGGATAATAATATAAATGATAATAACATTCAAACCAAGTAAATTAGCAGATGCATTATTGATAAATTTATTATTTTATTTATTTTTATTAATTAATAAAAATATCCTTATGGATTTTAAGAAAGAAGAAAATATCACAAATACAAATAAAAAACTGTATATCTGAAATAGCATTATCTTTGAATCTCGTCGAATGAGTCTCCAAATGTGTTAAGAAGCATGGACGTTCTCAAACTGAAAATTTATGAATTTTCATAAGGAATAACAAAATGTCTGATTCTCTGAAAACTGTCTTTTTTTCAGAAAAATTTAAAATAAGTTAATGTGAAATATGTAATAACAAAACTGGTGGTGTATGAAAATTATTTCTTATACTTAGGCTTTGTTATGACTGATTGTCTTGCAAATTCAAAATTTAACTATTGAATGGTAACTTTACACACAATGTAACAAAACTAACAGTTACAGCTGTAAGGGGTAATAAAAACTGCCGAAACAACAAACGTTTCAGTGCAATGTGGAGTCGAAAAGCAAAGGGGTAGCCGCGAGAGGGCGTGTTTTTGGTTAAAGTGGACATTACAATAAAGACGAATAATAAAGGAGAAAGAATCTTCCAAATGCGCCATCCCAAAAATCTATCCAAATATGTCACTTATTTAAAATAGTGCCTATTTTTAGATCATTAATTTCTGTCACAGTAAGTAATCTATACATTTATCCTTTTATAATTTAACTTTTCATTGGTAATGTTAATATTTTTTTTAATGTAAAATGTTTTATTGCTTACCTTTTTATTCATATTAAAATTATTCGTACAAATGTTGAGAAAAATACAAACAGTATAAAAGCAAGGCCATCTACAAACTTAGAATTAAATAAATAACTTGTAAAAAAAAAAAAAAAAAAAAAAACGTTTTAGTAACGGCTGCCTTTGTTTTTGTTTTTATTTTTCTTTAGTTTATATTTTAAGAATTTTTATGGAAAATTATTCTTGTCGAAAGTAGACGAAGACAAATTAGAGACCACTCTTTCTATACATGATAGAAAAAGAAATCATGATGTCTTAAATGTAATTGCAAGAAGTTATGTAAATTTAGACACTTATGTCTTAATGTCAAAATTTATAATCTTTTTAAGTGTAAATTTATTGATAATATCATTAGTTAAAAAAAAAAAGAAAATAAAAGAAAATAAAAGTCATTGACAAAATTTTTTAGGAAGACATAAATCAAAGTTCGTATCATGGACTTTAATTATTGTACCAATACTTTGCTTTAAAATTTTAACAAAAATAACAATGTAAAATCTGCACACTTTTGGAGCTGACTTTATTCAAGAAGTTTCAATAAAGATTTGAAATTTTATGATGCTATTAAAAAAAAAAAAAAAAGAAAAAGAAAGAAAGAAAGGAAGGAAGAAAGAAAGAAAGAAAAGGCGCAATATTTTATTTATATGTAACTCTTTATACGTTCCCGAACGATTTTTTTGCATAAGAAAATCAATTTTTTTTATTATTATTATTTTTAGGATGGAGGATTATTAGTTTCAATCTGGATTTTATGTGGAACATTTTTGTGTAACACCAAAATAAATTAGAAATATCAGTTCTATCGTTACAAATTCGGTACCAAATGAAAGGGGCGATTTTTCTGAATCCAGTGGTGCAATCAGATTTTTTAAAATTAACTAAAGTATAAAAATTCGGTGACAACACTTCGTTTTTATTCATTTCAGTCATTTTAAAAAGTACGTGGACCAGTTTTACGGTCAAAAAATGGGATAAAAATTACATTAAAAATTAAAAATTAAAAATAAAAATTTTACAGATTGAAATTAATAGTCTTCCGTACTAAACTAAATTCTACCTTTCACAGAATTTTTAATGGTTTTTATATATTTTATTTGTTTAGTTTGTAATTTTTGTTATTATTTTTCTAAAATTTATTTTGTGATAGCCATGAATAAATGTGTTCTATTGTTTTAAATGAATAGAACTGCACATGTATACCAATAGTTTTTACATGCATAATATTCAGCACAATGCCAATATTTCCTTTCATGAAAGTTTATTTATTTTATTTTATTTTACTTTTTTTACAATTATTATACCTAAAAAATAGAAAACAAAATCTAAATAATTTTTAAGTGAAATATTACAACTGGACAGAAAACTAAGAAAAATAAAAATTGTAAAATTTAAAAATTTAATAGTTGAGTATTTAGTTTAAATCACTTGATTCAATAATTTTTACAAGTATGATATTATCAGATCCCTAGAATAGTTGCTACATCTGCAAGTATTGAATAAAAATCTTTACAACTGAAATACTCTCTTTATTCTTATTTTCCAAATGCTTCTAAAGTGAGATTGATCAATATACATATTTGCCAACATACTAATTAATATTCCGTAGTATTGTTAGCTCCGCCTTCTTTTTCATACCGCTATCTTTTTAGAGTATTTTTTCTCTTATTCAATCATAAATGCATTTGCAGAATATTACTCTAAAAATTTATTGGTGTAAGAAAAAGGGCGGGACTAACAAGACTACGGAATATTAATTAGGATGTTGGCAAGTATGAATATATGAAGCAACAGAAATCATATTTCTGTAATTTTCATCAAGTCAGATTAACTTGATGAAAGACTTTAAATTTAAACAGTTGATGAATGTTTACTAAACTTTCATAAATCCATCTAACTCATACAACTGATATCAGATGAATATTTTATCTCTCTGTTATATGATCCGTGTTTTTCTGTTTCAAACAATAAGAGCTATTTATGAAAAGCTTAGAAAAAAGATGAAAAGATAAAATTTTGATAATGATTGCAACATAACAACAGTGATTTGAAATAGAGAAAATTAATAAAAAAGTTTTAGTTAAAATTGTTTATATTGTGTACACGTTGATAATAAAGTGTAACTTTATAATAATTTTTTATTTTATACTTAATAAAAACGACTTTGTTCTGTTTATTTGACATATAATAGTTTTTAAAAAAAACAGCTATTTATTTAAGTCTCGTATAGTTCATTGGTTTTATTTAGATCATAGATTAATAAAGATCATTAAAAAAAGGAGTTAGTTAAAAATAGTTTATTTAACAAATATTTCGTATTAAAGTGCATGGTTGCCAACATTTATTCCGGAGCCTTTTTAGCCCCCTCCTTATTTAGCAACACTTAATTTTTTGAATAATTTTCTCCAATATATAACTACGATAAAATAAGAAAAAATTACATAAATAGTTCACATGAAGAATATTTCGTAATAAAGTGTAACCTCATTTTTTTTTTTTTTTTTCTTGACATTTATAGTTCCATTTCTTTAGTATACGGTGATTATAAGAAAGACAGCTATTTATTTAAGTGTTTATAGTTAATTGGCCTTATTTATGTATTTATTGCGCAAAAGATTGTTTTTATTAATGAATAAAAATTAAAATTCGAATACAGAAGTTTCAAGAGACAAAGAATAAAGATTTTAAGCGATTTCAATTTTGGAATTTAACAACATAAGTTTGTATATCTCAACATATATATTAAAAGAAAAGAAAGAAAGAAAAATGTGCATCTATGTGTTGTGAAGTGGACAAAATCTGATACCCATAGTTGTTAAATTAGGTTCGATTAATGGCACTTAATCGAATTTATACACCTGAAATATCGATTTTACAATTTTTAATAACATTTCTTTTAATAAAAGAAAAAAGAAAATCACTTTTAAAGTTTTTATTGGAATGCTACTAAATTAAAGCAAACTTTTGGTTTTTTTCCTTCCAAGCAACCAGTTTATAACTGTACTCAGAAAAATAAAGGCTCTCGAAAAATGCGCCGTTTAGGGAACTGGGGTTAATAATAGTAATACTGATGTTAAGTGGTGATTAATAAAATCATTAACTGCAAAGACGCACAGTGGTGGTCCGATGTTAGGCAGACCGCTTTAACTAACATAGTTCCATAATTCTAAACGAGTTAATCTTAAAGACGCACAATTCGTGATGTTCGCTTAGAAAGGTTTTTTATTCAACATTGATTTTTTTTTTCTCCTTAATACCACATAATTGGCTGTAATTCTTACAAAGATTTGGCAACTGTCCTAATTTTTCTTATTCATCTAATTTGTTCAAAAATTGAAAAGAGTCACACAATAAACATCAGTGATATAAATTAATATTTAAATTGGTTTTTATCATTGTAAATTATGTAATCACCGAATGACGTAATCGGTGTAATCGTTCAATCAGCTTCTGAATGTCATTTTATCAGCTGTTGAACAATTTGACATGATTTAAATAATAATTTGTGGAAAATTTATTTATTTATATTTATTTATTTGTGCTAGCCTAAGTTCTTGAAATATTTGTATATTGTTACAGAAACTTCAGAATCACCAAGTCTGTGTGTCTGTCTGCTGATTTCTGGAAAAATGTTGGCTTGCATAACTATGAAATTCGGTACAGTAAATTCTTGACGGATATAAGGCATCTCGAAATTATATTTTCGAAATTTAAATTAATTAAAAACATGTTTTTTAAGACTATTATTACATTAAAGCGATTTTTACTGTCAGAAAAGTTGAAAATATCCGGTTAAAAGCAAATCGTACATTGATATTTAGAGAAAAGCATACTTGCCAACATACTAATTAATATTCCGTAGTATTGTTAGCTCCGCCTTCTTTTTGACACCAGTATCTTTTTAGAATATTTTTTTTTTCTTATTTAATCATAATTGCATTTGAAGACCATTAGTCTAAAAATTTTCTAGTGTGGAAAAAAGGGCGGGACTAACAACACTACGGAACAGTGTTGCCAGAAAGCGCGACTTTTTTATTCAGCAGTCCCCAATAATTTTGAGAAGCGATATTTAATGTATATCAAACATCCCTTCACAAAACTATTCGTGGCTGTTAAATAAAAAAGCCACGCAATCTGGCAACACTGCTACGAAATATTAATTAGGATGTTGGAAAAGATGGAAAAGCTTTCATAATGCGATTATCCTTTTTTAATAATATCTGTATTCACAGTATTTGTTCTAATCATTCTTAACCCCTTAATGCGCGCTGTCCTCGCTGCGAGGACGCAAAATTTAAGATCCAGCTGCAAAAATTCATCCCGGAAATTTTTTAGCAAAAATTCGCGTTTATAACATATCAGAAAAAGCCGGTTTTTTTAAACCTTAAAATTTAAAATTTATTTTAGTTTAATTTAGTTCATGAATTCCGGTGGCAGTATAATTTAAATGTTTCAAATTGTCTTGCGCCGCAAAGGGTTAAAAGAAAATTATGATATTGTTAAGAGATAAAGCAATATCAGTTAAACTTTTTTATATATTATTTGCATATTAATTAAAGTATATTTGTATAAAAAAGGCGCCAAAGGCAGCACTAAAAATTATACGAAAATTATATAGTTTTAAATAGAAAGTAATAAACATGTGTAATAGTTTAAGATAAGTGTGTGGAGTTAACAAAAAGAAAAAAAAATGTTAATAAATACAAAAACAACGAATTAGAGTATCGAAAAAACATTTGCAAAATGACACTTTATGGGAAAAATACCTATCTGCTTCCTCTTGAGTGGGTGGGAGCAGCAGAAAAGACAATTTTTAAGAAAATTAAAAAAGGCCTAACAGGTTTCGGAAACATGGCGAAACCTATATATATATATATATATTAATAAATCGTGATCTAGTTTAAATAAATGTTTATTAAATTTAAATAGTACAATTTATTTATAAAAGTTATATCTGAATATTACAACGAATTTCACTGTTTTTCAAAGCAATATTTTTAAAGCAGACCTTTTCAAAAATATCCAGTTAAAAGAAAATTTAGCATTGGCATTTAGAGAAAAGTTTCCAAAACAAATCTATTTTTGACTTTTATTCCTACAAGTTAAAAATTTTACGAATCCAGAAATTCAAAGTCAGGTCAAATATAAATATCAGGATATAATATATATGCAGCGAATACAAATAAATATGCTTAACACTTATCCGCAAACGTGATGCGCTGAGATAAAGGAAAATGTCTCGAAAATTTTGAGCACTTAAAATTTTTATTGAAAATAAATAAATAAATAAACAATTTTAAATCTAATTTACGAATTCAAACGTTTATTCATTTACTTTAAAAGTTCATTCTTAAAAATATTTCTCTTTGATCAAATTTTCGTAAAATTTTCTATAAAAACATACCTGGTAATATTTATAATTTATTCCGGGAACTGTTAGCGCTGCCCTTTTTACACACGAGTATATTTCAAAACAATTTTTCTTGTTATTTAATCATAATTACAAAGTATTGTAGAAAATTTCTCTAAAATCTGAGTGGTTTAAAAAAAGGGTGGGATTAGCAGTACTCTGGAATAAATTATAAATGTCGAGGTATTAAAAACTATGACCTAGTTTAAAGAAATGATTACCAAATTTGTATAATATAATTTATTTATTCAAAAGTTATATCTAGACACTATAACAAACTTTACTTTTTACCATATCAACTATTGTCAGAAATGATAAAAATATCCCTTTAAAAGAAAACTGAGCATTGATATTTACAGAAAAGTTTCCGAAATGGAACTAAATTTTTAACTTTCATTCACTCAAGTTAAAAATTTTACTAGTCCAGAAGTTCAAGAGCCGGTCAAATTCAAGTACCTGAATATCACGAATATAAAAGGAAAAAGTTAAAAAACCGATTTTACCCTTTCAGTCCAACAAGTATAAGGAATGTAATCTTCTGAGCTTTATCAAACAAAAAAAGTTATATTCAAATATGAAACTAAAAATTCAGAATTGAGCCAACTATGCCCTAAGTCCTTGGTAAACGGAAAACTGATACCATCCCTTGTCTTTTCAAAAAACGAAACGGAAACTACGGGGAGAATGGAAACCCACCCATAAATCATGGAACAATGCTAAGAAGTTGAGTGACCACAGATATGGAGAGATTGGTTGTGTGCAGAGCTCTTGAATATTTTCCCGGAAACCTGTGATATGATGCATTGGGGGGCGGGAGGAGATAAAGTTAGTCTTTTTTTATTTTATTTTTTTGTTTTAACCCGACGTATTTCAGATCGAAAGTTTTTGATAAAAATATTCCTCCTGTTCTGTGCTGGGGAGCTTTTGTAAACAGAAAACAAATTGTTTCGTTATTGAAAATAGCTTATTTTATTTTTGCTTATTTTATTTTATTTTATTTTACTTTATTTTATTTTTTGTTTCTCCAACTGGAATGATATTGAAAACAAATTTAATTTTATAGTAGGATTCATTCTTAAATTAGAAATGATGTTTATTTATTTATATTGCATATATATTAGGCTCGAAATTTTACAAAATCGAAAATAAATAAGCAAAAATAAAAATAAATAAATAAGTAGAATAAAATAAAATAAAATAAATAAAATAAAATAAAACAACCATTTTGATTATCAATCAAAAGAACTTTACTGCTCGAACCACGTTTAAAAGGGTTTATTGATTTTTACTTTCTTTTGTACATGTAAGAAGAAAGTATTGGATTCGTAAAAAATTTCGAACTCCAGTTTTCGAAAGATTTACACGTTTTGAGATGTCCTGAACACAGTTCAACTGTCTGTAGAAAATTTCTTTCTGTCTCTCTGTGTGTGTGTTTGTGTCTGTCTGTCTCATGTCTGCGTGTCTGTGTCACAAATATTGTGGACGCTGTATCTCATGAACCAATTAACGAAATTTAACCAAACTTGCCATTTAGTAGGGCCCCGACCTAAACTGGTGCTGATTACATTTAGGGATCAATCACTCAACAGGTGGCGTTGGGATTTCACTTTTTTTCTACATTTTTAAAATGACAGTATATGACGAAATTTCCCATAAATGTACATAATGAGAGTTATTTTTAACGCATGATTGTAAACTTAATACGAATTTCTAATTATAGCAATAGTATTCTAGGAAAGAAGTTTGTGCATGTAGGAGCTTCGCTCCTCTCCTGGTGTGTGTGAGGGGGGGGGGGGGGGAGGGGAGGGGGATACCCCACCGAAATATAAAAATTTTCAATGTAGGTGCCTTTCAAAAGAACTTGTCAATACCTTTAAAACGAGTGATTGAACCATAGATCTGTGACAATTTAATGCAAAGTTATCGATTTTTTTTTTTTTTAATGAAAAAAAAAAAAAAGAATGAAACACCGCATTTCTTCAGATGTTGGGACAAGATTGACTTTCTTTCGGTCTTCAGTTTTATACTTCGCTAAAATAGAAATCGTCTACATTCATCATGGAAAATAATTTTAAAAAAATAATAATTTAATTTGTACTGTGGGAGATGGTATAAAATTCTGTAGAAGAATTAATAAATTTAAATCCGCTCGAGCTAGATTCTCCGGTTCTAGAGAATCTAGCGCTGGCGGATTCAATTTCATATATGTTAGTAAAAGCTTGTTTGTGGGGTGGCGAATACTGGTGTATTTACCTTATTTTAGTTTTGTACATTTTAAATTATTATTATTTTTTTTTTCAACTCGCATTGTAAATGAACTTAATTGTGTACTAAGAATAATTCTTAAATTAGAAATGATATTTATTTATTTATATTGCATGCATAAGATGTTTAAAAACGCATAAAGTTTAAATTATTATTATTTAACATTCTGGTTATTCAGGTAATTCTACATCGATTTATTCGTTAATCAAATTATTTTTAGTTATTATTATTGTTTATATTATTATTATCAATTATTTTGGTGTGTGTGTTTGCGAAAGCCAAGTTTAAGTTTGATTGACATTGACAAACATTTTTCTTTTCTAATTCAGGTTGATTCTTTTTTTTTTTTTTTCCCTTATTCTTTTTTTCCCCTTTCCCTTCCTCAACTTTCCCGTTCCGCCTTTTTTCCCCTCTTTAAATTTTTTGGTTGTTTTTGTGAATAGCGTTCAGGTACGTCTGATTTCTCAAAGGAAAAAGAACCGAAAGAAGAAAGAACATGTTTGAATGTATTTTTATAATAAATTTACTTCGGACAAATACATTATAGTATATTAAAGAAAACAATGCTCTTTATATTTTCAGTAATTTCTTTCAAATGCGTTTTAACTTTTCATTCGTGTCTTATTTTCAAATGAGTTTGCTGCTTAATTGTGTCAAAAATAAATATTGGTATGGAGTTTTTATTTTAAAGTACTGTTCAATTAATTAATTAATTTAAAAACAATTCTTTTCATGTACATAACACAGGAAAAGTAATTTTGCTTAAAAAATGTCTTATTGTGTTTTATTTCTAAAAGCATTTCCGTAAGTCTTTATTTATTAAATTATTTACTATCCTTAAATTAAAACTAGTATGTTGTGGCCACCGCATGACTTTTTTCTATATTTTCCTGTACAAATTCACTCAGTAAAAATAATTTATTAAAATTATTATTTAAAAAAAAAATATCTTTCATGATAATGCAGACGATTTCCATATTAGAGAAGTAGTATAACACTAAATATCCTAAAAAGTCAATTTTATTGTCAATATTACATTATTATTATTATTATTGTTAAAAATGAAAAAAAAAAAAAATGATAACTTTATTTTAAATTATCACATATCGATGATTCAACCATTCGTTTTAAAGGTACTGGCGAGCTGTTTTGAAAGATACCCATCATGAAAATTTACTCCCCTCGAGGGGGGACTTCCACCCCAAGGGGGGTGGCGAGGCTCCTACACATACAAAAAAAATTTCCCAGTTGACTATCTCTATTATAAATAATTCTTGTGAATTTCATAATGATTACTAAAAAATAATTCTCCTCATGCACATTTATACAAAATTTTGTCCTATATCACCATGTTAAAAATTTAGAAAATGCGCGATGGCAACGCAACCTGTAAGACAATTTTTACCAAAAGTTGATAGGCACTAATTTATGTCAAGGTGCAACTACATACCAATTTGTATGAAATTCTGTGCAGTAGTTCCTGAGATGCAATTGCCACAAAATTTTGTCACACACACACACACACAGACAGACGGACAGACAGACATTTTCTAAAAATGAGCAAATCGTGTTCTACAGCTCTCAAAACATGTAAATCCATCAAAAACCCGAGGTCGAAAGTTTTTACGAATCCAATACTTTCTTCTATTGTATATAGAAGAAAGTTAAAAAAGGTACGATTACTTAATAAACATAAAAATCTGTCTATTCTACTTGCCTACTATATCAGATAAAAACTGCTATTATTATGGTTATTATTATTAGTTTCATGCATAGCCTAATTTTAAATAATAAGAAACACTCATTTAAATACTCCCAATCTTCAATTGTCTTAAACGTTGTTTACTTTAATTAAGTTAAGTGCAGTGCAGTTAGATTTTTCCTTTCGTGTAACAACAAATGTTCATTGTTTCCTTTCGACCGCATGACCTATGTATAATATTTTATGGTAATGTCGATAGTTATTTTTATTAAAATAAATAAATAAATAAATAAATACTTTGTAACAATGTATATAAATAACTGCACTAGTATAATATCTGTCACATTTCTGCTATCTTTTCAGATACGTTTTCTGATCGAAGAACACCGTTGAAAGAATAATAATATTTATTAAAGACTAAAACAATCACGATTTCAGAAGCTACGTATCATGTAATACTAGTTTCTCCATTTAACTAACAATAATAACTTTATCTCTGAATTACATTGACTTACATTTTAAAATTAACTTCACTTTTTTAATTAAACTAATCTTTTAAAAGACAATACCAAACACAACATAATTATTATACTAAAAAAATACCACGTAAACTGCAAGATGATTATGAAAATTCTCTCAATTAATATTCTCCAGTAAAAATGGGTTAATTAAATGTGCTGAATGTTAATTCTGGTTTAAAAGTATAGTGGACGCGGAAAGTCGTACTTTGAAATTATTGTCTTAGAGTTATGAAAGTTTGCATAAAAATGAATAGAGATGTAAAACACTGAGAAAACATTCTGTAGCTGCTTTCTAGAATCTACAACTAGATTGTGGCTCTAGTAAAAATAGTTCCATGACATCCTTATAAATTCTAGTCCCCTTTGAAAGCGAGTTCTAGAAACCACTATTAGAATTTTAGAGCGTTTGTCTATATTATAGAGGTCAAACTTATTTAAAAATCTCAGCAAATAAATGTGAATAGAAGAGGCATGATTTAGTAACTATAATCTCGGTTTATGATCCAGTTCTAGAAAACCAAGCGAGAATTTCTCGTAATACAAAGGATTCAAAATATTGTTTCACCATCTAGAAACGTATAGACTAGAAATTCTCGATCATTTCGTCTATTTAGCTTATTCGCATAGCTCGGAAATCTATATTTCTAGTTTAGGGATTTAGAAAATGACCACTTATTCGTTCCAGATGAAGGCGGCATATATATATTATTTATTTATTTATTCTTTTTTCTCAGCGCAATATTAAATCTATTAAAATTTCTCTAATATTATTGAAACTGAAAAAATAAAAAATAAAATTCAAAATTTAAATTTCTTGTTTTGAAAAATTTTTAAATCGTTCGTATGACTCGGTTTTTAAATTTTCTCTTCGATCTCGTATTATTAATGGAAAATTTAAAATCTGCGTCTCTCGAAACGTTTTAAAAATTTCAAAAGAAATAAATAAAATTTTAAATTTGATTTGGCGCTCTCATCGGGTGCTGCTTCACAAGTGGCCATCAACTCGGCGATTCTCCGGCCAATGCTTAACCCTTTCAGTCGCAGTGTTCCCGCTGATGGAACACCTAATTTTAATTCTCAAGTGCAAAAACTCATCTCGGAAATTTTTTAGCAAAAATTTACATTTATTTCATAGCAGAAAAGGCCCTTTTTTTAACGCGAAAATTTAAAATTTCTTCTATTTTAATTATGTTCGTAAATTCCGGTGGCAGTGTAATTTAAATGATCCGAAATACCTTGAGCCGCAAAGGGTTAAAATACTCCGGAATAAATTGAAATGTTGGGATCTATGCAATTTTTACGAGTTTTTGTTGTCCATAATGTTTACTTATAAAGTGATTTATTTATTAAATTAAATATTAGTTGAATTTAATAAGGTTTACTTACAGATGTTTCAAACCGAAAATTTCTCGAAAAGGAACAATGCTATTTTTTTATTTTTTAAATATTTGTGATCAGCTATGTGTCTAAAAGCTACTTTTAAAATTAGTTTAGTAATCTTTAAAATAAATTAAATAGTGAACGTTAAAGGGTTAATTGAAGTGTCGTGACATTGGGAAAAAAAAAAAAAAAAAAAAAAAAAAAAAATAGAATAAATGCATTTAATGAAAGAAAAAATATCTAAATTTGCATTTTAAATTGAAACAAATTACCTCTGAAAAATAAATGGATTCAATAACATGGTGATTTATAGTTAAAATCAGTGTTAATTTGTAAATATTAATTGTTTTATTAATCATCCCCCTGTGGGATAATTTTAAGAATATACACTGAGAAAAAAAAATATACCGCCTTCCTCTAGAATGAATAAGTGGCCATTTTCTAAATCCCTTAACTAGAAATATAGATTCCCGAGCTATACGCGTAAGGCACGCCAATAAACTGAATAGACGAAATTATCGAGAATTTATAGTGTACACATTTCTAGATGGTGGAACAATATTCTGAATACTCTAAATATTCTGAATCATTTGTATTGCGAGAAATTCTTGCTTGCTTTTCTGGAATTGGGTAATAAACCAAGATTATAGTTGCTGAAACCCGCCTCTTGTAGTCTCATTTATTTGCAGAGATTTTTAAATAACTTTGCCCTCTGGAATATAGGCAACCGCTCTAGAATTCTAATAGGGGCTTCTAGAACTCGTTTTCCAAAGGGACTAGAATTTATAAGGATGACATGGAACTATTTTATCTAGAGCCACAACTAGATTCTAGATGTCAGTTACAGAATTTTCTCTCGGTGTAAAGGCTAGCCAGTCGTTTTTTAGATGCTTATTGAATTCTGTGTGTCACTACGGGAAAAAAAAAAAAAAAAAAAAAGAAAGAAAGAAAAGAAAAGAAAACTGCTAAAATTTAGAAGAAAATTAACCTTTTGTGAATATATTTAAGGTTTCCAACCTAATTATGAGTGAGATCAATTGATATTCATTTCAATTTCCAAATTTGAGAGAATATTGAGCTAAGTCCTGTCCTACGGGTTTGAATTTACGTATCAAATGATATAATAGCTGACCGGGTTGTTTCTTTATAGACATGATGATATTTTGTAGTACTAGTGGTGGATACAATTAAAAAATAAATAAATAAATAAAATGTTAATGAAAAATCGAAAACAATTTTTCGTTAACAAATTAATAATTAACTACACAAAAAATTTTACTAACACAATAGATGAATTCTGTACACTTATTTTAGTCACATGAAAGCAAAAAGTTTATGAAATAAGTTAAAAATAAGTAGAGACGAAGCAATCAATAATTTATTACCTTATACAAAACTACAAGAAAAAAGCAAAAAATAAACAAAAATAAATAAATATATAAAATAAATAAATAAATAAATAATAATACAGAAAGTCGAATATTTTTCGAACAAACTAGTCTTCATATAAAACTGATGCCTGAAAACATCTACTGTCAACATTAAATGTCAAAAGAACATCGATTTTTTGCCTTATAGACGACATCTGACCCTTATTTTATTTATTTATTTATTTATTTTCCTTTCTTTCTTTCTTTTTTTTCTTCTTTTTTTTTTTTTTTTTTGGCAAAAAATGAAAACATATTGATAACTTTCTTTCTAAATTATCACAATTATATGGTTTAATCATTCGTTGTAAAGGTATTGATGAGTTCTTTTGAAGAACACCTATATGGAAAAGTTACATCCCCGAGAGCCCTTACCACTAGGGGGAGAAGCAGTGCCCCTACATGTACTTTTTTCCTTGTTGTGATAATGTCTTTCTTTTTAATTCCACATTGAAAAGTTAAAAATAATCTCATTATGTGCATTTATACGAAATGTTGTTCTATACTGTCACATTTAATATTACGGAAAAAAAAGAGGGGGGGGGGGATGACAGCCTCGCTTGTTGAGCTATTGATCCCAAACATAATTAGCCTTAAAGTATGCCAAAATCCATCTAAATATCAAGTTTGGTTAAACTCTGCCCATTGGTTCGTGAGATACAGCACTCAGAACAGTGTTAATCCATCAAAAACTGAACATCGAATTTTTTCACAATTCCAATATTTTTTCCTAATGTATATGAATCAAAGTTAAAATATATTAAACTTAAAAAGTATGATTTTGTATGTCTGTAACGCTAAAATTTAGTACTTAGAATTTCCACAAAACAGTATTCATCATCGATTGCTAACAAATTATGTGTTGTTCTACAATTTGCTCAAGCACAGCAGATGGCTTGTTCTACACATCATTACCATCATTTGAAATGTTCCTTAATCTCTTTCTTAAGCTCCCAGCTCAGCACTAACAGAAACGTATCATTACACTCAGCCTCTTCTAAAGACCGTGACGTCAACCCCCACCATTCACAAATCTATTCTTTCATTTTTTCATTCATATTTTTTTCCTCACTCGGAAGTGCGTGATTTAGTGCCCCTCATATGACGGATGACCAAGGATTTAGAAGAATCCACGTGATCATCCATGATCGGTTACACACGTCGTTCAGTCCACCCCAGGTGACGTCACTATATTATTTATGGACTTTCAGATCACGCCCGATACACCAGTGACTTATTTTGATATTTTTTTCTTCCATAGTCTTCTTGAGGGACGGGGCATGATATGAAATCTATCTTCGTTGTTTTACGGTAAGTGAACTTGGGACAGGAATCGTGATCCCCTGTGAAAAAAATGGCACAATGTCACTAGAATAGGAAGAGATAAGCACTAAGTATGACTTTTAGAACTTGATTAACTGGAAAACTGCTTTTAAATAGCATAAGCAACGTATAAATCTCCATGTAGTTTGTTTTGGGGTAGATAAGTCCTAAAATTGAATGAAACAGGATTAACAATATAAGCATCAGCTTTTTATAATACTCTTGATTGATTAATTACTTTTTTCCGCAACTATTTACATTTCTGAAAAACACAAATTATCCTTCTAATGTACAAAATAAAGATGGGTTCACACTGGCCGCGTGGCAATTGTCGTATATTATTTTTTATCGGAAAGTGACCTTGAACTTCTAAACATATTTACAATCAATGATATTATTTTTAGTATTCCTTGCAGAATTTTTCATACATTTTGACATTTGACATTTATTTGACATCTTTGAGATCTATAGTTACAATGACTTTTGTCTCGACTGATCCATATTTTTACAGAAATTCACAGAAACAAATGCACACAATATTTTGTAGACATACGACAGCACAAACATCCATGCTCGCACCGGGATTCGAACCCGGGACCTGGAAATCCAGAAGGCAGCGCCCTACCGTCCGAAACCACCAGGCCGGCAGAATTTTTCATAAAAAAAACAATAAATTAATCAACAAATAAAAATACGTTTTCCACGCCAATTACCACCGCAGGATTTGGCGATTGTCAGGGTCAGAGAAATGATCTTGATGTTTGTGGAAGCTAGCGGCAGCTAAAAAATCACATCAAAGGAAATGCCAATAGAACCGCGGCTGATGTTTCATGACATATCTGGTGTGCACCAAGCTTAAGATTTTTCTTACGCATTCATAAATATCAATCAGATATCAGAAAACTATCATTAACAGCCCTCAATGCAATGGAAATAATTTAACTCGAAGTCCTGATCCCTCTATGCAGAATATCATACGGGGCCGCGGTAGCCCAGTTGGTAGAACGCCAGGCTCGTAATTGGAAAATTGCGGATTCGGTACTCGAGCCGGCCAAAGACCGTCGTGTACACTAATGGTGACTGGTGCACGTAAAATCTGTCTTGGCCGCAATGTCCTCCATGTTCCCATGAAAATTATACCTTTGGGGTTTACCGAAGCGGGGAAGCCATCCTCTCCGTGTAGGATAAAAATTGTGATGGCATGACTTTGGACCACCTCTAGGGGTGAGTCCCAGACCGTTACCAATTGCCCTTTGCGCAGCCCTAGTTTGACGTAAAACCCAACCATTCGTCCATCCATCCAGAATATCATATGGCACAGTGTCACTAGAACAGAGGAAAGCAAGTATTAAATATAAAATTTTGCACCTGATATAGCGTAAAAATACTTTAGAATAGCACAAGATCTGTATAAATAACCATGGGACTGAGCACGGTTTGTTTAGGTCAATCACAAAATCAAACGAAAGAAATTTGATTAATCTTAAATGCATATTTAAAGGATTCATAATATTTACAATGCTGCGAAATACAAATTAACCTTCTAAAATTTAGAATAATAAGATTTTTTTTAGGTATACATAAATATCAATTAGATATTAATTAATTATCGTTAATACTCTTGGAAGTGCAACTGAAAGCTGACTCGTTAATTATCTGAAAAACTGACTCGTTAATTATCTGAAACCTGCTGTGAGAAAAATGACATAATGTCAATAAAACAGGAAGATATAAGCACTATGGATGGATTTTAAAAATTGGTCAAGTGGATGAATGCTTTTTACTATCATAAGTTTGGTATAAAGCTCTGTGAAGCACGTCTTGTGTAGATAAATCATAAGATGAATAAAATAAATTTCACTGAATTATAAATACAAATTTAAATGCTTTATTACAATTATTCGCATTGTTGAACATTAGCCTTCTAAAATTTTGAATATTCAGATATTTCCTAGATATCCATAAATATGAATTAGATATCAAGAAACTGTCGTTAACACTCATCAATGCAATTAAAAGCTGATTTACTGATTAGTTAAAGCCATGTACTACAAACAGTGACTTACTGTCATTAAAACATGAAAAGATAAATACCCAGCGTAAGTACAATTGCAAACTGATTGATTGGTTGATTATCTGGAATCTTGTAAGAAAAAAACGACAGTGTGTCACTAAAACAGGAGAAGATAAACAATAAGTATATATTCAAGAATTTGATTAAGATGAAAGTGCTTTTAAATAAAATAAGTAACAGATAGGTCATGTTTTGTGCATATAAATCCCAAAAGTAAAATAAGAGAATTCCTAAATGTGTGGGAGAAACTTTTTTTCTAACACCTCAACTAAAGAGAATAAACAGTAAGATGGAGAGATTAGTTACTTAGCAGAGATTTATTTTGCTCCAAAGACGATCACTTACAACAGAAATCTTTAACAAAGAAAATTATTGTCATTATGAATCGCAAACGAAGAATATCCCTAACTTTATAATAAATCGCTAATAAAGAAAAAAATCTCACGTAATATTAATCCCCCCCCCTCCAAAAAAAAAAAAAAAAAAAAAAAAAAAAAGGGGGGGGGGTAACAATATAAATGATATTGCTCCTAAAATAATAATGATCTATGTAATCGTCAACAAAGAAAATCGCTAACAATATAAATTGTCAAAGGAAATTTCTAATAAAGAAAATTCCTAACAATATATATCACTAACAATATAAACATTTAATGAAGAAAAATTCTAACAATATAAATAATAAATAAATAAAATTTTTGATAATATAAATAACTAATAAAGAAAATTTCTAACAATATAAATCGATAACAATGTAAATAATTAATAAAGGAAATTTCTAATAATATAAATCGCTAACAATATAAATCCTTAACAAAGAAAATTCTTAACATCCGCTACACCCATTTATCTTTCTAATGTCACAGTATATTAAACCTGTATATAGAGTAATCTACTTAGATTATTTTTCGATGTACAAATTTAGAGATTGAATAAGAACATGAACAATTTTTCCTGCCTATAATTTATCTGTGTACGATACGTTATTACAGTGTGGTTCAGTGTTGCTATACTTTGCGACTTTTTTATTCAATAGTCACCAACAATTTTGAAAAGTGATATTTGATATATGTAATAGACGAATCGTATGGAAGAATCGCCTATTAAGTATATTAAATATCACTTCAGAAAATCGTTGGTGATTATTGAATAAAAAAGTCGCAAAGCAGCGTATCGAAGAACCGCTTATTATGTATATTAAATATCACTTCTTAAAATTATTGGTGACTATTGAATAAAAAAGTCGCAATGTCTGGCAACAATGATGCGGTTAGGAGGCCTCGCAGCGTTCCTAAAAATTTATGCTCATTTTATTATATTGTCACCGCAAATTTAAAACAATACTTTTTAACATGATGTTTTAGCATTAAAACAGTCAAAAATATTCAAGAAAAATTCCTCGGTATTCCTTGACGGTATTGGTGACAATATAATAAAATAAAGGTAAAATTTTAAGAACGCTGCGAGGCCTGGATTAGTTAGTCTGATCTATTGCCTAATATTCAAACACGCTGTAGCATTTATGATATTAAAATTATTTCGACTAAAAAATAGGAAAAAAGAATCAAAAGAAAATAAATTAATTATTTAATTAAAAGAGAAGAGGGGTCGTTAAACTTATTGCTATTGGTGTCTAATATAAATGTCACTTAATACTATCCCATTATTAATATTATTACAGTCAAACCGCGTTAACGTGAATTACTTTTAACGTGAACTCTTTGTACAATCCCCGTCAGTATGAAGATTAATTTAGTTATATGAATATTAGTTACTGATAACATGAACAAATTTTTTAGCCCCCTTGAGATTCATGTTAACGAGGTTCGACAGTATTACTATTACTATTATTTATTTTTATTATTATTTCATTTTAATATTTCATTTACATAGATGCCAAGTCTCCCATTTTTCAAGGGAGACTTCAAACCGGAAAAATTTTAAAGCTGTTTCCTGTATTATTAATCGTCGAAAATATATATAACTTTTTTCATTTAAAAATACTGGTGTCAATTTTCATTTAAAAGTTGAAAAGGTTGGCAGCTCTGCATTTAGAATTTTTTAATTTCAGGATGTTTAAAGTAATAAAATTAGGTCGGTAAGATTTTATTGATTTATTTATTTATTTTTTCCTCATTCATAATTGCTCTTACATATGTAACTTAACATTACGTAGTTAATTAACACTATATTACATTAAAATAAAATTGACATTAATGATGATTAATTATCATTGTAATTAATATTACAAATATGATAAATATTACATCTATAATTGAAATTTTATAAATTTTTAACTCAGTTTGAAGGGTCTTCTGAGAGTCATTCTGGCTCTCAAAAGATTGGCTTTACAATCCGTAAAACCAAGTTTTCTAAAAGACAGAAGAAAGTTTAAAGAATAATTCCCTTTTGTATTTTTAAAAAGCATTCATAAATAGATAGACTTTTTTCAGCATCGTTGCGCTCTTTTGTCTCTTTGAAAAAAGGTTGCCAGATTCAAGAACTATTATACTTCTACTCAACTTATCCTTCGGTGGATCTTAAAGGAATTAAGAAGGATTTCGAAAGTAATCTTCCATACAATTACAATTTATCCTGTTTTTACTTTGTTTTATCCATATGTTATACAGAAAGTATTGTTTTAAGTTTAAATTTTTGAAAAAGAGTCTTTTCTATAATTGTATGCCTTAAGGTTCCCTGAATCCGAAAAACAATTTTTTAGCAGTTGTTCTGTGTGTCTGTTTGTTTGTGTATAAACATACCTGTCTATGTATCAGTGACTTGTATCATCACAGCATAATTATAGCAATAAATCGATATTATTATTATTATTGTTATTATTATCAATAAATTGACTTTTTGCAATCTAAATTTGTATTATAAAATGATATTACTTGATTTTTTTTTTTTTTTTTTTTTTTTTTTTCATTTTATTGTTCATTTTTAGGGCATTTAGTTTTTTTTTTTTTTTTTTTTTTTTTTTTTTTTTTGGGGGGGGGGGGGGGCATTTAGTTTGGTCAAACAAATGCTCCGTGTACAGGACATACAAAGGAGTCCAAATACATTACAGTCTATAGGCAGAAATCTTTAGACTGCTCCAAACATAAAAAAAAAAAATAAATAAATAAATAAAAAATAAAAAAAAATTATACCCAATAGTATGTGTCCTTTAGATATTTGCATGAAAAATACTCATTATACTCGTTTACGACGGCACATAAAAGAATTTGGATATATATGGAATATGGTTACAAATTGCTTTAAGGGCAAAGTACATAATTTTCTATTGAATGTAATTGATAGAAGTGTCTTTTAAAGTATATAAGATTTAAAAAAAAAAAAAAAAAAAAAAAAAACTATACCAATGCAAAAACTTTTACTTTTACAGCAAAGCTTATATAAATATGTTGAACTGTTATTGTATGTAGATCTGTGTTAAAAAAATTTCGAATAAATTGCAGAAAAGTGGAAATAGTTTGACTGCCATACTGTATTATTATAATCCTTTTCGTCTTATTTTAGTTTTATAACTTATATTTGGGGTACATTTTGTAAAACTCTTTTCTATAAATTAAGCATTTTTTAGACAATTGCTCTTAACCCCTGCTTTAACTCCAGGAATAAGACAGTGGCATCATCACTGAACGATGGAAATATATTTTCATAAATGAAGATTTTTTTTTTTTTTTTTTTTTTTCTGTGTGTGTGTGGAAAAAGGTCTAAATAATGAAAAAAAAAAAAAAAAAAAGAAAAAATGAAAAAATGAAAAAAAGCTTTGATAAGGGATTGGTGTTGTAGTTGAAACAATGGACTACACACGGTGATCCTGAGTCTGGGTGAGCTGTCCTCCATGGAAATCTTTCTAAGTTTCCCCAACTCATACTCAGGCGGGTTTAGGAGAAAGAAGACAGAAGAAAAGGTTTTTGTGCTGGTGTTAAAGGGACACTATACGTATCGTTAAAGGGACTCTATACGTATCGTCACAATACGTATCAGCCAAAGCCCGTGTTATTTGTTAAAAGACTTATTTGCTGCTAATTTGTTAAAAAACTTATTATTTTCTAATGTGGTTTTTAAATTCCGTTTTCATGAACCGAAAATACACAATCATTATAATCGTTCTTGTTTCCACCCCTACCCCTCAAAAAAAAAAAAAAAAAAAACAAGAAAAGAAAGAAAGAAAAATTGTTTTAAGTTAAGGAGTCAGTTGAAGCAACAAGGTGAGCAGTGATGTCAGGAGATACAGAATTTTTTTATATGTTCAAATTAAAAGTTACAAGTGGTGAAAAAAAATATTTCGAAAATTCACTGATCACCATGGCTTGATTAAGGACGAACAGGACCTTTAAAGGCACTAAAAAAAAAAAAACAATAAAAATTGCTAGATTTCAAACTACTATATTTCTGAAAACAATTTATTTAACAATATGAGAATTTCACATGCTATATAACTGTATCTTTGATTGCCATAAAAGAAAAAAATCTTATTTAATGATTAATTAATTTTTATAACGAACTTTCTAACCATCGTATTTTTCGCATATTATACCTTGGCGCGCATGACATTTCTGAAACTAGTACATGGAAATTTTGTACACATTCACTTTAAATGATTAGGATTAAAATGATGAACTCATAAATTAATTATAGTTAATTATGTAAGTTTAAAATGGCAAATAGTTACTTTTTTTTATTAAGTTCATGGCATTATTTTGATTTTATGGTTTTTCATTTTAAACATCAGTTATATTTCTTCAAAATAAAAAAGAAATTGTGCGTTTAAACACATTTTTACAGCAAGTAAACTGCTCGAAAGATATTTTAAAAATGCAGTGGTCAGAAATTTCATTATAGAAAATAATTAAAAATAAGCTTTTTTTTTTTTTTTTAATGCAATCAATACATAAGATACAATTATCTAATATGTCAAAATTTTATATTCATAAACAAATTGTTTTCAGAGATATAGCAGTTTAAAATTTAGCAATTTTTATTGGTTCATACTTACCAACATACTAATTAATATTCCATAGTACTGTTAGCCCAGCCTTCTTTTTCACACCAGTATCTTTTTAGAGTATTTTCTTCTTATTTAATCGTAATTACATTTTGAGAATATTTCTTTAAAAATGTACTGGTGTGAAAAAAAGGGCGGAACCAATAACACTACGGAATATTAATTAGGATGTTGGCAAGCATGTTGGTTTTTAATGTCTTTAAAGGTCTAGTACCTCCATTAATATTTCGTCAGTTTAGCATTTGGGAATCTAAACACACATTTTAAAATACCGATGGAACAAATATATTGTAATATTTTAAAATTGTATTTGTGGTAAAAATGTTTCAACAGGGTTATTGTAATTAGTATGAAATTTGGCTGCCCGTTTGATGCCAAGGCAAGTAAGCTACATTTAACCTTGGAATAATCTGTGATGGTTACGAAAAATTTATGAACTAAACTGCTATTTATTTACATTCAATACTCTTGCTGGGGTTGATTGTTAGGGTTTAGGCCGACGCTAGGGTCCTAGGCCCTAGGCATATAGGTGGAATTCACTCCTTGGGATCGAGCCTTGCACTTCCTATCTACCAGCTTTCAGCGCAGAACCACTCGGTCGCTGGTGGATCAATACTCTTGCAGAGATGAAATGAAATATATTTTGTCTAATTTATAAACGAATTTTTACGTGTTGTAAGAACATCCTCTAAAAAAATCATGATTTGTTTATAATTGAATAGAATGAGCACATATAAAAAATACCAATAATTAATTTAAGACAACTATTTTAATGAAAAATAATTAAACCGTTAAACAAGAAATTGCGAACAAAGGGGGACATTGAATAAAAATTATTGAGAAATGTTATTAATTTATATTTTTATATATATTTTATTAGAACAATATATATGATTTATCAATATCATAAGAGGTAAGTCTGAAGGTCCTAGGTCCAAGAGATATATCCTCCGAGAGAGTCTTTCTAGACGGTTCTAGCCAATATTCACGGAAGTTTCAGTGAAGAACATGAATCTGAACATCTATAGGATGACGAGCAAGACCTCGGTTCGAGCTCGTTTGATTAGTTATAGGTATCAAGGTCGATTGACTACGCTAGGGTCCTAGGCCTATGGGTGGAATGCCCTACGTGGGGGTATAGCTAAGGGGTAATAGCCCGTATTTACGCAAGTTTTGGAGAAAACCAAGAAAAATTCCGAACAGCTAGGTAAATGAGCGTGACCTGGAATCGAACTCGGCACTTCCCATCTATCAGCTTTGAGAGCAGAACCTCTATACCGCTAGTGGGCTGGATTCGAACTCGGATACCTATCTACTAGGGAAAAAAAGGGGGAGGGGGTACGTTTGGTGTTTTGGAATAAGGCAGATTCACTACGCGAGGATCAAAGCAGAGGCCTACCGAAAGAAAAAGGAATACATTCAAACCTTTCAAAAAATATCCACACTCCTATTGAAAGGATCTTTTTAGAGGCAGTTTTTCCTGGTTTCAAATTTTCCACATAGAATTTAATTTTAATTTACTCTATAAAAAGTTCATGGGCAACTGTGTGCTTCTCTTAAGGGTTACATTTTGCGAAAGAAGATAACTTTATTTTTCTTTTGTACTGTCTACCATATAACTTAAATTAATCGCCGTATGTGGTGTGTATAACAATAATCTGTCAGTACAGAAAAGGAACAAGTAATAACACACCATATTTTTCAATACGCATATTTAGATATATGAGATTTAAACTTGGAAAAATAAATTTTGGGCTGTACTATTATTTAGCTAATAAATTTAAATACCATGGCTAAATGGATAATATTGACATTAAATGATAAAAGAATTAAACCCATATAAGATTAAAAATTGAAATTTAGAATTAGTATTTCTTTTCTTAATTAGTTTCCAGTCTAATTAGTATTTCCAACTCAAATGGAAATTGGGAGATCAATTATGTCTCTTTTCTACACAGAAATAACGCTATGATGAAGAATTTGTTCCGGTTTATAAAAAAAAAAAAAAAAAATTAAAGTAAAATTATTGCGCATTTTAAAATTTAAAGTATTATCAATGAATATTACAAAGAAGTATAAACAAATACCTCAGGTTAAATTCACTTAATTTTTAGTATTTGTTGTTTGAATTTTGGGTTTCTAAACCACCACTATTAAAAGGCTACCTCTCTAAAGAGCCTAACAAAAGTTTCAGTGTTATGCATAAAATGCTGAATCATCTTGTTCAGTAATAATACAAATGCTTTCAAAATAGTTTTGATTTATTAAATTGTATTATGTTAATTAGGTAATTAAAAAAAATGTTATATAAATTTAAAGAAATTTATCACATAATGTAGTTGAAATCGTTGTCTTTAGAGACACTATATTAGGAATTCTAATACAGGGTTTTTAGTAATCTTTAGGGACCCTATATATAGAGGGTCCCTATCGAGGGTCCCTAGTAATCTTAATCTGGTGACGCCATCTATCGGCAAGACATAAACACAATTATTTTACGAGTTTTTTATTTGAAACTTTTCGTATAAAACATTTCAAATGTTGATTATCTATAATTAATTGAACAATTTCGTAATATAAATAAAATAAATCATGCTTTAAGTACATTTTCTAATTATTATATTAGAACTTATAATTAAATTTTATTTCTCTTTTTCTGTTTTACTGTACTGATAATGTCTGATATGTTACAAAAAATAATTCTCGTTAATTAAGTAGTTTAACTTAAACTCTTAAAAGTTAAAAAGAAGAACACGAAGGTTATTAAAGGAAATATCATAATGTAAAATATGTCCATTAGGCACCTTTCATAGATTAAAATAAATACATTTTTCCTAAAAAATGTTTTCAATAAATGTTTCTTATTTATCTGATTTATAATATAGTTATATTAATAGTTAAAATATAATACAAGATTTTTTTTTTCTTTGTGAAAAATAAGTAGTCAGTAAGAAATTTGCCTAAGATAGGAATTGTTTACTGTAAGGAAATTGAAACCGAATATCTTCAATATAAGTGCAAGTTCTATGTATTTAAGTATTTAATAAGCTATAAAATCCCCTTTCTCTGAAAATCGATTTCTTTTATAAAAAGTTACTATTTCTTTTAAACAAATTTATTTTTCACAAGTAATTCTGTAATTCTGCATTTATCCATTGCATGTTAAATACTGTCCGAAAAACCTAAGTCATTCTAGAAAGGTAAAACGTAGTATATTATGCATAAAAAATACAATGTGTAGTGCTCTAAAAGTTAAAGTATAAAAAGTTGAATATTCAAGTCAGAGAATTTCCAAGACGATAAAATTACATGATTATAAATTTAATCTAGAAATTAAATAGTGCTGCCATCTATGTTAAAGAACATGTAATAGAATCTACAGCCTTTAAAACTATACAAATATTTTTCTAATTCGTTGTTTAAGAAATGAATTATAACAAATATTTCAAAGCGTTAAAAAGAGCAAAATAAAAATAATATTTTAAAAAATATATCAAATATTTTAAATAGGAAATATCATATATTCTTTTATTTATAAATTCTTAACAATTAAATCTTTCAATGAATTTCTTTAAATAGTGTCGCCATCTATTATGAAAATTTGAATTTTCATGAAATTCATCTATTAGCGCCTGATTAATACGTATTTCATAAATAGCCGAGTAGTTCTGTTCTCAAAGCTAGTAGAGTGCTAGGTTCGATTCCAGTTCTCGCTTGTTGGCCTAGCGACTCAGTTTTATGTGGTTTACTTCAAAATTCATGTACATGCAGGCTTGAACAGAAAAACCCTTACGGATGTCACTTCATATAGACCTAGGATCTTTATGAGTCAATCGAGTCACCTACACTAAATTATCACTAAGTATTTTATATATTTACTATAAACTTTTCCCGCTTTATTTTTGATGGGGGTAAAAAAGGCGACGATAATAATAACACTCCCAACAAGAATAATCTGACTATAAATTTCCCTAAATTTTATAGTGCTACATAATATTGCTACATAACACTGTATGTATGATTCGATTTTGTCTGATAAAGGATGAAAAATGTGCATACGTAAGACATAAGCGTATCAGTAAACGGTTAATTTACATCATTTTATATAAAAATTACGGTCTCATTATTAATTTATAATTTTTATTAATTTATTAAAGCATTAAGCCATTAAGGAATAAAAAAGACATTAAGTGCAAATAAAAAGTAGGAAAATATGTAATATAGCTCTCTTTTTCTTGAAGCTTACTATTTAACAAATTTAACGAATTAAATTTTTTCAATTAAAAAAATAAATCACACCAAAATTAATCTCAGTGTGCTTTAATTAAATTTTAATTTCTAAAAATCATACATTGTTATTTTTAATAGCATTCAAGTATCTATAATTTACTGAAAATACATGATAAAAAAAAAAAATTGAAGGATGTATCGATAGGATTGATTTGTTAAGGTAGCCCATAGCCTCCTAAACTAGATGCCTTCCGCTTAGTTCGGAAACTTGGCGGTAGACAGAACTCCTCGTACAGATGGAGCGACTTTCTTATTCAACAGCCACCAAAAATTTTTTTAAAGTGGGATTTGATATACATAAAAAGCGAATAGAATCGAAGAAACGTCGATTATATATGTCATATATCATTCCTTAAAATTATTGGTGGCAGTTGAATAAAAAGTTGCGCAATCTGTACCAGGTGGCGCTGTCTACCGCTTGAACTGTTTCCGAGCCACGCGGAAGTTTAGCAGGCTAAGGTTTAACTAATTAACTGAAATTGATTTTTCAATAAGTTTACATTCACAAATTGCCAGTTTCCCTATAAGTCAATATAATTACATAAACTGAGTGTAATTTAATCACATTTGTGCTAAGTAAATGTTAAAATATGCATACTTTCCAATCAACTCATTAATAAGCGTAAAATTGTTAACGTCCCTTTTTCCACACCACTTTATTTTTTTTAGTTTAATTCTCCCCAAATGTTGTTGCAAGTAAATAAGAATTAAATTACTCTAAAAAATGGCTAGTTCGAAAAAGAAGGCGGGTACTAAAGATTTTACGCTTCATAATGAGATGGTTGGCAAGTATGAATTATGCAATGCTTGAACTAAAAATAAATTAATAAATAAATAAATGACTACAGATTAAAGTCATTTTAAATGTGTATATAATGTACATAACAATATACGTTTAAAGTAATAATATGTTATTTCTATACCTTATTCCAACATCATTAGAAATTTGACTATTGGCAATATCACACTCATTTCTTTTCCAAGTTACAGCCCTATCAATGTTTTCTTCCAGCATTTTATATATGTACATATAAGTTAAATTCATAATTTCTGTATAAGTACAAAATACACTATTTCATTAATTTTCTTTCATGGCCCATTTTATATTCAAATTTTTAATCTGTTAAAAGATCATAAATGTCACTTTAGACTGTATTTTATATTCAAAATTAAGAACGCTGTTATAATTTTCTGAAATAATAAAATATTTTGACACTAGTAAACCCGTGCGAAATTTTCGCGCTTTATTTCTTTTCTTATTTAACTTTGTAATTTGAAACTTATAGATATTATACCAATTTCCCCACCTAATTAAAATTTTAATTTACCAGAAGCCAAATTATTATTATAACCAAATAAATATTGTGAAATAGTGAAACCAGAATCATTCAAAGAAAAGTTTCAAAATAAAATTTGTGGTTAACGACTCAGATTTCATACTTCCGCGGCCAGTACAGTTTTAGTCAAGGACCACTATGACGCCTTTTAAATTTTTTTCGCCAAGAATGCAATGGCATTTTAGTTATTGTAGCGTAATTTAAAAAAAAAAAAAGAAAAGAAAAGAAAAAGAAAAAAGAAAAAGAAAAAAGAAAAAAAATACAATTTTGATTATACTTTTTATGATTGCGTTTTATAGTCAATTTATGATAGTAATTCATATTCTGTTTATATCTTTAAAATATTGCTTGGTTTAAAATGACGTTTGGAAAGATTCTGAAGTAATAACTTTTAAAAATACATTTTCAATAAAATAATGTCAACATACAAATGTCGTCATGTTTTCTTATTAGGTCATTGAGCAGAGTCCGCGTGCTTAAATATCGTTCACTTTTAAATATTATTTTTTATCCTCGCGTATTTTATTAATTTCACCACTATCGTATCGTTTCGACAAAAAATAGTTGGAACTGGTCCACGTTAGAGAAATACTACATAGATTATAGAAATAATGTAAAATTAATGTGTATATTTATAAGTGTGTATATTTGAAATAAAATGAAATTCATATATATTATTAAGAAATACATACAACACAGTTAAAATAATGCATTTTTCATTTCAAAAATTTTTACAGTGCTAAAGAGCATGATGAAAGTTTGAAATAACGAATGTGACTTATGTAATCTTATTTACATGAAGATCTACATAATGTAAAGCTTATACAAAAGTAAGACATTGTACTATATGATTTCAAATAGGTTGGTTGGTTGTATAATTCCAATAATTGTGACTTTTGGGTTTATTTGATATGTAATGAACAATAGTATATTTTTATACTTGGGTTGGTTGGTTGGTTGGTTGATTGTAGGATTTAAAATCAACTGACTACGTTAGGGTCCTAGGCCTATAGGTGGAATGCCCTCTGTGGGGGTCTTTCTAAGAGGTCCTAGCTCATGTTTACGCAAGTTTCGGAGAAAACCATGAAAAACTAGAAACGGTTAGGTCAATGAGCGCGACCTGGAATCGAACCCGACGCTTCCCATCTACCATCTTTTAGCGCTGATCTGCTCCGATTTCAAATAGGTATTTATATTGGATTAACAATTAGCACGTTGTATCCAAGCTACGGCAAAAAACATTTCGAAAACTGCTTAAAAAAGTACTTAAAAAGTGCCTTTGTAAAACTTCATTTACATTAAATTGTTTATTAAATACGCGTGTTCAATTTCCTATACACACACCTGTGCAGTATTACACAAAAGCATTGCTATATCTTCATTAAAATGTCTTCATTTATACTATACGTTTGAGAAATAGATTAATCGTTTACACAATGTTATTTTAATTTAATTTAATTTTATCCTTTATTTATTTACTTTTATCAGATTTTCACAAAATAAGACTATGTGTTAACCCTCGCTTTCCCAAGATCAATGCATTACTGCAGAAAAATTACTTTCAGGCGCCGCTTGGCACGTTTGGCGAAACTCACAAAAACCGCGCCATTTATATCGTTTAGAGACAACGAAGTTGCAACATTTCACTGGTTACGTTTGCTATATCTGGCGAATAAGAGCATTTTTTGACTTAACTAAATTTCAATTACAAAATGGGGTCAAAATGACCCCAACTTGGGAAAGCGAAGGTTAATATTCGATGTGTAAGACATGTTTTTTCTTTCTAATTACAATTCTTATCAACAAAATAAGTATTCAAAAGCAAATCACGAACTTCTTTTAAAAAGCATTAAAAACCCTTAGATCAAATTCAGTGAAACACTGAAAAAAATTCTGTGACAGACATCTAGAAACTAAATTGTGTGTCTAGTAAAAATAGTTCCACGTCATCCTTATAAATTCTAGTTTCCATTGCTAACGAATTCTAAAAACTACTATCATAATTCTAGAGTGTTTTCCTAAATTATCGTGTTGCAGAATAAGGCCGGTTGACTACTCTTGGGTTCTAGGCCAGAGGGGGAGTGCTTTCCGTGGAGGTCTTTCTAAAAGGTCCTAACCCGTATTTACGCAAGTTTCGGAGAAAACCACGGAAAACACCTAACGGCTAGGCTGACGAGCGTGACTTGGTCTCGAACCCGGCACCATACGTCTACCAGCTTTGAGCGCAGAACCGCTCGGCCGCTGGTGGGCGAACCTATATTATCGTGATCAAACGTATTTTAAAATCTCTGAAAGTAAATGTGAACTCAAAAGGTGAGTTTTAGCAACTATAATCTCAGTTTATGACCCAATTCTAGGAAATAAAGCATGGATGTCTCTTAATACAAATGAATCATAAAATTCATAATATTCATAACATTGTTTCGCCCCCTAGAAATGTATAGACTAGAAATTCTCGATTATTTCGTCTATCCAGGTTATTTGTTTACCTTATACACATAACTCGTAAATTATGCGAGTATTTCTAGTTTAGGTATTCAGGAAATGACTACTTATTCGTTCTAAATGGAAGTGATATGTATTTTTTCTCAGTGAAATATTTTCTGAACTATTTGAAATTAGTAACACTAATTTCAAAAATAACAATTTTGGAATTTTCTTTTATCGTTATATGCAAACTTTAACTTCATTTACATGCAAGTTTTAAGTTAATAGCTTGACTGTTTGTTAAAATTTTTGATTGTTAATTGGAAAACGTAACGGTTAAAATTTTAAGAGAAAACTTCTAAGGCAACTTTAATTAGCAGAATCATATGCCATGCGTATTGTTACGAAAATGTGAACTTTCTTGTATAAAGAAAAATATTCGTAAAAAAAACAGGGAGGTTCTAATGTTAAAGGCACGTTATTCCACGTAAATTCAATGAATAATCTTAAAGCAGTTCAATAAAGCAATCACTAGTATCACAAAAATCGTTCTTCAACGAATATTCTGGAAACAATTCAAGTAAACAGTCAGTTATATCAAAATAAGTAAACTGGATGTCCCTTAAATGAGGGAGAAATTTTGTTTTAGTTTTAGTTTCTTTATTATTATTATTATTATTATTATTATTTATTTTTTTTTTTATTCGACACATATACCCTTTCAGTTTTTTTTTCTATCTGATCCTAAACATTTTTTAGCAAAATATCAGCTATCTTGGATAATATTAACACTTGCCGAATTGATGAGAAAATTCTAATATAAATATTACGATTTTACAATCGGCATGTGTTAACATTATCCCAGAGAGCTGATATTTCGCTAAAAAGTGTTTAGTGTCAAATAGAAAAAAAAAAATTAGAGGGTATGCGTACCAAATTAAGAAAAAAAAAAATCTTCCTTTTTAAAGGGACACTCCAGTGAACAGCATTAAATACACCACGAAACAGGAGTTTCAACGAGTGAGAATCAATGATAAACCGCTTAAAGAATAGTTTCTATGTGGCGACAACTCAGAACAGTAGTCTGAACCCTGCAGGAGTAATCCACAGTCATTCATGTCGTTGACGGTCGAAATTTTGCGATGATTTTCCTTAATTATGTTCTAAAATCCAATGGAAAGTTCCAGAACTCAGCGGCTATTGATGATATAGTTTCGAAACTTCAAATACCATAAACTACCATTTTCACTAAATTTAATTGTCAAGGTGCCACAAGTTTATCGCCAAGGCCAACCATAATGGAAGTGAATGGACTGACACTTTATTTCAAACTGACTGCAAATCTACTTTTACTGCATTTGAAGCAGGATAGAGCTACTCCATTCTGATACATCCATTACAAGACCATTTAATATTTTTTACAAAAATAAACAAATATCAGATTTGCTACTTTTACTGCATTTGAAGCAGGATAGAGCTACTCCATTCTGATACATCCATTACAAGACCATTTAATATTTTTTACAAAAATAAACAAATATCAGATTTGTAGAATTAAAATAAGGCCGAGTAAGGACATACAATAATATTCTCTAATTCTTCTCATTGATTTATGAGTTGAAAAACATACACTCATTTTAAAATATCGACGGCATTTCGTGCTCCTTTTATGAAAGTTATTAATGATCACTTTCAAGTCTTTCATGTCATCTCGAGTTATTAAACCTATTTCATGATATATTTTCCATTATGTTTTCAAGATCATTAATAAGAATTAAGAATATATACATGCTTCGTAAATTAGTCTTCCATCTAAACAATCAATCTAACTTAATTTCAAAGAAAATTCTGATACAGAAGATCTATCCTTATTTCGGAATATTAATAGAGCCGTTTTCAGAAAATTAATTGCAAGATAGTTAACTACGTTTTAAATTAATGGAAAGATATAATACATTTGCCTAATTTTCCAGATAATTGTTTGCTCTGACGTAGCACAATGAAGAATGCATACAGCGAGTATATTGCTTTACAATATCAAGGAAACTTAAATATAAATTAAGTATCTAAACTAATTTTAATATATTTAATTTAGTTAACTATATAGGAGATTTGAAATAGGTAAAAATATTAAAATGTACTTACATAATCCAGAGTATTATTGTAATATAAAAAGAGTGGGAATATTAGATAACTAAATGAGATTTTTCAGTAAATTGAACAAAAATATTGGTGTTGAATGATAAGGGAAAAAAAATTGTAAGAAACACACAATATCTTGGATGATTTTGTTAACCATGTTGCTCCGTCATTTTGTTTTCAAGTGGAGATACTTGAAAATTTCAAATTTACATTGAAAAATGCGTATTCCGAATTCGTTTGAATTTTGATGTATGCATACACCATATAAGGGTCACAGCCAAGTTTATTAATAAACTTTATCCGAAATTTTTAACAAACTGACGGATATTTTTAAATAAGCGAAGCCACTTGAAATTAGGCTACCACTTGAAAATTTAAAATCACGATAACTTCCGAAATAATCCTCCAAATCGAAACGAATTTGGACAGTCAACTTATCTTATAAATATCTTGAATGAGATTGTTAACCAAATTGCTCCGACTATTCGTTTTCAAAACTTGAAAATTTCAAATTCACACTATAAAAAGCGTATTTAAGACCTGATGGGGTTGAATTCTTATTTATACATAGACTATATAGGGTTCAAAACCAAATTTATTAATGAACTTTATCGCCATTTTTAACAAAGTGCGGATGTTATAAACTAGACGAGACAACTTGAAATTAGGCTACCACTTGAAAAGTTATGAACGTGTTAACTTTTTAAATTCTGTTACAATTCGAACCAAAGTTGGACAGTGATCTTATCCTATAATTATCTTGGAGGAGTTTATTGGGCAACTTGTTCCGAATTTTTGTTTCCAAGTTTCGGCCACCTGAAATCACTCTGCCACTTGAAAATGTGCCATCATGATAACTTTTAAAATACTAAACTGATTCAAACAAAAGCTGAATAGCGAACTTATGACTCAAATATCTTGGATAAGTTCGCTTGGTAACTTGATCCTCAATTTTATTTCCAAGTAACTGCCACTTGAAAATTTTGCGATTATGAAAATTTTTGTAATACTGAATCAATTCGCATCAAATTAGCGTAATGGATTTATCCTTTAAATATCTCTTTTTCATTTCCTTGGGGTGGCCATCTGAAATCACGTTGCCACTTGAAAAAATTTTTATCATGATAATTTTTGAAATACTGAATTAGTTTGAACTAAAGTTGGACTGTGAACTTATCCTCAACATATCTTGAATAATTTCGCTGGGAAAGTTGCTACGCTTTTTTCTTTCCAAGTTGCTACCACTTGAAAATTTGTCATGACAATAATTTTCGAAACACTGCTGTAATTCGAACCAAAGTTGCACAGTGAATTTGTGCTTCAAATACCTTGGATGAATTTACTCTTGGAATGGTAAACTTGCTCTGTTATATTGTTTCCAGGTGGCGGCCACTTGAAAATTTGTTATCACGATAACTTTTGAATTACTTAATCAATTCAAACTAAAGTGAAAAAATGGATTGATCATTTAAATATCTATGATTTCGGTGGGCAATTTTCTCCGCAATTTTATTTCCAAGTTCCGTCCACCTGACCACTTGAAACTTTGTTATTGCGTTAACTTTTGAAATACCGAATTTATTCGAACTAAAGTTGGACAGTGAACTTATCTTACAAATATCTTTAATTAGTTCACTGAGCAACTTGCTTCGCCATTTTGATCCCAGTGGCGGCCACTTAATTTTTCATCACGATGATTTTTAAGATTCTGAATTAATTCGAACTATTTTTGTACAGTAGACTTATCTGACAAGTGCATCTGATTTATTTGTTTACCAACTTGGCCTGCTATTTTGCTTTCAAGTGCCGGCCACTTGAAAAGTTTAAATTCACATAAAGACGTATTTAATGAACCGATGAATGAGCCAAAAGGACTTTTTTTTTTTATTGCTATAATAAGATTAGTTTATTTAATTATTGAGCACATTAACAAAATATCTCAAATATGGTCATACGGAATTATTATAAGGGTCTTTGTAAAACACCTTTCGTTATATGTGTAACATTTAAATTATTCAGATTAGGTTTGTTATTACTTTAAGGAATGAGAAAGTGTAATCTCAAAAAGAAAGTGTTAAAAATCGCGAAGTGTTTATCCTTAGATATACACTCCTTCTCATACTTATAAGGACACTTTATGTTTTGAAATAACTAATGCAAAAATAATTGTGAACAAAATTATACTAAATGCACTTTATATATCTAGTATTCTAAAAACCAAAACTGCTTTATTATTTTTTTTTTTTTATATGAAACAAAATTAATAAAAATTAATGCAAAATACTTTTTTCTCCGCGTTTTCAGATGTTCATAATTATAGGGACAATCAAGATTTTTTCATTTTATTTAACTTACTAGCGCATAAATTACAGTTGACATGCAAATTTGTTAACTTCTGGGCTAGATTAATTCATATATATTTAAGACTTCAATTTTTCATAATTCCTCGGAAAAAAGAACGTTAAAGTAGTGAAGTATGATAAATGTGTTTTTTAAGAGGAAGGATAATTTCAATCTGCCGAATTTCTAATGAAATTTGAAGATCTAAAATTGCTGAAGGAAATGTGATCAAACGTTGAACTGCTGGTTCGATAGGAGAGAAATCTGTTGCAAAATCAGAGTTGTTTTACAGATATCGAAGACTCATAATTCCTCTTACTGTCCTACTCATAATGACTGCTGCTAAATTTGCTCGTAATTTTTAACGAAAGGTTGGGGTCCACATTTATGCATGCTTAAAATAATTAATAATATGTTAAAATGAATAAAAAAGCTGTAATAATCAATAAGCATTTAATGAAGGAAAGAACGTCTGTGTTAAAGATGAATAAAGGCAATATTAAATGGTAAAATGTTGCATTTCCGGATGAAAAACATTTTATTCTTGATTAACCAAATGGTTTTAAGAGTTACTGGCATGATCTGAAGATAGCGAAAGACAGAGCAGAATTTTTAAAGGCAGATATGAATCGGGCATTTTAAAGGTGGATCTATGGTGCTCTGGGGAGCTGTTTCTACTGAAGGCAGAATGAATTTAGTAATTTGATTCTATTATTATGGCTATCAAGAGAATATCCGCAAATTTTAAACGTGGAATTCTCAGATTTTTGTAAGATTTATTTTATTTTATTTTATTTTATTTATTTATTTATTTATTTATTTACTTTTTTTTTGGGGGGGGGGGGTAATAATATTTTTTTCAACAAAACTTACATCTTTTCTCTACTTTAAGAGCAATAGCAAATAGTTGGAAAAAATAAACTTCTGTATTATTGCCTTTCCCGTGGCCTAAAAGTTGAAAAAACCTTAACTTATCATATTAGAAAAGTACATGCAAGTGGAAAGCAGTTTTAAATAGTTTAAATGTATTCAGAATATCATCTATGCTGTATGAAATGGTATTGAAACTGAATATTAAAAAAAAAAATTATATATATATATATATGGTTTAAATTCTAATGTTTATAATAAACAACATTCTGTTTATTCCAAGGTTTCAAATATTGAATTTTACAGTAATATTTATAAAACTCTAAATCACTCTTTATATAAAAAGACTACTAGAACTTCTAGGGGATCTTCTAGGTCGTCTTCCCAACATCTGGACATTTCATATATATTACAAAATCTCAAATCCTTAGAAAGTATTTTTCTTCAGTCTTATAATTGGAAAGTTATACGTAATTTTATTTTTGGAATTAAAAAGAAGTATCTTCTTAAATATTTTAAAGTATTCCATTCTCATTCTTTTGATTCACACTTCAGTGATGTATTCTTTGATATTTTACACTATAGGGCTGAGTGTTTTAATATTAAACTTGATTTAAAGTCTGGTCGAAAAATAAATAACTCTCTCATGGTGATAAATTTTTCTCATCTGGTTTTTAATAAACTTCATATTCACAATTTACTTAATGATCCATCCAATCCTTTTCCGATCAAAAACTTCATAATTCAAAAAACTTTTAAATACAATATTACTTTAGGTAGAAAAATATTTAACTACAATAAATTTGCTAAATTTCTTACTTCTAATGATCATCCTCCATGCTATTGTTCTGATTCCAAATATAAATCTTTTTTCAATACTTCTCATGGTCATAATATTACTGGTGATATCAATATTGTGGAAAATCTTACTCTTAGATCTTTGATGAAGTATGGTACTAAATTTCGGATGCCCTCAAAATTCAAATTTATTGATATCATTACTCAATTTAATTTAGACTTGGATCTCTTTATATACAAAATTGCTATTGATTATAATAAACCAGTGGAATTTTTTAATGAGTGGAAATTTAAGTTATTGGAGAAATTTAAACTTGATTTAGTTTATAATATGCACCATCTTTCTAATATCAAGTACTATAATTTCAAAGAAATTCATTCAGCAATTTTAGACTTACAGTCTAAATTTATTATTACTTATGTTGACAAGGCGGCTAATAACTATGCAATTATTTGCAAAAAGTATTATAAACAACTTCTTTTTGATACTATGGATACTAGTAATATTTTTCTTAAGATTAATGACAGTATCGATATTAAAAATAGGCATATATTTAATTACTATAAGTTGATAAAAACTAAATGTAATAACTACAATTATCCTTATTTAGTTGTAATTCCAAAATTTCATAAAGATCCTATTAAATTTCGTACTGTTTCTGTTGCCTGCAATGCCTATACTTCTAATGCTAATATTATGTTATTGAATATCCTTAAAAAATTACATAGTTATATTGTTTCTAACAAGTGTAATTTTTTCTAAAAAATAGTTTTCAACTCAAAAATAAAATTAAAAACCTTACTGATATTACTGGTATAAAAACTTTTGATTTCAATGATCTTTTTAATAATATTGATATTAAAGATATGTTTGATATTATAAATAAACTCTTTGTAGAAAATTTGCAGTATTTAAATCTAAATGTTAGCATAACTCCTTCAGCCTTTAAAACTCTGACTAGGTTTATCCTTTTCCATAACTATATTTTATTCAATAATTATTTATATAAACAACGTTTAGGATTGCCACAAGGTGGAATTGCTTCTAGCATATTAGCTGATCTATACTTATATTATTATGAGCGTGACATTGAGTGTACTAACTTTAAATTACTACGATACATTGATGATATAATTATATTATATTTGGATAAAAATCGCACCAAACTAGACTTACCTGTCAAATATCCTGAAAATCTGTCTCTAAGTAGTACTGATTTGGATTCTAGTGTCATTAATTTCTTAGATTTAAAAATTATTCTTAATTGTAATGGCCAATTAGAATTTGACTTGTACGATAAAAAGAAAGATTTCCCCTTTAAGGTAAATTTTTTCACTAACTTTAAAACATGCTTACATAAATCTGTATTTGTCAATATTCTTCTTAATTATAATCTAAGGATCAAATTTTTAGTGTCTGACAAACATCAAAAATTACAATTTCGATTCTTTAAAAATTTAGCATTAATTAATGGCTATCCCAAACACTTAATAAAAAAATTCTTTTAATTATTTATTTATTTATTTATTTATTTTTATTTATTTATTTATTTTTTTTTTTTTTATTTCTCCGCATACATTTTATTCAAATTTAAATTTACGTCTAAATATTAGGTATTATTTTTTGGTTTTCAATCAAATACATTGATTATTTGAATCCTAAATTTATTTGATTGTATTTTTCCATTATTTTCATCTTATTACTCCAGATGGCAGCACTATTCATGATTCAATATTAGGAATCATCTTCTGTTTATTTCAGGATTTGAATCCTTACCCTACATGAATTCCACTGTGAATCCTAAAAATTACTCTATGGTCCATGCTATTTTGAACTAATTAACTGTGAATCTAACTACTAACTGATTGTTACATTTTTACATGTGCGACGTTTATTGCTTCAATTTCATTTTTGAAAGGTTAAAGTAATCTTATTCTTCTACAATTTTATGGGTTTTTTATTTTTTTTAATCTTACATTTAAATGGTTATGGTTTTTCATATTTAGGCAAAGGTTTTATTATGATTATCGTTTTATTATGATCTTAGTTTTTCGTTTTTCTGTTTTGACTATGTATATTTCTTTTTTGAGTTGTGTTCATATTCAGTAAGATGAATTTTTGTATCTTTGTATTTTTATTTTAATCTTTATTTTAATCTTAATTTTATATGGTTATGGTTTGTCATATTAGGTTATAGTTTTATTTTTATCTTCTTCTATAATGGATTGTCTATGGGTGTTTCGGGCCTGCGAACAAAGAAATTCTTAGCTTTTGCTTTCTTTGTTACAGAAAAACATCCATATTTTAGCATATTTGCATTCTACCAGGCCCTTGAAAACGTTAGAATGCAAATATTGCTTTTTTTCTAATTCCAATATCCAATATGTATTTCGATTTTTCTTTAATTATTCTTTGATTTGATATGGGTAGTCTCAGCTTGTGATCCGAGGAATTGTTTTGATACTGAAGTTGAGTCATCTTTAAATTTCATAAAAACATTTTTGCACTGATTATATTAATGTTTTTCAATATATATATATATATATATATATATATATATATACCAGAGAGAACGTCTGACTGTTTCACCCTAAAAAGAGACCCCATAAAATATTAATTTAAAGAATAACTGAAAAAAAAATTACTAAGATTCGAGCTGTCCTTATAATTGTGAACTTCTGAAAAATCATCTTCTTGACCGTATTTAAAGTTTTTTAAGATAGAAAACGATGAAACTTTTTAAATATAGTCTATTAATGAAATTCAAATTAATAAAAAATATATTTGTTTAAATAATAGTGTTCAGTGTTTAGTTAATATAGAAAAACGGGTGTCCTTATAATTATAAGAACCAGTGTATTTTACTTTTCTTACAAATCGCAAGTCAATATGGATAAAGAATTAAATAATGTTTTTTATAAATTATATTAAGTTTATATAACAGAATGTCTTCCTTATATTCGTACAAAACTCATTTTTCAGTTTAAAAAAAAAAAGCTAAAGTCCTAAAACAAAACTAATACGATCTGGCCATTAAAAAAAAAAGAAAAAAAAAAAAATCCAAGATTTCAGAATAAAGATTTTACATACGCAACTTGAAGCAATTTTAAACAAAAAAATGTTTAGAAGTAGGCATGAAAAGTATCCGAAAGGGTTTAATAGCAACGTACCTACCGGCCAATGAACACATAAATTTAGTCAGACTTATATACATATATATATATATATATATAATGGTCATCTCCCATACTAAGTTTGGTGCATTTATAAGGAATAGAAACTGAGAGGTATGGTCACCCCGTACGCTTGGAAAATTGCAGCATAACAGTGGCACCCGACGGCTAGTTTGAACTCAAATATAGTCAACTTTCGTTTACATAATGATTAATTCACATATCAATTTTGGTTGAAGTATAGCTAATAGAAGTTGAGACATAGCCTTCTCATTAAAAGGAGAAACTGCAGTATAAAAGCACCTTCATTCAGACAATTTTCACCAAAACTTAATAGGCTTAAAATTATGTCAAGTTGAGATAGAGCAAATAGAAAATTTTGGTGGCACCCCACATGCAGGCAGTCGGACGTTTTCTGAAAATGGTGAAATTGTATTCAGGACATCTCAAAATGCGCAAATACATCGACAAAATCAAAAGTCCAAAATCTTTACAAATATGAAACCTTCTTTTATAAACGTAGAAAAAGTAAAAAAAAAAAAAAAAAAAAAAAAACAGAGGGAGAAAGTGAGAGAAAAGAAAAATAGAAAGAAAGAAAATAATATCAACACTAAATATATACTTCTTAATGCTATCAATATTGACTAATTAAAAAAAGTCCTTATTAAAAACTTATTTTACATAAAAATAAAAAGCAAATCATTGAAAGAATTCGATTTTACTAATTTTAATTTTAACTAAAGCGACCAGATCTTCAATTTTAATTTAAAGCGAATTTTATCCAAACTAATTAAAAGGTTTTTCATTTTCTTTCTTTAGCAATGTTGTTGCGTAAAATGTTGAGTAATTCTTAAGTCAGATTTTCAGAAATAAATTACGGGGGGAAAAAAAAAAAATGTAGCTTTACAAAAAATATCTGATGGTGTTGATATTTTGTTTGAGATAAATCGTATTATTGTATCGGAAAAAAGAAAAAAAAAAAGGAAAGAAAAGAAAGGAAAAAAGATTTAATAGTTTATAAGAACTGTTTTGGACGCCGTAAAAAATGACATAAAATTAGTAATAATATCAGCGAATTCTTCTAATATCGATGCAAATCTTTTTATGTTTTCTCTCATAAGAGGTTAGAAAAAACGACATAAAAGAATGGGATGAGAAATAATTTAATAATACACGACTCAAATATTTTTTTATCTTCGAAAACTAAATCAATGGTTTATCTAATCTCATGTAAATGTTGTAAATAAGAAAAGTAAAATATTTGGAGGAGAAAAATGTCCCATTTTAAAAGTTCCTTTACCTGAAAAACAAAAAGAAAAGAGAAAGAAAATTATTTGTTTCATAAAAAACGAAAGATTGATTTTATTGGAATTAATCTGGCGTATCAGTTACGCTATTTTAAAAATTTCAGTGATACGAAGAAAGATTAAAACCTTTAATATAGGCTGCATAATGAGAAACGTAACTTAATAAAATAGAAAATTGTGTGAAAACAACCTCTTTTAGTAAAACATATCATAATAGGCGTTATTTTATTGCATTATGAATCTTAATGACATTTTGGAAAAAAGCAAACTTAAAACCGCCTAGAAATTTTGCTATTGGCCATCACATGCTTGCCAACATCCTAATTAATATTTTGTAGTGCGTAGTACTGTTAGTCCTGCCCTTTTTTTCATACCAGTAAATTTTTAGAGTAACATTCTCCAAATTCAATTAAGATTAAATAAGAAGAAAAATACTGTAAAAAGATACTGGTGTGAAAAAGAAGGCGGAGCTAACTATGGAACATTAATTAGCATACTTGCCAACCTTCTCATTAATAACCGTACAATTGTAAACGCCCCTTTTTCCCTACCAATTTATTTTTAGAATAATTCTCTGCAAATATTGTTACGATTCAATAAGAATAAAATTACTCTAAAAAATGACTGGTGTGAAAAAAAAAAAAAAAAAAAAAAAAAAAACGGGAACTAAAAATTGTACGGTTCATAATGAAATGGTTGGCAAGTATGCCATCACATAAAAATAGTATTACTAACAATTAAATATGACGTGCACTGTTACATATTATTCATGCTACGTGCTGAGAAAATCTTAATATAAATATTACGATTTTACTATTCGGCACGTATTAACATTATCCCAGAGAGCTGATATTTCGCTAAAAAGTTTTTAGTGTCAAATAGAAAAAAAAAAATTAGAGGGTATGCGTATGAGATTTCAAAAAATAAAAAAATAAAAATAAAGAAAAAAATCTCTCTCATTTAAGGGACACCCTAGTGAATAGCATTAAATACACCACGAAACAGGAGTTTCAACGAGTGGGAATCAATGATAAACCGCTTAAAGAATAGTTTCTATGTGGCGACAACTTTGAACAGTAGTCTGAACTCAGCAGGAGTAATCTGCTATTATTTATATCGTTGACGGTCGAAATTTTGAGCTGATTTTCGTTAATTCTGTGCTAAAATCCAATGGAAAGTTCCACAAGTCTATTGAAGATATTGTTTCGAAACTTCGAATACCCTGAACTATCATTTTCACCAAATTTAATTGCCAAGATGCCAAATTTATCGCCAAGGCCAACCATAATGGAAGTGAATGGACTGCCACTTTATTTCAAACTGACTGCAAATCTTCTTTTACTGCAATAGCACATTTGAAACAGAAAAGAGCTATATCATTCTAATAAATCCACTGCAACACCATTTAATATTTTTACAAAAATAAACAAATATCAGATTTGTAGAATTAAAATAAGGCCGAGTAAGGACATACAATAATATTCCCTAATTCTTGTCATTTATTTATGAGTAGTAATACATGCACTCATTTTAAAATATCGACGGCATTTCGTGCTCCTTTTATGAATTAAGGATATATACATGCTTTGTAAATTAGTCTTCCATCTAAACAATCAATCTAACTTAATTTCAAAGAAAATTCTGATACAGAAGATCTATCCTTATTTCGGAATATTAATAGAGCCGTTTTCAGAAAATTAATTGCAAGATAGTTGACTACGTTTTAAATTAATGAAAAGATATAATACATTTGCCTAATTTTCCAAATAATTGTTTGTGCTGACGTAGCACAATGAAGAATGCATACAGCGAGTATGTTGCTTTACAATAACAAGGAAACTTAAATATTAATTTTAAGTATCTAAACTAATTTTAATATATTTAATTTAGTTAAATATTTAGGAAATTTGAAATAGGGGAAAATATTAATGTGTTATTACGTAACCCAGAGTGTCATTGTAATATAAACAAGTGGGGATAACTAAATGAGTTTTTCCAGTAAATTGAGACAAAATATTGGTGTTGAATAATGAAGAATAAAAATTTTGTAAGAAACATACAATATCTTGGATGAGTTTGTTAACCAAGTTGCTCCGTCATTTTGTTTTCAAGTGGAGATACTTGAAAATTTGAAATTTACATTGAAAAATGCATATTCCGAATTTGTTTGAATTCTGATGTATACATACACCATATAAGGGTCTCAGCCAAGTTTATTAATAAACTTTATCCGCCATTTTTAACAAACTGACGGATATCTTAAAATAAGCGAAGCCACTTGAAATTAGGCTACACTTGAAATTTTAAAATCACGATAACTTCCGAAATAAACCTCCAAATCGAACCGGATTTGGACAGTCAACTTATCATATAAATATATTGGATGAGTTTGTTAACTAAATTACTCCGCCTATTTCTTTTCAAGTGGAGGTCACATGAAATTTTCAAATTTATACTGTAAAAAGCGTATTTAAGACCGGATTTGGTTAAATTTTGATGTATACATAGAGTATATAAAAGTCACAACCAAGTTTATTAATGAAATTTATCCGCCATTTTTATCAAAGTGCGGATGTCATAAACTAAGCGAGACAACTTGAAATTAGGCTACCATTTGAAAATTTATAAACAAGTTAACTTTATAAACAAGTTAACTTGATCCGCAATTTTATTTCCAAGTGGCTGCCACTTGGAAATTTATCATTATAATAACATTTGTATTACTGAATCAATTCGCATCAAATTTGGGTAATGGATTTATCATTTAAATGTCTCTTGTTTGTTTCCAAATTGTGGCCACTTGAAATCACATTGCCACTTCAAAATGTTTTATCATGATAATTTTTTAAATACCCAATTAGTTTGAATTAAAGTTGGACAGTGCTTATCATAAAAATATCTTGGACGATTTCGCTGGGCAAGTTGCTTCGCCATTTTCTTTCCAAGTTGCTGCCACTTGAAAATTTGTCATGACAATAACGTTTGAAACACTGATGTGATTCGAACCGAAGTTGGGCAGTGAACTTATGCTTCAAATATCTTGGATGAGTTGCCGGGAAACTTGTTCTATTATGTTGTTTCCAAGTAGCGGCCACTTGAAAATTTGTTATCACGATAAGTTCATTATTAGGAAGATAACGACTTTAAAAATTTCAGTGATACGAAGAAAGAAAAATCCTTTAATATAGACTGCATAATGAGAAAAGTAACTTAAAAACACCTCTTTTAGTAAAACATATCATAATAGGTGTTATTTTATTGCATTATGAATCTTTGTTGTAATATGAGTTCCATTAAATCGAAATTCTTGAATATATATAGCTGACATTTATTAAAGACGATAAACAAGACGATTTACATTACACACATTCAAAATAAGTAGATTTAAAAAATATTTAAATGCAGATTATCGTTGTACTTTTTAGATTTTTACCACACAGGTAATAATGGCCACCAAAGCCGGTGCACACAGCTACATTCTTTTTTCAACACTGGCGTGCCTCGCCGGGAGCAGTTGGAGCACTCTCTTTCACGCGCATGCGCAATTAAAGGCGCATCTGTTTTATTTATTAAAATGAATCGTTCGCTACTCCAACACACCCCCCCTGCGAGCGACGCATTTTAATCTACACAAAAATAAAAAATATAAATACAAATATAACATAATACAGGATGAACACATAAAAATAAAAATATATAAAATTAAGAAATTAAAGAAATATTTTCCATTGAATATAATAGTTTTTCTTCGTTTACAGCCTTTGTCAAGAAATCTGATATTAGGGCTTCACTTGGAGTATAATACAGATCAATTATTTTGTCTCTTATCAAGTCCTTTACGAAATGTAACCTAAGATTTATGTGTCTGGACTTGTTCGATGATCTTGTACAATTAGCCCATTGTATGGCTGCTTGACTATCTGAACTCAGTGACACAGTATTGTTTATAAAATTTTTAAAGTTTAATTCCAATAATAAATTTATTATCCATGTTATGTCCTTAGAGATTTCTGAAATAGCAAACAACTCGGCTTCACAAGTTGATAAACTTACACTTTTTTGTTTATGACACTTCCATGATATTAATGAATTACCCAACAAAATTACACCACCAGAAAATGATTTTCCATTTTCTGCGTTCCCCCAACTTGCATCTGAACTTGCATTTAAATACCCAAATTCTGTACTATAGAATAATTTTTTATCTTTAGTTCCCTTTAAATATCTTAAAACCCTTTTTGCAAGTAAAAAATGCCTTTTTTCAGGCTTATGATTAAATTGTGACAAATAAGTAATTACAAAAGCTATGTCTGGACGCGTTCTATTAGATAAATATAATAATTCACCTATAATTTCCTGATACATATTTACATCAATAGTTTCATTTGTAAGTGGTAAGCTTTTATCTTCTCCTTTAACAATTGGGGTTTTTACTGTTTTACAATCACTTAGATTGTGTTTAGCTAGTAATGACTCAATGTATTGTGTCTGTGACAAATAGATACCATTATTATTTTGTAATATTTCTATACCTAGAAATTTCGATTTATTATTTTCATGTAATTCAAATATTACTCTAATTTTGGAGATTATATCTTCATACATTTCTTGATTATTGCTGAAAATACAGAAATCGTCCACATAGATGCTCAAAATAAGAAATTTATCATTATCAGTTTTAATGAATATGCAATTATCTGAAGCTGTTTGTACTAATCCTAATTTTTCTAATTCAAATTTTATTTTCAAGTACCAGTTTCTCCCACTCTGTTTTAAGCCATAGATGCTTTTCTTTAATTTACATACTTTTCCTGTACCTATAGACCCTTCAAAACTCTGCGGTGGTAACATGCATACATTTTCCTCCAAATTACTGTATAAATACGCGGTTTTAACATCAAAGAATTTTACAATTAAATTTAATTTAGCGGCAATTGCAATTAGCAAACGGAATGTTTCCATGCACAGAACAGGTGAGAAAGATTCCGAATAATCGACGTTTTTAATTTGATTATATCCCGCTGCACATAACCTTGCCTTAAAAATTATGTTACCTGAATCATTTTGTTTCTTAGTATAAACCCATTTGCTTTTTATTAATTTCGCGTCAGTTGGCTTATCAACGATCTCCCAAACATTATGTTTATTTAATGAATCCATTTCATTTTGCACCGCAATTTCCCAATTTTGCCAATTAATATCAGTTTTTGCTTCTAAATAATTATTTGGGACTCTTTCCGTAAAATTACTCACTATCTGTTTATTTTTTATTTTTTCACTTCTTCGTAATTCGAATCTGCTCTGCTCACTTTGCTTCCCCCCTGTTTCAGTAGCGTTCCCCTCTTCTACCGCAGACATAGAGGGTTTCAATATGCTACTTTCTTTCGTTTTCTCATCAGACAGTTGGAAATGCGGAATTTTGTTCTCTGTTTGTGTTTCGATTTCATTTGGGGATGAATCATAGAATGATTGAATATCCCAGACATTATTATTTTTCTCAAAAAATGAACTGCCTTTTAATGATTCGTTGAATTTGACCGATCTTTCCTCAATTACTTTTTTACTTTCTAGATCATAAATTCTATACGCCCTACGTTCACGGCTATACCCTAGAAAAATTCCCCTCTTCCCTGGAATTTCAAATTTATTTCTCAATACTTTAGGGATATGAAAATATGCTACACAACCAAATTTTCTTAAGTAATTTAATTTAGGTATTTTACCGGTCCAAATTTCTAGGGGTATTTTATTTTTTCCTTTACGTGGTGTTACATTAGAAATTCGTGTACTAAAGTTTATACCTTCTGCCCAAAAATATAATGGTAATTGACTTTCGTATAATATAGTCCTAGTTCTTTCTAGTAATACTCTGTTTCCACGTTCCGCTTTACCGTTCGATTCGCTATTATAAGGAACCGTTTTTTCGTGTGAAATGCCGGAATTAATTAGATAATTATCCAATTTTTCATTTACAAACTCCAGGCCATTATCTGACCTGAGCCTTTTGATTCTTTTACCAGTTAAATTTTCATGTTTACTCTTAAAGTTGCATAATGTTTCATATACCTCACTTTTATTTTTCAAAAAATAAGTAAAGTACATGCCAGAAAAATCATCCACTAAAATCGTAAAATATTTAGCACCGCCTAACGACACAGGATTAATAGGCCCACACAAATCTATATGAATCAATTCTAGAATTTCGAAACTTTGTTCCGTATTAACAGGTGGATGATTTTTTCTAGTTACCTTACTTATATCACAAATTTCACAGTTAAAATCATTTATGATATCTATGTTTATATAATCACTCATTTTAAGCATATAGTTAGGATTTAAATGGCATAATCTACTATGCCAGGTTTCATAATTAATATTATTCATCACAACATTACATTCTTTACTAGTAATTGGTTCTAAATTAATTTCAAGTTTGTTATTATTTCTATATGCTTTAGTAACCAACTTATTATTACTATCAAAAATTAGTACAGAATTTTTAGTAGATATTATACTACATCCTTTATCCATTAATGAGGTTACCGACAAAAGATTATATCTAAGATCTGGTACAAATAACACATTTTCGATAGTTAAATAAATAGGATATTTACTTACGGTTTTTGCTTTGACGCTTCCGGTGCCATGGCACTTAATTTTTGCATCCTTACCTGCCAAGTAGATATCTTTATTTTCTGTTTTAAATTTATCAAACCAAATTTTATCTTTTATCATATGGTCGCTCGCCCCGGAATCTAAAACGAAAACATTATCACACAATGAATCAATAGTAGAAGCACTAAAAACAGAATTATTTTTTTCTTCTTTCTTATCAAAGCGAGAATTGTCTTTTCTGTTTTTCTGTCCTTTATAGCCATAAGAGTTAAATGTTTTTTTGGGGATTGTTTTTATAAAAACAGTCCTTGGCAAGATGATTACTCCTTCTACAGATATAATAAAGGTTTTTGTTCTTGTCCTTTTTTACGAAGAACGCTTCGGGTTTATTTTGTTCATTATGCGGATTCAAGTTTGTTTCTTCCTCTCTTAAAATTTCTAAAACTTCCTCCATAGATTTTTCTCTTTGTGTTTTCAACACATCTCTGATTTTGCTGAAGTTTCCCGATAGTCCTCTTACTGTGTGATAGACCAGCTCTCTTGTAGAAATTTCCAATCCTAACGATTGACATTTTACAGCTAGTCCTTTTGAACGTGCTATATAATCATTTACAGGTTCATTTTGTTTCATCAGTAAGTTTTTTAGTTTATTTCCGGCGTCTATTCTTCTATCCCCTAATTGCCCAGTAAAAGTGTTCTTTATATTTTCCCATAAGATTTTGGCATTTTCTTCATTAGAAAATTGAAGAGCGTGTTCGTCGGATAGAGAAAGCTTCATATAGGCGACTGCATCGGAGTTTTTCAGATCCCATTCATGAGATTCCGCTGCATTCAGTCCTTCTGGTTTCACCGTTGTAATTACAGAATCGAGTCTTTTAATTAATAGAGCCGCTTTTATTTTCATGGCCCATATAAAATAATTATTACCGTTCAACTCCGGTATATTTATTCTATCCATTCTTTTCTTTTAGAATAATTAATTCAGCTATTTTGATTTCAAGAATTTCCTTCACAACCACGGTCTGCTACCAATTGTTGTAATATGAGTTCCATTAAATCGAAATTCTTGAATATATATAGCTGACATTTATTAAAGACGATAAACAAGACGATTTACATTACACACATTCAAAATAAGTAGAATTAAAAAATATTTAAATGCAGATTATCGTTGTACTTTTTTAGTTTTTTACCACACAGGTAATAATGGCCACCAAGGCCGGTGCACACAGCTACATTCTTTTTTCAACACTGGCGTGCCTCGCCGGGAGCAGTTGGAGCGCTCTCTTTCACGCGCATGCGCAATTAAAAACGCATCTGCTTTATTTATTAAAATGAATCGTTCGCTACTCCAACAATCTTAATGATATTAAAAAAAAAAAAAAAAACTTAAAACCGTCCAGAAATTTTGCTATTTGCCATCACATGCTTGCCAACATCCCAATTAATATTCCGCAGTATTGTTAATCCCGCCCTCTTTGTCACTCCAGTAAATTTTTAGAGTAATATTCTCCAAATTCAATTACGATTAAATAAGAAGAAAATACTCTAAAAAGATACGGGTGTGAAAAAGAAAGCGGAGCTAACAATACTACAGAATATTAATTAGCATACTTGCCAGCCATCTCATTAATAACCATACAATTGTAAACGCCCGTTTTCTCCCACCACTTTATTTTTAGAATAATTCTCTGCAAATGTTGTTACGATTCAATAAGAATAAAATTACTCTAAAAAATGACTGGTGTGAAAAAAAAAAGCGGGCATTAAAAATTGTTCTTCTCATAATGAGATGGTTGGCAAGTATGAATTAGTATTTTAGCAAGTATGCCATCACATAAAAAGCGTATTACTGAGAATTAAATATGACGTTTGACGTGCACTGTTAAATAGTATTCATACTAACCCCTATTCATATTAACTTTATAAATAAGTTAACTTGATCCGCAATTTTATTTCCAAGTGGCTGCCACTTGGAAATTTATCATTATAATAACATTTGCATTACTGAATCAATTCGCATCAAATTTGGGTAATGGATTTGTCACTTAAATATCTCTTGTTTGTTTCCAAATTGTGGCCATTTGAAATCACATTGCCACTTCAAAATGTTTTATCACGATAATTTTTAAAATACTGAATTAGTTTGAATTAAAGTTGGACAGTGCTTATCATAAAAATATCTTGGACGATTTCGCTGGGCAAGTTGCTTCGCCATTTTCTTTCCACGTTGCTGCCACTTGAAAATTTGTCATGACAATAACGTTTGAAACACTGCTGTGATTCGAACCGAAGTTGGGCAGTGAACTTATGCTTCAAATATCTTGGATGAGTTGCCGGGCAACTTGCTCTATTATGTTGTTTCCAAGTAGCGGCCACTTGAAAATTTGTTATCACGATAACTTTTGAAATACTTAATCAATTCAAATGAAACTTGAAAAAGGAATTTATCATTTAAATATCTATGATTTCGGTGTGCAGTTTTCTCCGCAATTTTGTTTCCAAGTTGCGTCCACTTGAACGCTGTTACATGAGACTTTGTTATCGGGTTAGCTTTTGAAATACTGAATTTATTCGAACTGAAGTTGGACAGTGGACTTATCTTACAAATATTTTGGATTAGTTCACTAAGCAACTTGCTCTACCATTTTGATTCAAGTGGCGGCCACTTAATTTTTCAACACGATGACTTTTGAGATTTTGAATTAATTCGAACAAAATTTGTACAGTAGTGTATTTGATATATTTGTATGCCAACTTGGCCTGCCATTTAGTTTCTAAGTGACGGCCACTTGAAAAGTTTAAATTCACATAAAGAGGTATTGAACCGATTTGCTTAAAACTCGATATGAACTTAGCCTAAATTAATATTTCTACTAAGTCCATTAATAAATTGTAGCCGCCATTTTGTTCCAAAATGGAGGCTACTTGATAAGTAAGAAGGAATCGACCTACTCTTCCGAATGAGCCGGAAAGATTTGCTTTTTATTGCTATAATAAGATTAGTTTATTTAATTATTGAGAACATTAATTCGAAATATCTCAAATATGATCATACAGAATTATTATAAAGGTCTTTGTAAAATACCTTTCGTTATATATGTAACATTTAAATTATCCAGATTAGGTTTGTTATTATTTTAAGGATTGAGAAAGTGTAATGTCAAAAAAAAAAAGTGTTAAAAATCACGAAGTGTTTATCCTTAGGTATATTATACTTTTCTTACAAATCGCAAATCAATATGGATAAAGAATTAAATAATGTTTTTTATTAATTGTATTAGTTTATAAAACAGAATGTCTTCCTTATATTCGTAAAAAACTCATTTTTTACTTTAAAAAAAACAAAATCTTTTTCCTACATTATTCTATATAATAGCGCCACCAACCGCTTTATACAAACAAATAATGAAAATCCAAGCTTTTCAGAATAAAGATTTTACATATGCAATTAAAAAAAAAAAAAAAAAAAAAAAAAAAAAATGCTTAGAAGTAGGCATGAAAAGTATCCGAAAGGGTTTAATAGCAGCGTACCTACCGGCCAATGAACACATAAATTTAGTCAGATTTATATATACAGGGTGTCCAAGAATTGTCTTTACAATTTTAAACTTTAATAACTTCTAAAATAAAAAAGATATTTACATTCTGTTTTCTGCAGTTAATAGGGCAACTCATCAAGTTTATTTATTTATTTGTTTTAATTTTTTTTTCTGTTCATGGGTACACCATGTGTGGCCCTAAGCACATCCAGTCTGTATTCATTTTTCTGCCAAGTATACTGTGGGGTTTCAGAGTCCCATATTTGTTCGTTATGATGGTTTAACTGGCTAGACACATGAAATGTTGCCTCATCATTAAAGAACACTTGTTTCAAGAACCCTTCATTTTCATCGATACGGTGTACTTTCTCTATGGCAAACTCTGCACGTTTTGGTTTGTCTGTTGGTAACAATGCTTGCAGCTACTGTACCTTATAGGCATAGAGGCGCAACCGCTTGTGAAGCACTATGTAGACTGTGGACCTGAGTTATTTGCTATTGTCTAGCAGGTGAACGAACTGAATTTTTCAGATTGCATGGGAATGCTTCACATACTCACTCAACATTTTCACCACTTCTTTTGGGTTGTCATGTTCCTTTATTATGCAACACAGAGCCTATGGTCATGAAGCTGGTGTGCCATGCACGGATGGTGGATCTTTTTGAAATTTGGTCCAGAAGTTCCGTTGAACCTGTGTGTCCGATTTGCTCTCTATGAACAATGCCACACGTTGTGATTTCTCCTGTGTGGCCAACATGCTTATTTAAAACTGGTTAGCCTAAACTGGAAAAAACTTTATTAGTTGCACTAATAACTGCAGAAAACAGAATGTAAATATATTTTTTATTTTAGAAGTTATGAAAGTTTAAAGTTGTAAAGATAATTCTTGGACACCCTGTATATAATGGTCATCTCCCATGCTAAGTTTGGCGCATTTATAAGGTATAGAATTTGAGAGATGTGGTCATCCCATACACTTGGAAAATATCGCTATAACAACGGCACCTGTCGGCCAGTTTGTACTCAAATATAGTCAACATTCGTTTTCATAATGATCCTGTCACATATCAATTTTGGTTGAACTATTGCTAATAGAAGTTGAGACATAGCCTTCTCGTAAAAAGAAGAAACTGCAATATAGCTGCACCTTCATTCAGACAATTTTCACCAAAACTTAATAGGCTTAACATTATGTCAATTTGCAATTAGATATAAATCGTTATGAAATTTTGTGCCTTAGTTTATAAGATAGAGCGAACAAAAAATTTTGGTGGCACCACACATGCAGGTAGTGGGACGTTTTCTGAAAATGGCGAAATAGTATTCAGGACATCTCAAAATGCGCAAATACATCGACAAAATCAAAAATCCAAAATTTTTATAAATATGAAACCTTCTTTTACAAACGTACAAAAAGTTTAAAAAAAAAAAAAAAAAAAAAAAAAACAGAGGGAGAAAGAGAGAGAAAAGAAAAACAGAAAGAAAGAAAATAATATGAACACTAAATATGTATTTCTTAATTCTATCAATATTTACTAATAAAAAAAAAAAATCCTTATTAAAAACTTATTTTATATAAAAATAAAAAGCAAATCACTGAAAGAATTCGATTTTACTAATTTTAATTTTAACTAAAGCGACCAGATCTTCAATTTTAATTTAAAGCGAATTTTATCCAAACTAATTAAAAGGTTTTTCATTTTCTTTCTTTAGCAATGTTGTTGCGTAAAATGTTGAGTAATTCTTAAGTCAGATTTTCAGAAATAAATTACGGGGGGGAAAAAAAAAAAATGTAGCTTTACAAAAAATATCTGATGGTGTTGATATTTTGTTTGAGATAAATCGTATTATTGTATCGGAAAAAAGAAAAAAAAAAAAAAAAAAAAAAGGAAAGAAAAGAAAGGAAAATAGATTTAATAGTTTATAAGAACTGTTTTGGACGCCGTAAAAAATGACATAAAATTAGTAATAATATCAGCGAATTCTTCTAGTATCGATGCAAATCTTTTTATGTTTTCTCTCATAAGAGGTTAGAAAAAACGACATAAAAGAATGGGATGAGAAATAATTTAATAATACACGGCTCAAATATTTTTTATCTTCGAAAACTAAATCAATGTTTTATCTAATCTCATGTAAATGTTGTAAATAAGAAAGGTAAAATATTTGGGGGAGAAAAATGTTTCATTTTAAAAGTTTCTTTACTTGAAAAAACAAAAAGAAAAAAGAAAGAGAAAGAAAATTATTTGTTTCATAAAAAACGAAAGATTGATTTTATTGGAATTAATCTGGTGTGTCACTTACACTACTTTCTCTCATTCTGATAATTTTCGAAATTGATTCACATATATTTTGTGTGAGGGAGCCCATAGAGATAATGTATTTAAATATTTTTAATGTCCCAGTATGCGAACTATTTGTCCGATTTCAATAAAAAGTGTCAAGTTACAATCCCATGTGATAAAAATTTAGAGTACCGCATTTAGACTTACAGCTCAGATTTGCCACCATACTAATTAGTATTCCGTAGTATTGTTAGCCCCGCCTTCTTTTTTCACTCCAATATCTTTTTAGAGTATTTTTATTCTATTTAATCGTAATTGAATTTGGAGAACATTACTCTAAATGTTTACTGGTGTAAAAAAAGGGCGGGACTAACAATACTATGGAATATCAATTAGGATGTTGGCAAGTATGTTCCAGCTAATAAGTATCCTTGCGTTTACTGATAACGTATTCACACACGACCGTATACATAGAACAAGTTCTAAAAATGTGATTTTCGAATTAAGGGGAGCTCAAAACGTGTAAATATATAAAAGACTCAGTTTTGATAGTTTGACTCAAAACAATACCTTCACTATCTGATACGGATAAGTGAAAATAAAAAATTTAAAACTTAAGTTCATTATTAGGAAGATAACGCCTTTAAAAATTTCAGTGATACGAAGAAAGAAAAAAACCTTTAATATAGACTGCATAATGAGAAAAGTAACATAATAAAATAGAAAACTGTGTGAAAATAACCTCCTTTAGTAAAACATATCATAATAGGCGTTATTTTATTGAATTATGAATCTTAATGATATTTTGTAAAAAAGGCAAACTTAAAACCGCCCAGAAATTTTGCTATTGGTCATCACATGCTTGCCAACATCATAATTAATATTCTGTAGTATTGTTAGTCCCGCCCTTTATTTCATACCCGTAAATTTTTAGAGTAATATTCTCCAAATTCAATTACGATTAAATAAGAAGAAAAATACTCTAAAAAGATACTGGTGTGAAAATGAAAGCGGAGCTAACAATACTACGGAATATTAATTAGCATACTTGCCAATCATCTCATTAATAACCGTACAATTGTAAACGCCCCTTTTTCTCCACCATTTTATTTTTAGAATAATTCTCTGCAAATGTTGTTATGATTCAATAAGAATAAAATTACTCTAAAAAATGACTGGTTTGATAAAAAAGGCGGGCACTAAAAATTGTACGGTTCATAATGAGATGGTTGGCAAGTATGAATTAGTATGTTAGCAAGTATGCCATCACATAAAAATCGTATTACTAACAATTAAATAAGACGTGCACTGCTACATAGTATTCATGCTACGTTCATGAAGTAAATTTGTGAAATATTGCCGTTTAATATAATTAGTCTTACGTTTATTCTTTATTCCCGAACTTTTGACTGTTTGAATCTCATACAGTAGTTTTCAGCATGAATTTCTCCAGTCAGAGGATCACAATTCCAGAACATAATCTATTCTTATGCCTCTCAAACATCCTTAAAGTGAATTATCGCCAAATCTTGTGTCTGTTGTTTACATTTGTGGATTTCGTTTATGCTTAAAAACAACCCTACATGCAGCTCGAGTAAGTCGTTAAATAGCTTTGAAGTGTAATAACTTATACTTCAGGCAATACGTTCGTCCGTGTGATAACAACTTAATGGACATTTTCATTAGTAGGTGAAATTATTTTCTTCGATTTCATTGATTTTATAATTATAATAATTATTATTATTATCATCATCATCATCATCATTATTTTGAATATCAGAACAGCCAAAATTTCGAACTCTTCAATGAGATTTATCACCAGTATTTTTTAATAGAAATCTGTCACATTTATAGAGATGCTAACTCTTTAATATTTTCCGTATTATTGTTAGTACACGCCAAAAAAGGTGGGTTCTAATAATGTTACGAATACATTAAGAAGTTGGCAGCTCTGCATTTATTTTATACGATTAAACAAATAATATATATATTTTTTTTTAATTTATGATAAAAATTTCTGAAATTTACGGACAAAAGTCTGATTTTATTAACTAGATTCTGTAATACACATTAACCATACCTTTCGAACTATATTACTTTCAAACTCCACCTTTAATTAAAAATAGAATAAAAACACACGATAAATTTTATTTTTGCATATTAGTATACAGATAAATAAAAAATTAGATGCCGGTGTAAAGACTAATTCTGCGTTACGTTTTTGTTAAGAAATATTCAGTTGTTTAAACGCCAAATTATTTATCAATTATTTAACTGTGACAACATCTTCTTCTGTCATACTGAAAATTTATTTCATTATTTTAAAAATGCACAGAGATCGCATTCTCCGCCTTCTTTTTAGGGGCCTTTCAGCAGGGTTGCCAAATGAATACCATTGTTTTATTTATTAACACCGCTAATTTTGTATCAAAGCAACCTCCTTATACAAAAAACTAAGTCAAGCATAATTGAACCAGTCGATCGATGCTCTAAAAATTTTGGCGTGTTAAAAAGTAAAGCTGTAACATATTCTCCTTAACTAGATGCCTCACAAACTTGGCAACAGTTGAAGCGGTAGACAGCGCCACCTGGTACAGATTGCGCGACATTTTTATGCAACTGTCACCAATAATTTTAAAAAGTGATATATGATATATATATTCGATGTTTCTTCGATTCTATTCGCCTTTTATGTATATCATATCCCACTTTTAAATTTTTTTGGTGGCTGTTGAATAAAAAGTCGCGCAATCTGCACCAGGTGGCGCTGTCTACCGCTTTAATTGTTGCCAAGCTTCCGAGCCACGCGACAGGCATCTAGTTTAGGAGGCTATGGTTGTAGTATTCGTCTGGTAACCCTGACTTTCAGGGATGAAAAATTTCAGACTCTTTTGTTCTCAGCATGTTTATGGAGAAATTTTTATGGTCTTTTCGTAGCAATGTTTCATGATTAAGCAGGATAGAAATTTTTCTATAAAAATTGTGGTGGTAAAAACGACAGAAAATTCTCCTCCTATCAGCCCTAAATAAAAGGGGGATAATGCGATCCCTGGATGTATAACAATACTAGAAATTTTATTTCAGTATATCAAAGTTATAACATGTAATGGTGATACATTCAAAGAAATTTTCCATTCTAACACAGTAAAAATTAATTTTTAAATATTATTTTTCATAATTTTTTCTTTAATATCCAACATATTCTACTCGTAACACATTTTAACAATGCCAAAGCAAATATATGTATTACACATATATAAATAAATAAAAATTAGAACCAGAACAAAGATTGATTCTTTATCACTTTTTGTTAAGGAATATTCCTTTCTTTAACCACGGAATTATTTGCGAAAGATGCTTGCTTCCTTAATGAACCTTAATGAATAAGGGAAAAAGCCATGAATAAATCATACCTCAGATTAAAGATTGCATAGTGCAAATTATATATATTCTGGCCGTATCTCCCGAGAAAACAGAGCAAATAACACTATGTAAATATCATTATTATGTATATTAACCAGTTTAAGATATAAAATAAAAGAGATTGAGAAAATGAATACGTCGCAATATTGATAGTTAGTTAATTCAAGACTTCGAAAAGGAAAAATATTTTTTAAAGAATAAATTATTAACGGAAATTATGTAGTATTTATTTTTACTGTATTTTTATGATTTGAATTCAGGTGTTAAAAAATTCGTTTTGGGTTAAATATTTTATTTTATTTTCAAAGAAAATGAACAAATAGGATGCTTTATTTATTTATTTATTTTTTCATTTATTCAATTTTATAGTTGAACCACGTTAACGTGAATCTCAAGGGGAATAAAAATTTTATGAAAAGAGTTCGTGTTAAAAGTAATTCACGTTAAGCGTGTTCACGTTAACGTGGTTCAACTGTATTATTAACTAGCAGGCAGTGCCCGCTTCTCTGGTTATTATATTTATATGAATTCTCAAAACTCCACATCACATAAAAAAATCTTTAAAAAGAAAAAAAAAACCTAAGAAAATAGTAAAAATATATTAAAAGACCTCATTTTAGGTTTATTATATTTCATGTTTCCCTATTTAATTTTACAGTCGGCAGCAAAATTATTCGAGCGCTAGCAATGATTCTAATGTAAAAAAAAAAAGTACACTTAATACTGTTTTGTTAAATAATTCCTTGTCGAATCATGTTCTTAGACTGACTAAGAATATGATTCGACAAGGATTTATTTAACAAAACAGTATTAAGTGTACTTTTTTTTTTAACATAGGAATTATTGCTAGCGCTCTAATAATTTTGTTGCCGACTGCACAGCCACGAAAGTACATGCAGTTAATTCCCATATCCGAAAACAAACCCATGCACCAAACATCGCTTTCCTGGGTGTAATTTGGAAAAGAGTTACGTTTGAATGTTTTTCCTGCCTCCTTCTCCCACGGGTAAATATAAAATATTCGCAAAATCCCAAAGTGCATATTAAGTACACTTGACCAAGACCCACACATCAAAACTCTCCCTCCATAAGTAATCTAGAACAATGTTAAGCTTAAAAACGTGCTTTTATTCTTCCATCGCAAGTTGAGGAGTAAGTAATTTCGTGGAATCACCTTATAATGTTTGTTTGGTACAGACAATGAACCAACATACTAAAAAATTGAATTTTTGAGATACTTAGGAACAGTGTTACGCTTGGAAACGTGTTTTTTGTATCCCTACACTTAATGGGTAGAAAGAAGGAAATTTCGTAAAATCCCTTTATAGAGAGTATTAGAACACATATCCAACGAACTCATAAAAAATCGCCTTAATGAGATAATTGGCGAAACATTACAATGGCAGGGATGGAACACGGGCGCAGAATTCATACCACTATCAATGTAAGAAAATTTTCTACCTCTTAAATCAACGATATTACAGGTAGAGAAATTTCGGTATGAATTCTGCGCCCATGTTCCACACCTGCAATGGGAAACATGTTTTTGCATCTTACCCTCATCTCCAAGAGGAGGAAAAAAGAATTTCGCAAAATCCCGTTACTGTGGTAGTTGGATAGACACGACCAAACCACACAGCAAAATTCATGACCATATGTCCCATAGATTTCCCAGGACAAATTTAAAGCAAAAAGAGATTTTTCGAATTTGCTCTCTCGTAACTCCTACTCCTAATCAAAAAAAAAAAAAAAAAAAAAAAAAGAAAGAAAGAAAAAGAGAGATCCTCAAGAAGTCATGCGGCCGTTTCCAAATTCTACGTACCGTTTTTAGTACAGTTCGACTCGAAAGTTCGGATTTTGCGAATTCCCCCCCCCCCCAAACCGATGTTTCCCCTCCTCTACTTAAAAATCAAAAATTCTAAAATCATCGAAACCTTTTTTTTTTTTAATACTCTAGTCTAGATCTCTTCATGCACACTAAGTTATTTGGTGTCGATTTACGCTCGCAAACGTGTTTTACCAGCAATAATTCCTATTTAAAAGATGTGCAACTAATACTAATTTTGAAATACTAATAAATATTTACCGAAACATGATCTTAGTCTTATGCTGTTTATATAAAAGTAAGTTGATGATAAAAAATAGCAATTAAACTGGAAAAAAAAAAAAAAAAAAAAAGAACAATGCGATGTGTGCTTCAATAATTTTGCTGTTGACTGCAAAATTCCATTTTAGAGGAGGTGGGGGGGGGGGGGGTTGCAAGGTACCAAAACCAACTTTCACATTAAAATTCTTGCTCTCATGGTAGCAGCACGGCCGTGTTGAGTCAATCCGTCAAATAGGGAATGAATGAACGAATGAGTGTATGTTGTACTCTTCCATATATAACAAATTATTAGGGAATTTTAAAATGACAGTCCATAAAAATAGCTGGGAATGTTGCGTTTTATATTGCTTACTTAAATGAGGTTTTTGATAGTTCCCGGAAATCTAAATTTATAAATTATTTTAGTATATTTTTCTGTTTTTTTTTTTTTTTTTTTTTTTTTTTCCTCCCACGAACAACTTACTTATTCTTATGAATACCTTTTTTTTCTTCTTTTTCCATATACATAAAAAGAAAGTAATGGATATGTATAAATTTTCGACCACAGGTTTCGATGGATTTACAAGCTTTGAAATGTACTGAAGAAGATTTGACCATTTTTAGAAAATGATTGTCCCTATATGTGTATGTATTCAAAGTTTTCTGTACGCTATTCTCATGAACCAATGAAAGGAAATCAATAAAAATTTATATTTAGATGGATCTTGACTTAAGTTGGTGCTGATTAGCTTTTGGTGCTTATCATTCAACATGTGGTGCAGGTTTACCGTTTTATAGAGACCCTGTATTAAAAGAGACTGGATATTGATGGAAAGTCGGCCATCTTACTGTCAAATCGGAGTAATCTCCATAGAGAGTACTGCTTTTTTACTTCGCAATTGATACTTTACTATACAGCATAAATGCACGAAAATTGTATTTTATTTGTTTCGAAAGCAATGATTGAACATAAATAGGTAATTTTTTTTCATCTTAAAGGAAGAAATTTTGAAGAAAAACAATTTTCTTTCTTTTTTCTTTCTTCTTTCTATGTTTCTTTTTTTTTTTCTTTTTTACTTTTTTCTGTTACTTTTTTAACTCCAATCGAAAAACAAAATTTTTTTTTAAATATTTATTTCTATATTAAACAAAATATGTTGATATTGAAAATAATTCAACCCTGTTACTTCTGAAGACATACGCTGCTTTATTTAAAAAAAGATAAAAAGAAAAAGAAAGAAAGATAGAAAAAAAATATTATGATCTTAGTTTTTTGTCTTATTTTTTTTCCTAGTAATTCATGAAGAAATTAGAAATATAAGACAACGGAAGTAGAAACGAAATTATAACAATAATAATAATAATAATAATAATAATAATTATTATTATTATTATTATTATTTTACTACTATTATTATATTAAAATATTTATCTAATACTTTTAAAAGGTAAAAAGTATATTTTTATTTGTGTCAATTACGCGTAACTACTAATAATTACGTATTTATTTATTTATTTATTTATTTATGTAAAAATATTAACAATAAACGCAAATGAAAATTTAATTAATTATAAATTTTAAAAATTGTACGTAATATTTTTACAAACTAAAAAAAATATTTTTTTATTTTATTTACATCTGATTATTTAATTAATTTTGTTTATGTTTAGTCTGTAAAAATATCATGTAAAGAAAAATAATAATTGTTCATTGTAATGTTTTAAAACATTATTTATAAATTTTATCGTAGAAAATATTATTTTAAAGCAATTTATATTTCATATGTTAGAAAATTATGTGCACTTTTTACTTTCTCTTACCCATAAGGTAGATAAAGTATTGTTTTTGGGTCAAATTTTCGAACGCGAGATTTTGTTATATTTACACGTTTTGAGGTCCCCTGAATACGAAAAACATGTTTTTAGCAAATGGTCTGTGTGTCTGTGTGTGTGTCTGTGTGTGTGTCTCTGTGTGTGTGTGTCTGTGTGTCTGTCTGTTATCAGCATATCTCAAAAACAAATTATGGCAGAAAGTTCAAACTTGGTATTCTAAATGTGTATCATATAGGGATGCTACAGTAAGATTTTCGTTAAGATCAAGCAAATGGGTCGTGTATAGGGACAATCAAGAGAATTCTAATACATTACGTCTGTGGGGGAAATTGCAGGAAAGTAGAGTTTAACGTCTATAGACTGCACTAAACCAAATGAAACGAATATATTTTTTTTGTAATAGAGATAGTTAACTGGGAAAAAAAAATTGTATATGTAGCAGCCTCGCCTGCTGAACTATTAGCACCAAATATCGCCCCTCAAGGGGAGTAAATTTTCATGATGGGTATCTTTCAAAAGAGCTTGCCAATACCTTTAAAACGAATGGTTGAACCATCGATCTGCGATAATTTAAAGCAAAGTTATCGATTTTTTTTACTTTTAACGAAAAAAAAAAAAACTTAGAAAAAAAAATCGCTTTTTTTTTTTTTTTTTTTTTTTAAATATTGAGAATAAAATGGACTTTTTTTGGATATTTGGTGTTGTACTACTTCTCTAATATGGAAATCATCTGCATTATCATAAAAGATAATTTTTTTTAAAATAATAATTTTAATAAATTATTTTTTAAAAACAGAATTATTTTTTAATAACCGAATTAAATTCTATATAAATGTAGGTGCATTAATGAAACGGGGGCTTGAGGGGGGGCGGTAGCCCCCCCCTCACACAGAACTAATTATCATATAAAATTCTTCAGAAACCTAATATGAATTGTTTAATACAGGTGTACATAACAGTACTCGTTATCTTACCTTTTAATATGCAACCTGTATTTATAGTATTAAATTTCAGGGTAAGAGAAAGTCGTGTGAGTGACACACCAGTTTATTTTCTCTATTTTTATCTAATTAATTTAAGAAAGTGGATAGATTTTGTGTGCTAACAATTATATAATATATTTATTTATTTATTTATATATAATTATTTTAAATATGTACTTTAAAATATATTGGGAAGAAACCTGCCAAATTTTCCCGTTTAGTGTCAAAAAAATTTTACTTTACTTTTAAAAGAATCAATCAGGTGTTTTAAATAAAACACATTAAAATATATTATACCCAGTTTTTCATAATACACGGTCTCTCGTTTTTTATAATTTTTACTTTCTCTTACCCATAAGGTAGAGAAAGTATTGTTTTTGGGTCAAATTTTCGAACGCGAGATTTTGTTATATTTACACGTTTTGAGGTCCCCTGAATACGAAAATCATGTTTTTAGCAAATGGTCTGTGTGTATGTCTGTGTATCTGTGTGTCTGTCTATCTGTTATAAGCATATCTCAAGAACAAATAATAGCAGACATTTCAAACTTGGTATTCTAAATGTGTACCATATATAGATGCTACAGTAAGCTTTTTTTTAAGATCAAGCAAATGGTTCGTGTACAGGGACAATCAAGAGAATTCTAATACATTACATCTATGGGGGAAATTGCAGGTAAGTAGAGTTTAACGTCTATAGACTGCACTAAACCAAATGAAACGAATGTATATATTTTGTAATAGAGATAGTTAACTGGGAAAAAAAATTGTGTATGTAGGAGCCTCGCATCCCCCCTGGGAGGAAAGTCCCCCCTCGAGGGGAATAAATTTTCATGATATGTATCTTTCAAAAGAGCTCGCCAATACCTTTAAAACGAATGGTTGAACCATCGATCTGCGATAATTTAAATCAAAGTTGAAAAAAAAAAAAACTTAGAAAAAAAATCTTTTTTTTTCTTTTTTTTTTTTTTTTTTTTTTTTTTTTTTTAATATTGGGAATAAAATGGACATTTTTTTTTTTTTTGATATTTAGTGTTATACTACTTCTCTAATATAGAAATCGTTTGCATTATCATAAAAGATAATTTTTTTAAATAATAATTTTAATAAATTATTTTTTAAAAACAGAAATATTTTTTAATAACCGAACTAAATTTTATATAAATGTAGGTGCATTAATGTCACGGGGGGTTGAGGGGGGCGGTAGCCCCCCTCACACAGAATTAATTATCATATAAAACTCTTCTGAAGCCTAATTTGAATTGTTTAACATAGGTTTACATAACATCGTTATCTTACCTCTTAATCTCCAACCTGTATTTATAGTATTAAATTTCAGGGTAAGAGAAAGTCGTGTGAGTGACACACCAGATTATTTTTAATATGTTAGTATAAGACAAAAGCTCTTATAAGTGTATCTTTGTTTTCAGAATAGATCCGATTATTTCATTATAAAAAAGAAGGAAATCAGTTGTCAGTATTAAACTTGGGCATGAAAAATGCGGAATATGTGACGTATAAAAATCGTTCATTTTGCTTTTGCACAAGAAAAATGAATAAAATGTTATATTTTTAACCCTTTGGGTACATTTGACGAGTGAGACTCGTCATCTGCTTTTTTAGGCGAAGTTACGGTGGACGAGTCTGACTCGTCATCTGAATTTAAGAAGTAGGCGTTGATGTTTGCGGCACCCCCGCCAGTGGGCATTGATCGCAAACAATTGCCTCACGTTTGTTTGTGATATCGTACAACCATACTTATATCATCAATATAAGTATATTTCATATAAAATGTATTACTTTTACATATTAACACTTTCGCGACCGCTGACGTAGATTCACACCATTTGAAAATCTGTAACTCCAACAGTGGGCGTTTCTTTTCCAATTTGTATGCTATTATTTTTCTTAAATATATAATCAATATTCACAATTTTACAATGAAATATACTATGGATACAAATACTTTGATTAGAAAGAATAAAATTATAATGTATATCCATTTGTAATATAAATGTGAATACAGAAAACTTTGTTCTGAAATATTGTAACATGGGAGAATAACGTTCACAGGCGGACCTTACTGTCAAAAATTCAAAATCATGCGGCCGTGAAAGTGTTAGCGACAAATTAAATCCGTCCCATGGGCATAAAAAATCTAAAAATAATTCAGTACTCAAAGGGTTAGTTAAAGAAAACATACAAATTTAAATGTAAGTTAATATGTTGCGGTTATCACGAAACTTTCTTCTACATTTTCTTATACAAATTCAGAAAATAGAAGTTATTTATTATTAGTTTTTTGAAAATGAATGCACACAATTTCCATCTCAGAGAAGTACTATTACACAAAATATCCAAAGGTAAAGAAATTTTACCATACAGATAACATTCTTCCCGTTCTCTGGGAAATATGCAGCATGGTAGTGCCACCTAACGGTAGATATGCACCCAAATTGAATCAGCATAATGTCTCATAATGCCCTTTCTACATATCAAATTTTGTTCGATTGTACGTAATAGAACCTAAGATACAGCTTTCCACTAAAATGCTAAAATCACTGTTCAGCTTTGCCACCTGTTGAGAAATAGGCATCAAATTTTGATAAGCCGTATCTTATGCCAAAGTGAATCTATATATAAATGTATATGGAATTCTGTACGTTAGTTTCTGAGATATAGCCTTCCCTAAAATTTCGGAAATCGCTATATAGCAGCATCACCTGCTGAACTATTAGCACCAAATATCGTTAAATATTAATTTATGTCAGAATGCATCTACATATAACTTTATATGCAATTAGGAGCAATAATTCTTGAGATATAGCCTTCTCTGAAGTTTCAGAAACTGCTGCATGGCAGAATTACCTGTTGAGCTACTGGTACCAAATGTTGATAAACAATAATTTATGTCAGGTGCAAGTAGATATAAATTTATATGTAATTCTGATCAATAGTTTCTGAGATACAGTTGGAACAAAATTTTTTGTCGCGCACACACAGAGAGAGGCAGACAAACATTTTCCAAAAATGGTTAAATCTTGTTCTGGAACTCTCAAAACAGAAATCTAGCGAAAACCGGAAGTCAAAAAATTTACGAATTCTATACTTTGTTCTATTGAATATAGAAGAAAGTAAAAAAAAAAATCTCAATATTTAAAAGTAAACATTTTGAAGACAACGATTTAAAAAAAAAAAAAAAAAAAAAAAAAAAAAGGAAAAATTCTTTGCATAAATTACTCTGTTCGCATACGTATATTATACTCTCAAGCAAAATAATTGAGCTAAATGCACTATGTACTTTTTCTTTCCAGGAACATTTATTTAGAAGAAAAAAATTGTTGATACTGTTAATATTGACCAGATGATTACAATTATTATACGACACGTCACAATTACATAGCTACCAATATTTTAATTTATTCCGGAGTACTTTTAGCCCAGCCTTTAATTCGTACCACTTTATTTATAGAAAAAATTTCTTCAATTCTTAACTTCCATAAAATAAGAAAAAATTGCTTTTAAAAAATAAGTGGTACGAATTAGAGGCGGGGCTAAAATTACTCCGGAATAAATTAAAATATTGGCAGCTATGCAATTAGATTATTGAATACTAACTATTAGTTTTTCTTTTGAAAAGGATAAATCATCTATTTTACACTTTTAAATGTTGATTTAAGCAAACTAACTAAATTAATTCATTATTAAATCCCTTTTCTATATCGTCAGGGTAAAACAAATTTCACAAATGCTGATTTGTATGTTGAAATTAAATTATTCAGCGATTAACATATTCCAACTTCAAAAGAAGCTATTACGTTTTATGTTAAGCTTATGTAAAATTCTTCACTCTCCATTATCAAAAATTAAAAAAAAAAGTATTTTGATAATTTCAGTCATTATCGTACTATGCAGAATTCGATAATATCGATTTTAAGTTACTAAGTATCTCTGTTTGCATTCTTTCCTTATCGTTTAAATAAGTTCACAGTTTTCTGTGTATTCGTTATTTTTAAAGGTTTTGTTTTCTTACACTTGTAAATGTTTATTTATACAAAACTTTATTCTTTTAATGTTCTGTAAGATAATGCATGATATTTCTTGCATAAATAATCGAACTATTCAAAGAAAAATAGTAAATTATCCAAGAATTTCTTTTTGTAACTAGTGTTTGAGTATTAATCAATGCAAATAAAAAATAGTTTTCATGTTTATTTAGTAAAATTACTCTATTTCAATGAAGAATTCATTTTAACTGTGCAAAATATTGATTCAGCAATATTTTAGTTATCCTAATTCAAATAAAAATCATTGTTATTTATAACTGTCACTTTCTTAAAATAGGCAAAAGTTGGCATTAATAGTGCATTGATGATAAAGAAAAATTTTTCACACTTAAAAATTCAATTTCAATTTACTGTATAGTGAATATTTTTTATCGCATTTTTATTGTTTAAATCTACACGGAATTATTGTGATCTTACATGTATTTAAATGACTATCACACACGAAATCAGCATCAGAAATAATTGGGTATAATGCATGTATTGCACATTTTTTTTGGCCTAAATATTTGAAAAAAAAATATATATATATATATATATATATATTATGTATTACAGTAGTATTTTATTTTTAAAATGTGATAGTATTTATACTTTAAATATTGATACTTTGTCTTTGCTGCACTGTTAACGAGAAAATTTTAAATAAAACTAAAATTATATTTATTCTTTGTTCTCAATTGTTAATCATACATGCTACGGTTCCGATTTTTCCCTGATTTTTCCATCACTATTTTTGTATAGCAATTTTTACTTAACTGATCACAAAAACGTACTATAAACGATTACAGTATAAATATAGCGGTGGAATAGTTAGGTAAAAAGGTGGAACTGTAACATGTACAGATCAATTTCCCCTCTTTATCCCTTCCTCGTCCCCATATTTCCTTCCATTTTCCCGATGCTTGTTTTATAAGAGAACATTTCTACAAAAATATGTAGAGCTGCCAGCCAACCCTCTGGATTAATTCATTCCACTATTTTCTTAAAGTTTTCTCCGGCTTATTTAATCACAGAATTTTCGCTAAAATATAAAGTAGGTATTTCCATAAAAATTTACTGGTATTTAAAAAACTGGCAAGTTGGCAAGTCTCTGAATACGTATTTTTTATTTAATATTCCTTAACCTTAAATGCATAGCGCTGTATATCTACATCGTATCTTTAAAACAGTTTTCCCAATTTTTATAATTTATTCACGAGCACTTTTAGTCCCGTCTCTTTTTCATACCGGAAATTTTGAAAAAATGATTTTCTTCTTATTTAATCGTTGTTACATATTAAAGAGAAATAATCTGCAAAATCTCTGGTGCGAAAAGAAGGTGGGACTAAAAATGCTCGTGAATAAATTATAAAAGTTGGGAACGTTGGTTTAAAACCACATATCTCTTTGTGTAGCAACCTCTGCATAGTTGTTCACTCTTTTTTGTTAATTTTAATTTTGCCAAAGCTATTTTATCTTTTCCCAATGTTTGACAGTTTATCGCTTTATTTGTGACAATTTTCATTGTTTGCGCGCTATCTGAGCAATGTTGCTAGACTAAGACTTTTTTATTTAACAATCACCAATAATTTTCACGAATAATTTGATATACATTACAGACGAAACGAAACGAAGAATCGCCGATTATGAATATCAAATATCACTTTTCATAATTAATGGTGACTATTGAATAAAAAAGTCTCAAAGTATGGCAACACAGTATCTCAGTACAATTTTATTTCGGCGTGGATGTTACGATTTACGATTATTTATATAAAATGTTATAAAAGCATACAAGAAAAATTGTTTTCGGATAGAACCAAGGAAAGAGTAACGAATAATATTTATATTTTTGCATATATTGATAAATTTATGCAGGAAAAATTTAGCTTTTTTTTATGATGTAAAAATACACCAATATTTTATTTTTCCTTTATTTATTTATTTATTTTGTAAAAAATCCTTATGTGGATTTTGTTTTTTGTATTTTTCTCATATTAAAAATAAAAATTTCTTGCATTTAAGGGTTAAGTATTAGAAATTAATCTTATGCCAAGAGATCTTTATCACTTACCAAGAAATGACATTATAGAGAGAAAATAAACTAAAAAAATATTTAGTTTTAAGAATTATTAGAAATTTATGAACATATGATTTTTTGTGAAATAATGTGTTCTAACTTAATCCTTGCAATGTTTGTTAAGTATAAAGAACTATCGGAGAACTTAAAATTCTTTCTGTTGCACGTGAGTATCGAAAAGAAATGGTAACAAAAAAGTCTAGTTATACATAAACCTTAATTTCTAAAATACTTTTACTCATTTATTTATTTATTATTATTAGTGCTAGAGGCCTATTTCAGTCGGTACAGCGTTGTCGAATTTTTATACGTCACTCTTAATAGTGCTAAGGGCCTATTTCAGTCGGTTTATTGAATGGAGATTTATTGAATGAAGTCCCCCCAAGGCACAACTTTGACATGAGTCACCCCCAGGCCCAACTTTGACATGAGTCCCCCCAAGGTACAACTTTGACATGAGTCCCCCCCCCCAGGCCCAACTTTGACATGAGTCCCCCCCAAGGCACACCTTTGACATGAGTCCCCCCCCCCCAAGGCACACCTCCCCCTCATTGGGAAAAAGAGAAAAAACGTTCTTTTGCGGCTATAAGACAGTTTGGACTTCCAACGTTATTTGTTACAGTATCTGCAGCTGAAACACATTGGTTTGATTTAATGAAAACTTTATCATGGAATTTAGATCGTCACGAATTAACTAAAGAAGAATTTGTCGATATTAACAAGTTTAGCAGTAGGCCTCTGGCACTAAATTAAAATCTGTCAATGTCAGATTTTCATGTTTTAAATAATGAAATAATGTCGTGTCTGTATAATTTTTTTTTTATCTATGTTTATTTATTTATTTATTTGACAATGTCTGATTAAAATATAGTAACGTTCTGACTTAATTGTACTAAGTTTCTAACTAAATGCTTATAATGTTTCTAAAGGTATCAGTACTCCAGCGACAGTTCACAGAACTTTGTACTTTTCATTTCCAAATAATTAAATTATTGCTTTGAAATATTATCATTATTAAATTATCCAATACCTTACCAGGAAACCATTCCTTACTGAAATAATAATAATAATAATAATAATAATAATAATAATAAAAATCAAACAAATATCGATGGAAAGAGCATATATAAACATGTTTTTTGAAGCATAAAACAACTACCCTCGTCATCTCGTTTTCGAGTTATAAGTTCTTAAATTTCGCCAGTAACTGGCGCAACCACTTCTGAATCGATAAAACCACACCTTAATGAAGTAATAAATGGAATCCAAAACAAGCAGACACCACAGACAAACATGTTGTTTGATGCATAAATCAGCTGTCCATTTCAGCTTTGAGATATATTTTATCGAGATATAACGTTTAAAATTTCGCTAATGTCGAATCTAAAAATTGATAAAAATCATGGTTATGACAGGTTTTATAAGGACTCCTCCCACCCATTCCTCGTTACTACATTTTTATTCAAAGTTGAATATAGATTTCTCGAGAACGGGCTCACGAGGGCAAACAGTATAATGAATAAATTTTCTGGGTCATTTTTTTTTTAATTCTCTCGTACAGAATTTTCAGGTAGATTTAAAAACTGCGGAGCATGTTTCATGTCCTTTTATGCATATAGAACGTTGGGTAAACCAAAAAAAAAAAAAAAAAGCTGCACTTTTTGATTAGAATGTGCCACTTTCTGTGGTCATAGCATATGCTAAAATGGCAGCGTTTCAGGTATGGAACCACTTTTATATCTCTGTAGAACACAAGATGGTGGCCATTAAAGACGGCCGCTATCCTTTACCGCAATGTCACACTAAATAATATGTATATTACTAGCAACGATCCAATTTGGATTTTTTTATTATTATTATTAATTTATTTATTTTTGAATGTGCTATTTACCTTCATACATTAAACATTTCACACAATTTTATTATTATTATTATTATTATTATTATCGTAAATTGATTATTTCTGGCGTTCCTTAAATGTACATAGTTATATTATCATAGATGTCAATATTTCATTCCAGAATATTTTTAATCCCGCCTTTATTCTATACCACTTATTTTTTTAAATATTTTTTTCTTATTTCCGTGTACAGGGGTAGAAAAGATTGCGATTAATTATGATTACATTTAAATTATTAACGATAATAATTGCATTTAAATGACATTGCTGTAAGGTTTTTGAAAAACAAATATATTTGGATTAGGAGTGACTATTTCAATTTAATAATTAAACAAGAAAAATAATTAAACTAGGCGTGTGTGTGTGGGGGGGGGGGATAATTTAGCATACCTTTCACTAAGTAAAATTGCTTCTTTCTTCAAAAAGTATTTTTATTTTATTATATAAGAAATTTACTGACTTAATAATATATTTGAAAAGTATAAATTACATTTCAGTTTAAAATATTTTCTTCTGTAACTTCAAAATTATGTTATCAGTAGCTTTAAATTACAGTAGATTTTAGGTTACGAAACATTCTTTAATTTAATAAATTTATTCAATTTGAACTTTTCATGATCAATTTAGATCAATTAAATAAAGGTTTTTAGAAACTAGTTTTTCATCACCCCTATTTATACATTTGAAGATTTTATTTTCACCATATTTATTAGGTTATTAAAAATGATTAAATATATGTATTCATTGTTTAATATATGAGTCTTTTATCTAGATAATTCATGCGTCTAACATAATTTTAAAGATAATTCTGAGCTGAAAGATATCCTTAGTTTGGAATATTAAAAGTAGCTGTTTTCAGATAATTAATTTCTAAGATCCTTTGCTAAATGTTAAATTAATAAAGAAATATAATGTATTTACCTACTTTCCCGAGAGCTTGTGTGCATTACCGAAACGCGGAAGTTTACTTCATATTAAATTTAATCATGAAAAGGAAACTTAAATTTTAATTAACACTCCGAACTAATTTTGTTATAGTCTTAAATTTCAAATTGAATACAGAGTTTAAAATTGTTGGAAACGTCAATTTAGAGTTGACGAAAAATGAATATACCCATAGCCTCCTAAACCGAATGCCTACCACGTGGCTCGGAAACTTGGCAACAGTTCAAGTGGTAGACAGCTCCACCTTTACAGATTGCGAAACTTTTTTATTCAACTGTTACCAAAAATTTTAAGAAGTGATATATGATATATATAATCGACGTTTCTTCAATTCTATCCGCCTTTTATGTATATCAAATTCCACTTTTAAATCTTTTTAGTGGCTGTTGAATAAAAAAGTCGTGCAATCTGTACCAGGTGGCGCTGTCAACCGCCAAGTTTCTGAGCCACGAGGAAGGCATCTAGTCTAGGAGGCTATGATTACCAAAACAGAGTACAATTGCTATTTGATATAGTTTCAGAAAATTTCTTGCGCAACAACTATCCGAACTAATTTTGTTACAGTCCTAACTTTCAAATAGAATACAGAGATTTGAATTGGTGAAAACGTCAATTTACAGTTCACGGGAATTATGAATATACCAAAACAGAATACAAATGCAGTTTGTTATAGTTTCAGGAAATTTCCTGCACAGCAATTATCCAAACTAATTTTGTTATAGTCTTAACTTTCAAACTGAATACAAAGTTTTAAATTGGTGAAAACGTCAATTTACAGTTAACGGAAAATGAATGTACCGAAATATAATACAAATCCTATTTGATATAGTTTTAATATAGTTTTAGGAAATTTCTTGCCCAACCTGCAAAATCTCAGTAACAGAAAAAGTTAATAATATTTTTAAAATAAAGTATTTGGAATTATTGTGATAACTGGGGGCTTTGATTGTTTTAAATTTAATATTTGTGGCTTATTCTAAAGACGAAGATCTCTATTTTGTATTAAAGGAATTTCATGTTTATTTTGTATTAATGAAGGTTTAGAATATTTTCTGAACTGTTTAAAAAGCATTTTTAACAGCATTTTTTTCTAACTGAAAGTTAACCATAACGTGTTATTTTACAAATAAAGCTTTATAATTTTATTCCAATTAATTAAAATATGATTTGCTTTAACTATTTTTTTTTTTTTAACTGCTTTCAAAATATTTTTAAAAATTCAACAAATTATCATTTTTTAAATTTTGAAATATCTTGCTTAGTTTCAGAAAAAATCAAATATCTTAACCATATTTCTTTTTCTTTTAATTTCTTTTATTTGAATTCAAGATACTGAATAATTTTTTTAAACAAATATTATCATTAAAGTCTTATTATATAATACTCATAGATTTTTTAATTGTAAGCAGTGACAAAGCGTTATACTAAAAAAAGAAAAAGGGGGGGGGAGGTCGTTATTTTCAATCATTGAATTAAGTTTAAAAGATAAAAAAAATGTTCACTTTATCTAGCTGCTTTACAGAATGCAAGTACTCTGTTCCAACATGTAGTAATTGCCGAACCGTCAGTGGAGGCCTTCATGTGGACACTCAAAACGATTTTAGATTCTGTGTGTTTATGTGTCAGTCTCTATGCCTTGCGATACGCGATAGCGGCGGCACAAATCGCCCTATTGACTTGCAAACAGGTACACTATTAACGAAACAAAATTTTCTACTTCTTAAATCAACGATTTTATAGGTAGAGAGATTTCTTAAATAAATAACGGTATGAATTCTGATCCAGTGTTTCATCCTTGTCAGTAGTGTGAGCACCAGAGAGCACATACACAGACACATACACATAGACACACACAGCTATATCTAATTATTTGTATAGATGACGAAATAAGAAGAAAAATATACTTTTAAATTATGATGGGGGAAAAGGGCGGATATTAACCATGCTCCGGAATAGAGATAAGCGCTACCAGCTACGAGGTATTAGGTATGGTTAAATGTATAAGAAATATGTACTCTATAAACGCTTTCTTAAATCTTATACTTTTAATACAATATAAAAGGGAAAAGAAAAAATAAAAAGTTTAACTCTTTGCGCTTGGCATATTTTCTGTAAGATACACCTTTGGCGTTCCTTTAAAACGTCACACGTATAGTTTCCAACTTACTACCTTTTGGCTACCGAAAAATTGTAATAATTTGTTTTATTTTACTTCATCATTAAATAAAATAAATCTTTCTGTTAAAATTTTCCGGTTGCCGAAAAGTAGCCTATAGTTACACGTTTTAGAAAAATAACATTTCATTTGAAGAGGAACACCTTCAGGCGTGGCTCGATATTTTAATGTCCCCTCAGAAGGGACATACGAGCGATAAGGGTTAAATATCTACACAATGTTTATGTACTATAATGGTAGCTTGTATTGCGTACATAGCCTGACTACAGTCTTTGGAGATCAGGGACAAGAGGGTATCTTGGACTCCGCAACCACTAAAGACAACCCATAAATAGTCATTCATCAGAAGAAGGAAAAAAAAAAAAAAAAAAAAAAAACGGAAAAAGAAAGAAAGAAGAAAAGGAAAATAAAAGTTGTGTAGCTTGTTATTAAAATACCTCGATAGCATAGAATATTATTTTATAATAACGCAGATGTCACACATATTTATTTTAATTATATATATATTTCGATAAAATATTTTACAGGTAATTATAATTAAGAAAATCTTCTTACCTGTATTCGTCAATTTAGCATCCGATCTTTATATTCTTGTTTAGACAGCTAAATCATTATAAACTCTTCTATAAAGAAAATATCCATTAGATTCAAATGATTCAGCATACTCAATTACGAGATGACTTTGTGTCTTTTAAATATTTAATAAAAGAATAAAAAAATAAAAAAACATGAGTTTAAGTTACGGAGCTACTAAACGCTCCGAACATTAGAAGATCTACATTACGACTACAGATGAAAAATCTACATGTACACTGATGCAGGTGCAAGCGGTTTCGTAGGCATACGCAGATGCCTTATTTATTTGACTTCACAGTTCGAATCGAAAGTAGAATGTTTTAATAGTCTGTGAAAAATATATATTGGGCAGATAATTGTTATATTTTTCAACACTCCACCTTGCACACTATATATTAAGTTTTAATAAGTTGCAGTTTATCTCTGTGTTTAATGAATGCCGCTTTAGGTAGTGCCTTAGTAAGCACATCGGCAGTCATATCCTTGCTTGAGATATATTTCAATTTAATAATTCCTTGTTCACACAACTGTTTAATTAAATGATATTTCACATCAATATGCTTTGTAGGACTTTGGTACTTATCAGATTCAGCGAGTTTAATGCAGGCTTGGTTGTCTTCATAAATAACGATTGGTTGTTTTTGTTCCATATCAAGATCTTTTAGTAGTTTTAATATTGATATTGCTTCCTTTGCTGCATTTCCAGCCGAAATATACTCAGCTTCAGCTGTTGACAGTGCTATGCAGTTCTGTTTCTTGGATGTCTAGTTAATCGGGTTTTTGCCAACAAAGTATACTTTTCCACTTGTAGATTTTCTATCAAGTGTGTCATTTTCCCAGTCAGCATCAGCAAAAACCTTTAAAATAGGTTCTTGATCAACATTATATTTTAATTTGTAATCTTTAGTTGTGTTTAGGTATTTAATTACCCTTTTTGCGGCTTCCCAATCCTTTTCTCTAGGTTGTTCATTTCTACGACTAAGTATATTAACTGCTGCCGAGATGTCCGGTCTGCTTAATGTTGCAATATACAACAAAGCTCCTACAGTTTGCCGATATTTGGTGTTATTTGGTAGAATATTTTCAATTTTATCATCTTTCTGGTATCCTGGAACAAGTGGTGTGTTAAGTGGTTTGGAATCTTGCAAATTAAATTTGTTTACGAGTTCATTTATTTTATTTTTCTGATGTATAGCTAATGTCCCATTATCACCTCTTTCTATTTGTATTCCTAAGTATTTGTTTACTTGACCTAGATTTGTGATTTCGAATTCGTTTTCAAGTTCCTTTATTACTTCGTATATTTCATTTTTGTTTCCTGCTAACAATATGTCATCGACATATATAAGTAAGTAAACTGTATTATTGTCCATTGTCCTTTTGTATAAACACTTGTCTGATTCACAGGCAATAAAATTTAATTTGATTATTGTATCATTGATTTTGGTATTCCAAGACCTGGCTGCTTGTTTGAGGCCATATATGGCTTTTCGTAATTTGCAGACCTTTTTCTCTTGTCCTGGTGTTATGAAGCCTTCTGGCTGGCACATAAAAATGTCTTCTTCTCCGTGGAGGAAAGCGGTTTTCACGTCAACGTGAGTTAACTGCAAATTTTTGTATAATGCATTTATCAAAAAGGTTCTGATCGTTGTATGAGAAGCCACTGGGGCAAAAGTCTCATCATAATCAGTTCCATACTTTTGACTGAAACCTCTTGCCACGAGACGTGCTTTGTATTTTTCAATTTTGCCAGAGTCATTGTATTTTGCTTTAAAAGCCCACTTGGAACCAACGATGTGTGTATTAGGTGGAGGATCAACAAGATCCCACGTTTCATTTTTATTTAATGATTTTATTTCTTCTTCCGCTGCTTCTAACCATTTTTCTTTCTCAATAGGATTTTTCATGTTTACTATATCGTCAAATGTTTTCGGTTCACTATAACTAGTATTAGTTGACAGAAAAACAAAACGTTCAGGTGGTACCCCTTTGTTTATTCTATCTGACCTCCTTAGGGTTTGTGTATTCTGTATTTCATTGTGTTCTTCTGTAACATCATTTTCATTGTTTAGAATAACAGTTATTTTAGATTTTTCATTAATTGCATTTTGGTCAATGTTTCGAGAATGTTCGTGAGTTTCATGTTCTTCGAGAAATTTCACAGTTCTGCAGATTTTTATGTTTTTATTTACATAAATTCTATATCCTTTACTTTTTAGATCGTAACCCATGAAAATTCCTCGCTTCGCTTTATTGTCCAACTTTTTTCTATCAGTTTTGTTCACATAAACATAAGCTTTGCAACCAAATGTTCTTAATTTTGAAAGGTCTGGTTTCATACCAGTCCAAAGCTCATTTGGTGTCTTTTCACGGGCACTTGTTGATAGTCTGTTTTGTAAACAGTTTGCTGTCATTAAAGCTTCTCCCCAAAAGTTTTGTTTAATTGACTTTCATTTAACATGCATCTGGTTATTTCGACTAAAGTACGGTTTTTCCTTACCGCCACGCCGTTCTGTTGAGAACAATGGGGCACAATCAGTTGGTGTTGTATACCCTCATTTTGAAGAAATTTTTAGAACTCTTTATTCATATATTCACCACCATTGTCAGAATGCAAAATTTTAATTTTTCTTCCAAGTATATTGGAAGTGAGTGCATGGTAATTTTTGAAAACTTCTAAAGCTTCATATTTATTTTTCAACAGATATATATAAGTGTAGCGGCTGTAGTCGTCGATGAAAGTGAGAAAATAACTTTTTCCACCCACCGTAGGTGTCTGGAATGGCCCACAGGGTCAGAATGTATTATATCTAATGTTTGTTTTGTCTTGTGTGTAGCTACTTTGGGGTATGAATCATTTTCTAATTTTGACATAATGCAAATTTCACAATTATCATCGTGTTTACAATTGTTCACTTTAATTCCCGTTGCCATGTCTTTACTGACGAGTTCTTTTATTTGTGTGATATTTTTGTGTCCTAATCTACTGTGCCATAGTTTAACACAATTTTTATTATCGCAAGTTTGTGTCATGTTTATTTTTTCTTCTATGCTATCATTTGTTTTAACTTCATACAAATTGTCAGCTACTGTCGCAAAAATATATTCTTTGTTTTTAAATTTAATTTCACAAGTGTTCTCTTTAAATATTGCCTGACAACCATTCTCGGTTGCTTTTTTTATTGAAATTAAATTTGTGGCAATTTCAGGAATGAAGAGAGTTTCTTTGAGTATAATGTGTTTGGTTTCGTTTTTAGAATTTTTTACTTTTAATTTTACATCTCCACAACCTTGTGAGATTACTGATTGACCATTGGCTAACATAACTTGTGTTTTATCATTGTATTTAAATGATATGAACCTTTTCATACTGTTGCATACATGGCTTGAACTCCCGCTATCTACAATAAACGAGTTTCTGTTTGAATTTCCTACCACAAAAGTTAGATTTTTCATTTTATTTTCCGTTTCTCGTATCATATTTGATCTTTGTTTGTTTTTATATTTATTGCGGTTGTAGAAGTTGCTTTGATAGTTATTTGGATTTTTATAGTCAATATTCTCGTTGTGTTTATATTCGTTGCTTTCTCTATTTTTTAAATGCCAACAATCGCTTTTATTATGCGAACTCTTTTTGCAATAATTGCAAAACTTTCGTGGTGGTGTTTTATTTTTAATGTGCATTTTATATGCTCTTTCATTATTTGTTTGATTGTTTTCTGATCTTTTTAGATCTTCGTCTAGTAACTTTCCCCTAATGAATTCTGGGGTCAAGTCTTCCTGATCTCTAGATTCAATTGCAGTAATCAAGGTATCGAAACTTGGAGGAAGTGAGCATAGCATAAGAGCTGACATGTGCTCATCATTTATCACTTCACCTATAGCGGTCAGTCTATCACGGATCTGATATATGTACGTTAGATGTTGAGATAGGTTTTCACCCTCTGCTAGTTTAGCAGAATATAACTTTCTTAATAAAAATAATTTGCTTGATAAATTCGAACGCTCGTGAATTCTTTTCAAAGTGTCCCACGTTTGCCTAGCTGTCGCGAGATTTTTAATGTGTACGATTTGATCGTCTTCTATCGATAAATTAATAATCGCTTTGGCTTTACGATCCTTTATTGTCCACTCATTAGTGACAGGATTGGGAGGTTCGTCTGTTATCAATTCAAACAAATTTTCCTTACATAGCATCATTTCTATTTTGAACTTCCATAAATTGTAATTCGTGGAATTCAATTTGTCGATGATTGAAACATCTTTTGCAAAAGCCATTTTAACTTTATTATTTAATCACTGCAAATATTTTGATTATATAATATTTCTTTTCTTATTTTACTTAATTACAAATCAATTGAGTTTTTTCTTTTCTTTATTTTTTTTCTAGAACACATATATTTTTCAAACCAAAACTTTTGGTTTCAGTTCTATTTAGAACGGATTCTCTTTTTTTTTTTTTTATCGAAATTTATTTCAATTCATTTATTATTTTTGTATTTTTAACATATTCCACTTCATATTATCTTAAAATAGAATACTATACTTTTCTTATATCTATATAAATGAATTTATATACATAGAAAGTGTGACATCATTTTTTGTTCTGTGCTCATAATCTGTTATTAAAATGCCTCGATAGCACAGAATATTATTTTATAATAACGCAGATGTCACACACATTTATTTTAATTATATACACTAAGCGACAAAAAAAAAGCCGCACTGCAGAAAAAATGACTTGCACTTTTTTTATTCGTAATAACTTTAAAATTAATGTTTGAAACAAATGAAACTCTCTTATTTGCGTAATACCAAAGGGATAAAATGATACCTAAGTACATTTTCGATTTAATAATTTGCATTATTGTACACTACGAAGTAATTTTTAAAAATGTGCATAAAACTTTCTTTTTGAACATAATGCAATAACCATACACTTCGTATTCTGTTATGATTTATTAAATGAAATAAACAAGTTATATTTTAATATATGAAATAAAACTATTTTTTTGTTAGATCTAAGCAATTTTTTATTAAAAATATGTATTCTGCATTGGGTTAATTCCACCTTTATATGGAATTACTGCTTTAATGCGCAATGGCATATTATTATACAGTGTTTTAATATAAATCTCAGAAATTTCAACGTGCAAAATATCACAAATAGTTTTTTCTAGTTCAGGCAGAGTTATAGGCTGCAAATTTCGAATCCTCTCCCCTCTCCCCCGCTTTTTTATTGACGAAACATTTTCGAGAGGATCGCGATTAGGACTATTCTCATGTCAGGTAAGGAAGAAATTTTACTATATCTTTTATGGTATTTAACTTAAAGTGAAAAAAGATATGATTACTTACAGAATTATAGGTTCTCATTGGAATGGATAGGAAATTTTGACAATTTGAAGTAATAAACTGACCACAGACGCCGCGTAGTAAGGTGCATTTTCAGCGTAAAATGCTGTTTACGGAAATGTCCAAGATACCTCCAAAATAGTCGGACAGGCAACACTTTTATGAAGATTGTGTTTTATTTCGAGTTATTTGATCCCTTGCGCATAATAATTTGTCCGACTGTTTGAAAAGTTATGCACCTCCGTACCATAATGTACGGAGATTGTGTCACTGTTTTAAAAGTGTGATTTTCATTATGTCGGTCATATTTTCGTTGCCAGTTCCGCTTGTTTTCTTTAGCTCGAAATAAGTTAAACTTGACTCATCAAAGAGAAACAGTTCAGCCCAATAATTAACTAATCATTTTTTATTTTTTTAGCCATCTGAGGTCATGGTTTCCTAATTTTCTTCACTAAGAATGGAATTTTTTCAAATTTTCTGTCATTTCAACCTGCTTTGTTTAATAGTTGCTGTACTGTAGTTAAAGAAATTATGCTGCTAAACACTTTTTCTGAATATCTTTTATGTTCTAAATGTAATACAAACCGATTTTATAAGAAATGGTTTTTTAATTTACGGTCATCTCGCTTCGATGAGCAACATGGCCGCCATAAACCAAATTTCCAGTTTAAACGACCAAAAAACGTTATAACTTGCTAAAAACCGTTTTACCAATATTTCGTTAGCATTTAATTATTTTACCATCTCACATATTAAAATATTTTTTGATTTTCATTCAAAAATTAATACTTTTTGTGGCATCGTGAACTGCCTTATTCTTATCATTTTTTAAATAATTTCTAAAATTACAATTTTCCTGACTATTGTATTTTGTTTTTATCACTGGACTGAGTACTAATGTGTATGTGGTGGACAACATAATAAAATATGTTCGAAAATTTGCTTTTTAAAAGATAAATTTGGCGGTTGTAGAAAGTGAAAAGGAAAATATCCAAGTGCGGCTTTTTTTTTGTCGCTTAGTGTACATATATTTCGATAAAATATTTTACAGGTAATTATAATTAAGAAAATCGTCTTACCTGTATTCGTCAATTTAGCATCCGATCTTTATATTCTTGTTCAGACAGCTAAATCATTATAAACTCTTCTATAAAGAAAATATCGATTAGATTCAAATGATTCAGCATACTCAATTACGAGATGACTTTGTGTCTTTTAAATATTTAATAAAAAAATAAAAAACATGAGTTTAAGTTACGGAGCTACTAAACGCTCCGAACATTAGAAGATCTACATTACGACTACAGATGAAAAATCTACATGTACACTGATGCAGGTGCAAGCGGTTTCTTAGGCATGCGCAGATGCCTTATTTATTTGACTTCACACTTCGAATCGAAAGTAAAATGTTTTAATAGTCTGTGAAAAATATAATAATTACAGATAATTGTTATATTTTTCAACATAGCTGAGATTAGAAATGACAAAATTTAACAGTTTTTAATCTTTTTCCGGCCCTAATGCTCTAAAACGCTCTAAACAGTATAGCCAAATTTAGAAACTCTTTTATTCAACGACCATCAATAATTTTAAGGAATGATGTTTCATATATACAATGGATGAGTAGTGGATCACCTTCAAAGTGATAAGGCAACCGTTACAGTTAAAATTTATTCATATATGTAATGGATGAATATTGGATCACCTTCGAAAAGATAAGGCAATCGTTACAGTTATAATTTAGGGGTGGATTTGAATGAAAAAGTCTCTAAATTTTGCAAAACTGAACATAGGAGTGAAAATAAATAGGATCGCCCAGGTAAAAAAATCAGCAAAAAACCTTTAAAAAAAACCTTCAGGAAAACTGCAGGTATTTCGGACTATAGCCTACATCTTTTTTACAGGTAAAAAACCTGCACTTTTCCTGAAGGTAAAAAACCTGCAGTTTTTCTGAAGGTAAAAAACCTTCACTTTCCCTTTTATTTGTCCGAAATAACTGCAGTTTTCCTGAAGGTAAAAAACCTGCAGTTTTTCTGAAGGTAAAAAGCCTTCACTTTCCCTTTTATTTGTCCGAAATAACTGCAGTTTTCCTGAAGGTAAAAAACCTGCAGTTTTCCTGAAAGTAAAAAAGCCTCCACTTTCCCTTTTATTTGTCCGAAATAACTGCAGTTTTCCTGAAGGTAAAAAACCTGCAGTTTTCCTGAAAATAAAAAAACCTTCATTTTCTCTTTTATTTGTCTGAAATAACTGCAGTTTTCCTGCAGGTAAAAAACCTGCAGTGTTTCTGAAAGTAAAAAAAAAAAAAAAAACTTCATTTTTCCCCTTTAACCTGTCCCTATATATCTGCAGTTTTCCTTAAATTTGTTCCCGAAATAAATTTTCTTACATATAAAAAAGATCTATGCAGTTTTCCTTTAGGTATAAAGTTTTTGTACCTAATCTGGATTTGATTTTTAGTACCCACTATAATATATGAAGAACAAAATATTTGCAAAATTTTATTTTCTTTTATGTAAAAAAAAAAAAAAAAGTTATAGAACCTTTAACCAACAATTTTATGTTTAATAATATCAATTATATTTCTTTAAATAAAGTATAGGCAGTCATATGAAATAATCATAGTACTAAAATAAATGGAAATTTTTTGTGAAAAGGTTACATAATTTTGTGTACGATAGCTAAAGCTTAATAAAAAGGTAACACCAGCATGAAATATGTACAAAACTTTGAATAAACATCATAAAGCAGAAGAATACTCACAGCAATTGCTTTGTATTGGAAGAAAACAAGACTTTTCGTCAGGGAACAAAAAGGGCACAATGGTGAGGTTCATTCTGCTTTGTTTGCAGCACTCATGTCTACTTTATTACCTTTTTTTCTTGGCTTAAAACATTTGTTGCAAACTCTTGCATGTTATAGTGTCAGCGTTGGTGAGCTATAGCGCACCATTGATCTCAATTTTAATGAAAGAGATGCAGAATTTTTTTTTATTGTGGGTCACGAGGACCTGTATTTTTTTTTCCCAAAAAATATCCTTTATTCTAAAACAATAAATTTTCTTTTATTTAATTCTGTGTCATCAGTTCAAAGCAATTTATTTTCCTGGGCTATTTAGCTCTGAATTTAGAAAAATGGGAGAAAGATTCTTTTTACCTCCTTCAAAACCAAACGAATCGCTGGCTATATCCTTCTCTGTGGACTGCATCTGCTGTCTGATCCAATCGAAAACAATGACGTCACTTTTCTTCCATTCCTTGTGCATTCTGTCTGACGGAGCACATGCGAAATGACCCAAAACCAGCATCAGCATAAAGTGATAGACTGGAGATGAAATGCCTTTTTTTTGGGGGAGGAGGGGATTTGTTTGTTTATTTAGTTAGCGGAATCAATCAGAATTTGCAAAATAAGCAAATGTTATTTCACGGGGGAAAAAGTGCTCTTTTGAATAAATTGCAAAATACTATATAGTACCATTTATCTGAAATTCCAAAATCCAGAATAATTTCAATTTTTTTCTTTTTCTTTCATGATTTTAAAAACATTTAGTATTTAAAAACAAAACTTAAATAAAGAAGAATTTATTTTTTGCTGGAAATAGTTAAAAATGTTTATGGTCTGGAAAATCTTCTGCAATTGCAACCAACCACATAAAAAATTCTCCAATTTTATTTGATGGTCTATTTCAGGGTTTTTTAATTTCTTGTTAAGACAGTCTTACTTTCTAAAAGTAAAGAAAAATAAAAACTTTTCTTTTAGCAATTTGCTCTTATGATCCAGTCATCATTATATTTAGTGGTACCAATAACGCAGCAACTATGAACCACAGCGCTGACGGGAAAGCGGTGAGCAAACAAGCCATGCCGGCCGAGGCCAGTTTCTGAAGTGAAATCTGCATGAAAGCACATACAGCAACTGAAGATAATGCAAGAGAAGAGGAAAAAAGCTACAAACTTCTGAAGATGAGAAAGGGTGGAAATTTCATTTCAATATTAAGAGGGGGGCGATTGAAGTGAAACAAACGGCCAGGGTGCGTATAGGAGGGGAGGGGGTAAAGGAGAAGGCAGGACTGCAGAAGCAAATTTTTGTTTGATAATCGCCGCTTCCAGTACTGTTCAAGGCCCAATTCGACTTATTTTTCAATACATTTTTCTTTCGTAAATAATATTTAGACAATACAATAGACAATTTTCAATTAAATGTGCATGTGTACATGTTAATATATGTGTATTATTGCAGTTATATCTTTTTTATTTTCGGCTCCAGATTCAAAAGAAATAAAAATATTGGATTCTGGAACTTTTCAGAATTATTCAGGAACTGTTTTAGAAACAAATACTACTACTACTAAAAAAAAAAAAAATCTTATGTATGAAAAATCATACAAATTATTCTTGCATAATTATAGTGTTAAAATGGATATTAAATAATGCATCTAAAATATTCACATTTATTTTTTTATTATTAAAAAAAAAACAGAAAATTTAGATTTTTTGGCTAACATGTGCAAAAAGGTAAGTATTCTTTATATATATACTATTGTTAGTTAGTTCAGCAAGTTCAAGAAAATCAATTATGAAAAAAAAAAAAAAAATTCTGGAAACTTCGAAATCCTGAATATTTCCCACAAAGGATGGGATCCTATGATTATTATTATTTTTTTTTTTTAATCTTCTTCCAAATCTATTGCTGTTGTTAAAATGATCATAATTTTTACTTTAAAACTTCTTTCAATTTCATTAAATAATTTTCTTTGCACTTTTTATTAATTTCACTATTTTAACTATATGATCAAACACAAGTTTAACAGAGGTAAGTGCTGATTTCCCATGACAAAAAATAATTAAGTTAGAAAGTTATTTTCTTTTTAATGCAATGTTTCGAAATGTAAAACGGAATTGTGAAAAACTTTTCTGTTTTTGTGGGAAATATGAGCAGTTACACACCCCCGCCCCATCCCAAAAAAATAAATCAATTTATACACATATGTTTTTTCAAAAATAAAGTAATAAATTGTGTATTAAGCACGGAGTAAAAAGACAGGAGAAGAAGGTAACGCTGAAATTTTGTGATGTTGTTTTCTAATGTTTACAGATGGCGCCAGCGTGCAATCCTTCCTTCTCTCCAGCTTCCGCAATGCTATTCAATGGGGAAATGTCTCGTTTTAATTATTTTTTTAAAAATAATATCAAGCTGAAAAAATTTCGATTGAAAGCAAATTTCATTAAATAGAGTATTCTAACCAACATGTTTTTTTTTAAGAGCCGTTTTATACTAATTTTACTTTGAAAGAAAGCTTTTAAAAAATGACGATTCTTATGAACCGAAGCTAGCTAAAACAGACAGTTGGGAGGAAGGAGAATGGATGAAATTTTGTAAAAAAAAAAAAAAAACTTACTTTAGGTGCAGAAAACACGAACTCGGACTTTATTTTTCTCCTAGGGCTTTTTTTTGTTTATCTTATCACTATCATAGCCTGTTTTACAACTAGGAACGAAGCATTTATTTGAAACATCTGAATTACGCAGTTTTAAGAACTTACAAACAAATTAAATTGCTTAAAATAAAAAATTTTAAATGTACTTCAGCAAAATTCTATTGAAAACAACAGTATATCCGCGCCGAAGTAGGGAGGAATGACAAGTGGCGCCCTCAATATTTACCAAAAATTTAGATCACAGTTTTGTAGCTTTCTCCCATTGGACCTTCAACTCCTATTAATATTACTCCGTGGTATTAAGACATAAGAAATGGATAATACTGAAACAACATAAAAATATATTCCACTAAAATATAAAAACATTTTAAAACTATGAATCATATATATATATATGATTTATTTATTTAAATATTTGTATATATATTTTTTAAAGGGTGAAAAGTGAAAAATAAATTTTTATTTAGTTTTATTTATTTAATTTAAATTAATCCTTTTTATCATCTTTTTTCTTCCACTTCTTCATAGACTAAAATTCTCTCATTCAGAATTCCGTCATTTTATTTTTCTCATACAGTATCTGAAAAACAAAAGCAATATCTTTATTAGCAGGATTTTGCTGTTGAAAACAAACACACTGAAAATCTTTGATTATACACATAAGAGTAAGCCTGCACAAAATGATATTTTGCTTAGTTCTTAACACTATACACTAAAAAAATTAAGTGTTTTCCCACCAAAAATTAATTGTATAAAAGACTGCCTTCTAAACAAATTTCGGGTTTTAACAAATAAAAATAAAGACATTCATTTGAAAAATATCATGAAAATTTATACTGTACATAAAGGCTTTTTTAGCTTTCAAATTTTACTGTAACATAAAAGGCAGCTTTCATAAAAATTTCATAAATCATCATTTTCTTTTTTTTCCTCAACAGTGTTAAATATTTACAAATAAAATTGAACTCTTATTATTTCTTAACGAGCTTCCTATAATTTTATCAAATTTAAGTAAAACAGCATTTTAAAAATAATAATAATTATTATTATTAACTGTTAGCATAAATTATAATGTGTGTGGAAATGACTAACATGCAGAAACAAAACAAGAGAGCAAGCAGATAAAAAATGTATAAAAGACTTGCTTCTGAACCCATTTTAAGTTTCACTATTTTAAAGTAACATGTCTTTCATTCTACATGTGAGCATGATGACAATTTTTACTGTATAATATTGCAAAAGTATCTATAACACTCAAATTTACCAAAACGCAAATGAAAAGTTTCATGAAAAAATGATCTGGATTTTCTCATGAAGTGCTTAATACTTACAACTAAAGTTGAACTTTTATAGTTTTTATAAAGCTTTTAATTATTTTTTATAAAATTTAAGCAAAACAATCTTTAAACAAAATAATTGTTTGGTGCAAGTTAAAATGGGCAAGGAATCTAATGTATACACAAAACGAGGGTGGGGGAACTTTTTTTTTTTTAAATACCAGCCTCTATACACAATTTTAGTTTCACCATATAAAAATAACAGGCTATTCTTTTATTATATATTTAACATGAAATATTTTATTGCATAATTATGTAATTAAACAGTAACAAAACTGAAATTTAAATGAAGCATAAATGGCAGTTTTCATGAAAATGTGTTTTGGATCTTTCTCACGAAGTCTTAAATAGTTGCAACTAAAACTGAACCCTTGTCATTGCTTAAAGATTTTTAGTATTTTTATTAAATTTGATTAAAATGGCATTTTAAAGAAAGTTATTTTTTAGTGCAAATTAAAATGTATGCAAAAATAACTAACATGCGAAAAGAAAACTAGAGAGTAGAATAAAAATTTGTGAAATAATCGATTCTGAACATATTTTAAGTTTTATTATATAAAAAATAGTGTATCATGCATTTAATATATGTGCATGATGCCAATTTTTCCTTTATAATTATATAAAAATACCTATAACACTCAAATTTTACCAAAACCAGAAATGGAACAAGCTTACAGAAAAAAAAAGGCTGAACTTATCCCCCCCCCCCTCTCAAAAGTGGTATCAGGCAACTGACACAATATAAATTTTTCAATAATAAAAATAATGTTAAATCTGATTGCATACATGTACACACAATAAACAAAATTGGAACAATAAATCTTATATTGAATATCATATTAATTATAATTAAAATAGTTGTAAGTACTTAAAAAACAGACAAACTTATTACATATACTTGAAAATAAGTTTATTCTATAGAAGCATTGTTTGCTCGGGCAATTGATTAACAAAAAAATGTAGTTCAAGTTCATTAGGAAAATGCAGTTGAAGTGTTATTTCTTCTTCATTTTCTCCGAATTTGACATTTCTTGAAGCCAATCACATAGAAATTGCTAATAATATACTGCACAAATTGAGTCTGACCCCCCCCCCCCTACACATGTCCAAAAAGTTTTAATGTGGATTTGCATTGATCCCAAGAATAATAATTCTCAAGCTTAAAAAGGCTGAATTCAGCTTTAAGGCTGAAAAGTAACATGTCTGCAAAACGTAAAAGGTAGTTTTCATGAAAAAGCGATTTGGGTTTTTTCTGATAAAATGCTAGATATTTGAAACTAAAATTGAAATCTTGTAATTTATTATAAAGCTTTCAATTATTTTTATCAAATTTAAGCAAAATCATTTTTTAACATAAATTAAAATGAGCGAGTGAGGAATCAAGAAAAAAAAAAAAAAAAAATGCATGAACAAAACAAGACTACAGGAAAATTTTTTATATACATGCCTCTATATACACATTTTTAGTTCCACATATAAAAATAACAGGCCATCAACAAGACTGAACAAACATTATGAACAAGAAAACATCAACAAAATTGAAATTTAACTGTAGCATAAATGACAGTTTTCATGAAAATGCGTTTTGGATCTTTCTCACGAAGTATTAAATATTCATAAGTCATAACTAAAGTTGAACCCTTGTCATTGCTTATAAAGATTTTTAGTATTTTTATCAAATTTAATGAAAACAGCATTTTAAAGAAAGATATTTTTCAGCGTAAATTAAAATGTATGTGAAAACGACTAACATGCAAAAACAAAATAAGAGAGTAGAAAAAAATCTTATACATTTTAAAAGAATGGCCTGTTATTTTTATATGTGAGACTAAAATTGTGTGTATATGTATACAGGCAGGTGTTTAAAAAATTTTCCTCCACGCTTGTTTTGTTTACGCATTTTATTAGATACCTCACCCATTTTAATTTATACCAAAAAATGATTTAGCTTAAATTTGATAAAAATAATTGAAGGCTGTATAAAAATTATAAGAATTCAATATTAGTTATAAATATTTTATACTTTATGAGAAAAAAACCCAAATTGATTTTTCATGAGAACTATCTTTTACGTTTTGGTAAAATTGGCATAATTCCTGTATGTTAAATGAATGACATGTTACTTTTTATATAGTGAAACATAAAATGGGTTCAGAAGCAAGTCTTTTATGAATTTTTTTCTACTCTCTTGTTTTGTTTTCACATGTTAGTCATTTTACACACATTTTAATTTATACACTGAAAAATAACTTTCTTTAAAATGCCTGTTTCAAATAAATTTTATAAAAATACCAAAAGTCTTTATAAGCAATGACAAGGGTACAATTTTAGTTGTGAATATTTAATACTTTGTGAGAAAGATCCGAAACGTATTTTCATGAAAATTGATATTATATAATTATGCAATAAAATAGTTCATCTTACATAAACTAGCAGGCTACACTCACTTTGCTGGTCCATCTTTTTAAATGGATCACTATAATTAATGAACTCTTAAAATTGCATTAATTTTTATCATGTGAAAAAAAAAAAAAAAAGAGAAAAAAAAATCTGATCAGAAAAAATGTCACACCGAATTTCCACTGCCTTTGGCAGCGCAGGCCACTGTGTGCATTTATGTTCAACACTCACTATATTATCGAAAGGGAAAAAATATAAAAATATTCTTCTCTCATTGGTAGGATAATTGGTCCGGTCCGGACCCCCACTGCCTGTGCCAGCATATACCTGCGCGCACAGCGATTGTTCCTGCACCCACAATTCCCTCCCCTTTTAATAGTTCTATACTTTCGAAAATATCCCCAATCGATTTATTGGACCTTAAAACTTAATATTACTAATTTTGAACACTCAAACTCTTATTTCTATTCTTTTCCGTCTTCGTCCCCCCCCTCCGTCTAGCCCCATAGCCCCACTCCCCCTTACCGCCCCACCTGGGGGCTGAATTAAAAAAATTCCAGAAATTAGTTTTTACATATTTGTATTAGCTATATTTTAGAACAAAAATTTCACATATATTTGTTTTTTTGTTTGAGCTATATAGGATTATGTGAAATCACGTTTTGCCCCCCCCCCCCTTGGGGGCCGAATTTCTAAAATTCCAGAAATTGGTTTTTAGACATTTGAGTTAGCTATATCTTAAAGCAAAAATTTCACAGATATCTGTTTTTTTTTTGTTTGAGATATGAAGGATTTTGTGAAATCACGTTTTGCCCACCTCCCCCTTTTGGGGAGCGAATTTTGTAAAATCGCTTCTTAGTGGATGCCTACGTCATAGAAAGAATATTGTCACAAAATTTCATGCTTCTAGGTACAGGGGTTTGGTGTGGGCAATGATGAATCACCCACTCACTCAGTCAGGAAGAACAATTTTATAGATATAGATTATAAGAGTTCAATTTTAGTTGTAAATATTTAGCACTTTATAAGAAAAAACACAAATCGAGAAAAATGTGCTTTACAACATTGTTTGGTAATTTTTTTCCAAACTTATCAATTTGGCACAGTTTCTTGATTTTTTTAAAATGGCCAATTTTGCATGTTTTAAAGCAACTATCTAAAAATATGGCATAAAAAGTAGCCTTTAAAAAACTTCAACAAAGGAAAATAAAAACTTGCCAAATTTTCATAAAAAAAACTAAGAAATATTAAACATTACAAAAATAACATAAATGCTCAATAAACATAAAAAAAAGTATAATATATAAATAAAATAGAAGGTTTTTTTACTTACCTGTTTCCGAAAATTTGTATGTACAAAACAGGATAAAGGAAAGAATTAATCCAGTGCGAACCCAGTGGTGTTGCCAAAAAAAAAAAAAATTCAAGGGGGTGCACAACCTAAAAAAAAAATTCTTTTTAATAAAGTTCTGATAACATAGTTTTAAATTTTAAGAAAAACATGCTTATTACATGTTACCAGGGGGGGGGGGGGAACTGCCCTAAAACTAGAAATTAGCGGTCGCCACTCGCCACATGGCGACTAGATTTTTAAAAGTGGTGACTAAAGAAATTGCCTTTGGTCGGCAATGCAGTGGCCACTTCTCTTCTACCCATTCTTTATAAAATATACCCCATTCCAAGGCAAACTTGGATCGTGCAGCGGCTTTTTTGCGGTAAACGCGCCGCGCAAAGAATTCAGGCTGTTCTAAAATCTAACCTCGCCACTTGCAAACATATTTCGCAAGCCAATTTTAATAGTAAACACTTAAAATTCTTCTACCCATTCTTTATAGAATACCCCATTCCAATGCAAACTTGGATCGCGCAGCGGCGTTTTCGCAGTAAACGCGCCGCGCGATCCAAGTTCGAATTGAGGCTTTCTCAAATCTAACATCGCCACTTACAGACATTTTCGGAAGTCAATTTTAACAGTAAACACTGGAAATTGGCAGGTAGTCTTATTCATACACTAAAAAAACGTATGGCTTTTTTCCATTTTTCTATAAAGTATTAGATTTTGATTTTAAAAAAATGTCAAAATGAGAGTTTCGGCCGACTTTCGGGAGAAAGAGACGAAAAGGAAGCTCGTGAGATAATCAATCGGCTGAAACTCCGATTGTATTACGTTCGCAGAAAAATTAAAAACATCATTCGACGCACTTTCACTTCAATAGCCCCGTCTCCAAATGTCCACAATTAATTCACATTCAAAGAGCATTTTAAACATATGAATTTTGTATTGAATAGAATTTTCTTACATTCATAGTATAAATTATGTAAATCTATTCCTATTTCATTTATTAACATTTTGTGGATGAGTTTCAAAAAGTTGACTACCTTAATTATTTTCTTAATGATTTGTCGAGACTGAACATTGAAAAAATTCAAGAAAATTTTTTTTATTTTACTTTTATCAGCGAGTGGCCAGTGGCCACTAAAAAAATGAAGGCTAGTGGCCACCAACCAAATTTCTTAATTTCTACCTTTAGACTGCCCCCCCCCTTGCCCCATTGTGAAAACTTCAAAATAAGTATATACAGTAGCCAATTAACACCATTTCAAATCACTACTGCAAAGCTTTTTTTTTAATATATTATTCAACAGAAATACTGAATTATATTAAACCAATAAATCATGATTTTACATTAAAAAAAACAACCATAACAATTACAAACATATCTCCCACAGAAATTTTGTTGCCAAAATTAAAAAAGTAAAACCAAACGATATATATTAAATAAACTGCTACTGTAGCAATGTACATAGGTAGGTTGGATTTAACGTTGCACTAGTACTGTGCTACAGGTAATTGGCGACCATCTGGAATTTCGTTTTGCAGCAATCAGTGATACGAACAGTCGTCAGCAAAAGTATGCAAGCACTAGCAATAATCCCGTCACAAAAAAAGTACACTTAATACAGCTTTGTTAAATAAATCCTTGTGAAGTAATGTTCCTAGTCAACCTAAGAACAGGATTTGACACCGATTTATTTAACAAAATAATATTAACTATACTTTTTTGACACCTGAATCATTGGCAAGCGCTCGGATATTTTTTACTGCCGACTGTACATCTGTACACTCCGTGTACATGGAAACAAACAAACAAATCACTGGATGGATACCTCACCCACATACTGCATGAATCTTTTAAACGGAAAAAATTTTGTGTTGCAGTGATCAGCAATATGCACGTCTGTACGCTCCGTGTACATGAAAACCATAACTGCATACTTCACTCGCATACTGCATGAATCTTTAAAATGCATGAAATTTTGCATTACAGCGATCAGGAATATGCACGTCTGCATGCTCCGGGACCATGAAAACAAAAACAAAAAACATCACTGGATACCTCATCTGCGTGAAATTTCGTTTTATAGCGATCAGTAATATGCACATCTGTAACACTCCGCGTACATGAAACCGAAAAAAAAAAAAAAAAAAAAAAAAAAAAAACATAACTTGATACCTCACCTGCATGAATTTTTAAACACATGAAATTTCGTTTTACAGCAATCAGTAATATGCATGTCTGTAACGCTTCACTTCCGTGTACATGAAAACAAAAGAAAAAAAATCACTGGATACCTCAATCGCATGAATTTTTAACACATGAAATTTCGTTTTACAGCAACCAGTAATATGCATGTCTGTAACACTCCGTGTACATGAAAAAAAAAAAAAAAAAAAAAAAATCAATGGATACCTCAACCGCATGAAATTTCTTTTTAAAGCAATCGGTCATATGCACGTCCATAAAATACAACTTTAACTCATAACTTAAACTTATAACCTGAGTTTATTACACACACATTTACTGTATACTTGTATATACATATTGAGAAGTAAAATTTAGTATAAGTTCCTAAAAGATCATTTTATTTTTTTCTACTTTTTTTAGTTAATTTTTCCCTCCTAATGCTAAATTCACTCTTTTAAAAATGGTCAAGGAATACTCTCACTTCTAGAAGAAAAACAAATCCTAGCAATATATGTGCATTCAATAAATAATAATACATTCTGTTCATTTGAAAGTGAAGAAATAAATAAAATACATTACATATTTAGTAAATAATTATATGAACAGCTTTAGTTGTTTTAAAATGAAGGTATTACAATATAGCATATAAAGAGTTTTTTAAACATTTCTAGCTTTGAATCTAATGAAAACAACAGTGTCATTATTTTTATTATCTTCTACGTAAATATGTGCCACTAATGAGCATCCTTAAGGGATTTCTTTAAAATTATACATTATTTATTTATTTTATTATTATTATTAAACAAAATTTAACCAATTTTATATCGTCATATCACTCTTATAAATTCACCCTAATTCAAAAATTTGACATTAAGTATTCCTAGATATTTACTACAATAATAAATTAAGTTGTAGTATAAATAATAACTAATTTCTAATTAGATTACACTGTGCTTTAATATTTGATTATACAAGTTCGGTTATTATAAACATAACTTTTAATATTCTGAATGGAATTGCAATACTGATGAAACACACTGAAGAAAAAACTTTATATTACAAATTTGCAATAAAAAAAAAAAATAAATAAATAAATGCCTGCTTTCCAGGTAGTTTTGACTAATAAAAAATAATAAATGTTGACTTAACTTGATAAATGAAAGCTAAAAGTAAATCCGTGTAGACACGCTGTTTCTTCCTTCCATCACGCCGGGCGTCCATGTTGAATCTAAGTTGGATCTTGTAAATAATAGCGTTGTGTTGCCACATCTGCTTTTCAAGTGCTACAAACTATGCTACAGAAATTCTTTGATTTAAATGAGAAAACAATAGCTTGATAGATATTTGTAAAACACTGAACATTTAACCAATATTAATAATAATCATAAAAAATGAACTATATTTTAAAATAAAGATGATTAATATGCATATAATATTTTAGATCCTCCTAGCTTAAAACAAATAATTAAAGGTAATACATGATTTTTTTTTTTTTTTTTTTTTTGGGGGGGGGGGGTTAAGGGGGTGCATTACGGATCGTCAAGGTCAGCCAAAGCCCATGTTATTTAATGGCGAAATTTGTTTATAGAATTACAATTACCTAATTGTTACTTTCAAATTCCGTTTTTATATTCTGAAAATACTTAACTGAGTTAAAGTTATAAGTTTTCCAAAAATTTATTTTTAAATTTTTTTAAATTTCTTATTTTTAAGCTGTAAAATGTAATTCAGTTTTTGGAAAACGGGTACTCATTTAACGATTGGGAATTTTCTGAATGTGTAAATGGAATTTAAAAATACCTATTATGTAATGAGCAATTCTATAAACAACTTTTGCCATAGACTCATATGGGATTTGGTGACTTGAGACGGGGAAATCGTAAAAGGGAGTGAGCCTGAGCACCCTTAACATGATTTTGTGAAGAAGAAAAAAATTCCTTTGAAAAAAAAAAAAAAAAAAAAAAGAATTTGTGTTACGTGGGGTCCCGAGGCCACTTGGGGTGTATTCAGATTTTTAAAACACACTGAATATATAATATAGTAAAAAGTAAAAAAATATTTTTTTTTTTTGGCAAAATTAGAATGTACAAACAATTTTGTGAATAAAAATGCACAAATTTTGCCAACAGAAAATAAGAATAAATTTTATACAAAATATGCTCACAGTTTTTACAACATAGAATATACACTTTTTTGCATGTATAAGAAATGCGAATAATTTGCACAAAAAGTGCATTTCTTTCTTTTCTTTTTTTTCCCCAACGTATTTACAAATATTCTGTTTTAATGCACAAATTATGCATAATATACACTTTTTTACAAAAAAAGTGCAATTTCTAACTGGGTTCTTACATACACCAGGCATTATTTTCTCCCCACCCAATTTTCTTTACAATGTCACACTTCTTCTCTCTTTAATAAAGAGTTAACTTCTGTAAAAAGATCCGATCCTGTGAAAAAAACAACCTTTTGTAAAAAGATCTTCAAAAGCCTTTAAGTTACCTGCATGTAAGGCAGTTTTCATTTCCCTTCAAAATACCTGATATAATCTAATTAAAATTGTCTAAGTCATTGAAGGTAATTTGAAGGTTATAAGCTTTCTAAAATAAGCCTGTATGAAACCTTTAAAAAACCTTTATATTTCCTGAAGGAAACCTGCAGTTTTTATTTTTGTATGAAACCTTTAAAAAACCTGCATGAAACCTTTAAAAAATCTGAATATTTCCTGAAGGAAACCTGTATTTTTTATTTACCTTCAAAATACCTGTGCAAACCTTCAAAATACCTGCAAAGTATGTATTTTTTTAAAGGTTTTTTGCTGATTTTTTTACCTGGGCGGGAAAGGGTTAATTTCAGTAATATAATACAAAATGAAGTTTTATGGGTTTTTTTTTTCATTAGACATATCAAATGACAATTTATATTATGCCTTATTATTATTATTTGAGGTGATCCCCCTCACAAATTATGCATCTTGTGCAGTGCGGCCATGGCATAATCTGACGCTGATTATATGTTGTTGATCTGCTTTGATTGTTAAATAAAGATACTTAAAACAAATTCATATAATTATTCAAAATTTAACGTTTAAAGAAACAACATTTCCTAGATGTACAAAAAAAAAAAAAAAAAGCCTTGTTTTCTTTACATAGGCAACGCTACAATTAAAAGTGGTTTAAATAAAAATATATATTAATTAATTAACTAATTGTTTTTTCTTTTTAGTTTAAAAATTTCTTCTTAAATATTTAACGTCTAACAATCACAGTTTTTTTTTTTTTTTTTTTTTTTTTCGTAATGAAAACCGACGTCTGTCCCCCACTCACGCCTTTTTTTCTATTTTTCTTTTTAGAGAATACATATATTTATATTTTCTCATAATAATTATTAGTCTGCGTTTAAAAAGACTATTTTCAAGATTAAGTTTTCAGTGCTAGTAGATAAATAATTCTTATAAAGTTTTTTTTTTTTCCCTCCACATATCTGTTGAATATTTAAATTACATAAGTTAGTGCAAAAAAATTAATGAAAGCATTAGAGTTCCCAACTTTTATAATTTATTCACGAGCACTTTTAGCCCCGCCTTCTTTTCACATCAGAAATTTTGTAGATTATTTCGCTTTACTATGTAACAACGAAGAAGAAGAAAATCATTTTTCAAAATTTGTGGTATGGAAAAGAGATGGGGCTAAAAATGCTCGTGAATAAATTATAAAAATTGGGAACTCTGAAAAGCATCCTCATAGCTGCCAAGTTTTTTAATTTGTTCCGGAATGTTGTCCCGGAATGTTGTCCCGGAATGTTATCCCGTCCTTTTTTCACACCGTAATCTTTGTAGAAAAATTTTACTCAATATATAATTACGATTGAATATGAAGACAATAACTCTAAAAATAATACGGTGTGAAAAAGGGGCAGGGCTAACAACATTTCGGAATAAATTAAAAAACTTGGCAGCTATGCATCCTGAAAAAAGGGCGGAGAATACGAGTCCTGTATGCAGTGGTCGTACTCTTCGCCCATTTTTCAAAACACTCTCAGGGATGAGAAAATTTTTAATTTATTACTACCGCTATTTTTATAATAATATGTACCCTGTATAATCATTTCACATTATTTTAAAGATTTGACAAGTATTTTTAAATGAAATTAGTGGTAGCAAATAAGACGAAATTTTTTTATTTCAGCAAGTGTTCTGAAAGAAGGGCGGAGAGTACGCCCCCTGCCTGTATGTAGAAGGGATCGTAGTGCCCGCTTTTTTTTTTTTTTTTAAGGACACTTTGAGAAATGAGAAATTTATGCCTTTTTTGCTATCACTATTTTTCAACAATAATTTCTGTACTATGTTTAATCACGACACATTACTTTAAAAATACAATAAATATTCCTCTAAGAAAAAAATGTTGGCAAAGAGGCGAAAATTTCTCATCCTTGAAAGCGTCTTGAGAGAAACGACCTCTGATGTATTATATGTATAATCCTGCAAAAACTTTATATCTTGTTTAAATATTCTTTAAGTAAGAATGTTTTCTATAGTCTTCATAATGAAGTTTATTAATTAAGTGTTTAAAAAATGAACTTTTACATCTATAGTTTTGTTCTACATATTCATAAGTAAGTATGGATGAATTTAAAGATCATATTTTACAAGCTTTAGTTTGATGCAAAATTGCATTACTTCTAATAATTTCTCATACTCCAACAGCCAATTATATATATATATATATATCCGTCCAAATAAACAAATATAAACAAATATCCGACAAAAACACTTCCAGATATAATAGGTAATGTTTTCTAAAATTTCGCCTGTTCCATTAGCTTCCGAATAAGCTTTCAATAAACTCTATCGGTTAAATAGTGCCGAAGAAATTTAACTGTTTGTTTATTATAAATCATTCGTTTTTTTTTTTTTTTTTTTTTTTTTACAAAGTCAGATTTCTACGAACATGTTTTCAAATTCTCACCAACCCCCATTAGTTTTCACTTTTCATCATACTTATCTGCAATAATTTACTGTTTATTTATTACACAAAAAATAATATGGGCTTTAGTGTGTCGTAATAATAATATATGCACTCATTTGTGTTTTGATTTAAAAAAGAAATGTTAATACAGAAATTATTGCAGAGCTGCCAACATTTTAAACTTTTAAATCAGAATTAACACCAGTATTTTTAAATGTAATATGTTATATATATTTTCGACGATTAATATTACCGAAAAAGAGCTATAAAAATTTTCCGGTTTGAAGTCTCCCTTGTAAAACGGGAGACTTGGCAACTATGTTATTGTAATTATACGTATGAGGTGTTTATTTTTTTTTCTAAACTGACTAAACACCCATATAAAGTGTGCTTATTTCACAAAGCAGAGCAAATAAACAAATAGTAAAATAAATAATAATAAGTATTGAAAATGAACAAGCAGAAATGTATTGCATGCCTAGGATTAACCTTTTACGGGCCCTAACGCTCTAAAAAAGAAGTCAAATTAAATAGCATCGGCAAAGGGTTAAAGTACGTATGTATGAGGAAGCCTAAATCCCTATTTTTATTCCCATTACTTAAAAAAAAAAAAAAAAAAAAAAAAAAAACACATTTCATACGCATGATCACAGGCGTCGTATTCTCTGCCCTTTCAGCCGGACATTCTCATAGATAAAAAATTTCCGTCTTTTTTGATACCACTAATTTCATGCGAAAGAAATTCTGGATATGTTTATAGAAATGTGTCATGATTATAAAGGGTTGAGTTTATTATATAAGAATAGTGGTAGCAATAAATTCTTTTTTTTTTTTCATTTCTAAGTTTGTCCTGGAAAAAAGGCGGAGAGAGTACGACCTCTGATGATAATTTTGAAGAATAAACTCCTCCTTAGTTTAAAGTTATATGTTAACTTTTATTTATTTATTTATTTATTTATTTTTTTATTTATTTATTTTTTTTTTTTGTAAATTCAAATTCAAATATATGCATATAATAATATTACGATATAGATAAAAATAAATTATTATCTATGTAATAAATAAACTGTAAATTAATGCACAGAAGTAGGATCAAAAGAGAATTACTAATGGCAGTGAGTAAGATGAGTTTAAAAACGTGATGGGTGGAGTCTCGCTTTTTGAAAACATGAAAACGAATGATGCCTGAGAAACAAACAGCAAAAATTTCTTCGGCACCATACAACCGATGGGTATCATTGTAAACTTATTCGGAAGCTAGTGGAATTGGCCAGTTTTTTTTTTTTTTTTTTTTTTTTTTTTGGTAAATTTTACCTATTGCAGCAATAGTGGTTTTTGCAGAATTACCGATTAAACATATGGCCGGATATTTGTTTTGAATTTTTTACATTTTTAGCACTTTTTACTCGTCATTAAATTTCAATATATGTCATTTTGTAGGATTTTTTCTGCTCTTTCTAAATAGGTTCTTGATTTTTGTGTAGCATGTTAAAAATTTCAAAACTGAGGAACATTGTAATATATTTAGCTTTTTCATTTGATTTGCAGTAGCTTGAAAACAGTTTTCGATAGGACAGAGTTGATGTACGGTTATATGCTCCATATGAGCTCTTCTATTACATACCTGAATTTGTCGATGCAATAAGGAATCATCCTATACATGTCCTATACCCTATCTATCAATCTCTCTCTCTGTCTCTGTATATATATATATATATATATATATATACAGGGTGTACTTTAAGTACTGCGACAAACTCTAAGGGAAAATAGGGCATACCACAAGGATTCAGAATAGGTGTCCACAATCGTAAATGTCATCTTAACACATTGCTTGCATGTCACGTAAAAATACGTCTTTTAAGAAAAACGAGTCCCGCCGCCATCCCCCCTCTAAACGATTTTATGAATTCGTGTTTGACCCTTAATGTGCCGCCAGTGTATATATAAACCAGAGGTTTTTATGTCATCGATTGGTAAGGGTAAAATTTGAATAATTTAACCCAAATACACGGAAAATGATTTTCTTAAATATACAATGTTTAGAGGAACGCCAAAAGGCGGGACTTACCGTTTAAACGAGGAAAATACCTGACGACAATGTCTTAGAACCCGGTATTTTTGGTTATTTTTTAACGGATGTGGGCGTGAGTTTTGAATATTGAATTTTTAACAAACACTTTTTTCGGACAAATTTTTATACAGAAAGATATACAGGACAAGAATGCTGTTTCTAATCGCTGTATTTAAAGCGCTTATTCTATTAATACGAATATGGTTGATGATTTTTTGAAATGATGATACACAATACTTTAAATTTTACAAGATAGGCGGAGTTATAAATAAACTAAAAACTAGATAAAACATGAGTAGTTGGTAGTACTGATATATGGAAGTAAGTATTTAAAAAACACCAGAATACATCCGCTCTTGAAAGGATTAATGTAATAGTTGATCCCTGACACCGACGGTTGATAAATTGGCAAAAATGCTCAAAAACATTTGGTTTTGCTTGGATATCTACTGAAGCACAGATAATTCTTACGACCAGATCAATTTTCGACTCGACTTGTGTTTCGTACACAGCAGTTTCAGTGCGCTTCCCCACCCTCACCAAAAAAAAAAAGTCTTCTTAAATTCAGAGAGCATGGGAGCCAAAACCAGGCCACCTCACCCAATCCATTGCGGACCAAGCATTGCTTTTAAATAGTTAGGAATACATATTTTATAATGTGGATTCACCCCATCATGTTGGAATCACAGTCGACCTCGACGTCGGACAGTTTGTGGCACCTGGTTATGTAAATCTAGTAAAATTTCTTTCGAAAATATGAGATACTTTGATGATGCCATAGATTGTGGCAAAATATAAGGCCCGACAACACCGTCGCCGGACAAACCAACAGAAACATTGAATAAGAAGCGTTGTTGCAATCAACAGTCGTTGCGTTTCCATGCGCCTAAGAACATGCATTGTGTTGGTTAAACATACCTTCTCTCGTGAAATAGGCGTTATCAGGAAATAGATTAAGTAATGGGAAATTAGCATCGTAGGCACATTTTTGGTGATATCACTTTGCAAAATACTTGCTTGCAGTATGATTTGTGGGTCACAAAGACTGCACATTTTGGAGATGATATGGGTAGAAGAATTCATCTAGAAGATCATGATTCATGATATACAGAAATTTCAGACCCTCCTAGCCAGTATAGCCAGATTTTGCTATTTTTTTATTCAATATCGACCACAAAATTTTAAACGTAACAGTTGCTTAATATCTTCGAAGATTAATCCCCTAATATGTATATCAAATACCTCTTTAAAAATTATTGGTTATATTAAATAAAAGAAAAAAAAAGGTAGCAAAATCTGGCAACACTGCTCCTAGCGGCAGATGGAATGTACAGTCACCCCCCCAAAAAAAATGCCCCCCCCTCACCTAATTTCGCCGTAAATTGTCGAAGAAACATGCGGCTGGTACCTGTCGATTTGTAATAACGTCTAGTTTTTAATGGTGTAGTTATATTTTGCTTAAGGGGTCATCTACATATTAAAACACGTACAAATTTCATTTTTTCCAATGACGACCCCTATTTTTGACCTCATATTCAGATTTCTGAGATCAAGACAGTTCGGAAAACATAACTATTTATATACTTTAAATCAATTCTAAACAGAGATACACGTGAAAATGTGTTAGGAGACCGTCCATACATTTAAAAAAAATAAATCGTGATCTACCACCCAAATACATTATTTATTAAATTTCACACCGGAAAAAATGTTCAGAAATGTTAATTATAAAATAAAAAACGATTCAAATTTGCAGAACTTTCTGTGTTAGTTTATAAATTAAAAGATTTTATTGATTTTAATTCATTAAACATTCAATAGTTAAATACATCACTTCATACGAAGAAAATTAAATAGCTTGAATCATATGAACCCTACAATGTTGAATTACAAAAATTATGATAATAATATTAATAGCGGTTTTTTTTTTTAAAAAAAAAGGTGTTTAATATTTAAGTAAAAGAATTATCTACTTCTTAAAAGCAAAAACTGTTTTATTAAAGAGACAAAAATGTAAGTTAAAATACATTTAAAAAACAAAACATATATATAAAAACAATTAAAATCTACTAACTAACAATTATTATCTACTTCTTGTTGGGTATATTTTTATTTTATACAGTAAGCCTCGCATGAAGGTTGGTTGGTTGGTTGTAGGGTTAAGGCCGATTGACTCCTTAAGTGTCCTAGGCCTACAGGGGGAATGCCCTCCGTGGGGGTCTTTCTAAGGGGTCCTAGCCCGTATTTACGCGAGTTTCGGAGGAAACCACGGAAAACTCCGAACGGCTAGGTCGATGAGCGCGACCTGGGATCGAACCCGGCACCTCCCATCTACCAGCTTTGAGCGCAGAACCGCTCGGCCGCTGGTGGGCACCTCGCATGAAAGTGTTACTATAAAGTTTTACATTTAATTTTAGGCGTACTAACCAACAATAGATAATATACAAAAATATAGATAACCAGATTTAAATTAAAATCTGAGAAAGGATATTTAACATTTTCGCGACCACTGACGTAGTTTCACGTCATTTTGAAATCTGTAACTCCTTCAGTGGGGTTTCTTTCACAATTTGTGTGTTACGATATTACTTAAGAATATTCCTTATATTCACACACTTGCCAACAATCTCATTAATAACCGTACAATTGTTAACGCCCCCTGAAAAAACGCCCCTTTTCTCACACCACTATATTTTTAGAGTTATTCTCTCCGAATGTTGTTACGATTAAATAAGATTAAAATTACTCTAAAAAACTATTGGTGGGAAAAAAAAGGCGGGTACTAAAAATTGTACGGTTCATAATGAGATGGTTGGCAAGTATGTATTCATATTTATATAAACAAAACAGTATGAATACAGATACTTTCACTAGAAAGAATATGATTATTATGTATATCCATATGAAAAGAAATATGGATAGAGGAAAAACGATTTCCTATTGCCTAGAACGAATATTCCCCGTTCTGCAATCATCTACAGTACTTAAATTCTTAATTTTAAATGTGTAAAATCTATATCTTTAAAAGTAATAAGACATATTACTATGTTTTAAATTCTTTTTCCGTGATAAATGTGACGCCAGTTTTACGCCGTGATTAGAATAATAGAAAATAAATAATATTGCGCGTTGTTTCAATAATAGATTTTAAAAAACTTAAAAAAAAAAAAAAAAAAAAACACTTTATTATTATTCAGTATTAAAAAAACATTTAATAAAATTTTATATTTTATTATGTTACGTCATGCGATAAAATTTAAATAGCATAAACGGTAGAGTAAGCGAATTCGAAAATGTCACAACAAGATTAAAACAGAAAATTTGTTATAAAAAAATCTGATAAAAATTAATAAAAATCAATTATATTAATTTAAAAAAAGGAAAAAACAAAAGCACTGTTCACTGCGTATTGCTCTTTCAAATAATAGTCCTCGTCATACCGCGTTTTTTTACCGTCATGATACTTAACTTGAGGTGCACGAATCCTAGAATATTCAAGTTAAAAGCAAAAGACAAAAGGGACAAAGTAGAATTTTAGCAGTGAGAAACTAGGAAACGTTATGTAATATTTAAGAACAAAGACTTAGCATTTCAGAATCGAGTATAAACCTCTTTGCAACGGAAGTCACGTCTCTACACAGTTTTTCTAAAACTTTACATTATAAAACAAAATTATTTTAGATACTTCCAATTAAATCATTTAAATTTTGTCTTCAGAATTCTATGTAGTAAATGCCATTGACATTTATGCATACCAGATTCACATAGAGAGTCATATACGAATACAGAAACTAGTTTTTTTTTAATATTGTTTCCGCAATATAGAGGCGGGGCTTCATTTCTTTTGGAATTTTTTCACAATCTCTCGCTTGCATTGAGATAATTCTATAAAAATGATCCAGTTTGTATCATAAATATCGAAATGTTGCTTAGAAAACAATCATAATAACATTAAGGTAAATTAAAATAGTTTTTCGTCAAAATTTATACAGATATTTACTCACAGAGGATACAAATTAATATAAGTGACGCCCCCTAACAACAGTAAAAAATGAAATATCACTGTAACTCAAAAAATAATGTTAAGAACGAGCTGTAAATTTGGAAACCCATGTTTTTGATGACGCCCGTTCTATTTATGCTAAAATTAACATAGGTCATAACTCATATTTTTTTCAAATATGAAATTATTAATAATTGTCATATTTCAAAAAAAAAAAAAAAAAAATCAAAAATCAAAAATATGCATGGAATATGTTTGGGTCACTTCATTCTTATAAAAAAAACAGAATTTGAATATCATAATTATTTTGGAAGATATGAATTAATGTTTGTCACATTCATTTAACATTAGCGCCCTCATAGTTTGACAGCTTATAATTCTCTGAAGAATTGAGCAAAATATATAAACTATACTATGTTCCGCGATGATTTTGTCCAAAGAATTCAAATAAATTATAAAAAATGGGGGTTACCATTAAAAAAAATGAAGTTGATGCCAGTTTTAATATGTAGACGACCCCTTAAACAAAATCTAACTATATCATTATAAACTAAACGTTATTACAAATCGATTGGTACCAACCACATTTATCTACGATAATTTACGGTGAAATTAGGTTGGGGTGGCGTTTTTTTTGGGGGGGTGACTGTACGTTGGTACTTAGATTTTGTTTTTGTTCGACGTCCAATACATTCGTTTTCATAACTGTCGCAAGAATCCTTCTTGGCGTGCTTTCTCCGTACATAAATTTTTTTCTTAATTTTAATCCTACTCAAAATCAAGATTATCGTTATAAAACACAACTTTAAAAAAATTTAATAAACTTTTTAATAACTATCACGATAATCTTCTAAGAGCATTAACTGAAATAAATTCTAAAACTGAACTTAATAACTTGACTAATGATTTTGAAAACATAACATTTTTAATGAACCTGTGTTTGAAGATGCAAACGACTTCAGTATACACCAAAATTCAAGTGGTACACTCAGTAATTTAGAATTGAGAGAAATAAATTAAATGCTTTATTCAAAAGCCGCAAAAAACATCCGCACAACATTAATTACAAATTAATATATAAAAAAACATAGAGCATTATACCGAAAAAAACATAAACAAAGCAAAACGGGTTGCCTGGGTCACATACTACTATAACTATGAAAACTCTTTCGGCAAATTATTTAACAATACAAGTGGAAAAACTCTAAAACACACTGATTTATTCCTTACTCATTTATCAACCTCTAATATAAGTGAAATCATATTATAATGTATTAAATACACTCATGAAACCCATTTCCCTTTTGATAATAATTCACAAAATAGCCACATCGAATTAATAATTAATAATGATTTTAATATAAACTGTTATATTTCGGTAAAGAAACCTAACTGCTGCTCAAATTTATTAGCCAATAATAAACCCTGTGGTGTCGATCTCGCCGACGCCAGAATAATTAAAAATATAATATTGGCCAAACTAAACGCAGTCTTAAATTTCTTCTAAAAGAGCATATGAATTACGTTCGCAAACAAGAAATAAATAAATCGGCTATTTCTAAACATTGCTGGGAGGAAAATCATAATTTTAAATTTAATTCAGCTAAAATAATTTGCAGACCTAAATCCATTCATGAACTCGATTTCTTTGAAGCTTTTCATATTTATAAAAATTTTAAAAACCTTGTAAATTGTGATCTCGCTGTTCCCTATTTGTCTGATTGTTGGAAATTTTACATTCAGTCCACATTTCCTTAATTTTTCTACTGTTTACACAGCTACACATTCCTTAATTCCTATTGGCCACACTCCCCACCTCTTCCGTAATCCTATTGGTTGAACTAAATCCGGTCCCTCTCCTATATATACGAGCACTTCTCCTGATTCAGAATTCTTTTTGCACTGATGACGGTACGCTTTAGGCTACCGAAACAGCTGTATGCACCTCAATAATTTTTCTTTGGCGTTTCTGACGTAGTAGTTTATTTCTGTTTTAATATTCCAACGCCAAGTCTCCTGCTATTATTAATTAAAAACATTGTTAAAATTTTTCCACATATATTATTACTATATTTCAACAAATGTTTAGAACTCTCGAAATTTCCTATTGCATGGAAAAGAGGACTCGTGGTCTTTTTTTAGTGAGGAGAAAAAAAAAAAAAAAAAAGATCTAACACAAGCTAAATCATATCGTCCTATCACACTTCTTTCAACAATAGCAAAACTTTTTGAAAAAATCATAAAATGAAGAACACTCAGAATCCTAGAACATAATAAATTTCTAGATAACTCGCAACACGGTTTTAGAGAGAGGAGAACTACTATAACAGATCTACCGGTGCGACATATTTCCCGATCAGAATTTTTTTTCCTCTTTTGTTTACACATGATAAAAATTAATGCAATTTTGAGAATTCATTAATTATATAGTGATTCATTTAAAAATAGTGACCAGCGAAACGGGCGTAGCCTGCTAGTCATTAACAAACATTAAGAGGATAAATTAAACTGTTTATATTCTCCCCTTCCTTTCTGTTAATATCTACAATTTTATTCTTAATATAAATTTAGAAATTACCAGCTGCATGGAGATTTAATTCTATCTTAGTATTATATGCAAATATTGTACTTATTATGTAAATCATAAAAAATATATATTTATTTTATTTCATATACTTTTTAGTTATATTTATGTCTCCTACTGTTAAATAAATAAGTGAAAGTAAAATAAACAGAAAGTATTACTTTATTTCTAGGCAATGGGTTTGATATATTCTAATTATTACAGATTTTACAAGCAATATTATAACACATTTAAAAATTATTTAAGACTTCATAAAACACTGAAAAATTCATGTAGGCAAATAGTTTAATAACGTAATTTATTATTCGACAATTATAATGAGGAAAAAAAAATATTTTAAAATATTAGATTATTTATATTTATGATTCATTTATTTTATTTTATTACTTTTTTTAAGTGTATTAATTTGATAAAATAAAATGTCATAATGTAAAAAAAAAAGGGGGGGGGGTCAATATTTAAAATATAGATATATCTTTTAATCTAGCAAAATAGTGTAAAAGAATTTTGGACTTGAATTTTAATTCGATCTTTAGTGTAAACCTCACTGTAAAAAAATGTTGTAATTTTTCCTGCACTTTCTGCTGTTATTTTTCAAGCACAGATGATCTGAAATAAAATTAAAACAGCAGGTGATGTAAAAATGTAACTCTCTGTGTCATGTGAATCACGCAGCCAATAGCCACGCGACCTTCTCTTCTGGACTTTGATCAGCAGGAACAGCTGGGAATGAATGTGAACTCATGCTGACACGACAATACCTTAGTTCGCATACACACGCATGTTTTTTTTTTTTTTTTTTTTTTTTTTTTAATTCGAAGTTCATTTTTATAAGATTAACTTTCATTAATTAAAAAAAAAAGAAAAAAAGAAAGGGTTTTAAGAAATGCTTTAAAGAGATATTTAAAATGCTTCCTATTGCGTATAATCAAACAAAACTTGATATGTGAGAAGGTCATTATGAGGCATTATGTTGATTCAATTTTAATGCTTATCGGCCAACAGGTGGTGCTGCTATACAGCGATTTCTGCAGTTTAAGGGAAGGCTATACCTCAGGAACTACTGCACAGAATTATATATAAATTTCTATGTAGATACATCTTGACATAAATTGATGCCTATCAACTTTTGGTGTCAACCGATCAACAGGTGGTGGTGCTACCCAACGATTTTCGGAATTGAAGGGAAGGCTATATCGCAGGTTCTATTGCGTATCATGAAACAAAAGTTGATAAGTGAGAAAACCATTATGAGATATTATGCTGATTCAATTTAGATGCTTATCTGCCAATAGGTAGCGCTGCTAAACAGCAATCTTCCTCGATAATGGGAAGGCTATATTTCAACGTTTATGGCATATAACTATACGAAACCTGATCTTTCAGGAAACCGTTATTAAAACGCATTTTTTAAGATGCTGCTTAAACAACAAAATTGTCTTGCTTTGGATATTTAGTGCTAGCCTTTTTAAAGATGAAAATCCTTTGCATTCATCCTGTTAGATAATTTTAATAAATAATAATTTTAAAAAATTATTTGCACTTAGTGAATTAGTATAAGAAAATACAGAAGAAAGTCTTGTGGTGACCACAACATACTAGTTTTGTCTAGATTTTAAATATAATGTTAATGTGTATAACTGAATATATAGAACTCAAATTAATTCAAATTTACTTTATTTAAAATTTACTACTGATAATGCATAATTTATAATTATTTAACCAGAAAACATATAAAATAATATTAATAAATTGATCTTGTTAAGATATTTAAATTTACAACTGAAATATTATTATTATTATTTTAATGAATTATTGGAAATAGTAATAAGCAATATTATATGAAGGTTAGAAAAAATACATAGTTTGATTTAAAACCAAATTTCTACTTAATTTGTAACAATTTGAAGCTTTCATACAAAGTATTCGATGGAAAAATATAAAGGAAATCAAAAACTCTGATAAATATGATTTAGAAATTATTATATCTCATACATTTCTGTTATTTTAAAAATGTATCTTAGTTATTTATGATTGTATAAGTCAATCCTGAAAATTTTTTAGTAAATGTATGGACGAATTTTGGGAAGTATCTCCCAAAGGTAGGATGTAAAGTTTCAAAATGGGTATATTCCGAAAGGACTCGTCAGTTTCCCTTTATCATCAATATAAAGGAAAAATGGTTTAAAAATATTAAAAATTAAATTGAGGGAAAATGTGCGAAAGAATTTTTCCGAAATTATTATGGTAAACGTTGTTAAGGTTGCTTGGTTGGTTCTAGGGTTTAAGGCCGACTAACTAAGCAAGGGTTCTAGGCCGATAGGTGGAAGTGGAAGGCTCTCCTGGGTTTCTTTCTAAAAGATCCTAGCCCGCATTTACGCGAAGTTTGGAGAAAACCACGGAAAACGCCGAATGGCTAGGTCGATTTGCGCGACCTGAGATCGAACCCAACACTTCCTATCTACCAGCGTTGAGAGCAGAACTGTTCGGCCGCTAGAGTGGGCCATGTTGTTAACGAATGCAACTTTATATTTTAAAAGGAAGAATGAATTTTGTTTTTAGATTTAGTTTTTCGTGTATTTAAATCAAAAGGTACTTTATTATTAAATTATATAGAATATTTATAACAAATAAGTGATATGGTTGACGCAATATATATATATATATATATATTAGAAAAAGAAAACAAATATATTATATATAGACAATCGAATATTTACACGTTTCATTGATGCTAGAATGGATATTTTATTTTGTCTTTCAGGTACATAAAAAATAGTTTCCCCCTTTCACTTTTCTACTGGATTTTAAAATTTAAAGTTTTTTTTTTTTCTTTTTAGTACTCTGGTTTATAAAGTGCTAAAACAAGAATCTGGAGAATATTTATTTTTCTTTGAAATACGAAGAAGAAAGACATTTGAAAGAAATTTTTTATTTCTCTCTTCCAACAAAATTTTCATTAGATTAACTGCATATTCTTTATAAGAAATATTAAAAATTCAGATTCTTTGTTTCCGTTCGGCATTCACTATATGAAACACAAACAAGAAACCATCTGCCTCCCTTCCCCATAAGCGCGGGCAAATTTTGCTGATACATTACCACAGTCTAAAGACCAAAATTTCTTCCCGCCAATTAATCATTCAAGGAATTGATTTCAGAGATACAGGTCAGTAAGTTTTACACACCTCTCTCTAAATATTTTTTTTTTTTAATTATGCTTTATTTAAATATTTCTGTAGTATAAGGTATTTTAAATCAAAAGAACTTAAAATGTACAGTTTAAATAACTTTTTGCTTAAAACATTTTCTACTTGCTCATTTTTGTATAAATCGTAAAGTAAAACTAAGAAAACTGAGAATTTTTTGTGCGACTTTATAAATGAATAAAAAATGCTGCACAAGAATTTTCATTGTCATGCAGCTCATTTTAATTATTAAGTGGCTTTGTTTAAACTGAAATGCTGTTTATTTATTTATGTATGTACGTCAAACCTAAGAATAGAATTTTTAACACTTCCTATTGTATAATTTATCTTTACATCAACATGAAATACACATAATATACGTATGTATATATATATTAGTAATAATGAAAAGAAAATATGCATGAAAGAAATTTTAAGAAATTGATGTAGCAAGCATTGTAGCATTGTTATTTATTACTACTTTATGTTTTATGGTAAAGAATTAGTTATTTTATTTTTTATTTATGTTTTTTGAGTATTTAAAACAAAAGGTAATTATTTTATTAAATTGAATAATTATATAAAATGAGTAAAAAGCAAATTAGACACAATCTTACAGAAATTAAATCATTGGATGAATGTCAATTTTTAAACGTATAGAATCGTTTAAATATCTGCTAACGCAAGTAATCAAAAGGACTATTTATTTCAGACAACAAAAATGCGTCATTACCTTGAACATCCTAAATAAAACAAAATGTCCCAAAGCATGTAATTTTATTATTATTATTATTATTATTATTATTAAGGTTTCTGTTCCAAAAATAAGTTTTGTTTAGGACAGATACTTAATTTTTTTGTGTTCAATTTTCAATGACTTTGTGAAGTGTAAATTTCCTTATTTATTTTATTAATGTTAATATTATTATTATTATTCAATTTAGCGAATTAATGTTTTTATTTTCTATTATGCATATATTACAGAAAAAAATTCTTTTAGTAAAATTTTCGTATTGCGTTATTATAATACGTTTTTAGGTAGTTAAATCCCAAAATAATGTTTTTAGCAGTTAGCTTGTGTGTATTTATGAAACTTTTATCAGCATAACTAACATCAGGTAGTAGCAGAAAGTCCAAGTTCATCAATCTAAATTTGCATTCTATGAGGATATTATTTCTAAACTTTTTATTGAATCGTATACGTGGTTCGTATACAACATTATTCAAATACATTACGTCTGTGTACGAAATTTTTCATCGGTACATTTTAGCATATTTACCCTACACTAAATAAAGTTAATATGGATTATTATTATTATTATTATTTTATACGCATAAAAAAACGTGTTTCACGTTGAATACACCATGAAAAGCATTCATTCTACATTTACAGGACCACGCAAAAGAATTCGGATATATTATTGCTTTTGTTGGAAATTGCTTAAAACGTATCTCAAATTGCAAGAACAATTTTCCTGTTGTGCTAAATTTAAATATAGTATTTGGTATGTATACGTGTACTACATATATATATATATATATATATATGTAAGTAAGATTTTTCTTTTTTCTAATAACTTTTTTTTTTTTTTTTTACGTTTCATTAAAAGCACGTCTCATATATTTTATTTAAGTTGAATTTTAACCTATCCTTCAGATTTTTATTTAAAAAAATTATCGATTGACATTCAATATAGATGGGCAATTCAATGCGAGATCGAGATTGATTTAAAAAATAAATAACAAAAAAAAAAAAAAAAAAAAAAAGATTTTTTTTTTTTTTTTTTTTTTTTTTTTTTGTTATTTATTTTTTAAATCAATTTCGATCTTTTTTTTTTTTTTTTTTTTTTTTTTTGTTATTTTGTTATTTATTTTATAAATCAATTTCGATCTATTTTTTTTTTTTTTTTTTGTTATTTATTTTTTAAATCAATCTCGATCTCGCATTGAATTGCCCATCTATATTGAAAGTCAATCGATAATTTTTTAAATAAAAATCTGAAGGATAGGTTGAAATTCAACTTAAATAAAATATATGAGACGTGCTTTTAATGAAACTTAAAAAAAAAAAAAAAAAAAAAAAAAAGTTATTAGAAAAAAGAAAAATCTTACATACATATATATATATATATATATATATATATATATGGTACACGTATACATACCAAATACTATATTTAAATTTAGCACAGCAGGAAAATTGTTCTTAGAATTGGAGATACGTTTTAAGCAATTTCCAACAAAAGCAATAATATATTCGAATTCTTTTGCGTGGTCTTGTAAATGCAGAATGAATGCTTTTCATGGTGTATTCAACGTGAAACACGTTTTCTATGCGTATAAAATAATAATAATAATAATCCATATTAACTTTATTTAGTGTAGGATAAATATGCTAAAATGTACCGATGGAAAATTTCGTACATAGACGTAATGTATTTGAATAATGTTGTATACGAACCACGTATACGATTCAATAAAAAATTGAGAAATAATGTCCTCATAGAATGCAAATTTAGATTGATGAACTTGGACTTTCTGCTACTACCTGATGTTAGTTATGCTGATAAAAGTTTCATAAATACACACAAGCTAACTGCTAAAAACATTATTTTGGGATTTAATTACCTAAAAACGTATAAAAATAACGCAATAGAAAAATTTTACTAAAAGAATTTTTTTCTGTAACATATGCATAATAGAAAATAAAAACATTAATTCGCTAAATTGAATAATAATAATAATATTATTATTAACATTAATAAAATAAATATGGAAATTTGCACTTCACAAAGTCATTGAAAATTGAACGCAAAAAAATTAAGTATCTGTCCTAAACAGCAATTCAATGTGAGATCAAAATTGATTAAAAAAAAAAAAATGTTGTTTTGTTTTGTTATTTTTTTGTTATTTTGCATATATCATTAACGTAATCACTTTCTATAAAAAGCTTACTACATATCCGAGCATTCAAGTTTATTTTATTTGTTGATAGCATGTATGAATTCATTTCTTTGACAAATCCTAATTCTTAGTAGGGAAACAAATAAAAATAATATATTTTTTTGCTTTTTTATTCGTAATGCATAGAGTTGCTACCGCGCCATATATCATCTTAAAATCACGAAGTTTTATAATATTTTATGAATATCTACAAAAAGATTCACGTACTATATCAAAGAAAATGCACGAAGAAATAGACTTTGAGCAAACATCATCAAATAGAACATCTACTAGGACCATCAATCAATGCAAAGTCCAAAGCTGCGAGGCTGTCACAAAGAATAAACTAAAAATGTGTATTACTAATATAACAAGAAATAAACTTTAAAGAAAATAAGTTTTCTAATACAAAAGTGCTTGAAAATTATATGTTTATCGAAATTAAATTTAGAATTGCACAATCTCTTAATTCTTAGATGCTGATTAATTATTATGGTTATGTAAATGTTATGGTTCATATTAGAATGCGAGTGTGGCATACAGTTAGTGTTGAAGTTAAAGTTTCTTTCTTTTATCATATAAATCAAAACAAAAAATCTTATTTTTTGAAACGAAGGAAATATCTAAGAAATCAGCTTCGAAATTGTTAGTACTTTCTTTATTTAATTTTAAAACATCATGATATATTAATTTTAAAATATTATTAATATCTGTATTAAAAATAATCAAGTTTTCTAAGTAAAGATAAACATGTAAACTAGTATTATAAATTAAACAGTAAAATTGTATTCGAAGAAGAGTAAGAAAAGATTAGCCGCCCAGGAAGAATAATTTGTCCCCATGCCTATACCATGTGACTTTTAAAAATCTCATCTTGAATAAAGATATAATTATTTTATATATATATATATATATATAGACATAATCTAAGGAAAAAAACTCTAGGAATATTTAATTCATGTTTAATACAAAATATGTCAAAAATCCTTTTAATAATGTAATAAAGTTGATTTATAGTAATATTACAAAATGAATTTTCAAAACCGTAAGTTTGAACAGACAAAGGCTTAAAAGTAATTCTATTAATTAAACGAGTTCCTATTATCAATGGACCAAAAATAACTTGTATTTTTATATTTGAATTTTAAAAACTTATAAATTTTCTTCAAAAATAATTGTAACTGTACACTGAAACATTTTCCAATACTATTAGTAGTACAACATATAAACCTGATTTTAACTGGATTTTTATTAAATTTAGGTGTCATAAATAAAAATGGAATATTACTCTCATTAGAAATTTTAAAATTATAAGAAAAAAGAGTTTGAACTTGTTTTGAGTAAACAGTAAAACAATTTTAACAATATTAGAGTTTAAATTTAATTTAGTATAATAAAAATCATTATTCAGTTCTTCCACAGTTTTTTCAAAATTAAAATTTTGAAATATAATACCATAATTGATTGCAGCCTTGTCCACTGGAACAAAAACAAAATTACTTTTAATTAATTCTGATTATTCATTGTCCATTTGATTAAATTGCTGTTAAACGTAATTATTATTGTTTAGAAATTCAACGAAAAAATTATCAAAATAACATATTAAATTATATTTCCATTCATGAAAGGCCTCAATAGAAGTATTATATTTATAACCAATCTTAAATATATATATATATTTATACCTTTTAAAAAAGAATTATTAATACTTCATTGTTTAAGCTCCTTATTTAATCTAAATTTTGTAACCAAAGTCATAAAATATCTAATATTGTCATTTTTTTTTTTTTTTTTTTTTCAAATCAAGATCCCCAATTCTAACATGTATGTTACTTGAAATCATTATCACTATTGCAAATACAATCATTCAGCAAGGAGGAATTGTTTGATAAAGCAAAATTTCTATAATTATTTATTAATAATAATAATATTATTATTATTTTTTTAACTGAATGGTTTATTATATTTGAAAGCAGTAACAATATATATATATATTTATAGAAATAGAAAACTATTTTATGAATGGCTGCATTCAATTTCAAATTATCAAATGTTTTTTGCTAAAAAGGAAATTGTAAAATATTCATTTACTGCTTTATTTTGATTAATTTTTAAAAACTTAAAATGTATTAAATCTGTAACTGAATCATTAAATTGATTATTAATAAAATTATACTTAGAAAGGAAAGAAAAATTTTTTTTAATAGTTTTTATTTTCAAAATAAATAAATAAAATAAAATAAATAAAAATAAATAAATGAATAAAAATAAATAAAAATAAAAATAAAGACTATTTTCTTTAACTTATTAACAATTAAAGAGTCTGAGAATATTTTTTCTTTCGAAATATAAACTATTAAAAAAAAAAAAAAAAGAAAAAAATTCTTCTTTTTCTTTTAAGTATAATTTTGTCAGTAATCAATTTAAAGATTTAGTTACAGATTTAATAGATTTTAAGCTTTTAAAAATTAATCAAAATAAAGTAATAAATAAATATTTTTCAATTTCCTTTTTGCAAAAATTATGTGATAATTTGAAATTAAATACAGCCATATTCGTAAAAATAGTTTTCCTTTTCTATTAAAAATTATAAATATTGTTACTGTTTTCAAATATAATAAAACACTCAGTACAAAAAAAAAAAAAAAAAAAAAAAAAGTGAAATTTTGCTTTATCAGATGAGTCTTTCAATCTGAAGGATTGTATTTACAATAGTGATCATTTAAAGTGTTATATTGATAATAATTACAAACATAACTGGGGATCTTAATATTATAAAAAATGACAATATAAGTTTTTTGATGAATTTGGGTATAAAATTTAGATTAAATAAGAAGCTTAAAAGATCAAGTGTCGAGGAACCATTTTTTAAAAAATATAAATTAATTTATTTTTAAGATTGGCAATAAGTATAATACTCCTATTGAGGCCTTTCATGAATGGGCATATAATTTAATATGTTATTTTGATAATTTTTTCGTTAAATTTCTAAACACATTACATTTATCAGCATTTTAATAAAATGAACAATGAATAATCAGAATTAATTAAAAATAATTTTGTTTTTGTTCCAGTAGACAAGGTTGCAAACAATTATCGTATTATATGTAAAAATATTTTATTTTGAAAGAACTTTAGAGGAACTGAATAATGTTTTTTTTTTTTTTTTTTTTTAATACTAAATTATAATTTAAACTCTAAAATTGTTAAAAAAAAATGTTTTACTGCTTTTTAAACAGGTTAAATCTCTTTTTTCTTATAGTTTTAATATTTCTAATGAGAGCAATATTCCATTTTTACTTATGTCACCTAAATTTAATAAAAATCCAGTTAAATTTTATTTATAAATTGTACTACTATGGAAAATATTTCAATGTACAGTTGCAATTTTTGAAGAAAATTTATGATTTTTTAAAATTAAAATATAAAAATACAAGTTATTTTTGGTCCATTGATAATAGTACTGATTTAATTAATAGAATTACTTTTTAAGCCTCTGTCTGTTCAAACTTTCGATTCTGAAAATTTATTTTGTAATATTCCTATAAATCAACTTTAGGGAATCATTAAAAGGATTTTTGACATGTTTTACATTGAAGATGAATTAAATATTCCTAGAGATTTTTTCCTTAGTTTATGTCATTTTTGTTTGAATAATAATTACACCTTTTCTCAAAATGAGATTATTAAACAGTCACATGGTATTGGCATGGGGAGAAATTATTCTTCTAGTGCGGCTAATCTTTTCTTATTCTTTTTCGAATACAATTTTCCTGTAATTTATAATACATGTAATTTATTTTACACGTTTATCGTTGCATAGATGACTTGATTATTTTTAATACAAATTTTAATAATATTTTTTATTTAATGTATCCAGATACTTTTAAATTAAATAAAATATTAACAATTTTGAAGCTGATTTATTAGATATTTCTTTCGTTTTGAAAAATAAAATTTTTTATATTGATTTATATGATGGAAGAAAAAACTTTAACTTCAACACTAACTGTATGCCGCTCTGGTATTCTAATCTGAGCCATAAAATTTACATAAATGTAAAAATTAATCAGCTTTTAAGAATTAAGAGATTGTGCAATTTTAAATTTAATTTCGATAAACAAATACAATATTTTCAAGCACTTTTATTTTATAAAAACTTATGTCCTTTGAAGTTTATTTCTTGTTATACTAGTAATGCAAATTTTTAGTTTATTCTGTGTGACAGCCTCGCAGCTTTGAGCTTTGCATTGATTGGTGGTCCTAGTAAGATGTTCTATTTGATGTTGACAGCTCAAAGTCTATTTCTTCGGGAAGGTTGGGAGACTGATGTTTGGAGATATATGACGTACTACCAGACCTGGAATTGAAATGGGCTTCTAGAGACATGGAAGAAGCATTAAAGTTTTCAATTTTCATTAAAGTTTTTAAATGAGAAACTTTATGATAAAAATTCATAAAGTTGGACTCTAATAATGCCAACGTCGACTTCAGCAGGTTGTGAGTTTTTTTAATTTTCATTCAACAGGTTCAAGTGAGGGTATGTATTTGCTATCATGTCATTTTAGGAATTTATAGAAACAATTATTTAAAAAAAGCCTGAATATAAATTCTCAATATAAAATCTCTCTTTTTTTTTTTTTTTTTTTTTTTTTTTTTTTAATCAGTTATTGAAATTACAAATTTAAACAATTTTTATTAAATAAATCATATTTCAGTAGTTATAATTTCAAGTTTGCTATGTTATTCTATTGTTGTAATATAATTTGGTGTATGCTAGCTTGGTATACATTAAGGAATCTGTTTGGATTACATAATTTTTTAATGGATGTGTTCCCTCCTGCTGATGAAGAAGACATCTCTAGCACCTACGAGCTAGATCCAACTAGCAGCATCTTGTTTTCTTTGAAGGAACAAACAAACGTCCTTTCTCTCTTTTGATCTTTCTGTGTTTGATGGCGCGCCTGCCAGATGGTCGAAAATTATTTCCCCGAACAGGTCTTCAAATTTTCCCAAATCAGGGTTTTTTTTTTTTTTTTTTTTTTTTTTTTCGAAAAAATCCCCAGCTTGATTTCTACTAAAAAGGAAAAATAAAAATTTCTTAAAAAAAAAAAAAAAAAAAAAAATCAAGCAGATTTTTCTATGATTTAAGATCATATTTTTCCCCAAATGAAGGCAATTTTTGAAAAAAATCCCCAAATAACAATAAAGCTATTGAAAGTCTCTAGTCGTAGGGATAAATCATTACGTTGCCAACATTGACAGAAAGTTGAAGAACTACCCAAATTTGTCCCCAAAAATTTTAAAGAATTCCCAGAAAAAGTCCCCACAAGCATTTGGTCCCCAAAATTGTCCCCAGAAGCCTCGAAAATCCCCAAAATGGGGGAAAAATCCCCAATCTGGCATCACTGCCTACACTGTAAAAAAAAAAAAAAAAAAAATCAGTATTTTACAACAAAAGGTGCTGGCACCGCGGCTGCCAACACAGTTGCTGTAAAATTTACAAGCGGCTGCTTTTTATGGTGCTGTAAAATTTACTGCACTTTGCTGTGAATTTTACAAGATGTTGCTTTTAGTAGTGCTGTAAAATTAACTGCACTTTGCTGTGAATTTTACAAGATGCTGTTTTAAAAAGTGTTGTAAAATTAACTACACTTTGCTGTAAATTTTACAACACTTTTTAAAACAGCATCTTGCAAAATTCACAGCAAAATGCTGTTAATTTTACAGCACCACTAAAAACAGCATCTTGTAAAATTTACAGCAAAGTGCAGTAAATTTTACAGCACCATAAAAAACAGCAGCTTGTAAATTTTACAGCAACTGTGCTGGCAGCCGCGGTGCCAGCACCTTTTGTTGTAAAATACTGATTTTTTTTTTTTACAGTGCTCCTACACAGTTAACGAGCTTGATCCCCTTTGATATCTCCCCCCCCCCCCCATTGTTTTGAATAAATTTCAAATATTTATCATTTGATTATAATATTATTTATTTATTTTTCATATAAAAATAAAGAAACGTCTTTGTTAAAGCCATAAACTATAATATACAATAATTAGAATATATTCAACTAATACCTAAAAGCAAATTAATACTTTCTAGATATTCATTTTACTTTTATTTATTTATTTAACATTGGAAGACATTAATATGAGTAGAAAAGCTGTAAAATAAATAAATAAATAAAATGTTTTAAGACTATACAGGTACAATACACTGTTATAAAAGTGATTGACAACTTCTAAATTAGATGTTAATAATAAAGTTGTAAATATTGACTGGGAGGAAAGAGAGGGGATAGAAAGATAAGTTGATCTTTGAATGTTTTATAGTGATAAACATTAAATTTCATTTGCTCAATTTTTTAGATGCCTACTTTGAAGTGCTTTTTTAAATACAATAAAATTCTCATTTAATATTAATGGGCTTATCGCAAATACTTGTAAGAAAAAATTGTAAGTAATTTCCTGTGTCATGCATAATATATATATATATCTTTATATATATATTTCTTTTGTGCGTGTGTATGTCACTGAACTCCTCCTAAGCGGCTGGATTGAGTTTAATGAAATTTTTTGTGTGTCTTGAGGTGGATTCGAGAATGGTTTAGATTTACAAATGAAAGTTGTAACTTAATTAGTTCTTTCTTAATTAATTTTTAACCAACTCTTTCAACAACTTTTCCACCTAGATGGCTCGAGTTGTCGTAAACACGATGTCAGAATTTATTTAATGTTGAAATGAATAATATTATAGTTTTAAAAAATTAAAGAATACGCTTTTATAGAAATGTGAACTAAAAAGCACAAAATATCTATCTTAGTATTAAAATTCAGGGTAAGAGAAAATCGTGTGAGTGACACACCGTAATATTTACATACATTTAAATCTTTAATTAAAATAACTTAGAATTAACAAAAACCATTTTTAAAAAATCTCCCCTGACGGGGATCGAACGCTGGACCTTTAGGGTCGTAGCGCGGCGTCTTACCTCGATGCTACATCGCTCACGTAGGGAAAGTGTTTTTTTACAATATAAATTTTTTGTTTGCTCCCAGTGAAGTTACAAACAAACATACATACATACATACATACATATATACAGGTGAAGCTAATAAAAGCGTGTTAAAAATGAATTTTTAACCGTATCATACGAAGTGTTTAAAATATTTTTTCAAAATTAATATTTTTAGAATCGTAACCGTATCTTTCGAAGTGTTTAAAATATTTTTTCAAAGTTAATATTTTAGAATCGTAAACACGATGTCAGAATTTATTTAATGTTGAAATGAAAAATGAATTTTTAACCGTAAGAGTTTAAAATATTTTTTCAACGTTAATATTGTTAAAATGTTAAAATTAGTTAAAATGGTATATTCTTTTAAAAAATTCGTCAATATCCGACCGAGTTATTTTATGTTAAAATGAAAAATGAATTTTTAGGCCATTATTATTTGTGCAGATGGAAAATGTACTAAAAGTTTTCCGAAAAATTTCACGATCACAAATGTTGACGGATATCCAATATATCGTCGAAGAAATCCCGATAATGGCGGACAATCTTATCATCTATGGCGGTCATCTATGTCAACAACATAGATATTGACATTGATAACCGTTGGGTGGTCCCATATTCGCCTCTGCTGAACAAGACATTCAATGCTCATATTAATGTTCAGTTCTGCAGTTCAGTGAAGAGCATCAAATACATTTGCAAGTATGTGAATAAAGGCAGTGATATGGCTGTATTTCGAGTTGAAAATACCAATGTGAATGCTCCTCCGGTGAATAACAACGATGAAATACACTTTACGAAATTGGCCGGTACGTCAGCTCCAATGAAGCTGTTTGGCGTATCTTTGGTTTCCAAATTCATGAACGGGATCCAGCAGTTCTTCATTTAGCCGTCCATCTTGAAAATGGCCAGCGCGTATATTTCACGAGCGATACAGCGATTGATCGTGCTATAATTCCACCAAAAACTACACTCATCGAATTTTTTGAATTGTGTAATCGTGCGGATGCTTTTGGTGCTTTTGCACGGACATTACTCTATTCAGAAGTACCACGCTATTTCACATGGGCTCCAACAAAAAAATGGATGCCCCGCAAGCAAGGCACGCCGATTGATGCATGTCCCGGTTTATTCAAATCAAACACCTTGGGACGAGTATTTACAGTCAATCCAAGGCAGACTGAGTGCTTTTATCTTCGACTGTTATTGGTTAATGTCATCGGCCCTTTGTCATTTTAAGATTTACGTAAAGTGAATGGACAACAGTATCCAACGTATAAAGATGCATGCCTTGCACTCGGCTTGCTGGAAGACGACAACCAGTGAGAGTGTATGCTTGCTGAAGTAAGACTGAACTGTACAGCAAAACAAATTCGTCTACTATTCGCTATAGTGTTGACTACATGTTTCCCGGCCCGAGCAGAGACATTATGGGATAATCACAAAGATTCAATGACTGATGATATATTGCATCAACATCGTTCACGGTGCAACGATCTAACGATAGTATTCAGTGACGCTATGTACAATGAAGCATTGATTGCTATTGAAGATCTTTGCATTATCATTGCCAACTTACCACTCAGTCATTTCGGTATGCATTCAACAAATCGAAATGCATCTGATTTAATAAGCACTGAATTGAATCGTGAACTACAATACAATACTGTAGAAATGGCAGCGATTGTTGCTCGCAATGCCCCACTAATGAATGAAGAACAAAGAACCATTTACGACCGCATCATGCTAGCAGTTTTGGCAGGACAAGGTGGATTCTTTTTTTTTTTTTTTTTTTTTTTTTTTTTTTTTTGCAGCACCAGGTGGAACTGGCAAACCATTCCTTGTTTCGCTAATTCTCTCCGAAATACGATCAAATAATGGCATCGCATTGGCTGTTGCATCATCTGGCATTGCGGCAACTTTATAGGATGGAGGCAGAACAGCTCATTCATTATTTAAACTGCCACTAAATATTCAAAATAACCCAGACGCAGTGTGCAACATAAAAAAAACAATCTTCCATGGCCACAGTGCTGAAATAGTGTAAAATTCTTATCTGGGATGAATGCACTATGGCACACAAACATTCGATTGAGGCGTCGAACAGGACATTGAAAGATATAAAAAACAACGACAAACTATTTGGCGGCACTCTGTTACTCTTTTCAGGTGATTTCAGACAAGCACTTCCCGTTATTCCGCGTTCAACATACGCTGATGAGATCAACGCGTGCTTAAAATCCTCGTCATTGTGGCTTAATGTTGAAAAAGTACAACTGAAAGTAAATTTGTGCGTTCAAAAGCTTCAAGATCCATCCGCTGAAACATTCTCAAAACAATTGTTAGATATCGGCGATGGAAAAGTTACTACAGATGAAACTGGATGCATAAACTTACCGACCGATTTCTGCATAATCATTGATTCTCAAGATGCTCTTATTGACCAGATATTTCCCAATATACACAGACGATACACAAATCATGAGTGGCTGGCAGAAAGAGCAATTTTAGCAGCAAAAAATGTGGACGTCCACGAATTGAATCTCAAGATACAACATTTGTTACCAGGAGACTTTGTGTCATACAAATCTAATGATACAGTTTGCGATGCCACCGAAGCTGTAAATTATCCAACAAAGTTTTTAAACTCATTGGATTTACCAGGCATGCCACCGCATATTTTACAACTGAAGGTTGGATCTCCGGTTATTTTGCTTCGTAATTTGAACCCACCACGGTTGTGCACGATTAGTCATAAAAAAATTAATGAAAAATGTTATCGAAACCATCATTTTAAATGACAAATTCCGAGGTGAAAATATATTACTACTGCGAATTCCTATTATACCCACAGATGTGCCAATTCAATTTAAACGCCCTCAATTTCCAATTAGATTGGCATTTGCAATGTCTATCACTAAATCTCAGGGCCAAACGATGTCTGTCTGTGGCTTAGATTTGAGCACATCATGTTTTTCACACGGACAATTATACGTGGCTCTCGAGTGGGCAAACCATCCAGTTTGTTTGTATTGGCGAAAGATGGGATAACAAAAAATATTGTACACTCTGTTGCATTAAGGGATTGATATTGTTTTTTAGTAATATTGTTATAAGTAGCGATATGTATATAATTTTAAAGAATCAATTTTAATAAATTAAAAAAATAAATGATTGGTGTTTTGTTATTTTTATATTCTTTCTCCGTTCACAGCGCTCCATACATCTTCCACTTATATACCACATCCTTACACACTTACAATAAGTTAGTTATTTTTTTCTAGCAAAATATTCTCTAGAAATAATTTATATGACAAAACAACGTTTGTCGGGTCAGCTAGTATAATGTATAGTTTAATATATAGAAGTTAAATTAATCTTTATTTACCTTCTTTAAAATTTATTGATGATAATGTAATATAATTTAAATATATATATATATATACTAGCTGACCCGACAAACGTTGTTTTGTCATATAAATTATTTCTAGAGAATATTTTGCTAGAAAAAAATAACTAACTTATTGTAAGTGTGTAAGGATGTGGTATATAAGTGGAAGATGTATGGAGCGCTGTGAACGAAGAAAGAATATAAAAATAACAAAACACCAATCATTTATTTTTTTAATTTATTAAAATTGATTCTTTAAAATTATATACATATCGATACTTATAACAATATTACTAAAAAACAATATCAATCCCTTAATGCAACAGAGTGTACAATATTTTTTGTTATCCCATCTTTCGCCAATACAAACAAACTGGATGGTTTGCCCACTCGAGAGCCACGTATAATTGTCCGTGTGAAAAACATGATGTGCTCAAATCTAAGCCACAGACAGACATCGTTTGGCCCTGAGATTTAGTGATAGACATTGCAAATGCCAATCTAATTGGAAATTGAGGGCGTTTAAATTGAATTGGCACATCTGTGGGTATAATAGGGATTCGCAGTAGTAATATATTTTCACCTCGGAATTTGTCATTTAAAATGATGGCTTCGATAACATTTTTCATTAATTTTTTTATGACTAATCGTGCACAACCGTGGTGGGTTCAAATTACGAAGCAAAATAACCGGAGATCCAACCTTCAGTTGTAAAATATGAGGTGGCATGCCTGGTAAATCCAATGAGTTTAAAAACTTTGTTGGATAATTTACAGCTTCGGTGGCATCGCAAACTGTATCATTAGATTTGTATGACACAAAGTCTCCTGGTAACAAATGTTGTATCTTGAGATTCAATTCGTTGACGTCTACATTTTTTGCTACTAAAATTGCTCTTTCTGCCAGCCACTCATGATTTGTGTATCGTCTGTGTACATTGGGAAATATCTGGTCAATAAGAGCATCTTGAGAATCAATGATTATACAGAAATCGGTCGGTAAGTTTATGCATCCAGTTTCATCTGTAGTAACTTTTCCATCGCCGATATCTAACAATTGTTTTGAGAATGTTTCAGCGGATGGATCTTGAAGCTTTTGAACGCACAAATTTACTTTCAGTTGTACTTTTTCAACATTAAGCCACAATGACGATGATTTTAAGCACGCGTTGATCTCATCAGCGTATGTTGAACGCGGAATAACGGGAAGTGCTTGTCTGAAATCACCTGAAAAGAGTAACAGAGTGCCGCCAAATAGTATGTCGTTGTTTTTTATATCTTTCAATGTCCTGTTCGACGCCTCAATCGAATGTTTGTGTGCCATAGTGCATTCATCCCAGATAAGAATTTTACACTATTTCAGCACTGTGGCCATGGAAGATTGTTTTTTTTATGTTGCACACTGCGTCTGGGTTATTTTGAATATTTAGTGGCAGTTTAAATAATGAATGAGCTGTTCTGCCACCATCCTATAAAGATGCCGCAATGCCAGATGATGCAACAGCCAATGCGATGCCATTATTTGATCGTATTTCGGAGAGAATTAGCGAAATAAGGAATGTTTTGCCAGTTCCACCTGGTGCACCAAAAAAAAAAAAAAAGAATACACCTTGTCCTGCCAAAACTGCTAGCATGATGCGGTCGTAAATGGTTCTTTGTTCTTCATTCATTAGTGGGGGATTGCGAGCAACAATCGCTGCCATTTCTACAGTATTGTATTGTAGTTCACGATTCAATTCAGTGCTTATTAAATCAGATGCATTTCGATTTGTTGAATGCATACCGAAATGACTGAGTGGTAAGTTGGCAATGATAATGCAAAGATCTTCAATAGCAATCAATGCTTCATTGTACATAGCGTCACTGAATACTATCGTTAGATCGTTGCACCGTGAACGATGTTGATGCAATATATCATCAGTCATTGAATCTTTGTGATTATCCCATAATGTCTCTGCTCGCGCCGGGAAACATGTAGTCAACACTATAGCGAATAGTAGACGAATTTGTTTTGGTGTACAGTTCAGTCTTACTTCAGCAAGCATACACTCTCACTGGTTGTCGTCTTCCAGCAAGCCGAGTGCAAGGCATGCATCTTTATACGTTGGATACTGTTGTCCATTCAATTTACGTAAATCTTAAAATGACAAAGTGCCGATGACATTAACCAATAACAGTCGATGATAAAATCACTCAGTCTGCCTTGGATTGACTGTAAATACTCGTCCCAAGGTGTTTGATTTGAATAAACCGGGACATGCATCAATCGGCGTGCCTTGCTTGCGGGGCATCCATTTTTTTGTTGGAGCCCATGTGAAATAGCGTGGTACTTCTGAATAGAGTAATGTCCGTGCAAAAGCACCAAAAGCATCCGCACGATTACACAATTCAAAAAATTCGTTGACTGTAGTTTTTGGTGGAATTATAGCTGGATCAATCGCTGTCTCGCTCGTGAAATATACGCGCTGGCCATTTTCAAGATGGACGGCTAAATGAAGAACTGCTGGATCCCGTTCATGAATTGGGAAACCAAAGATACGCCAAATAGCTTCATTGGAGCTGACGTACCGGCCAATTTGGTAAAGTGTATTTCCTCGTTGTTATTCACCGGAGGAGCATTCAAATTGGTATTTTCAACTAGAAATACAGCCATATCACTGCCTTTATTCACATACTTGCAAATGTATTTGATGCTCTTCACTGAACTGCAGAACTGAAAATTAATATGAGCATTGAATGTTTTGCACAGCAGAGGCGAATATGGGACCACCCAATGGTTATCAATGTCAATATCTATGTTGTTGACATAGATGACCGCCATAGATGATAAGATTGTCTGCCATTATCGGGATTTCTTCGACGATATATTGGATATCCGTCAACATTTGTGATCGTGAAATTTTTCGGAAAACTTTTAGTACATTTTCCATCTGCACAAATAATAATGGCCTAAAAATTCATTTTTCATTTTAACATAAAATAACTCCGTCGGATATTGACGAATTTTTTAAAAGAATATACCATTTTAACTAATTTTAACATTTTAACAATATTAACGTTGAAAAAATATTTTAAACACTTACTGTTAAAAATTCATTTTTCATTTCAACATTAAATAAATTCTGACATCGTGTTTACGATTCTAAAATATTAACTTTGAAAAAATATTTTAAACACTTCGAAAGATACGGTTACGATTCTAAAAATATTAATTTTGAAAAAATATTTTAAACACTTCGTATGATACGGTTAAAAATTCATTTTTAACACGATTTTATTAGCTTCACCTGTATATATGTATGTATGTATGTATGTTTGTTTGTTTGTAACTTCTCTGGGAGCAAACAAAAAATTTATATTGTAAAAAAACAATTTCCCTACGTGAGCGATGTAGCATCGAGGTAAGACGCCGCGCTGCGACCCTAAATGTCCAGCGTTCGATCCCCGTCAGGGGAGTTTTTTTAAAAATGGTTTTTGTTAATTCTAAGTTATTTTAATTAAAGATTTAAATGTATGTAAATATTACGGTGTGTCACTCACACGATTTTCTCTTACCCTGAATTTTAATACTAAGATAGATATTTTGTGCTTTTTAGTTCACATTTCTATAAAAGCGTGCTCTTTAATTTTTTAAAACTATAATATTATTCATTTCAACATTAAATAAATTCTGACATCGTGTTTACGACAACTCACGCCATCTAGGTGGAAAAGTTGTTGAAAGAGTTGGTTAAAAATTAATTAAGAAAGAACTAATTAAGTTACAACTTTCATTTGTAAATCTAAACCATTCTCGAATCCACCTCAAGACACACAAAAAATTTCATTAAACTCAATCCAGCCGTTTAGGAGGAGTTCAGTGACATACACACGCACAAAAGAAATATATATATAAAGATATATATATATATATATATATATATTTAATGTTGTAAATTATGTGCAAATAGTAATTACATGAAAGGCAGGAACGTGTACCTAATTTAATGTAAAATTATTTTCCTACTTAATTTGTATCAATTTGAATCATTCCTACGAAGAATATGATGTAAAAAATTTATATACAGAAAATCACAAAATGCTAATAAACAGGATTTTGGAATTATTATATGTCATACATTTCTGTTATTTAAAAATGTATCTTGAAATAATGATAAAAATATGTGTAGGGAAATTTTATACAAAATAAATAAAAGTACTTTTTTAAAATATTGTTAAAATAAAATTCATGGAAAATAATAATAATAATAACTAATGATAATCTATGAATATTTTCATTAATGAAGACTTCCTACACTTTTAAATATTTATTTGAATATCTTTCTGATTTTTTTTAATTGATGGAAATTGGCTTTAAAATAAGAAAATTCAGATTCTGATATTTTTATAGTTAAAAAAAAAAAAAAAAAAAAAAAAAAAAAAATCTGAAAATATTTGTTTAAATTAAACGTCAATAGAGAGAAGCACGGCTGCGCCTCAGTTTCTGAAACCTTCTTACTTAGCCCATGAAACTAACAAGGGAAGTATGAATCAGTAAAATTACTATTGAAACCAAACCAAGTTTGAATTAAAGAGCATAGTCGAAAACATTGGGTACCGTACAAATTTGCTGCAACAACTCCCATGGGGGTGAGATAAGCCCTCTATTAGTTTTAGTTATTTCTATAAAAGCCAGCAAAACACAGAACGTAGTGTGAAAAGGTGGTGCAGTGCTAGCGCGCTTGAATTCGGATACGTAGGTCGTGGGATCGAGTCCCCGCAAGGGTGTTTTGTATTTTAATTTTTTCAATTTTTTTTCTTTACGTTTTTAATTAAATTAAAACATTAATTTAGGAGAAAATATTTATTACATTAAGAAGATTTTTTTTTTTTTTTGTGTGTATTCCAATTAATAAAGAATTGAGAATAAATTTAAGAAATGCATTTTTTTTTTATCTTTTTATTTATAAAAAAGAAAACCATGTTTAAAGCTACAAAATTTATAACAATTATGATTAAAAGTAGAAAAATCATGGAACCATAAATATTTTTCACAATTAGGACAAGAAATATAAAAAGATTTATCACAATTATTTTAATTTCAATTTTGTTCACCGTCAATTATTACTAATCACGAACATTTTGTCAAATATTTGGCTTTTCGTCGAGATTACTTGATTTGCAAAATTCATATATACCCAGATTTTGAATTTTTTTAGATGTAAATTAATTATAAATTAGTAAAATCATTTTGAGAAAATCTGTCATTGTCTTCAATATTATTGTCAGTTCTTCCGACACCACGAAACTTGACACTTGTTTAATGAAATATTTGAAATAAAAGTTAAATGCGACGTCGAATAGTTAAGCAACAGCTGTTCATCTTTCAGGATTTTTCATGTAAAAAATAGCATTAATAAATAATACAATTGAGAGCAGACTCTTGCTATTAATGTCGTCGTTATAAAATAGTATTTAATAATTTATATAAAACAATCATTAACAAAATTTTATCTGAATGTTGTCCTTAACAAAATCTTACCTAAATATAATATAAAAGCATTTCCCGTTAAATTATTAATTTCTTCAAATTTAATAAATAAATAAATAAATTGGTTAAAAATAAAAATATATTAAACTGTCCGCGCTGAAAAAAAAAAAAAAAAAAAAAAAAAAAAACTTGTTTTTATATAATTAATACATTTTCTCGTACTATAATGATTTAATTTAATTAAAAAAGTCAAAAATAAATATTTCAGTTGAAATAAAAATATAAAATACAAAACGCCCTTGCGGGTACTCGATCCCACTACCTACGTATCCGAAGTCAAGCAGGCTAGCACTGCAACATCTGTTCACAGTACACTGTGTGTTTTGTTGGCTTTTATAGAAGTAACTAAAACTAATAGACGGCATATATCACCCCCATGGGAGTTGTTGCAGCAAATTTGTACGGTACCCAATGTTTTCGACCATGCTTTTTTATTTAAGCGTGGTTTGGTTTCAATAGCAATTTTACTGATTCATACTTCCCTTTTAAGTCCCCGCGCATGCTCATCAGCAGAAAGAGCAAACAGGAGCAATTTTGAAGAAGGTGTTATAAGACGTTGTCACGGAGAACGGCTCTAATAGAACGTTCATCCGATTATTAAAACATGCTATAATCCCAATTGAAACCACTTTTGCTTGTGTTCTAAAATAACATACAGAAAAATCTATTACATAAAAGTGGTGTCAGTAACAATTTTTTGATATTGTGATCCTTACTGTTTTATTGGTGATTTATAGCTGCCAATATTTTAACACTCTCGCGACCGCTGACGTAGATTCATGTCATTTGAAAATCTATAACACCGCGAGTGGGCGTTTCTTTTACAATTTGTATGTTATTTATTTCATAATTATAAATCCAATATTCAAATTTGTACATTCAAATACACAGGGATGGAACACGGGCGCAGAATTCATACCACTATTAATGTAAGAAAATTTTCTACCTCTTAAATCAACGATATTATAGGTAGATAAATTTCTTCAACAGATTCCGGTATGAATACTGCGCCCGTGTTCCATCCCTGAATACATTATGGATACAAACACTTTGATTAGACAGAATATAACTATAATGTATATCTATTTGTAATGCAAATGTGAATACAGAAACTTCTGTTATGAAATATTGTAACTTGGGAGAATAACGCCCAAAGGTGGACCTTACTGCCAAAAAGATAAAAACATGCGGTTGCGAAAGTGTCCATTAATCCCAGAGCTGCCAACCTAATCCGGCAAATTGTTAGTACCGCCCCTTTTTCTACACCAGTCATATTTTAGAATATTTTTCTACTTAATTCATCATAGATACATTTGAAGAGAATTGCTCTAAAAATTAAGTGGTGTAGAAAAAAAGGCGTTTTTCAATGGGTGTTAACAATTTGCCGGATTAGGTTGGCAGCTCTGTAATCCGAAGCATTTTTAGCTCCGCCTTTCTTTTTGCACCACTTTATTTTTACAATATCTTTCTAAACTACATAACACTGGTAAAACAAGAAAAATTTACTCTTAAAAAAAAAAAAAAAAAAAAAAGTGGTATAGAATAAAGGCGGAGCTAAAAATTCTTCCGAATAAATTAAAATATTGCCAGCTATGATTCTTATCAAATTTTGCATTTTTTGTCTACCACAAATTATTTTCCTTTCTTTTTTCTTTCATATATCTGCGAAAAATTTCGCTGGTTAAATAAAATAAGGATTTCTTGTAAAACATTTCGGTAGACAAATCGTGTTAGAATTAGCAACCATACTTGCCAACAATCTTATAATGATCGTAACATTTTTACGCCCCTTTAAAACACGCCCTTTTTTACACACCACTTTAATTTTAGAGTAAATTTCTCCAAATGTAATTACGATTAAACAAAGATAAAATTACATTAAAAATAGACTTTTGAAAAAAAAAAGGCGGGTACTAAAAGTGTTACGATTCATAATGAGATGGTTGGCAAGTGTGTTAGCAACTATTATTATTTAATATGCGCAGGACCACCGGCAAAAACAAGAGATTTTTCACGAAATACTGCACCAATAACATAATTTTACTGCTTCTCGCGATATTGGTTTTCACATTAACAGTACTTAAAAAGTGAGAAAATATGCAGAACATTTGCATTTGTATGGCAATCGCAAGAAGGCTTTCTTCCATCAATAATAATAAAAAAAAATATGTAGGCTATACTTGTCTTAAAAGATCTTCTGACTACCTTGCTCATATAGCAATTTTTATTCACATAGAATTCAATAACAAATACGTTATATTTTTGCATTGCAACATTCTTTTATATGTCAAAAATCATAGATCTCCTAATAAGTTTACTTTTTTTAAACCACTCGTGCAACTGTTAGATTGTCAATGAGTTCATTATAAAAAAAATATCCTACATATGTATTCTTATAAACAGTACTCTAAAAAAGCGTGAATGGATTTATGTACTTTTTTTTACTCATTAGTGTATATTGTAAAGTGAAAATACAAAAATTTTGGATAAAATGTATAGGTTAAAAATGTATACCAGTACAAATTTTATGCTTTGATTCGTCTTACAGAGTGTGTATAGTTAAATCTCTGTTTCTGTGACTTTCTTGCTTAGCACTTGAAACAAAGTCCCCGCGCATGCTCATTAACAGAAGGAGCAGCTTGAGCATTTGTGAGGGGCGCGAACTAAGGTCTTGTTTCTCCGTGTATAGTCGTAGCTAAAATTGCGTCATTGTTTATGCGAATCGATGAGGGACGTTACGTTCTGATATAAATCTATTGGGAACGTAAAGTAAATTTATTCATTTTAGCAAATTTGAATTTACTGTTTCCTATCGGTGTTTGCAACTCAAATTTTCAAGTGTACCTCCTCGTATACCTACATTAATAAGGAAAATTCCTACTTTAGTGCTGAGGAATTCCGTAGGACGTACTTTTATCCCCAGGACATTCTGACAATGTCCTGAGCAGAAAGGTTCCTCCAAAAAGTCCCTACATCCTATAATAAACATGCCAAAAGTCACCGACGAGTAAGAACAAACCTCTACAATTGAAACACTGTTTTCTCTGTAAAAAAAAATACCTTTTTCTTTCTCAGTTATTTTCTCAATTTAAACCTGAATAACTAGCTCACATTATCGCCGACTTCAACCATATAGCGTGAGAAAAGATGAATTTATTTTCTACCTACCTGGGTTTTTTCGCAGACATTTAGTTTTACATAATTACCAACTCTCCAAATTTTTAGGGAGATTTAATACCGGATAGTTTTTATAATTGCTTTTTACTTATTTAGTCGTCGAAAATATTGAAGTTAGATATGTGACTTGTTTCTTTTAAAACGTATGGTGTCAAATCTGACTAAAAAATTTAAAGAGTTGGCAGTTATGGTTTAATATCTTGTTTTTGTAATAGTTAACTTCTGTATTCGTTTGCAGTGCTTTTCTTAAATTGAATAACAGGTAGATTGCTCTTGATTTTTCTTTTCATAAAAAAGTCTGAGCATGTGAAAAATATACGCGCTGCAGAAGCAAAATTCAATAATTCTCTTAGCTATTAAATATTAGTAATTCTACTGTGAGTATTAAGTTAATTATTAAAAATTGTTGGTATTGACGTTCTCATCAGGTGAATGCATTATTATAATTAGTAATTATATAATTACAAATAACCAGGGCTACATCTAAAACTATATTTATAATTTAAGAGTAAGGTATTAAATGTTATCACTTTTATTCATCTAAAGCAGGGATGGAACACGGGCGCAGAATTCATATCACTATCAATGTAAGAAAATTTTCTACTTCTTAAATCAACGATATTATAGGTAGAGAAATTTCTTAAACGGATTCCGGTATGAATTCTGCGCCCGTGTTCCATCCCTGTCTAAAGTGATTACTTGCAGAATTTAGCGTACAATAGTAGTAGAGAAATAATCTAATAAAAGTATTTTCCCTTTTACATGTATTCTGTATTTTTAAATTGCATACTAACATGTAAAAAAAATTTTAAATATCTTAAAATTTACTTTATTTATTCACAAATTTTTGGGCACTTATTTGCAAATTTGGAATTTAAATTGTTTATTAATAATTTTAACTTAAAATTTACATACCTATATATTTAATAAAAATTTTCATTTTATATTAATATTTTATTTTTATTAATCTATCTTGAAACTTAATCTTATCTGACAGAATTTTTACTGTGGGTGATACGAGGCCCTTTTTAGGGCCGGTTTTCGCATTGCCTAATAGTAGTGTTTATAAAGTCCCGGACCCATTTTGATGTTTAATAACTCAAAAAATAATAAATATAGATTAAAATTAATAACATAAATGGTTAGATAGATTCAAAAATATCATGACCCTTGTCAATGAACTTCCACGTGTGCCCCCTTCGTCGCACGGAGAATATCAAGTCGATAGTCAATTTCACGCCAGGTAGCGGCAAGCATGTCGGCATCCACAGAGGCTATTGCGGTTGTAATTCTGACTTTTAGGTCATCAGTGTTCGACACTCTCCTCCTGTAAACATTGTCCTTTACAAATCCCCAAATGAAAAAGTCCAGCGGTGTTATATCAGGTGATCTGGGTGGCCAAGGAATTGGACCTCCTCGCGCAATCCATCTTCCTGGAAAATGGTCATTCAAAGAACTACGAACGATGGTACCCCAATGAGGTGGTGCACCATCTTGTTGCAAAAAGACATGTGACTGAAGCTCTTCTAGTTGTGGAAATACGAAATTTTCCAACTTGTCTAAGTATACGACTGATGAGACCGTCTTTTCTGTAAAAAAGAAAGGCCCAATGCCTCGATCGTGCATTAGTCCACACCACACATCAAAAGTAAACATAACATTGCAATAGTTGCCAAAAACAAAAGAGAGAAAAATGTAATTAATAAGCAGACGATATTTGAAAAGTACAGATATTTAGACTGGAAAATGAAATTATCTGAAATTAACCACACGCGCAGACGATATTTACAAAAGTAAAGATATTCAAACCTGAAAAGAAAATATATGAGTTATTCCATCAATAAATGCCATAAGTTTGTTTATATCTTCTTTATTTTATGAGTTATTAAACATCAAAATGGTTCCGGGACTTTATAAACACCCTGTATTTCTCATGGAGATGACTCCCCCTCAAGACTCATTAATTGCCTGAATTTTATCCGGACGACATAAACCTAAATTTCAAGCGACTTTTCGCCAAAATTACGATGGTTTAACTCAACTAAATCAAATTATCGACTGTTACCTACAACACTTTGGTACCAAAATCCTCCACTTGGTAGATCAATTACAAAATAACCCTGATGTCCCCAACTTGCAGAATACGGGGAGAGTAATGATTACCGATTCTCTGCATGCAATTAATGCCAACATGTGATAATTTGCTATCACTTCTATCTTTCGAAAGTTTCTGTATTACTACATTAAAAAAAAAAAAATATGTCTGTCTTAAAAAATTAATGATAGAGAACAACTCTGAATTTCAGTTGCCCAAAAATAGCGAAAAAAAAAAAAAGGAAAATTTCTTTGAAATCTTCCGAATACCCTAATAAAATTCCAGTACAGAAAAATTATATTCAAACCCAAAATTATTTTGATTCGCTTCAAAATGATGTTGATTGTGACTCAATGAGAGACACTACTAGCATAGACAATAACACCAGTCAAATTTCTGAAAATGAATCAAAGAAAGACAAATTTATTCAGTTTTCCGTTGAGATTAACGGTGATTGGAACAATTTCTCTAAATAACAATTCAAAATTTTTAAAGTTAAACCTTTATTTAAACTTACAAGCCAATTTCTTAAAATCCATAGAAAAAATACTGATGACTTCAGAGCCATCCAAAAATATCTTACCGACAATAATTGTAAATTTACGACTCTTAATCCATACGACCAACGCCTTAAAAATATTTGTGTTAAGGGAATTCCCTCCTATACTGATCCCTTCATAGTCATGGAAGGATTCAATGAACATGGTTTTAAGGCGACAAGAGCCATCATTGTTGAATAAAGGTACTTGAAACGAAGTCATTCAGTTATTCAAAATATTACATAAAGAACAACTACTACACATTCTGAACATCTTTGGAAGAACCACACGAAAATTTCCTAAAATTATGACGAAAGAAAGTCGTGTTTTCTTTACATGAGCAACACATTTATAAAAGCTGAATTAAAAGTAGTTTATGTAAAAATCCTATATCAAATATTATTAAATTTATTGATTGATTGATTTTTTTTTTTTTTATGTTCTTCTGAAAAACTTAACCGAGTAGCCAATATTTTAAATTATTCCGTAACATTTTTTGCCCCGTGTTCCTTCAATGACGCTTTTTTCTCATTTTCTCATAGTTATATAGATCGTTTATTGTAAAAGTGAATTATCTACTGGTAAATGGATTTTGAAACAACGAGCTTTTTGTAAATTTATGCGTATAGAGAAAACGCAAGTTTCAGTAAATGTTATCGATTTTGTGTGTATAACCCTTTGCGGCGCAAGGTAATTGTATACTTGCCAACATCCTAATTAATATTCCGTAGCATTTTTAGTCCCGCCCTTTTTCTCACACTAGTAAATTTTTAGAATAATATTCTACAAACGCAATTACGATTAAATAAGAAGAAAAATATTTTAAGAACATACTGATGTAAAAAAGAAGGCGTGGTTAACGATACAACGGAATATTAATTAGGATGTTGGCAAGTATGTAATTGGTAACCTTTAAATTACTTTTTCACCGGAATTCATGAACAAATTTAAAATAAAAGAAACTGACAACCTATTTTGCTATGTTATCAGTAAAATTTTGCTAAAAAATTTCCAGGCAGCGTTCCCAACTTTCACGATCATTTATTCACGATCATTTTCCCCCCCGCCTTCTTTTCTCACCAGAAATTTAGTAGATTATTTCTCTTTAATCATAGCTGCCAATATTTTAATTTATTCCAGAGTACTTTTAGCCCCGCCTTTATTTCGCACCACTTTATTTATAGAAAATATTTCTTGAATACATAATTTTGATAAAATAAGAAAAAATTAATTAAAAAAAATAAGTGGTACGAAATAGGGGAGGGGGGCAAACTTATTCCGGAATAAATTAAAATATTGGTAGCTATGTCTTTAATATGTGACAACGATTAAATAAGAAGAAAATCATTTTTCAAAATTTCCGGTATGAAAAAGAGGCGGGGCTAAAAATGATTGTGAATAAGTTATAAAATTTGGGAAAGCTGTTTCCAAGATGAGTTTTTGATGCTGGAACATAATAAGTGCGTCCTCGCAGCGAGGACAGTGCGCCACAAAGGGATAATACAACTCAGAATCATAAGAATTTATAAATTATACTAAATATAATTTAAAATAACTTAGAAACTTCATTTTTATAAAGGATATTAAGAAGATATAGTTTTCCGGGGAAAAAGAAAAGTAATGCCATTTATTGGATTTTAATGCATTTATTGGAGTTTCCTACATTTTTATAATGAAAGATATGACTAAATGCGATACAATTAAGCAAAAATATATATATTTAAAAAGTATGGAGTTGCATCACTTTTATAATGGACTGCCATATATTAAAATTATTCTATAAATAACATGGTCAGAAATAAAGGCGGAATTAAAAATGCCTCGGAATCAATCGAAATGTTGGCAGATATGCTTAAGTCATAAAGATCTTATTATTTTCATGAAATCTACAATGCGCTTTTTTTCCCCACTCGTGATAATTATTACTTCTCCTTTTGCAGTGTTTAGCAGTCAGTGGTGATGGATAAAGATTTAATATATCTAATAATGTTTGTATCTCTCTCTCTCTCTCTCACTTTATTCTTCTTTTTATGTTTTCTATAAATATAAAATTACATAGATAAATGTAAAAGTTTATTCATTTATTCTGAAATACGCCTTCAAGTATTCACAGATTGTTCGGGCATTTGTTTCGATATTATTAGAATATTTTCTTAAGCGTTTATAATCTTTTTCAATTTTGTAACTTTTATTTATTCATTATTATTATTTTTATTATTATTATTTATTGATTTTGGGGTGGAGGGATTTCTTTTCTTGCCCACAATCGGAACCACGGTTGCCAACTTTCATAATTTATTCAGGTGCATTAGTACCTACCTCCTTTTCCACGCCACATTTTTTAAAGAGTAAAGTTTTTCTTTTATTATTGTAGTTGCATAGTGTTGTACGACAGGATTATTGTTTTCAGAGAGCGATTTTAGGGGGGAAATTTGCAATAGCCTCCCTTGAAGTAAGCGTATGTCAGGTTACAATTTGCAATACAAAGCTACATCGTTCAACTGATCGCTTCTAAAAACTGTATACTTATTAATGAGGACAAAATCTAGCCAACATTGTAATTTTATGTCAATCAGATAATTGATTCAAAAGACATTAAGTAAAAATCTCATTTTAACTTTAAAATTATTTATTTAGTTATTTATTTATTTTTTCCTGACACATAAGGAAATATATTTTAAAAAAAGAAATTGTAATAATAATAATAAAAAAAAAAGGAATTTGTAATAATTTTCCTTTGCTAAATTGAGGGGCAAGAAATTTTTTTTAAGCGTATATATATATTTAGACCAATTATAAAATATTTTCTTTTTTACCCCTTCTCAATAAGTTAAAAAAAAAAAAAAAAAAAAGTGATAAAATGGAACAGCTTTAGTATAGAACCCTTGGCGAAATTTGAATTTGGCACCAAAGTATCTCGAACGTTTTTCGCCAAGATCTTTACTAACACACACGGAGTAAGAAATAACTGGAGGGGAAACTCCTATGGCCGAAACCTTGAAAAACTGCAATATACTTTTAGGTAATATAGATGGCGCCACTCGCCGGTAGATGTCCGATTATCTTTGTTCCGTGATGCTTTTCAATTGCAAAAATGTTCATTTAATAAATTTCTTTAACGAAAATAATGATTTTTGGGAAAGCCAATGGAAAATTAATTCGATTACACAGAGTTTTCTTAACAACATATATTTTTTACAAGAAGTATGCGATGCTTGTTATTTTAAAAAAGCCAGTTTTGTATGAGCTGTTATCAAAAGGAAAAGGGAATTAAGAGGGACATTTAATTTCAAATAATTCATAATCAATATATTTTTTTAAATATTTTTTATAATTTTTATTATATTATATAATTAATTTTTTTATCCCAATGAAATATGAAATTAATTCCATTAAAAAAAAAAAAAAATAAATAAATAAATAAAGCTGCATAAAAGTGATAAATATTTTTGATTATGAAATGCGATTTTATTATATGTAAACTGTTTGAAAAAGTAAATTTTAGACCTCGTTCGTGGTGTGATGTTGGGGTTATAAGCCCAATTGACAGCACTTGGGTTTTAGGTCTGAGTGGAATGCCCTTAGTCTGTCTTCTTATGTGGTCCTAGCCTGTAGTTATGCAAGTTTCGGAGAAAATAACGGAAAACTCTGATCGGCTAGGTCCGCGAGCGCGACTTGGTATTAAACTCGACATTTTCCGTCTATCAGCTTGAAAAGAACAACATAAAAAAAAAAAAAAAAAACACTCTGTTTACGGTAGGTGCCCTATTGTCTTCGTTCTGTAATACATCTAACTTGCAAAAATGTCCATATAAAAAAGTTCTTTAACGAAAAGAATGATTTTTAAGAAATCCACGAAAAATGAATTTGATTATACAGGGTTTACTTAAGAACATATATTTTTTTACAAGAAGTGTGCGAGGCTTGTTATTTAAAAAAAAAAACCACTTTTGTATAAGCTGTTGTCAAAATGAAAATTAATCAAAGGGATATTTGATTTCAAATAATTTAATTAAACTATATATATATATATATATATATATATATATATATATATTATATATTTTATAATTTTTATTGCATTATATTATTATTATTATTATTATTATTATTTTAATCCCAATGAAATACGTAATGCATTCTATTAAAAACTCTACATAAAAACAATGAATAATTTTAATTTAAGATGGAATGCAAACATGTAAACTGTTTGAAAGAATAAATTTTGAACCTCATTTGGGGTGTGTTGTTGGGATTATCGGGTCGATTGACAGCACTTGAGTTCTAGGCCTGAGTGTAATGCCCTCTGTGGTGGTCTCCTTATGGAGTCCTAGCCGGTATTTACACACGTTTTGGATAAAACCATGGAAAACTCCGATCGGTTAGGTTAACGAGTGCGACTTAGAATTTTCCTTTGATAACTAAGTAAAGCATGAGAAAGTACATATAAAATGGGTTTATGCAACAACTTTCAAGAAAATCGTTAGAGTCGTTTTTGAGATACTGAGTTTTAGCAAAGCTTAGCATAATTAATTTTTAACCAGAAAACAACAATTACATGCAAAAGGATATTTAAAAGAGGATTAATATGGCAAGTTTGAAAAAAATTCATACAGCCGTTTTGAAAGGAACGCACTTGCAGGACCTGAAATTGAGATATTTATACAGGGCGCCTATCAATTTTCCTGAACTAACCAACTAAAACATTCGAAAAGACATCTAATAGAGTGTTTATACAGCAATTTTGACGAAAACCGTTAGAGCCGTTTTTGAGATACGGACTTATGGCCCCACTTCCGGTTTCGAATGTCCCACTTCCGTTTTTCCAATTTTCACCAACACTTGAGAAATTCATCTGGGCACTGGACTTGTTTAAATTTTAAAGTTTCGTAGTTCTACTTTTATTAGTTTCCGAGCTATAAGAGCCAGAATGTTCCCCACATACGGGTGATCCAAAAGTCAGGACAAACTTTAAAAATGAATAATTCGAAAACGAATCAAGATACAAAGATACGGTTTTCACCAAACGGATGAAAAAGAAACCGGGTTTTGTGTGGCAACGAAAAAAAAAAAATAGTTCTGTTGGCGACCAGCAGATGGCGCTATAGTGTTTTATTTCACCAAAAGATGATTTACAAATGAAAAAAGTGTTGATAACTTACAAGTCAGCTTAATTACAGTTAATTAGTACTACTACAATGACTGCTCAATGTGTGTCCATCATTCAAAAGTACAGCTGTGAGACTATTCACCACACCGTTCACAGGATTTAGTAGCATTTCTTGCGTTATGGCAGACACATTTTGGCGGATGTCATCTTTCAGTGCTGCTAGTGATTCCGGTTGGTCGCGGTACACTTTTGACTTCAAGAATCCCCACAGCCAAAAGTCACAAGGTGTCAGATCGGGAGATCTTGGTGGCCATGCGTGATTAAAGTAGCTACTGAGAATGCGATATTTCGATGCATGTAAGCTTCGACAACCATTACCTGCCGCAGTTGCTCATTTTTATATCGTTTGTTGCTTTGCGTAATCCTACATCTGAAATCCGACAGCGCCATCTGTTGGTCGCCAACAGAACTATTTTTTGTTTCGTTGTCGCACAAAACACGGCTTCTTTTCCATCCGTTTGGTGCAAACCGTATCTTTGTATCTTGAATCGTTTTCGAATTATTCATTTTTGAAGTTTGTCCTGACTTTTGGATCACCCGGTATATATACACACACACAATTTCCACACATTGCCAAAAACCACTTTTTTGGACTCAGGAGACCTTAAAACATCATTACCTACGGTAGTCGGGTAATGGAAGTAAAAAAAAAAAAAAAAAAAAAAAAAGTTAACATCCAGTTTCGTCAAAATTGGGCATCATAAAATTTCGTGCTGTAGCTATTAAACAATAACAAAAAAGAAAGAAAGTTAACACTTTTCAAATGCTTAATAAGAAGAAAACATAAAAAATCATGACTGATCTCTAAGCTTTTTGACAATAAAATAAATGAATAACATTGATAGCATACCTTTTAACTCTTTTTGAAAATGAAGATTGATATATTACAAGGTGAAAAAAAAAAAATTATTATTTTATAAATATTAATATTTATAAACTAAATTAATCATATATATTATTTTAAAATAATTAGTTATATTTATAAATTAATTTTATAGAAACTAAATCATATATTATATAATAAAAAAAAAAAAAAAAAAAATCCACTTTGTACAGTTAAATGTAATAATGACAAATCATAATTATAAAATACATTTATACTATTAAGATATTTAAATAATGTATAGAATCATCCGCAACTGAGAAGTGTAATAACAATAAGAAAATAATAATAACAATAGTATTAAATAAAATAATTTGTTTCTTTTATTTATTTATAAATTGCTTATAAATTAAAATTGAAATTTAGGAAAAAAGAAAAAAAAATTATATGTGCGACGAAAATTTATTATATACGATACATTTCTTTTCAATCTACATTTTTCTTTATTATGAATATTATTTCCCTCCCTAGTCCTTTTAAATGTCCCTGTGTCCCTTTAAAAAATGTCCCTTTAATTCGTTATGATCTTGACGAAAGCCTATAAAAATTGACTCTTTTAAAATAACAAGTGTCCTATACCACTTGTAAAAAAATTACGCTGTTAAGAAAACCCTATATATTCAAATTCATTTTTCAACGATTTGCTCAAAAAACATTATTTTCGTTAAAAAAAAAAAAAAAAAAAATTGAACGTTTTTGCCATTGCAAAGCATTACGGAACGAGAATGATCGAACATCAACCGAGAGTGGCGCCATCTTTTATCCAACTCTCCAGTTATTTCTTATTTCGTGCTAACACAATTGGGAAAGTCATTCTAATTTGTCGCCAAAATGACAAAAAAAAAAAAAAAAAAACTGTACCAAAGAAATTTTAAGAAATGAATACAGTAATCGTTGCTAAGGTACGAAACACAGTTACATCAAGGCATTATAGTTAAGAATAAAAAAAAAAAAAAAAAAAAAAAAAAAGTATTATCGTACTAAATTAAATTCTGTTTTGTACAGAATTTATAACTATTTCTTAAAAGACAAAAATTTCCTTCGGTGATTTTTTTATTTTTATTTATTTATTTATTTATTAAGTCTTACTTTGTATATAAATCTTGAATTATAAAATTTATATATAAAGTAAGGTTGTCTGTCTTCACTGCAATTTATTCACTTGAATTATCTAACTGAAGTAGAAACATATATGTTTCTCCCAGTTGATGAATATAAATCAAACTAGAGGACTTCCGATGACACGACGGGCGTATAAAACTGTCATCCTAAATTCTTCACGATTAATGGGACTGAATTTCAATGGGTAATGATTTGTTTCTAGGTCCATTTATAACCATTTACTGTGGACAACTGTTACAATTTATCACAAAAGTAAGGTACCAATACGATTTTGCCTACTACAATAGGTTTTCATTTGTAGCTCTAGATAATTATGGGAGCAATATGAATATAATATGAAAAAAAAAAAAAAAATAGTTTGAAGGCGTTAAAATTTTTAGATAATAATGCGAATTACCAATTATTTACTTTCAAGAAATTTTAGCAAATAAATTTTCATTTTTTTTTTTTTTTTTTTTTTTTTTTTTCGTATTTTATAAGTATGAAAATGTGAGACTTGTAAAACAAACAGAGAATGTATGTACAGTCGGGGAAAAAAAAAAAAACGCAACACCCGCTGTAATTTCGTTATTAATTGACGCATGAACATCTAACAGACATAATTCAACAGGAAATTAAATGCACTTTGAGAAAATGTCGTCAAATTTTGAATTAGGGGTCATCTACATATTAAAATGAGCGCCAACTTTTCAATAGTAACACCCAATTTTGACTTCATATTCGAATTTCTGAGAGTCTGGCAGTGCGGAAAAGTATACTATTTGTATACTTTAACTTTAGTATTTATAGAGTTATAATCAAAAATGTCTTAGGGGGTTATCTGTAAATGTAGAAAAATAAAATTAAGACTGAAAAAAGTGCAATATTTTTCAAGTAAAAGTGTGTATTATGACTGTACTGATCACCAATAAAGCTTAAATTTTCTTTCGTAGGTGTAACATAATATACGAAATGAAATAATATAGATAAACGCATAAACTAAATCTTTTCGGATAAATTATTGTAAGGTTTCCTGAAGTAAATATTAAACAATTTTGATCGCACTTACCAGTTTTGGGTCAGTTGAACTCTCTGGAACTGTACGATTCGTTTTATAATGTCTATGAAAATATAATTTCTTAATTAACCCTTTCGCGACTGTTGACGTAGATTCAAGTCATTTGAAAATCTGTAACTCTGTCAGTGGGTGTTTCTTTCGTAATTTGTGTGTTACGTATTTCTTAGATGTGTACTCAGTGTTCATATTTTTGCAATAAAATATACTATGGATAGAAATATATTGATTAGAAAGAATATAATTATAATGTGTATCCATTTGTAATATAATTGTGAATACAGAAAAGTTGTTCTGAAATATTTTATTTTGAGAGAATAAGGCCTGTAGGCGGATCTTACAGTCAAATGACAAAATCCTGCGGTCGCAAAATGTGTTAAAATATATTTTTAAAAGTTAAAGTATATTTTAAAAAATATATAAAGTTAAAATATATTAATAAAATATTAAAGACTAAAGTATCTTTAAAATAATAATCCTCCCACCTACAAAATAAATAAATAAATAAATAAAAATAAAGCAAATGAGTTTAACTATGACGGTAGTTAAGAAACGATTTTACAAGTCTGTCATGCATTCCAATTCCATTCGTTTTTTTCTAATAGACAATTTTTACATTAAACTTGTTTTTCTATTTAAAACAGTAAACCCCGCCTATTTAGTTAATTTTTTCTTCTAGTGTTCGTTTAAAAGATTCAAAATTTATCACTAGTAATCGATGAAGTAAAATACCACTTGTGCATATTTTTATCAACATAATATAAGGAGTTTAACACGAATTCCCCAGTCAATGTCACTTTTACTTTTCTTTTTTGTATTGTTTTGTTTTGAAGAACGATGGAGGCGGGGCTTGTCTTCTTTAGAAAACAGGAATTCTTGATGCTAACATTAATGTTTAAAAATCATCATTTTTGTTTCATTTCTTTGCGTTTGACGTTGGTGTTATATAATTTGACCCGTAAATAAAAATTAAAAATATTTTGTTGAATTTTCTTTGTTATTTTTTAAGATTTGATTCGTTATCTCATGCAAAACTTTATAAGAGACGGCCCCCTAAACCACTCCAAAAGAAAGATTTATTTATAACTCGAAAACTAATAATTGGAATGAGCTACAAATTTGCACACCCATATTTTTCAGCATTAGGATTCATTTTATGTAAAAATTAATATAGGTCATAATTCATAATTTTTATGAATATGAATTTATTAATATTTTTCAGAATTAAAAATATTTTTTAGAATCAAAAGTAATGATGGATTATGTTTGGGTTTCTTCACTATAGCTCGTTAAAAAAAATTATATCGATCAAGTTTTTTTTTGTGACGATATTAATAAAAGTTTGAAATATGAATTTAACATTAGCACCTTCAAACTTTGAACGCTTATAACTCTGTGAAAAAATAAGTAAAATATACAACCAATTTACTTTTTCGCGTTGTAGCGATCCCAGGAATTCAAATATAAAAGAAAAATGGGGCATTACCATTGAAAAAAATCAAAGTTGGTGCGCGTTTTAATATGTAGACGACCCCCAATTCAAAATTTCAGTTCATTTTCTGAAACTACTCACAATTCCCCGTCGAATGGTACCTATTACATTTTTCTACATCGATTAGCAACGAAGTTACGTTGAGTGTTGCGTTTTTTTTTTTTTTTTTCCCCGACTGTACTTGTAATCAATAATAAATAAAAAAAAAAAAAAAAAAAAAAAATGAAGAACTTTTAAAGTTCACATTTCATTGTTTTTTCATAAAATACATGTAATTAATGAACTATACGGCAATACGAAAATATTCAATATAAAAATGAGCATTTGATTCAGTTCGATTATTTTATTCAAAACAAAAATGTTTATTTAATTTTTATGTTCTTCTATATTCAGTAGAAGAAAGTTCCGCTGGTGTCGCAAAAATTTTCGATTTCGGGTTTTCGATGGATTTACACGTTATGAAAGAACTGGAGCATGATTTTACCATTTTTTAAAATGTCTGTCTGTATGTTTGTGGTAAAAATTTCGTCAACTGTATCTCACTAATTACTGCACTGAATTTATACATGTTCATATGTAGTTGCGACTTGACATAAATTAGTGCCTACCGACTTTAGGTGAGAATAGTCTAACGTATGTTGTTGCCATTCCACTCTTCCTAAATTTTTAACATGGCAGTGTAGGACAAAATATCCTGTAAATGCGTACAATAAGACAAATTTTCAACGAACTATTATAAAATTAAAAGGAATTATTTAATTATTTATAATAGTAATCAGCAACTAGAAAATGCTTTTTTTTTTTTTTTTGGATCGATTTTGTTTGGACAATTAGTGTTAGACTTCTATTAGAAAAAAAGAAAAAGTCTGCATTCATCATGAGAAATAATTAAAAAAATGTGTTTGTTCTAAGTAAATTTGTATAGGAAAATACAGACGAATGTTTTGTGATTAACGAATTTATACAGATTCAGAAATGCTTAAAAGTACTCAATTTCAATTAAAATGTTAAATTACTGTAAATTTTTACCGATGATTAAAAACACATATTTTTTGTGTAATTGCAATGGATTTTTCTTTAATTTAGAGATTCAGTCTTTGACTGTAATATATATATATATATATAAAGCCAATGCCCGATTACTTTCGCCGTAAATTATTGTAGAAGCATGCAGCTGGTGCCGATTAATTAGTATTAACATCTAGTTATTAATGCAATAGTTAAATTTTGATTAGAAAAAATTGTCTTCATATTAACCCTTATCGCTCGTATGTCCCTTCTGAGGGGACATTAAAAAATCGAGCCACGCCTTAAGGTGTTCCTCTGCAAATGAAATGTTATTTTTCTAAAGCGTGTAACTATAGGCTACCAGAAATATTTAACTGAAAGATTTATTTTATTTAATGTTGTAGTAAAATAAAACAAATTATTACAATTTTTCGGTAGCCATAAGGCAGTAAGTTGGAAACTATACGTGTGACGTTTTAAAGGAACGCCAAAAGGCGTGTCTTACGGAAAATATGCCGAGCGCAAAGGGTTAAAATTTCTATCAACTTAATTTATTTTCAATAGCAGTACCTATTTTTGAATTCATATTCGTTTTCTGAGATCAAGGTAGTTTGGAAAAAGGTATGGTTTATTTACCATTAATTAATTTTTTACAGATTTACGAACAAAAATATATAGAAGAATCTTGCCATCAATTAAAAAAATTAATGAAGATCTCACACAGAAAAGTGTTAAATCTATAACAGGGATGGAACACGGGCGCAGAATTCATACCACTATCAATGTAAGAAAATTTTCTACCTCTTAAATCGACGATATTATACGTAGAGAAATTTCTTAAACACATTCCGGTATGAATTCTGCGCCCGTGTTCCATCCCTGCTATAATCAGAAAAGAAGTACGACAATTTAAAGTATAAATCATGGTTCGTACGGCCACACCTTTTTTCAAGGACTCTCCCACCAATAATTTTATACAATTTATTTCCTTTCGAGTTTTAAGGCCTTTTTATATTAAAAATTACTATATAATTTTATTGGTGCAGAAAATCAAGAAAATTCATAAATTGCGCTCTTTTTATTTAACTCACCAATAATTTTAAGAAGTGATGTGATCGACGTTTCTTCGATTTTATTCGCGTTTTATGTTTATCAAATGCTACTTCTAAAAATGTTTGGTGGCAGTTGAATAAAAAAATGTGGCAACACTGAAGGATGGGCGGCAAATCGACCAACTAGCGACTACTAACGGGTTAACGAATTTTCAGACGTTATATCTCGATAGAATGTATCTCAAAGCTGAAGTGGACAACTAATTTAAGTATCAAAAAGCAAGTTTGTGCATGCTCTTTCGATTTCTGCTTGTTTTGAATTTTATTCATTAATTCAGTAAGGCGTGGTTGCACCGATCATTAGCGAACTATCAGAATCTATAACTGGAAAGCAAGCTGACGAGTGCAATTATTTCACGCGTTAAAAATATGTTTATATATACTCTTTCGATTGATACTTGTTAGGATTATTTTTGTTATTACAGTACGAAATGGTTTCCTGGTAAGAATGTGATTATAAACTAGTCTTAATTACCAATCGATCAGCATCAGCCGCATGTTTTACGCTAATTTACGGCAAAATTAATTGGGGGGGGGGGGGGGCTTTTTTTTTAATGACGGTACCATAATATTTAAATATTTCTTAACATGAACTCCTAGTTTCTTTATAAATGCTCCCATGAGGAAAGAAGTGCTGTTAGGCAATTGAGCTGTCGAGCAAGCGTACATTGGCCAGAGTTGCTAATTTTTATAATTTATTCCGGACCATTTTTTGCCCCACCCTTTTTCGCACCAGCATTTTTAAAGAATATTTCTCTACAACGTACTACAGTGATTTAATGATAAGAAAATCTTTCTTCGAAATTAGTGGTGTGAAAAAAAGTTGGGGCTAACAATACATTGTAAAATTCGGCAACTCTGGATGCGTGTTAAACGTACATGTACCAGACTCATCTCTGATTTCATATATATATATATATATATATATAAATTATATTTAACAGATATTATATACTGTCGACTCGCGTTATAACGACTCAGCATGATCTTACGACGTTTTGAAAAGTTCAGATTGACTTTTTGTTAAGATATTGTTATTTAATATTTGATATAAGGATCAGAAAAAGACAAGATTGTTAAAATAACGACCCACAAAACGACTGTATTTCATTCAATTTATAGAGTAAGATGTGGTCGTTACTTAAATAAACAATAAAAGAAATGAAAGAGGGAGAGAGAAAACTCGACGAATTTTATTTCATCGTGAAAATGAGGTAGAGTTTGGTGTTAGCCTTTTAATTGCAGCCCGAATCACATGAACTTTTCGGAAAGAAATTTTAAAAGAAACCACCAAAAATCACTTCAAACAGATTTTCTCAAAATCAGGGAGAAAATTAATTCATCGAATGTTTCTCGTTAAGAATATTGACAGTGGCAAAAAAAGATGTTAACTGTAGAGGATGATGAAGACATCAATTGTATTCAAAATATTAGTAATCCTACAATCAAAAAGGAGATACGAATACATTTAAGAAACTCTCGGATATTTTTGAAAATCAAGATAATGGAAATGAATAATTAGTAAACATCAGTCGTTTTAAAAATGCTTTTTTCGAATTTCAAAATTACATCAAAACTCGATTATTGCTTTCTTCGCAAAATATTAAACATGTAAGTAGCTGTTTATAAATCGATAAGAGAATTTGATTTTTGTAAAGTATGTACACAGTTCATATTCCTTCTTCCTTTTATTATGTGAATTTTATTAAAGTACAATTAATCTTTAATTTAAAATTTCTTGTAATACCATTTATATTTTACGGTACACATATACTGTACAATAAATTGAAATGGTCGTCTGAAATCATTATTTTAATTTTTACAAATTGGAGAAAATTATTCTGTTTCTCATTGGTTAATATTTTTAATTTATTTCAAATTTTTAAATTCATTTTACGTATACATTCTAATATAATTCATATTTTACATGCATTACGTCATTTGCAACCATTATCAAACTAAATTTAATGAAAAAGGCATCATTTGAAAAACCATTTTCTATCTATTTGATATAGCAACCATTTGATAAAACGACCCAAACTAATTCGTCCCGATGGGGTCGTTGTAACAAGATTGAGTGTTTTGCAATCTTGTAACTACAATATATATATATATATATATGTTGTTAGAAAATTTGAGATTTCTTACATAATAACCGGCAAGGTCACCTGCAGACGCAGATGTAACGGTTATTACGTGAGAAATGTCGAGTTGGTTATCAGCCAGGCTGGCTCAGTGAAAGAGCATCCGTACGGTAAGCGGAGGGTCTGGGTTCAATTCACGGCTCTGGCAGTTTTCATGTAGTTGGTATAAAAAAAATCAGTCTTATACTCCAAACTATTTAAAATGAATTTTCGCGGTTGAGGAGTTTATCAATAAAATGTCAACACATCTTAAGTAAGTTTAAGAAATGGTAAAATTGGATATTGGCAGGCATATTGGAAGTGTGACAATGCAAAATCGCTGTCTGAAAGTAATAGTCCTGTCGTACTAATAAATACGTATATATATATATAAATATACATATTTTTTTTTATACGTTTTTAGGGAATAAAATGTTAAAATTTATTATTTCAACTTATTATACAGGATGGTCCACGTAAAACAGGCACCCCATAATAAAATCAAAGCGTGTTTGTCATATAACGCACAGTATTTGTATTATGCTGTCCATGCCTTGAATTTATAGGCCGATTTTATGTGGCCACACTCTGTAACATCTTGATGGACACCACCATTTTTAATCAGCACATGCGCTTTTTTTATAGATAGCCAAGATAACTTAAAACAATGTAGACACAGAGCATTAAAATTTAGAATTTGAAACTTGTGTAACGTGTTGCTGTGCACTATCATTTTGGTAATTATCTGATCCCTCAATCTAAACATAGAAATATAATATTTTATTTATTAAATAAATATATATATATATATATATTCAGCATTTATTCATATCACACATGTTATTCCCAAGATTTCACTCGGGATATACTGAGAGTACAATATTGCTAGACTCTCCGACTCTTTTATTCAATAGTGACGAATATTCGCCTATTAATTATATCAAATATTACTTCTCAAAATTATTGGTGACTATTGAACAAAAGAGTCCCAAAGTGTGGCAACACTGTGAGAGAGCTCAAGGCACCCTGAGAAAATCTTGAAGAGGAGGTGCCTATATGTTTGAGGAAGAAGAAATGATGTGCAATAGCTGCCAACATTCTATTAACACTTTCGCGACCGCTGACGTAGATTCACGTCATTTGAAAATCTGTAACTTCGCCAGTGGGCGTTTCTTTTGTAATGTGTATGTTATTTATTTCTTGAAAATATACACAATAGTCATATTCGTATAACTAATATACTATGGATATAAATACTTTGATTAGAAAGAGTATAATTATAATGCATATTCATTTGTAATATGAAACTGAATATAGAAAATGTTGTTCTGAAATATTGTAACTTGGGAGATTACGACCACAGGCGGACCTTACTGTCAAAAAGGCAAAAACATGCGGTAGCGAAAGTGTTAATATTCCGTAATATTGCTAATACCTACTACTTTTTCCACACCACTGTATTATTAGGCAGAGTGGGGACAGACCCGACCTTTTCTTCCTTACTCTGTTACTAGTATATTTTTATGATTTTTTTTTTTATTAATTATTGTTCAAACGTACTATTAAAAATTCCGAAAGTAAAACACTACTGGAAGAATCAGGGAAAACATTTGCTCTGTCGTCACCCTGTTAGAGTAATTTTCTTCAAATGTATTTTCTATTCGATACTCTAAAAAAGACAAGTTCGAAAATAAACACGTGTCTAACGATACTACGGATTATTAATTAGAATGTTTGCAGGTACCGAGTTGATAACATTTAAATTTATTCCGGAACATTTTTAGCCCCGCCTTTATTTTTATTCCACTTTTCCTGAAAAAGAGAATTTCTTTCTTATTTCACCGTAGTTATTTATTGGAGAAAAATATTTTGTAAGCCAAGTGGTGCGAAATAAAAACGAGGCTAAAAATACTCCAAAATAAATTAAAATGTTAGCATCTATGCAAGTATGGCAAAATTGCCGAGTTTCTCAGTGTATTCAAAAGCATTTTTAGCCCTGTCTTTTTTTATACCACTTTTTATATTATTATTTTTTTTATATAAAAATATTTTTTCTTATTTTATTGTGATTACATATTATAGAAAATTAGTCTATAAATTAAGTGGTGTGAAATAGAGGCAGGACTAAAAAGTGCTCCAGAATAAATTTAGGAACTTGGCAATTCTGGTATGGAAGTAGCATCAACAACGGGTTTATGAATTTGTACGTAATTTTTTTTTTTCTAATTATTTATGATTTCATTGGAATATTTACAATTATAATAAACAAAGTAATATAAGGTAAATGAAATAATAATAATAATAATAAAATTATTATTATAAAAAATGCTTTAATATAGATTTTGGACCGAAACATTTTACGCACAGTAGGAATTGCAGCATTTTAAAAGACTTTTGGAAAAATAAATAGTGGTCTGAATATAGTTGCAAAGTATAAAAAAATATGCTTTAAAGTTTACTTTTCAAATTTTACATTTTTCATAACAATTCCTGTTATAATAAAAAAGCACCACAAAACTGGCGTTGTAAAAAATATTACTCACAAACTTTGAATAAATACAACAAAATGCAATAAACTCGCAACAATTGTTGCCGCTTTACTGCAGCACTCGTGCTTACTTTATTCGCCTGATGAAGGGTCGTGCGTTTTTCGACCCGAAATAATTGTTGCGAGTTTATTGCATTTTATGGTGTTTATTCAAAGTTTGTGAGTAATAATTCCTGTTATACTAGATGAGGAAAATAAAGTATTTCTCTAACAAATATACGAATGCTTATGTATATTTCTTTCTTCAATTTTACAAAATACAAAGCTAGAGAAATTGAACAAAAGGAAAAAAAGGTAACTTACCTTTGCATGACTATGACTACACGTGCATTATAATGTCGTATTTTGAAAAAAAATCGAAATTTAAATAAAGTTGGAGAATTTTTTTTCAAACATTCAATGGAAAAATGTTTGAGTTATGTTGTTAAAATTTTGTCATTCTGAAAAGAAAATGTAAATCTAAAAATATTTTGGAGTCGCAATTCAAAATGTGGAAGAATTATTAATTTGCATTTCATTTTCATATTTTTTTTTCTTATATATATGCAAGAAATGGATTTGTATATTTGCAGAGAAATTTATTTACAGCACAATAATCAGTATGCGATAAAAAGTATATTTTCGTTTCAAAATAAACTTCAAATTATTCGGAATTGTAAATTTTGAAAGCTGCTTTTTTTTTTTTTTTTTTTTTTTTTCCGCATGGAAAATGCGTATTTTACTAACAATGATTTTGTAAATTGAATAACTTCGATATTTAATTTTCGGATTAAAACGAAAATTTCTTTATGAGAATAAATTTGTATTTTTCAAGATTTGAAAGCTGGGTTCGGAATTGTTCTGTATTGTTAATTTTTCAAAAGTTACGTACAAACTGTACTAAAATACATTTTAAAATTGGAATCTTTCCCCGTAACTGATATTTAATTTAAAAATTTTAAACTAAATTTGGATTTTTCTTTCCGCTTTAGATAGTATTATTGTTAAAAAAGAACATTTACAAGGGTCGTACTCTCCGCCTTTTTTGCAGGACACTGTCAGAGATAAGAAATTTCTGCTTTCTTTAACACCACTAATTTCATGCTGAAATACTTTTGGTATATTCATAGAAATGTGCAATGTTTATACAGGGTAGATATTATTTTATAAAAATAGTGGTAGCAATAAATTTAAAAAATACTCATTCATGAGTGTGTCCTGAAAAAAGGGCGGAGAGTACGACCCCTGCATTTATACCAAAGCTGCCAACCTAATCCGGCAAATTGTTAGTACCGCCCCTTTTTCTACACCACTTAATTTTTAGAGCAATTCTCTTCAAATGTATCTACAATGAATTCAGAAGAAAAATACTCTAAAAATTAAGTGGTGTAGAAAAAGGGGTGGTAATAACAATTTGCCGGATTAGGTTGGCAGCTCTGATTTATACTTACAAATATCGCAAAAAATTTAATATTGCTTTTAACAGAACGTCCATAAATCGATGAGCTACTCTTGTTCTGTTTCAGGAATTCAACAATTTTTATTATTGTTTGGAGGTTTGTAGAATCGTTTAATTAAACATCCGTCACGCACCCATCGATTTTTCCCACTCAGCTATTTCTCAGGACTAAAAATTACCCAGACCTCGCAGCGTTCCTAGACATTTACCCTCATTTTATTATATTGCAACAACAATTTTAGTACAGTCACCCAAAAAAAAAAACGCCACCCCCCCCACCTAATTTTGCCGTAAATTATCGTAGAAACATGCGACTGGTACCAATCAGTTTGTAATAACGTCTAGTTTATAATGTTATAGTTAGATTTTACTTAGGGGGGCGTCTACATATTAAAACTGACATCAACTTCATTTTTTTCAATGGTAACCCCCATTTTTTATAATTTATTTGAATTCTTTGGATCAAATCATCACGGAAAATGGTATAGTTTATATATTTCGCTCAATTTTTCATAGAGTTATAAGCTGTCAAAGTTTGGGGGTGCTAATGTTAAATGAATGTGACAAAAATTAAATCATATCTTCCGAAATAATTATGATATTTAAATTCTGTTTTTTTTATTCGCTAGAATGAAGTAACCCAAACATATTCCATGCAAATTTTTGCTAAAAAAACATTTTTTGAATTATGAAAATTATTAATAAATTCATATTTGAAAAAATTATGAATTATGACCTATGTTAATTTTTGCACGAATAGAACGGGCATCATCAAAAACATAGGTTTCCAAATTTACAGGTCGTTCCTAACATTATTTTTTGAGTTACAGTGATATTTCACTTTTTATTCCTGTTAGGGTGCCGTCACTTGTTATAATCTGTATCCTCTATAAGTAAATGTTTGTATATAATTTGAGGGAAAACTATTTTAATTTACCTTTATGTTATTTTTATTGTTTCCTATGCAATATTTCGATGTTTATTATACAAATTGGCATATTTTTGTAAAGTTATCACAATGTAGGCGAGGGATTGTGAAAGAATTTCAAAAGAAAAGAAGCCCCGCCTCTGATTCGCTGAAACACTATTTTAAAAAAAAGACAAATTTGCATATTCCTATTTGACTCTGTATGTGACGCTGGTATGCATAAATCACAATGGATTATTGAAGACAAAACTTAAATGATTTAATTACAAATATGCAAAATTATTTTGCTTTATATTATAAAGTTTTAGAAAATTTGTGAAAAGGCGGGGCTATTTACATTAAGCCTTGATATGGAAGCTATGTTGCTGTTTTTCGATGCTGCGAAATTTACAAAATATATTTGTGTTAATATACTATACAGATAGAAGAATAATTATATAATATTAACAAATCTTCTTTAATCAATATGTTTATATACATTACTGTATGGAAATGTTTATATATGAATATTGTATTTATTTTTAATGAGAGGTATAAACACAAAATACTGAAAAAAAAAGAAGAAAATGTGTTATAAATTTTTATAAATCAAGCAAAATATATATGCATACTTGCCAACCTAACCCGTAACATTGTTAGTTCCCGCCCCTGTGTGTACACAATTTAATTTTTAGAGTAATTAACTTCAAATACATTTACGATTAACTCATTGAGCGCCACGCGAATTCTTATGGAAATCCCATTCAGGCCACACGTGATGCTTAGAAGCGTGTTATGTTTATCGAGTTTCAATAAACCCCATTAGGCCTTAACGATATAATCCTATAAAAATCCTATTAAAAAAAAAAAAAAAAACATGAAGTAAATTTTAAATAAATTGTCAGTAATTACTTAAAACTATGTAAGTTCTGTAGTTTTATATCATATTTTACACTGCCGGCTGACTTAGCCTAAATGGAAAGATCAGTGTCAGCCACCGATGGCTGACACGGCTCTAAAAAGACTGATGTGAAAAAAATGTACGGAAAGGGGCGGGACCACTAATCTTCCGGGATAGGTTGACAAGAATGTATATACATAGAGCAATGCCAGAAAATGTTCTTTATTTTTCATGAACCAGATGAATGGTATTTTTTTTCTGAATAGTCTATGTATTAAATATAATGCTGCTTTAAATACCCTTTAAATGAAAAGTTTTATTACATAAAGTAATTTTCTGGCACTCTACAGCTCCCAAATGACACACAATACAAAACCCCGCCTTTTTCCAGTGTTTAAAGGGTATTAACGTTTAATATGCTTTATATTCGTTTTGATCCGTCTTTCTCCTCCTTATCTTCTTCTTTTTTCCTTAAAAAAAAAAAAAAAAGAGTTATGTAACATTTTGACCTTTTCAAGTGAAGATTTAGATTAAGGGTAGTCAATCTTTCTACACCCACCGTCCACTTTGGTATCTGTGTTAAAGTGTAGAATTTTATAACATCCCATTAAGTAGTAGGATTTATTATTTTACATATTAATTTGTTACACATTATAAAATATAAAAGCAAAAGAATATCGTGGAGATTTATGTAAAAGTTTTTAATAATGTCATGAAAAAAAAAAATAATAATAATTAATTAAAAAAATAAATAAATAAAAATAAAAAAATCTGTTTTAATATTTTAAATAGTCAATTAAAGAAAATGAAAGTACTGCAGTATCAGAACAAACTCCCATTGTCACTGTGAAACGGCCGTGGGAACCAGGTTGATTGCCGCCGTTTCAGACAATTATACGGCAGCTTGAGTTAAAATAATTTTGAATTTTCAAACAAATTTAAAACCATTCATCTTTTTTTTTTTCTTTTGATAGATATTTTAATATCTATTCAAGCTATTTAATTTTCTTCGTATGAAGTGAACTATCTAATGTTTAATCAATAGAAACCAATAAAAATCTTTTAATTCATAAACTAACTCAGAAAGTTCTGTGAATTAGTCATTTTTTTTATTTTATAATTAACATTTCTGAAAACTTTTTCCGGTGTGAAACTTAATAAATAATGTATACTAGGTGTTAGATCGTGATTTATATTTTCTAAATGTATAGACGGACCCCTAATACATTTTCACGTGTAACTCTATTTAAAATTGATTTAAGGTATATAAATAGGTATGTTTTTCGAACCGCCTTGATCTCAGAAATCTGAATATGAAGTCAAAAATAGGGGTTGCCATTGAAGAAAATGAAGTTAATGCCAGTTTTAATATGTAGACGACCCCTTAGGCAAAATTTAACTATACCGTTATAAACTAGACGTTATTACAAATCGATCGGTACCAGTCAAATGTTTCTACGATAATTTACGACGAAATTAGGTGGGGGGTGGCGTTTTTTTTTGGGGTGACTGTACAATACTTTTTAACATAGTATTACGACCTCAAATTAGTGAAAATTATTCTAGAAATTTTTTTTATTGATGGTACTGGTGTCAATAAAACAAAAAAAGAAGTAAAATTTTAGGAACGCTGCGAGACCTGTTTACCTATTCTGTTTTGAAACGCGTTTCTTTTAAATTATGCTTTCATGGGCATAAATTAAGAAATTGTTAAAAATGAACAAGGGGAATTTGTTCTCGCCCGTTCAATTAACACTTTAGCCACCGCTACGTAGATTCACGTCATTTAAAAATCTATAACTCCTCCGGTGGGCGTTTCTTTCGCGATTTGTATGTTACATATTTCTTAAGAATATACCCAATATTCATATTTGTGCAATCAAATATACTATAGATACAAAAACTTTGATTAGAAAGAGTATAATTATAATGCATATCCATTTGTATTATAAATGTGAATACAGAAAATTTTGTTCTAAAACTTTGGAACTTGGGAGAATAACGCCCGCAGGCGGACCTTACTGTCAAAAAGACAAAAACACGCGGTCGCGAAAGTGTTAATAAGAATTGTTGCCAACTTGTAAGGATTTTTTTCTTTAATAATTACCACTAATTTTGAAGAATGATGTTTGATATCGATATAGTCGATTGGGCAAGCATATAAATTACATACTTGCTAGCAACCTAATTATGAATCGGAACATTTTTAATACACGCCCATTTTTTCTCATCACTTTATTTTTAGAGTAATTATCTCCAAATGTAGTTATCCCTTTAATGCGCACTGTTATCACTGCGAGGACGCAAAATTTAAGATTCAGCTGCAAAACTTCACCCCGGAAATTTTTTAGCAGAAATTTACGTTTATAACATATAAAAAAAGGCCGGTTTTTTCAAAATTTAAAATTTCTTTTAGTTTAATTTAGTTCATGAATTCCGGTGGCACAATAATTTAAATGATCCAAATTGTGTTGCGCCGCAAAGGGTTAAGAAAGAAGGAAAAAAAAAAAAAAAAAAAAAAAAAAAAAAAAAAAAAAAATGCGGGCTATTAATGAGATGGTTGGCAGGTATGCAATTAGACAAACATTACAATAAAATATTAGTGATAAATTTGAATACAAATGGTTCCTGCATAACTGCTAATAAGTTGAACTTGGACCTAAGAATCATCATATGCGTTTGGAACTATTTTTGTTATATTGAATTGGAAGAATTTAAATCAAATGTATAACATAGTAATAGTTTTAGAAGTTTGAATAATTGTTTTCATTTCCATTCTCTAACAGAGTGCCGATGTCGAATTAAAAAGTTTTGCTATTACTATAATTGTGAAGTAAACTCCACAGTTATAAGCAAGGAAACTAACCACTGTATTCACCAATAACTTCAACTGCGGGCTGCACACGAAAACTTGAAAATCGTATAAAGTCAGGGCACAAATTTTCAGCAAAATTTGATGCGTTGCTTATGCCATCTAGCGGGATAGTTACTTTAGGATTTTTTAGAGGAAAATAACCAATCAAAAATTATGTGCAATCTTCGTCGGTAGATGGCAGAAAGAGTCGGTCAATTTTTTAAGCAAGCAGTACCTTGCCTTTAGACGCTTTTCAAGTTTTTGCGTTGAATCGGGAGTTGAAGTTAATGGTGAATACGGCTGTTAGTTTTGTGTGTTAATTTTGAATGTAACTTCAGATTTGTTCTTTTATTTATTTAATTATTTTTTTACTTTCTCTTACATATACTATATATGGTAGAGAAAGTATTGTTTTTAGGTCAAAGTTTCAAAATTGAGTTTTTGTTATATTTACACGTTTTAATGTCCCCTGAATTAAAAAAAAAAAAAAAAAAAAAAAAACGTGTTTTTAGTGGTTAGTCTGTATGTGTGTGTGTCTGTTATCACCATATCTCAAAACAAATAATAGCAGAAAGTCCAAACTTGGTATTCTAAATGGGTATCATATAGAGATGCTACACTGAATTTTCGTTTAGATCAAGCAAATGATACGTATACAAGGACATCAAAGAGAATTCAAATACATTACGTCTATGGGGAAATTGCTGGTAAGTACAACATCTATAGGTTGACTTAAACAAAACGGAAACAACAAGATTTATTATATGCATAAAAGTATATTTTGTGTAGATTGTTGAATGGAAAACATTTATCATTCATTTACATGACTGACCAAAATATTTGAATATATTGCGGCTATACTTGAAAATTGCTGGAATTGTAATTCCTTTTGTGTTAGATGCTTTTCATGTAACACTAAATTTAAGTAAACAATATTGTTTATAGTGTATATTGACTACAGACAATATACAGGCCTACTCAAAATTAAGCTAAACGTTCTTTTCTACTGAATGTAATTGATAGAATCTGCTTTGCTACATTTTATTATGTCGACAAACACTGGTCAGGAAGCAAAATTAATTTTTCAAATTTGGTTTTTGTATAAAAATACATTTTGATGTGCCCTGAAGTCTAATTTTCAGTGGTCAATCTCTATGTATATCTATCAATACAAAAAACCCTTAACGGGTTAAAAGTTTGTGACGCAGCACTGTTCTTTATGGCTATAAGAATTAGAAATACGGGTCTTAAAAATAATGATATCAAATTTTCAGTGACGCTTTGATATTAATTAAATTATACATAGATTTTCTTATTTGAATTTGCTTTTCCCTTTTATTTATATTTACAGTGTAAACGTTATTTTCAAGATAAAATAATATATGGCATTTACTCATTGATACCTTTCCATTCACATCTCTTATACTATGAAAGCATGTGTTTTAAAAGAAATTATATGAAATTCCAGTAACGCAGTGGTGTTACATTAAATGATTTGTTTTTAAATTTCACTGCAATTATTTTGTTTTGCATATTAAAGTATATGTGCACATTGAAATATTGCTTTTAATTTTCAAATACGCTGTCAAGTATATCACTTTCATAAAGCTTGTATTATGTACTGAAATATATTTATTTCAATGAATTATTCCATCTTTTGCATCACGCCATCCAAAACTGTAAGTAAAATATATGGAAATGTTTACTTTGTGTCATTTCATCCAAATAAATTGAAAATGCATGCAAATAGATATTGTGCTGCAAAGAAAAAAATTGTGAATTTTTTTCAGTTTTGAATGGCGTGACGCAAAAGATGGATTAATTCATTGAAATAAATATATTTCAGTACATAATATAAGCTTAATGAAAGTGATATACTTGACAGCGTATTTGAAAATTAAAAGCAATATTTCAATGTGCACATATACTTTAATATGCAAAACAAAATAATTGCAGTGAAATTTAAAAATAAATCATTTAATGTAACACCACTGCGTTACTGGAATTTCATATAATTTCTTTTAAAACACATGCTTTCATAGTATAAGAGATGTGAATGGAAAGGTATCAATGAGTAAATGCCATATATTATTTTATCTTGAAAATAACGTTTACACTGTAAATATAAATTAAAAGGAAAAGCAAATTCAAATAAGAAAATCTATGTATAATTTAATTAATATCAAAGCGTCACTGAAAATTTGATATTATTTTTAAGACCCGTATTTCTAATTCTTATAGCCATAAAGTACAGTGCTGCGTCACAAACTTTTAACCCGTTAAGGGTTTTTTGTATTGATATCATTACTTTTTAGGGGTTAATGATCAAAACGTAAAATTAAAGGAGCATGGTAATGAGTTATAACACTGTATAAAAAGTGTTGTTTTATAGGTCATACTCGAACAAAATAACAAACTAAATGAAATTTCAAAATTTTATAAAAAGTGATAAAAAAAAACTTTAAGAAAGAATCTTTTTTGAGGGATGGAAATATGCAACATTACAAAGGCATAATATAGTACATTTTAAAAATGACAAAAATTTCTTATTTATATTTATTTCTTATTATAATTTTTTAGGTATAGATTTGATTTAAAAGAGAAAAATAAATAATAATAGAAAAATCTTTAAAAAGTGAAATTTTTATACTGGTAAAAATTTAAGTAGTATAGTTTGTTATGAATTTAATTTAAAAAAAAATCTTAATCTATTCAAAATTTTATTATAGCTTAACATTTTGTAATTTATATATATATATATATACTAGAAACTTAATGAGCAAATTAATTATTTTCAAATTCTGTTTTAAGAATTTTTTCAATCCGTAGTTTAAGTGATTTATCACCTAATTTTGAAAAAATTACAAATATTTGCATATGATTATCATATTATTTGTCATTTTTATGAAAATAAAGAAAAAAATTTTTGTTGCTGCAATCACTTTTTAAAATAAAACCAATTTTGAAAGTTAACAACGTATCAGCATGAAAACAATGTAAATACAATGAATATTTTTGATAAACAAATGTCATGTAAAATACAAGTACCTAAATAAATAACTCATTTAATATATATATTAAAGAAAGAAAAATATTTTTTTTTTATATTTTTGCGTTTATTTTTGATACAAATTCCCGATAGAGGGAGCCAAAACGATTATTTGATATTGAGTATTTCAGATGCTATCTTCATGTTCAGATGGAAGAGAAGACTGTATTCGTCCGCGAAACTGCCGCATCACGGTATTTTCGGAGTAAAAAATAGTTCGATTTTCAAACTGAGTTAGAAAAAAAACAAGAGTTTTCCTAGGGAAAAGGGAGATGTCAGGCACATCAGATAAAAGCGGTTAATATCATATATAAATTAAACGACATTCGGTCGAGCCATATTCGAGAAAAAATTGTACTACGTATAGTCCGTCCATTTATAACTTAAATGAGCCAATTCATATCTCGAAATATATTGCACGCAGAAATATAGCGATTTCATGGTAGGATCAGACAGAAGGGGAAAGACTATTTTGAAAATATCAGAACATAACCTCTCATATTTCCTGAGATATTAAGTGTCGGCTTCCAGCGTTTTCTTTGATCTTAAAATTCCTGTATATATAAGCGTCGCAGTTTCGTTCGTTTTTCCGTTTCCGCTGAGTGTCGTGGCGTTCGTTTGTTTTTGCGCTTGCGTCACTTGAGACTCTGCCGAGTCTCTTGATAATTAGCCTAACAAAACCAAATGGCTGCAGGAAATTTAAATTTGTTATTTTGAAGTCCGTATTAGGTGTCCACTTAAGTTTGAAGGCAAATCAATAACAGCTTTGATTTTTTTTTTTTTTTTTCACTATCATTAAACGGGGAGTTGAAGGGTCGGTACCCCCCTCCCCCCTCGCACAGGATCACGTGTTAAATAAAACTGTACCTAAATCTATTTTAGACTAATTTAAAAATACATTGAAATTTATTATTTTACTCGGTTGTTCTTAAGGGCCCGCCTCACTCACCGCCGCCGGAAGCCGAAGCTAATGTTATTTTATGGGGAATTTTACTTTACAAATAACTTATTAACTAATACATATTTTAAAATTCTGTTTTCACATTCTGAAAATTCCCAGTTGTTAAATTGACGGACCTTTATTAAAAAATTATTTTTTTAATTTTTTATATTTTATTTTGCAGTTGCAAAATACGAATTTTCAATATGTGAAATTTTTTCATTTTGCTATTTCAAAATAAAATTAAAAAAAAAAAAAAAAAAATACATTTTTAAAAAAGGTCCGTCAATTTAACAGTTGGAAAGAAGATTTCCCCATAGAATAACATTGGCTCGGGCTTCCGGCGACGGTAAGTGAAGAGGGCCGTTAAGACTTAATATGAAATCTATTTTTATAGAATTAAAATGCAGGGTAAGAGAAAGTCCAGTGTGATACATTAGATTTTTTCTTTTGGCAGCAGTAGTTTTACTTATGCACGAATTTCGTACGTAGTGCAAGTGTAACCAGAATGTTTACGCATATTTTAACCCTTTCAGAGGAAAAAAAAAATGCTCACCGAGAGAATTTACGAACATATTTAAAACAAACAAACAAAATAAATAAATAAATAAATGAAGTCTTCTTGCTAAAGGCTCTTTTTTTGAGTTTTTATTGGAGTGTAAAAATATTTTAATTTGAAGATCTCATGGAGGTGTACAGAAAAGTTCAACTCTCTGTAAAAAGTTCGGATATTTTAAAAGTTCAAAAAATCTCACATTTATGAAAATTTTCACTAACTGCAGAGTTAGAAATCTTTTAATTTATTTCATAATATTGTTTGTATCCGTATATATTCCATAAAACTTTATAGAAGAGTAATTTTTATCTTACTTAACCGCAATTCTGCTATCTGGATATCTGCCCTGCATACAGAATTGCTAACTTTGGGCATTGTTAGTACCATTTTGTTTACATACCACTTTTTTCCAAATGCATTTTTTTTCCTTTATAAACAATAATTTTCTATATGGAAACATATATATATATTTCGATAATTAACGAAAGGATATTTTCAAGCAAGCTATTTTTACCCGGATCCAATTACATGGCTTTTAATGAGATTTTTTTTTTTTTTTTTTTTTTTTTCTAAAGTATTAGTGCATTTTTAATTTATTTGTTTATTTAGAATTCTTTTTTTTTTTTTTTTTTTTTTATTGTAATGATTTTACAAATCCGCAAAAGAAGGAAAAAAAAAAAAGTCATTATAAAATTGCTGAAAAGGCAAGTATTGATTATTATGTCTAAAACTTTCTATGAAACTTAAAAAAAGTTAATTGTTCAAACGCATAATGATAAAAAAAAAAAAAAAAGAAAGAAAAGAAAAAAAAAATTATGGACACGATAACTTTTTTTTTCTTAATTATCATATTATTCTGCAGAAATAACTTCGAAATTTATCAGATTAAGTTTCTGTGATATTGTGTCATTTAAAATATTAGATTTTACTTTTGAGTAAAAATTTGTTTAATTTTGCATAGTATATATTTTAAATAAATTAGTTTCCATGCATATTTTATAATTTAAAAATTCTTATTAGAGTGTGAAATACATAATATTTCAAGTTTAAAAAATAGTGTTTCGAGTTATCTTTAAATAGAGAATAATCTGGGAATAATTTTTAAAAAGATTTCCGAGAAAGATATAATTAAGGTAAATATTCACCAGTGAAAAAATAATAAGAATAAATATTAAACTTTTTCATGAGATTCTGAAAAGAATCTGAAAATGTAATTTTACACATGTTATAATTAGATTTAAAAAATAAAAAATATAAATAAATAAATAAATAACAAAAATAATATTAAAGAAAGAAGTCGTTAGAAACAGAAAATAGTTTTACTGTAAGACGCTTCGAACATTAATTTAAAAAGAAATGAAACATTTAATGAAAACGTTCTTTTGAAGCATTAAAAATGATCAAATTGTTTTATATCTATTAACTAAATGTACAACTGGAGAGAAAGAGAGAAAAAAATGTACATTCATATTAATTTTGTCAAATAATAACTGTAAACAAATGCAAATAAATTTTGAATAAAGTTTATTATTTTTATTTATTTTTAAATTAAAAAATATTTGAAAAAAAAAAAAATAAATAGAGTAATAAATTAATAGAGAATGCATTTGCTAAATTTAACTTGTTAATCAGAATGCATCTGTTAAATTCATTCAATTGGCCTGAATATAAAGTTATTGTATTTTCATGATTTAATTAATAATTTTAAACAGTTTTTATAACAGAACATTGTAGGGTTACAGTTAAAAAGAAATGGGTTACTTTTTTTTATATCATAGCATATTTTTTCATGTATATATTTATAATAATCAAAGAAGTTGTTTGTCTGTCTATCTGTTCATCTATAACGATTACCCACCCACACTCCCTGAAAAGAGGTAAAAAAAAAATTATGTACGGGTGCATCGAAGTCTGCTGAATTTGATAGTGAAAGAAATTAAAATTAATCTTTAAAATATTAATTGAAACGTAAAAGTATGTCAACCAAAATATCAATACATTTAGATGGAGGAGTTCCGTAAAAGGAAGAACGATGGGTGAAAAATATGGCCGTATTTATAACGTTGTTCCTTCGTAACGAAAAAGAACATGGAAAATACGTCTAAGCCACCAGAAACGCCGTTTTATCCCAATTTTCTTGATATAATTATTTTGCAAAAGCATGCATTTTTAATGTCTTTTACGAATTTTTTTCCAAAGGTCCGAAATTCACCTCCTCTTTTTTTATTTTTATTTTTATTTTTATTTATTTTTATTTTATTTTTTGAATCACCCTGTACCGAAAAAGTATTTCTTGACTTTCTTATCGATAGTAACCATCGGAAAGGCAAACTTACGTTCTTTTTAACTATAAATAACTTTTAACAAGTTACGAATCTTTACGTCGATTTTTTTTTAATTTTCCCAACATCGATTATAGACACTAAATATTTTATAACTCGAAAAGATAAATAAATAAGTAGATAAATACTAATATAATTAGATGAACACATCCTGAAAATATATTCGATTAAAGAAAAATCGATTAAAAAGATTTCGCGAAGTATGAATTATATTTCTACCGCGGAACTTTCCAAACCGCTCATTTTATTTGATCTTCAAATTAAAATCCTGTATAAACGATTTTTTTTTTTTTTTTTTTTTTTTTTTTTTAAGTATTCACATTTTTGAATTCGTTTTAAAAATTATTCTGGGAGTTTACTAAGGCCAGTTTACTTTTCAAAGCTGTTTGCATGTTGAACAAACAGGTTGTTAGGGGTTCTGAAACACGGGGAGGGGTACCACCAAGCAAAAGCTTAGTACAATCCAAATTTTCAAGGACCGCGAACCAGCTGGTGGCAAAATGTATTTATATAAATAATGGCGAAAAAATAATTTCCACATTTTATCCTCATTTCTGTATTGTAACAATTTTTTATTTAACTAGGGGGCTCCGCTTCAGGTTCATTCTTCTTACCAACCATCGCGAAATGCTTAGCCCCCCCCCCCTTTCAATTAACTTTGCTCGTTAACCCCGGTGAGATTCTATCGATCTATTCGCAGCTATTTTGGCCTTTTTTTTTTCAATCTACTACCTATGTTTTCTACAACCTCTGTATTTTATTATCACATTTTTTAGTTAATTTAAAATAATATATACATACCTGCAAAGCCTCCTAAACTAGATGCCTGCCGCGTGGCTCGGAAACTTGGCAACAGTTCAATCGGTAGACAGCGCCACCTAGTATAGATTGCGTGACTTTTTTATTCAATAGCCGCCAGAAATTTTTAAAAATGGGATATGATATACATAAAAGGCGAATAGAAGCGAAGAAACATCGATTATATATACCATATATCACTTCTTAAAATTATTGGTGACAGTTGAATAAAAAAATTACATAATCTGTACCAGGTGGCGCTGTCTACCACTTGAACTGGTGCCAAGTTTCTCAGCCACACGACAGGCATCTAGTTTAGGAGGCTATGATACCTGGATACATTCTAATTAATGTTTCGTAGTGCTGCTAGAACCACCCTTTTTCCCACACCACTTTATTTATAGGATAATTTTCTTCAAATTTAATTACGATTAAATACGAAGAAAAAGACTCTAAAAAAAGAATGGTGGGTAAAAAAGATGGGGACTTCAAGACTCCGGATATTAATTAGAATGTTAGAATGTATGATATATAATACTCTATAGATATTTCTAGCGCACAGTCATGTTTAAAATGGCACTTGCAGCAGAGAAAGTGCAGCTTTTAAAGTGCATTTTTTCTAAAATATGATCTAATCAGGCACATTGAAAATAAATGAATCAGTTTTAATAAAAACTTGATATAGTGCAAATTTAAAAATCGAAAATATCACCATATTAAATGCTTACCTACAATAAATAACGAAAACGAACATCTTTAAACACTATTTAACTTTTCACAAAAATGAACATATAAAAATTCAATAAATAGTATAAGAAATTCTCAGTGAGAAATTCAGTTTTCTAAAAATAGTAAAAAGGGTATCGGAAGACGATAAATTACAATCCTAAATTCATTTTTTACATCGAAAATAGCTAAGATTTAATTTTTTTTGTTACCAATAGCAACATTAATATTTTTTTCCTTAAAAAAAAAAAAAAAAAAAAAAAAAAAAAAAAACACCATGGATGATATTTTATTTTCCTTGGTCAATATGACGACAGAGATTGAAATAACAACATACAAGGAAAAATTATTTGCAACTTTTTTTTAGATTCCTCACAAAACAATTTGGGAGTATACAAGTTGATTCTGGGATATAGGGCAAATTTGGAGGGGAGGTAGAAAACACCACAAGGATTCAAAATTGTAAAGCAACCCATGGGTGCGAAGGTCACTTTAAACCTTTAAGAACTGGATGTTTTTGGCTACTGTGTGCTACTAACTCCGCTCACTGCGTAAATTTTAAAATCTTTTATGCATCATTCTTGCTTAAATTCATACATAATAGCATAAATACAAACCTTTAAATTTATTCCGAAATAATTTTAGTCCTGCTTTATTTCGCACCACTTTATTTATATATTTTTTTTTTTTCCCTCCAATATATAACTTCGATAAAATAAGAAAAATTTACCTTAAAAAAATAAATGGTATGGACTAAAGGCGGAGCTAGAAATACTCCGGAATAAATTAAAATATTAGCATCTATGATAATAGTGATAATATTGCAATCAGTGTGATATTATAATCGGTAAAACCCAGAATTTATTTACGTATGCAAACATTAGCATGTAAAAAAAAAAAAAAAAAAAAGAGCAACGTTCCAGAGGCACGCCCATATGCGCGCTAAAACATCCGATTTTTAAAGGGTTATAATGGCGTTTGCGCCAGTGTGTTCCTATACATAGCTGCCAAGTTTTTTAATTTATTCCGGAATGTTTTTAGCCCTGTCCCTTTTTCACACCGTAATCGATATAGAAAAAATTTCTTTATATATAATTACGATTAAATATTAAGAAAATTACTCTAAAATTATTACGGTGTGGAAAAAGGGGCGGGACACAAAACATTCCGGAATAAATTAAAAACTTGGCAGCTATACCTATAAAATTCTGAATCCTTGTGGTGTTCTCTATCTCCTCCCCAAGTTTGTCCCATGACCTCAGAATTGCCCTGTATATTACATTTTTTTTCTATGTTTATATAAATTACTCATGATTCGAATGATACTAGAATTTTTGTTGAATACCAATTTATGAATCGCTGAAGAATAATACAGAGTTGCCAAGCTAATCCGGCAAATTGTTAGTACCGCCCCTTTTTCGACACCCCTTAATTTTTAAAGTAATTTTCTTCAAATATATTTGCGATGAATTAAGAAGAAAAAACTCCAAGAAATGACTGGTGTAGAAAAATGGGCGGTACTAACAATTTGCCGGATTAGGTTGTCAGCTCTGATAATAATTTATTTTGAAATTTATTTCATAATTTATAAGTTATACTACTATAAAAATTAAAAATAAATTACAAATGACTTTGTTCATGTTTGGTTTTAATTTATAGGTTTAATAAGTATAAGATTATAATTTTACCAAATATTAGGAGTACTTTAAACAACGAATGCAGAATAGAATGTTCTTAAAATTTATAAAGAAGATGACTTGACTCATTGTCACACTTAAAACATAATTTTTAATTTCACGGACACATTACGATGATACACAGCACACAAAAGAAATAACTATTTACAAAAGAAATGAAACTGATTAATTTTAACATTTTTGGTTATCGGCTAGAGAGCCCACTGCTACATATTTGCACACCGCAATACCACACTTCTAACTAAAACAAAAGTTAATCATAGTTCTCTTTTTTGAAAGAGTCACGTGACATAGTCCGATGGGAGGGGGGAGAATTCACAAATAGTATTGCGCAATACTCGGAGCTCTGAAAAGTTGTTTTTAACAGTCAATGTTAAAGAAGAAAAGTATAAATCTGATGTATCAGTTTTTTTTTTCTTTACAGACTTCCCCTCAAGCTGTGTACGTCGTCCTCGGTATACAGCTTGCTTTTCTGGGGGGTTGCTTCCTGGTGGGCACAGCAGGGCGTTTAGGCAACCGTTCTCGTGGTTGACTATCTTTTGTACTAGTTGAGGTTGTAGTCCTCGTCGGTCGACCTCTCCTTTGGATCGGACGAACAGGAGTAGTGTCCTGACCTGTATATGGCTGAAGAGCGGATACATGGTAATTCCCTATGGGAGTAAAAGGATTATCTATAGTACCTAATGTATACGAAACTGGTGATCTCTGTGATAAAATTGTATAAGGGCCATCGCGCCTCGGCATGAATTTGGAAGTTCGGTTTTTACTAGAGTCACTAATGGGGTGGGTATTAACCCATACCTTGTCACCTTGCTTGAGAGAAGGAGCCTTTTTAAATTTTCTGTCTGCATAGCGTTTATGCTGGTCTTGTCTTTCCTCAATTCGATCTTGTACTTGTTTCGTGAAATTGGCAAATTTCTTCAAGTACGGTGTTATTTCGGGAACGAAATTAGCTTTGTGAACAACACTCCGGAAATCATGCGCAATATCATCGGTAGTACGTAGTTCTCGCCCAAACATGAGATATGCAGCTGTCTGGCCGGTTGAATCACATTTTGCTGTGTTAAGGGCAAATCTAATTATTGGTAGCTTCTCACTCCAGGTAGTATGATCATTCCCAACCAACATGGCCAGACGGGGTTTTAGATCTCTGTTCTTCCTTTCCACAGGGTTTGCCTGTGGATGATAAACCGGAGTTAGGGTTTGTGCGATTCCCAGGATGTAACAAACTTGTTGCATTACAGCACTTACGAACTGCGGCCTGTTGTCGCTTATTACCCTTCTAGGCAAACCATACCTAAGGAACACTTCCTCTATTAGAGTGATCGCCCACTCTTTAGCAGTTGCGGAAGTTAATGCAAATAGTTCCACCCATTTGGTGGCACAATCTTCTATGATGAAGATCCATTTCTTTTCATTGCTTTTAGGTAAAGGGCCGAATAAATCAATTGAAAGGGATTCAAATCGTTGATTATAGATCGGTGTTTGTAATAATCCAGATGGCTTCTGATTACTAGGTTTATAACGACAGCAATCGGGGCAATTCTTGATATATTCCGTAATATATCTTCGCATACCAGTCCAGTAGTACCGCTTTGCGATTCTATCGAATGTTCCTTCAATACCGTAATGTCCAGCTGAGGGTGCATCATGATGCTCTTTTAACACTCTTTCTCGCTCTTGAACCGGGACTACTAATTGCGCTTCTTCTGATTCTGTTTCGGGAGAATATCTATATAAAACGCCTTGATTCATCAAGTAACCACGACTACTCCAGTTAGAGAAATCTTCATTCTTATCTATACTTTCCAAAGACTCGATAATTTTCTTTATATCTTCATCTTTTAATTGTTCTTCTCGTATTTCTCTTTGACTTCGCGGAGGGATATCTATTTAAATTGAACAAATTTCACATTTTCCTTCTTCGTGTGGACAGAAAGGCCTGGACAACATATCAGCAACAACATTAGCCTTACCAGGCACGTATTCTATCTTCAGGTTGAAGGATTGTACCTGTAGTGCCCATCGCGCGAGGCGACCTGTTGGAGACTTTAAGTTCATTAACCATCTAAGAGGTTGATGGTCGGTTGCTACAGTGACTTCTTGACCGTCAATATATGCACGAAACTTGTCCAAAGCCCATACGATGGCTAAGGCCTCTCTTTTAGTCGTGGAGTAGTTTCTTTCGGCCTTTGTGAGTAACCTACTTGCATACTCAATTGGATGTTCTTCTGCTCCAGTGCCTTGTAACAAAACTGCACCAAGGGCATAGTTACTAGCGTCTGTTCTTAATATATATGGTTTAGTTGGATCATTTTGACTGAGAATGGGTGGACTCATTAGAAGATGTTTTAGGGTTTTGAAAGATGTTTCTTGTTCTTCTCCCCAAACCCAAACAGCGTTTTTCTTCGTCAAATTAGTCAAAGGTCTAGCAACTTCAGAGAATTTTGGGATAAACCTTCTATACCATGAGCAAGTTTGCAGGAAGGACTGCAGTTGCTTTACATTCTTTGGAGCTGGTATTTCTTGTATTGCAGCAATTTTATCAGGATCAGCTTCAAGTCCTTTACTAGTAATGTAATGTCCCAGATATTTTACACGGTTACAAGCGAAATTGCATTTTTCACGGTTAGCGTGCAACTTAAATTCTTGTAATTTCCTAAAAACTGCACTCAAATTATCTAAATGTTCATTGAAAGTTTCAGACAAGATGATAATATCATCTGAATAGGAAAGGACTAATATGTTCTTTAAGGAATTTCTAAAATTATCAATCATACGTTGAAATGTTGATGGGGCGTTCTTGAGGCCGAAAGGCATTTTCCGGTATCGGAAAGTTCCAAAGGGACAAATAAACGCAGTTTTGTCACTGTCCGCAGGATTTACTTCAATTTGGTGGTACCCATTCCTTAAGTCAATGGTTGACATAAAAGGGGTATGTTTAGCTTCGTGAAGAAGATCATCAATTCTGGGTAATGGGTATTTATCAGTCTTTGTAATAGAATTTAGTTTTCTATAATCTACGCAAAGTCGTACTTGACCATTAGGCTTAGGTACTAATACCACCGGTGAAGCATAAGGAGATTCACATTCTTCTACTGTTCCGCTAGCTAACAACTCGTCTAGCTCTTTCTTCAACATCTCTTTCTTTGCTGGGGACATGCGGTACGGCGGTACTGCGACAGGAGGACTACTTCCAGTGTCAATATAGTGTTGAATTTTGTTAGTCGGTTCTTCCCCTGGTTCAAAGATATCTTCATATTCATTCAATAAATTATTCAGTTCTGACCTTTGTTCATCAGAAAGATGGGCTCCTTCATTTTCTTTCAACATAAGCTCGTTAACTTCAGCGGAATATACTGGATTTTCAGACGGCCTGAAATCATCTTCACTGAAATCAAATTTCTGCTTTGGATTATCATGGTAATACCATATATGATTTCTAATATCCAAAACGATTCCAGCAGTACGCAAAAAATCATTTCCCAACAATGTTCTGTTATTCTTTGCAGTAGGTAACGCAAACAAAGTTATTCGGAAAGATCGTCCTTCAATTTGTACATCTACTTCGGCTGAATAGATTTCAGTTTCTTTTTGGAGACCATCAGCTAACGTTACATTCATACAAGTTTTCTCAAATTCTACACCTCGTTTTGTTAAGAGGTGATATAATGTTTCACCAGCTATAGTGTGACTGGCTCCAGTGTCAGCACACACTATTCCATTTATTCCATTAATTTTTACTCTTATAAGTGTCGACTGAGGTTCTTCGATAGATAATGACTGAAGGTGAATAGTTTTGAACTCAGCTGAACTTTTCCTAGAAGAGGGGGAGCAGGCGGAGCATTTAGCCTTAATAACACCTGGTTTGCCACAACCATAGCAACTAACACGTGGTCGATCTTCATTTTTCGTATAATCTCTCAATGAAGCAGTTTTAGGATTTTGGGGATGATTTCTTGAATTTTGGGAAGTATTTCGATGTGGGAATTTAGGGGATTCCTTTCTAACATTTTTATTTCTTACTAGTCTAAGTTCTTCATATGAATCTAGTTTATCGGCAAGTTCAAGAGGATTGTTCCACTCGCTCCAGTGGTCCAAAAAATGTTCTTTGTATTCGGGAGGAGCTTTCTTTTTTATTTGATCTGTCAATATTAAATCTTTTAACTCTTCCAACGATGAAACTTTAGATTCTTTAAGCCACCCATCAAAATAGTTTTGCAAATCAAAATAAAAATCTCGCCATGTACTTTCTGGACATTTACGGTGTTGGGCAAAAAGTTGTCGAAACTTCTCAGCACTTAATTTAAAACGTTTTAAGAGAATTTCCTTAACATTATCATAATTCTGAGCATCATCAACTGATTCTTTTGCAATTAGTTTGGCGACATCAGTTGGCAAAAGACCTACAAGATATACAACCCACTTTGGTTTCGGTACCTTCAAAAATGTTAATTGTTTTTCAAATAAATCTAAATATAAGGTTATATCAGCGGTTTTCGGATCGAAATTTGGGATTAATTTGCTTATTTCTAATTTGACATGCTTGTGTCTACGGAAGAAAGAGTCATGGTAGGTAATACTGCATCAGGAGCAGCACTAGCTTGTGCCTGTAATTTGGTTTTCTCTAGTTCAAATAACCTTTCATATTCTTTTTCTTTCAGCGCAAAATCTTCTTTTTCTTTCCTATCCCGTATGATACGATTCAAACATTCTTTTGTGAATTCAGCATCATAATCTGGACTTTCCACTATAGCATTTCTAATGTCTAAAAGTTTTAAATTTTCATCTATTTTTATATCTAATTCGCCCGCTAATTCAATTAGATCTTGTTTTTTTCCTCTAGCCATATAAGACATGATTAAACTGAATTTTAATAATTTAAAATATATCTAAAAATGTGCAGTACGCGAACGTATATAGCCCAAAATATTTATATAAATCACAGAGATCACTTATATAGATATATTATTGTTATATGTTAAACAACTTAAATTAACCAATTTATTCAATAAACAAATTCAAAACTAAAGTAATAAAGGACATATAAAGGAAATAATAACTCGTTTAACCCCTATTTTCAAATAATTATGTGAAAGTAAATAAGAAATACTCTTCCTGAAACATTTCTGAGTAATTGAAAATACAAGATATTTCAAATCGATGTACAGATTCCACCAACATTTTATTTTTAATGCAAATGATAAAAATATAATTATCAATTCAACAAAATAAACAAGATGTCAATTTAATATATCTTTATTATAAACAAATATGTGTAAAATTCCTTTTATTCAACAACAACAAAAAATTGTTTATTCATTCTTTCATTATTATTATTATGTATTATGAGTTGCTTATTATTTTATAATTCGTAAATATGTTCAAGAGAAAATAATATTTATTCTATGATCATTTATCAGAAATAAATCTATTCAATAAGATTAAAATATTTATACAATAACCTTTATTTAATCTTTTAAAGTGTCATAATAAATCATAAAGTAAACAACTTTTTTTTCTTTTCGCTTTTACTGAAAGCGATTACGTAATAATAATGAAAGTTCACTTGTTTATTTTTCCTTGCAAAATGCAATGGCGCCGAAAAACAGAAATGTTGTTCTTAATTTATTCTAAGCAACTCGATGCTATGATTTACCTAATTTATTTTTTCTATGTTAGAATTATATTAGAATATATTTTATTAAATATCAATACACCATTATTGCAACTTATTTCTTAATAAATAGCATTCTACATTCTTGTTTAATTATCAAAATTCTTAATATATCAATAAATATGAATCAAAAAATAACTTCCAGAGACTAAAGGAAACTGGTATGCAAATATAATAAGATCTGGGCGATCTAAAATTCGTTAAGATCAGGATGATCGGAATAATCTGTTAAACATATCTAGAATTAAGATTCTAAGAAATATCTAATCATTGATTAGGATAATCAATATTTCCAAGTGTTAATTTATTAACACACTCTGTGCAATGCCCAAGGTCCTTTAGTTCCTGTTCAAACAATCATCAAATAAATATTAAAATTTACTTATCTGTAATTATTTTCCATTATTTTCATTTTCAAAGTTTTTCGCCCTGATCATCAAGGCATCATCAGGGAAGTATTTGTAATAATTGTGTTTCTAAAGTACAGGTCTCTCTCTCCATATATATATAAAGGAATGTATCCGGTTGTTGGCAGAGTTTTGATTTTGGTTTATAATTTTTGATAGAGTAAATGTCATGCAAACATATACAGAACCAGTGGAAAGCCAGAACCCTCAGCTAACGTTTGACAAAGTAATTGCACAGAGTACGTCGATTCCACCAACCAGACAAAATTTATCACCAATTTTATAAAATATACAACGAATTTGAACAACTCCTGCTTTCGAGATTAATTTGAATGATTGGGATAATTCAATTTGAACAAATATTGGTAGCTATAACATTAAGCAGAAAATTTGCTTTTCTTGGGGAATTAATTATTTGATCATGCATTTAAGCAAAAATTTTTGGTCAGATATTATTAAAATAAAATGTTTTTGTAAAACAAAATATTTTCCTAAACTTTTGCAGTGTTCTGTATCTTATCATGTCAAGTTATGCCAACTCACCCCATTTGCTCGGCTAGTTGGCTTAGTTGCAAATTCTTAGAAAAGTATTTTGAAGTCCCTTAAATAAGTTTTTAATTGATGTTTCTTACATGATTTTGCAGCCAAAGAGTTAAAATTTCCGATGAAATTATCAGAATTTATCTAAGTATTGAAAAAAAAAAAAAAAAAAAAAAAAAAAAGAAGAAGAAGAAGAAGAAGAACAAAATCAAGAACAAAATTCTATGTTAATTTACCCCGGTCTTCCCTAAGTTATTGTAGATACTAATTACATACTACTCTAGTAGATAAGAAATAATCCCAAAAAATTATGAAATCACGCCTATAATCTTAGCAGAGAATCTCGAGACAAATTTAAAGATATAATTGCCAACTTTTACATTTTATGGCTACTGGAAATTTTTAGTAGATTTTTTTATTCAAATTTAGCAGTGAAAACAATTTTAGAAACAAATTGGAAATTTCTATTTAAAATTTTCTGTAGCCAAAAAGTGTAAAAGTTGATAACTATGCAAGTAGCATTTTGATTTGGGCGATTAGTATTAAAGATGCTGAAAACCATAGTTGCCAGATTTTAGTACGCTTTTATTCATTATACACCACTAAATTTTAAATGTAGCAATTTCCTAACCACTTCGAAGATACTATATATAACAAATATCATTTCTCAAAATTATTGATGACAATTGAATAAAAATGTGGGAAAATCTGGCAACATTTACTAGCATTCTAATACATTCCTGAGCTTTCTTAGCCTCTCCCTTACTTCACACCACTTTATTTATGGATTAATTTTGTCCATTATGTAACTATGAAAAAAATAAGGGGATAAAAAATACTATTAAACAAAAAGTGGTATGAAATAAATGTGAGTCTAAAAATGCTCCGGAATAAATTAAAATATTGGCAACTCTGTAAAAACTAGCAAACTAAATTCTAATTTCTTTAATGTATTTCACATATATTTTATGTCAATTCCACATATATATATATGGCTGATGACCAGCAAACCATCCCATACTGTAATCATTATATATATAAAAAAAAAAAAATCCGAACAAAGATTAATCGAAAGAGCATATATAAATATGTTTTTTGACGCATAAAACAACAGCCCTCGTCAGCTCGTTTTCGAGTTATAAATTCTGAAAGTTCGCTTATAATCGATGCAACTACACCTGAATCGATAACACCACGCCTTACTGAAATAATGAATGAAATCCAAAACAAGCAGAAATCGAAAGAGCGTAAACAAACGCGATCTTTGGTGATTAATCAGTTTCCCATTTCAACTTTGAGATACATTCAATCGAGATCTAATGTCTAAAAATTCGCTAAAATAGAATCTGAAAATTGATAAAAGTCATGGTTCTGGCAGGTTTTAATGGGACTCCTCCCACTCCTTTCTCGTTACTACATTTTTACTTAAACTTAAAAATAGACTTTTCGAGAACGGACTTAACGGCCCTCTTCACTTTACCGCCGCCAAAAGCCCGAGCCAGTGTTATTCTATGGGGAAATTTTCTTTACAAATAACTTATTAACTAATACATATTTTTAAATTCTGTTTTCACATTCAGAAAATTCCCAATTGTTAAATTGACGGACCTTTTTTAAAAATGTATTTTTTTTTTTTTTTTTTAATATTTTATTTTGAAATTGCAAAATGAAAAATTTCACATATTGAAAATTCGTATTTTGCAGCTTCAAAATAAAATATAAAAAATTTTAAAAATAATTTTTTTTAAAAAAAGATTCGTCAATTTAACAGTTGGGAATTTTCAGAATGTGAAAACAGAATTTAAAAATATGTATTAGTTAAGTTATTTGTAAAGAAAAATTTCCCATAGAATAACATTAGCTTCGGCTTCCGGCGGCGGTGAGTGAAGCAGGCCCTTAACAGTGTATGTGTCAAAAATCCCGTTAGATTATGCCCTTTCGAATGAACATCATTTAATTCATTTCTATTATTGCAATATTGGGATGGTTTCCTGGTGAGTATGCCGGGAATTACAATGCTTTATGAAGATGTACTATCGTACTTATGTTTCTGAAAATAAAATGATTTTCTTAAGGGGAAAAAAAATAAATTTTCCTGAAAAACTTTCAAAGACAATAAATTAATAAAGCAAATAAAATGCGGCTATCCGAGATTGCGTGTTAATATAATTTTCGAAGGAGAGATTCATTGATTGTAACATATCCGTGTTATCTAACGAAAGCAGAAAAGCTACAGACAAACACAAAAATAATATTTTTTCGTTGATATAAAATTGAGGCGCGGTTACCCGTAAAGCATCGAACTCGTAATTGGAGGATTGTAGGTTCGTTACTCGAGCCGGCTAAAGACCGTCGTGTGCACTAATAGTGGCTGGTGCACGTAAAATCTGTCGTGGCGCAATGTCCTCCAAGTTCCCGTCAAAATTATACCTCTGGGGGGGGGGGGGGTCACCAAAGTGGAGGAGCCCTCCCCTCCGTGGAGTATCAAAACTGTGATGAAATGTCTCCAGACCACTTCTAGAGGTGAGTCCCAGACCGTCGCCAATTGCTCATTCTGCAACAGTAGTACAACGTAAAACCCAACCAATCAACCAACGAACCATTAATATAAAATACTATATCATCACACGGATTTATCAGCTATCGGCACAGTCAAGTTTTTAAATAGTATTAATTTTATGAGGCGATATCTATCTAAACTTGTCCACAGAACATCCTGAGAAGGTCTATAGGATTTCCTTTTTATCCACAGGACATCATGGGGATGCTTTTCGGAGAAGATGTGCTGCTGGCGATATTATTCAATTGAATATAATAACTGCAAACGATTACGAAATTTTTCTTTAAAAAAAAGTGGTATTCATAAATATGACTGCGCTGACTTTTGAATATATTAAACTAATTTCTAAAAGCATTTCTTTTTTCTTTAAAGCAGATATGTATCTATTGATCTATCTGATTACTCGAAAAATAACTGTTTAAGGTGAACAATATTTCATCATTCTTTTATTAAACACGCAAAAAATTTTCTCGCTGATATTAGTGTAAGTATAATCATAAATCTGCTAAGATATGAAAAATAAGAGTAGACTGAAATCTAATTAAAAGAATCTATAAAAAATATTTAAAAAAAAATAATAATAATAATTATAGCAAAAAATAATTAGGCAGACCATAAAAAAGAGTTTAAAATATATTTAAGAAGAATTGGGAGATTTAAACCGTTGTAGTCTAAATTAAATTAAATAATCTGGAGTGTCACTTTTCGTCTTCTGCACAAGAGTGTAAGATAATAAATTTAAATGTACTTTCAAAATAATCTAAAATATATTTAGATACATATTTATTTGACATGTAATTCTGCGTGAGGCGGGGAGTGAGGGGGGGGGGGGCTATTGCACCCTTAAACCCTTCGTTTAATTATAATGCAAACAAATAGTTAAAAAAAAAAAAATCAAAGTTGTTATTAATTTGCCTTTAAACTTAAGTGGACACCTAATACAGACTTCAAAATACCAAATTTGAATTTCTTACAGCTATTTGTGTTTAAGTGATGCTGATAACCTACAAATCAATCGCTGAAAAATTGGACTTTCTTAATCAGGGCACCTCAAAACGTGATTTTATACAAAAAAAACCAAATTCGAAAATTCAAAAAATACTTTGTTTATAGTATGCGTAAGAAAAATTAATTTTGCTTCCTAAACAGTGATTGTCGACATAATAAAACGTAGCAAAGCACTTCTATCAATTACATTCAATAGAAAAGAACATTTAGATTAATTTTGGGTAACCCTGTATATTGTCTATAATCAATATGCACTTTAAACAATATTGCGTACTTAAATTTAGTTTTACTTGAAAAACATCTAACACAAAAGGAATTACAATTCTAGCAATTTTCAAGTATAGCCACAATATATCCAAATACTTTGGGTAGCCCTGTAAATGAATGATGAATGATTTTTCATACAATAATCTGTACAAAACATGTTTTTAAGCTTATAATAAATTTTGTTGTTTCCATTTTGTATACGTCAGCCTGTAGATGTTGCACTGTTCTTACCAGCATTTTCCCCATAGATATAACGCATTAGAATTTTTGGATGTCCCTGTACACGATCCAATTGCTTGATCTCAACGAAAAATTTACTGTAGAATCCCTATATGATACCATTTTGAATACCAAGCTTGGACTCTGTGCTATTATTTATTCATGAGAGATGCTGATAACAAACAGTCTCTCTCTCACACGCACAGACCAACCGCTAAAAACATGATTTTTTGGATTCAGAAGAATTCAAAACGTATAATATAGTAAAAACTCAATTTCGAAAATTTTTCCCAAAAACATTACTTTCTCTACCTTACATATGCGTAAGAGAAAGTAATAAAGACGTACTTGCCAACTTTAAGGCTCTTTTCTTAATACCACTATTACTGTGTAGAAAATTTTATTATTGTTTAATTTTTAATCAGTAAAAACCGGTTCAGATATTTAAAAAGAGTTTCAACTAAAAACTTGCGGTACCTAGAAAATATAAAAAATAAAACTGTATTAAAGTAAATAGATAAAGCAAAATGAATCTGAAAACTGTTTTTCTTGCAGATAAAAACTTTTTTAAACAATCATTTGAGTGATAATACGAATATTTTAACAAAATATCAGCATATGCATTATCAGCTGAAAATTAAACAACAATTATTTTAAGAAATTTTATGAAATGAACTATTTCCAAATCTTCAAATCAAGAATCTTTTGATATTTAATATAATTAACACTATAAGCACGTTAAATATTATTGATTCCAAACATTACTTTAAAAAAATATATCAATTATACATAAAATGTTTGTTTTTATGATAAAAGTATTCAAAGAACTTACGTTTCTAAACCAAAAAATGCTAGAAAATACTTCAGCTTCAAGCAGAAATTACAGTTTTAAGTTGATCAAATAAGAAAACAAATACAGTTAAAAGAGAAGGAAGTGGCATAAAAATTCTTTTTAGTTCATTTCTCGCTAAAAAGTATAATTTTTACTCATTAGCGAAACACGCTAATTAGTAAAGTTATGTTCAAAGTAGTTGCAAGGAATTTTTGAAACAATCCTAGGGTTGATCTGTTCGTAGTCTTTTAGTTCCTTAAAAGCTTTACATAAGTAAAGCTTTTAAGGAACTGAAAGATAATTTAAGAGTGAAAGAAAAATGAATAAAAATGTCGCAATAAAATATGAGCAAAATCATTTAAAGCAGCAGTCTTTTTGTTACAAAAGAAAAGTAAAGAGTTATATTTAAAGAAAATGGAAAAAATGCAAATATTTTTAAAAATAATACATTGAAAGTCTATATGAATATAGCGATTACAAACAGCTATAACTATTTAATGGAAAAGAATTTATCGGTAAGGTTAACACAGAATGTAGATAGAACTTCAAAAGTTTGTATACATACGTCATAGATGTTCTATGTGACTTTCCTTGGTCACACGGACAACATCTAGGCGGTAGTCCATTTCACGCCATAAACTCTAAAGCATTTGTTCAGTCACCGACGCAAGCGCATTACAAATGCGTACTTTGAGTTCTTGAATTGTTTTGGGCATGGGAAGCACATACACCCTCTCTTTCACATAAACCCATAGATAAAAGTCGCAGGGTCTCAAAGTACGCTTGCGTCGGTGTTCGGTGACTGCAGACATGCTTCAGAATGTATGGCGTGAAATGGGCAACTGTCTAAATGTTGTCCGTGTGGCCAAGGGAAGTCACATAGAACATCTATGATGTATGTATACAAAATTTTGGAGTTCCGTCTACATTCTGTGTTAATCTTATCAATAAATTCTTTTCCATTAAATAGTTATAGCCGTTTGTAATCGCTATATTCATTTTGACTTACCCTGTACATCATGGTAGATTTTAGATGCATTGAAAACAATAGAATTTTAAATGTAGAAAAATAAATTTAATTAAAATAAACAAACAGCATTAAATTACCTTTTAAATAATTTAAATCAAGAAATTTTTATTTTTTATTTTTTAGTAAAATAAGTAATTATAAAGGCTTTGTAGTTTGAGCAAATATACAGGGTGCCCATAATTAAATTGACAGTGCTTCCAGTGTTCTGTAGTGGGATCGAATTGCAAGAATGACTCTAAAGTTTGCAAGAAGGATAAACAAGATGGGAAACGAAGGATTCGGTCAAAAAAAAAAAAAAAAAAAATCCAAAATTTACCGCTTGGTGAATATGCGGTGCTGTTTTTCTAACTAAAGCTTTGTCACAATTTAGAATTTAAAATTGATGATTGCGCACCTTTTTTAAGCTCTGCTTTTGTCCTATTTATTATTTTGAAATTCGTGACACCGCGCTAATTTGTCCGCGACAAAAGCTTTAAAATGAAAAACAGCGCCACATATTCCTCTAGCGGTAAATTTTAGAGCATTTTTCATTCCCTTTCTTGTTTAATCGTCCGACAAAGTTTTGGGCTATTCTTGTAATTAGAACGCACTGCAAAATATTGTAAACAATGTCAGTTTATTTATGGCTACCCTATATATATATATATATATATATATATATATGGGAACGGTACTTGAAATGAACAGAACTGAAAGACGTACGTGCTGAAAACAGCTGTCCCGCGAAGGAGATTGGAAGTAAACATTGAATTGTTATTCATGGTGTGCTTTGTACCCTAACAGCACGCATATCCATAGCACTTCCTTAAGATGTCCTTGAGATGTCTTTTATCCACTGGATATCCTAAGGATGTTATTTGGCGAAAGTGTGCTGTTAGGGTAATTTTCATCAAGAGCATGAATTGTGATTGCCGCTCTCTCGAATGGAATAAGATAAAATAAATACATAAATAAATATATGGAGATAAAATTTGCATGGATGTAGTAAGAAGCAAATGTTAGGAGAAAATGAGCTGAGATACTATTTTTATGAAAAGAGACACCGTGTAGGAAGGTACAACAAATGTGTTAAATGCGTAATTGTGTTTACCGCTTCGAGTAGGAAGCAGTTGGAACTCCTGCATGTTAACAAACATTTAACGAAAGGCGTAGACTGATTATTTAGCACATATTCCAAGGCACAAAAAGTATTTTTTCACACAAAATATGGGGGCTCAGCATTAGAACCTGAATTATAAATTCCAGGTAAGGCGAAAGAGGCAACATTAAGTAAATATTGGCAGATTTATAATGTCTGTAGCATGTGAAATGTTAAGACTATAATAACAAGAAACGAATAATAATTTTGATAATTTCTAGAAAATAATTACTAAAGTTTAAAAAAGTAATTTAAATAGTACATAAAATGACAATTATTTACGTGAGCGTGTCAGCCTTGATAATGAAATAATTTTGCAGTTGAAAAATAGAATTGAAGGATTCAAATATTTAAAGAGAAGAGCAAAATGGTATGGATATATTATTCTCAAAGATAGTGGGAGGTCGTAAAACGAGGACATTAAATGATGAAGCAAAAAGAATTGAACTAGAAAAAATCAAGCTAGTGCAGTTAGAAAAACAATTAGAAAAGACAAGAAAAAAAAAAAAAAAAAAAAAGAAAGAAAGAAAAAGTTATCCCTGATGTTAGTGATACACAGGCTGAACTAAACATCAGCTTATATGCAAAACTGTTTAGAAAATCTATTAAAAGTATTAAAATGCATTTATGATTCCTGTACGTCATAAAGCAAAAAAATGAATTTATTTTTCCAAACACTAGAAGCCTTGCTAGGGGCCGCGGCAGCGTTGCCAGATCTGGCCTTTGTTGTATTCAATAGTCACCAATAATTTTGAGAAGTGACATTTGGAATACATAATAGACTATCAATCTTCGAAGTGATTAGTCAACCGTTATAAATAAAAATTATTGGTGACTATTGTATACAAAAAAGGCCAAATCTGGCAACACTGTGCCGCGGTAGCCCTGCCGATAGAGTGTCGGGCTCGCAGTTGGAAGATTGCGGGTTCGGTATTTGAACCGTCCAAAGACCGTCATGTACACTAATGGTGGATGGTGCGCGTAAAATCTGTCGTGGCTGCAATGTCCTTCATGTTCCCATAAAAATGTATACCTCTCGTGGTCACCGAAGCGGGAGAGACATCCTTTCCGTGGAGGATCAAAATTGTGATGGCATGTCTCTGGACCAACTCTAGGGGTGAGTCTCAGACCATCGTCAATTACCCATACCGTAGAACTAGTGTGACAAAAAGCCCATCCAACCAATCCAACCAAACACTAGAACTCGCATTTACATTAAAAGGAGTGAGAAATACGTATGATATATACATTTTTTGCTTAACGACAAATATAGCCAATAAAAAATAATTATTCCTTGCTCGTTGCTTCTTTTTTTTTCTCATACCTCTCAACACCTGTATGTCATATATCAGTCCATAAATCTCTTCACCGTCTGCAGTTTGTATCCAAAAGCATAATATAGCCTAATTGTTTCCAACAATGTAAAATATTAAAAATCTTAAATCAACCTAAATATAAGTTTTAATAATGTTTGTTTCAATAGTTCCATAGAAATAATAATTTTTTTTAACTGTTTGAGTCGCAGTTTTCTCACCATCATCAGACAATTACTGAATCCCAACTGCAAAACTCCAACCCTGATTTAATTTTATGATAATTTTATTTTTATAATATAGCAAAATATAGTTTTTTTTTTTTTTTGTTCGTAAATTCTACATTGTTAAAAATATGTCCTATTTGCTTCCAAAAATTCTCTGTAATTTGAGAAAATACGCGTCATTTGCGAAAAAATTACGTTGTCAGAACGTATTTTCTCAAGTTACAGAGAATTTCTGGCAGCACATAAGGCATATTTTTCGCAGTATAGAGGCAGTATAATTTAAATGGGTGCAACTTCCTTGCACTTGAAAGGATTTTAAAAATTTCAACGTTATTAAAATGTATTAATATTTTTAACAAACAACTATAAGTAATAATAATAATAATAATAAAAATAATAGAAAAAGTCAAAACATAGGATTAACTTGTTATTAGAAACAGCTTAGACCGCTGTCATATCTATTTTATTTTTATTTTATTTTTATTTTTATTATTATAATTTTTTTTTTCAAAGATTGTAGCAAAGGCTCTCAGTGGATATGCCGGAGCTCACTGGTACGCCTTGGAAGGTGTTTGGGTGTGCTCTGAGATATTCCAGAGAAATATGTATCAAAACATAAAATTAAATATAGTTACTCTATTCTACCATTTCTTCACCATAGGTGCTAAATTGTATGGTTTTTAACACCACTATTTCTTAGTAAAAGAATCCATCAAGTTTAATCACAGAAACTGTTTAAAAAGAAAAATACAAAAAAATTTATTAAAAATTTCCAGTTAAAAAAAAAAAAAAGAAAAAGAAAGAAAGAAAGAAAAGAAAAGAAAAAAAGAAGAAAAAAAAATACATTTTGGCAGTTAAGCATTACGGATATACCGCTCGTTTTCTCAACACATCATTATTATATTAATAACACGGTTCTCAGAAGTAAATATTTTGAAAACCACTTATTTTTATTATAATCTTCATTAATTCTTTGTAGTACACATCTTCCAAAGAATAAACACAAATTGCTTTATACTAGTGGATATGCAGATCAGGAGCCTCAACGTCCAATTTGCATCAGACATTATTCAATAGGTCACTTTTATTTTTTCCTTATTATATAATAGTATATATTGATTCGATGGACTTGTTACCATAATCAGATACATGCTGTATCTCTCTTTGTATACCTATCTGTATATCATATATATGTATTCTTAATAAACGACGGTCTTGTATTATTTCCATAAAATTCATAAATACCAAATTTATAAGTACCAAATTTCATGCAAAAAAATAAAAAATAAATAAATACATAGCATATCGGAAATATTTTGCGTAATCCTAAAAACTAATTACCAATTCTACGCCCACAATTTTCAACAGGAAAACATGCTTTTAAAATCCTAATGAAATTTCATTATATTTGATGGGGTGCTAACCATGTTAAAATACACTTTTAAGAAATACCGACTATAGACCGTAAAAGTACGAAATTCTTTTATGTATCCCGGAAAAGTAGCCACAGTCATTATAAACGTCAATAATAAGAATAAACCTAATTAATTATAACTCATTAATTTTCAAAAAATTTGACATCATTTAGAGGATTACAGTACATACTCGGAATTCTTTTGTGTGGTACCATATATTATTTAGTCTATACATACCCTTTTTTAAAAGTAAACATGATTTTAAGTATATTTATAATGTATGTTAATTCTATCAAGTTCAATTCAGCATAAACGCATTAAAGTGCGCGCTTAACTAAAAATTTGTCCATAGGCTCTAATGTTACGAAATTCTTTTGTGTGTCTCTGTAAACGAACCATAAACATTGTATACACCAGTAAACACTATTCAGCTTATTTTGCGTTTAAAATTAATAATTGTTCCAAATTTAACATCGTTTGGATGACTACGTGACTTTGTCAGAACACTTTTGTAAGGTCCTGTACATTAATTAGCAAGCTTAAGAGCACATATTTTCTTCAAATAACATAAGTTTAAGCATCTTACTCACGTACTCTAGTTTCATTTTCTTGATTGCAAAGTAATGATGTTAAAATGCGTTTAAACGAATTTCACCCCATACACTGTAATGTTAAGAGTTTTAGTGTGTCCCTGTACACACTTTATAAACAATATAGCAATAAAAATTATACAGCTACTTATATGCAAAGCTGAAACGTGTGGGCCAATTCGCAAGTCAATCGAAGTATTTTTGCGGGCGCTATTGCGGTACATACAAATTCTTCCCATAGGTCATAATGATAAGAAACACTTTGGCGTGTCCCAGTACACGAACGACAAATGAAATACACAGTACCAAATTTCCAGTGAATAGTGTGATTTTTGTGTCGAAAAACTTTGGCGTGTCGCTGTACACGAACTACGAACGGAATGCACACTCAAAACTATACAGCTAATTTCGTAGGGATCATGAACATGTGTACTAAATTTCAAGTCATTAGCGGGATTTTTGCTGCCGCTATCGCGCGACAAACACACAGACAAACAGACGGAATCCAAAACCGTTTTGAATCTCAACAGAGGGCCTCCACTGACGTTTGGGCAATAACAAGTGGTATTCAAAATAGTGATTACTGACAAGCCTGTATTTAACAACAAATTTTCTTAAAAAAAAAAAAAGAGAGTTGAAAGTATAGTGATCATATTAGTATACTTTTATAATAAAATAGCATTAAACTATATTACAGTTACCCAATTACGGAACTACTTCTTATTTCGAGTAAAAACAACAAAAAGGTTCAAATTATGATAAATAATTTCTTTGATATATATATATATATATATATATATATATATTATTTTATTTAAGAGCTGCATACTTATAATTTAAAATTTTTCATTAATAACTTAAAACACGTATTATAACAAGGAAAAATAATGAATGTAATAATGTATAATGAATGCAAGCAGGGACGGAATATTGGAGAAGCTCTCATACCACTTTTAATCTCATTCTCATAATCAAGAGAGAAATTACAACATGTGAGAGAGAGAAATTACCACAAGAATAATATACTTATTTTAATTTATGAACTAATCGCTCTGGACTGCCTATAATAATATAGTGAAGTAGTGACGCAAGTTTCTATAACTTGTAGAGACTCTCTAAAGACTTTCAACAGAACTTCCATTAGTACCCTCTGTCGCGAGAGGCATACGCCTGGCACGCCTCATTACAGTTTGGATTGCCCACTGTTCTCAACTTACTTCAGGCCAGCCGTCTATGTTCTCTTCATCTTAACCGCAGCTCCTTGTCGCGTGGGGGACCTGTCTCTAGCGGCTCTTGTATTTTCTGTCTGTATGTGTGTTTTTAGAAATAAACGTTCCGGAGGAGGGGCCTAGCACAGCTAGAAGCGCTAGACACCACTCTTGGAGTGGTGAGCGGCACCTCCTCCCTGGTAATCCCTGTTAATATACTTAATTTAACCCTTTCCTTCTCGCTCCCGTGAAAAAGACGGGGTGAGTTTTCCCTCTGTATTTCTCGCGCCCGTGATATTTCCGAGCTGGAGTATTCAAAAGTAACGCGCTAAAATGAGTAAAAAACAAACCATTTCTGATATCCAGAAATTTTTTTATTTCTTATTTTACACTCTTGATTGAAGTAGTGTATAATTTAAAATGTAATTGGAGATAACTGGTCTATTTTAAACTGTCCGTCCTATCCAATTTTAAATATTTTTAATACTTATTTTGTAATCTTATTCAGTTAGGCTTTTAAATGCACTAAGTTTTATGCGCTGTGGTAATATATATATATTTTTTAATAATGTGTAAGAATTAGAAAGTTACACTCGGACTCTAATTTTAGCATAGACGCATCTGAGAGTGATTTGGAAATAAGTGATATTTATGAAAGTTGGGATAGCGAATCTGAAAACAGTGTAATTTACTTATAGTGTTGCATGCTATGTAATTTTTTTTTTTTTTTTTTTTTCGTAAAATTCTTTTTTAATGATTAAAACGCATATCTTTTAATTTTTTTTCTACTCACTGGAAAACCAACATTTAGTCAGAGTAACACTGATTTTTTTTTTTCAAAATTCAATTTTTTTTATTTACAGCTAAGAAGGTTTCCAAAAATTGAAAATTAATACCTATATTATTTTTATTCAAGAAAATTGTATAAAATAATGTGTATGAAACGTCATTTTATACAATTTTCTTGAATAAGAAATATAGGCCCCTTTTTATTCTTGAAAATTGAAACATCGTTAAGGTGTTAATACAATTCCATTAAAAAAGCATATTATACAGAATATTAACAAGAAAGAACTTTATGAACATTATAATCAAAGTGTTCATAAGGAACAAACAATAGCAAAAATGAACCAAAAGAACGTTTAGAAAGCTTAATAATCTGGTGTGTCACTCTCACGACTTTCTCTTACCCTGAAATTTAATACTATAAACACAGGTTGCACATTAAAAGGTAAGATAACGAGTACTGTTATGTAAACCTGCGTTAAACAATTCATGTTATGCTTCTGAAGAGTTTTATATGATAATTAGTTCTGTGTGAGGGGGGCTACCGCCCCCCTCAACCCCCCGTTTCATTAATGCACCTATATTTATATACAATTTAATCGGTTATTAAAAAATAATTCTGTTTTTAAGAAATAATTTATTAAAATTATTATTTAAAAAAATTATCTTTTATGATATTGCAGACGATTTCCATATTAGAGAAGTAGTATAACACCAAATATCCAAAAAAGTCCATTTTATTCTCAATATTAAAAAAAAAAAAAAAAAAAAAAAAAAAAAATACGATTTATTTTCTAAGTTTTTTTTCGTTAAAAGTAAAAAAAAAAAAAAAAAAAAAAAAAAATCGATGACTTTGTTTTAAATCATCACAGATCGATGGTTCAACCATTCGTTTTAAAGGTATTGGCGAGCTCTTTTGAAAGATACCCATCATGAAAATTTACTCCCCTCGAGGGGGGACTTCCCCCCCAAGGGGGGGGAGGCGAGGCTCCTACATACACACAAAAAAAATTCCCAGTTAACTATCTCTATTACAAAAAATATATTCGTTTCATTTGGTTTAGTGCAGTCTATAGACGTTAAACTCTACTTACCTGCAATTTCCCCCATAGACGTAATGTATTAGAATTCTCTTGATTGTCCCTGTACACGAACTATTTGCTTTATTTTAACGAAAAGCTTACTGTAGCATCCGTATATGATACAGATTTAGAATACCAAGTTTGAACTTTCTGCCATAATTTGTTTTTGAGATATGCTGATAACAAACAGACACATACACAGACCATTTGCTAAAAACATGATTTTTGTATTCAGGGGACCTCAAAACGTGTAAATATAACAAAATCTCGCGTTCTAAAATTTGACCCCAAAACAATACTTTCTCTATCTTATGATTAAGAGAAAGAAATTATAGATAACAGAAAAAAAAAAGAAAGATAAGATAAATCTCAAAATGCAGAAACATCTCATCATAACTCTCCATCTCTGCATTGAGCTATACGGGTAAATACATATATATTCTTTGGTGTTAGTCAATTAAATTTTAGAAATGTAAAACTAAATTTCTTGGGAAAAAAATCGAAATATTAAAATCGAAAGTAAAATAAATGAAATATGAAGTTAATATACAACTAAGAAATAGTATTAGGAGCTCTTATTTTAACTGTGAGTTATTTCTAAACTTATTTAATGAATGTACAGTCGGGGGAAAAAAACGCAACACTCAACGTAACTTCGTTGCTAATCGATGTAGAAAAATGTAATAGATATCATTCGACGGGGAATTGTGAGTAGTTTCTTGATGAACTCAAATTTTGAATTGGGGGTCGTCTACATATTAAAACGCGCACCAACTTTGATTTTTTTCAATGGTAATGCCCCATTTTAATTTTATATTTGAATTCCTGGGATAGCGACAACGCGAAAAAGTATATTGGTTGTATATTTTACTTATTTTTTCACAGAGTTATAAGCGTTCAAAGTTTGAAGGTGCTAATGTTAAATTCATATTTCAAACTTTTATTAATATCTTCACAAAAAGTAACTTGATCGATATAAATTTTTTTTTACGAGATACAGTGAAGAAACCCAAACATAATCCATCATTACTTTTGATTCTGAAAAATATTTTTAATTCTGAAAAATATTAATAAATTCATATTCATAAAAATTATGAATTATGACCTATATTAATTTTTACATAAAATAAATCCTAATGCTGAAAAATATAGGTGTGCAAATTTCCAGCTCATTCCAGCTATTAGTTTTCGAGATATAAATAAATCTTTCTTTTGGAGTGGTTTAGGGGTCCGTCTCTTATAAAGTTTTGCATGAGATAACGAATCAAATATTTAAAAATAACAAAGACAAGTAAACAAAATATTTTTTTTTTATTTACAGGTCAAATTATATAACAACAACGTCAAACGCAAAGAAATGAAACAAAAATGATGATTTTTAGACATTAGTGTTAGCATCAAGAATTCCTGTTTTCTAAAGAAGACCAGCCCCGCCTTCATCGTTCTTCAAAACAAAACAATACAGAAAAAAAAAGTAAATGTGACATTGAGTATTCGTGTTAAACACCTTATTTTCTGTTGACAAAAATACGCACAAGTGGTATTTACTTTATCGATTAATTGGTGAGAAATTTTGAATCTTTTAAACGAACACTAGAAGAAAAAAAAATAACTAAATAGGCGGGAATTACTGTTTTAAATATAAAAATAGGTTTAATGTGAAATTGTCAAATATAAATAACGAATGGAATTGGAATGCAAGACAGATTTGTAAACTCGTTTCTTACTACCGTCATAGTTAAAAAAAGCTTAATCATTTGCTTCATATATTGCTTTATTTTATTTTATTTATTTACTTATGTATTTATTTTATAGGGGGGGGGGATATTATTTTAAGGACTCTTTAGTCTTTAAAATTTTATTAATATTTTAAATTTATACATTTTTAAATACATATTTTATCTTTTATAAATATATTTTAACACTTTTTGCGACCGCAGGGTTTTGTCTTTTTGACAGTAAGACCCGCCTACGGGCATTATACTCTCAAAATATAATATTTTAGAAAAAAATTTCTGTATTCACGATTATATTACAAATGGATATACATTATAATTATATTCTTTCTAATCAATATATTTCTATCCGTAGTATATTTTATTGCAAAAATATGAACACTGGGTACACACTTAAGAAATATGTAACACACAAATTACGAAAGAAACGCCCACTGACAGAGTTACAGATTTTCAAATGGCGTGAATCTACGTCAGCAGTCGCGAAAGGGTAAATTAAGAAAATATATTTTCATAGAAATTATAAAACGAATCGTGCAGTTCCAAAGAATTCAACTGACCAAAAACTGGTAAGTGCGATTAAAATTGTTTAATATTTACTTCATGAACCCTTACAATAATTTATCCGAAAAGGTTTAGTTTATGCGTTGTTGTATATATATATATATATATATATATTATTTCATTTCTTCTATTATGTTACCTACGAAAGAAAATTTAAGCTTTATTGGTGATCAGTACAGCTATAATAGACACTTTTACTTGAAAAATATTGCACTTTTTTCAAAGAGTACTGTATGGACTAATCGCAAGTATAATGTATTTAAATAGACCTAAAATTATCTAAAAAAGTAGTGAAGTATATACAAATCTAAAAAATTGAATTCAAGATAATTAAGGAACTGGAAAAGATTTTTAATTTTTATAATTATTTTTTTCCTGAAAAATTTCCGGTGTGAAACTTTAAAATTTTGTCTATATCTTATAGGATTTTAATTTTATTTTTCTACATTTACAGATAACCCCCTAACACATTTTTTATTATAACTCTATAAATACTAAAGATAAAGTATACAAACAGTATACTTTTCCGCATTGCCAGACTCTCAGAAATTCGAAAATCAAGTCAAAATTGGGTGTTGCTGCTGAAAAAATCAAAGTTGGCACTCATTTCAATATGTAGATGACCCCTAATCCAAAATTTGACGACATATTCAGAAAGTGCTCTTAATTTCCTGTTGAATTATGTCTATTAGATGTTCCTCCGTCAATTAATAACGAAATTGCAGCGAGTGTTGCGTTTTTTTTTTTTTTTTTCCCTGACTGTACAGTCACCCCAAAAAAAAACGCCACCCCCCCCCCACCTAATTTCGCCGTAAATTATCGTAGAAACATTTGACTGGTACCGATCGATTTGTAATAACGTCTAGTTTATAACGGTATAGTTAAATTTTGCCTAAGGGGTCGTCTACATATTAAAACTGGCATTAACTTCATTTTCTTCAATGGCAACCCCTATTTTTGACTTCATATTCAGATTTCTGAGATCAAAGCGGTTCGAAAAACATACCTATTTATATACCTTAAATCAAATTTAAATAGAGTTACACGTGAAAATGCATTAGGGGTCCGTCTATACATTTAGAAAATATAAATCACGATCTACCACCCAGTATAAATTATTTATTAAGTTTCACACCGGAAAAAAATTTCAGAAATGTTAATTATAAAATAAAAAAAATGACTAATTGACAGAACTTTCTGAGTTAGTTTATGAATTAAAAGATTTTTATTGGTTTCTATTGATTAAACATCAGATAGTTCACTTCATACGAAGAAAATTAAATTAGCTTGAATAGATATTAAAATATCTATCAAAAAAAAAAAAAAAAAAAAAAAAGATGAATGGTTTTAAATTTGTTTGAAAATTCAAAATTATTTTAACTCAAGCTGCCGTATAATTGTCTGAAACGGCGGCACTCAACCTGGTTCCCACGGCCGTTTCACAGTGACAATGGGAGTTTGTTCTGATACTGCAGTACTTTCATTTTCTTTAATTGACTTTTTAAAAATATTAAAACAGATTTTTTTTTTTTTTTTTTTATTTTTTTTTTTTAATTAATTATTATTTTTTTTTTTCATGACATTATTAAAAACTTTTACATAAATCTCCACGATATTCTTTTGCTTTTATATTTTATAATGTGTAACAAATTAATATGTAAAATAATAAATCCTACTACTTAATGGGATGTTCTAAAATTCTACACTTCAACACAGATACCGAAGTGGACGGTTGGTGTAGAAAGGCTGACTACCCTTAATCTAAATCTTCACTTGAAAAGGTCAAAATGTTACATAACTCTTTTTTTTTTTTTTTTTTTTTTTTTTAAAGGAAAAAAGAAGAAGATAAGGAGGAGAAAGAAAGATCAAAACGAATATAAAGCATATTAAACGTTAATACCCTTTAAACACTGGAAAAAGGCGGGGTTTTGTATTGTGTGTCAATTGGGAGCTGTAGAGTGCCAGAAAATTACTTTATGTAATAAAACTTTTCATTTAAATGGTATTTAAAGCAGCATTATATTTAATACATAGACTATTCAGAAAAAAAATACCATTCATCTGGTTCATGAAAAATAAAGAACATTTTCTGGCATTGCTCTGTGTATATACATTCTTGTCAACCTATCCCGGAAGATTACTGGTCCCGCCCCTTTCCGTACATTTTTTTCACATCAGTCTTTTTAGAGCCGTGTCAGCCATCGGTGGCTGACACTGATCTTTCCATTTAGGCTAAGTCAGCCGGCAGTGTAAAATATGATAGAAAACTACAGAACTTACATAGTTTTAAGTAATTACTGATAATTTATTTAAAATTTACTTCATGTTTTTTTTTTTTTTTTTTTTTTTTTTGTAATAGGATTTTTATAGGATTATATCGTTAAGGCCTAATGGGGTTTATTGAAACTCGATAAACATAACACGCTTCTAAGCAGCACGTGTGGCCTGAATGGGATTTCCATAAGAATTCGCGTGGCGCTCAATGAGTTAATCGTAAATGTATTTAAAGTTAATTACTCTAAAAGTTAAATTGTGTACACACAGGGGCGGGAACTAACAATGTTACGGGTTAGGTTGGCAAGTATGGATATATATTTTGCTTGATTTATAAAAATTTATAACACATTTTCTTCTTTTTTTTTAGTAATTTGTGTTTATATCTCTCATTAAAAATAAATACAATATTCATATATAAACATTTCCATACAGTAATGTATATAAACATATTGATTAAAGAAGATTTGTTGATATTATATAATTATTCTTCTATCTGTATAGTATATTAACACAAATATATTTTGTAAATTTCGGAGCATCGAAAAACAGCAACATAGCTTCCATATCAAGGCTTAATGTAAATAGCCACGCCTTTTCACAGATTTTCTAAAACTTTATAATATAAAGCAAAATAATTTTGCATATTTGTAATTAAATCATTTAAGTTTTGTCTTCAATAATCGATGTAGTAAATACCATTTTGATTTATGCATACCAGCGTCACATATCGAGTCAAATAGGAATATGCAAATTTGTCTTTTTTTTTAAATAGTGTTTCAGCGAATCAGAGGCGGGGCTTCTTTTCTTTTGAAATTCTTTCACAATCCCTCGCCTACATTGTGATAACTTTACAAAAATATGCCAATTTGTATAATAAACATCGAAATATTGCTTAGGAAACAATAAAAATAACATAAAGGTAAATTAAAATAGTTTTCCGTCAAATTATATACAAGCATTTACTTATAGAGGATATAGATTATAACAAGTGACGGCCCCCTAACAGGAATAAAAAGTGAAATATCACTGTAACTCAAAAAATAATGTTAGGAACGAGCTGTAAATTTGGAAACCCATGTTTTTGATGATGCCCGTTCTATTCCTGCAAAAATTAACATAGGTCATAATTCATAATTTTTTCAAATATGAATTTATTAATAATTTTCATAATTCAAAAAATGTTTTTTTAGCAAAAATTTGCATGGAATATGTTTGGGTTACTTCATTCTAACGAATAAAAAAAACAGAATTTAAATATCATAATTATTTCGGAAGATATGATTTAATGTTTGTCACATTCATTTAACATTAGAACCCCCAAACTTTGACAGCTTATAACTCTATGAAAAATTGAGCGAAACATATAAACTATACCATTTTCCGTGATGATTTGATCCAAAGAATTCAATTAAATTATAAAAAATAGGGGTTACCATTGAAAAAAATGAAGTTGATGTCAGTTTTAATATGTAGACGACCCCCTAAGTAAAATCTAACTATAACGTTATAAACTAGACGTTATTACAAACTGATTGGTACCAGTTGCATGTTTCTACGATAATTTACGGCAAAATTAGGTGGTGGGGTGGCGTTTTTTTTTTTGGTGACTGTACATTTGATATCTGAAAGATAAATTTATCCTTAAATATAAAACACATTTTCAAATTTCTGTATTATTGTCACAAGCTTTGTTTTGAATTAAGCATAAAGATTTTATTCTAAGATTTTTTAATTCTTAAAACAATGTACCAGATAAAAGTTACATTTTATATCTCCGTTCGGAGATTTTGCTTTTAAAAGGCATTGGATGAACCTGTTTTCGTTTGGGTATAAATTAACGTGATTACATAAACTTGGTAATTATGTTAATTTACATGATTACTTATCATAGGTAATTTAACATGATTACATTGTTTCTAATTTTTTTTTTTTTTTTTTTTTTGGATTTAGTTAGGTAGCTTTCAGTTGATATAATCTTTACACAAACTTTTATAAATATTAAATGTAAGAATTTAATTAATTCAAAAATTTAGCCCCCGCTTTTCCTTCTTTGTTTTTTCATACATCATAGAATTTAACTTTCACTGAGCACTGTTAAATGTGAAACCTAAAATTATACAAGAAGGGGCAGTAAAAAAAGAGATGAAATTCTTGTTAATATATATATGTATATATATATACATATATATGTGTGTGTGTGTTTGAGTGTCGGTGTGCGTGCTAAATATGGTATTAAAAAAAGTTTTTTTTACTGCAGTTTGTAAAAAGAAGATATAATTTTTAAATACATATAATAATTTAACGTGAAATTATACAACAGTCTTAATTCTACAGTATTAATGTTTGATTTACATGATTCAAACAAAAAAATTCTATTAATAGAAAAATAAACACATTTATTTGTTATTATTATTATTATTATTACAAATATCAGGGATGGAACACGGGCGCAGGATTCACACCGGAATCTGTTGAAGAAATTTCTCTAACTATAATATCGTTGATTTAATTTGTAGAAAATTTTCTTACATTGATAGTGGTATGAATTCTGCGCCCATGTTCCATCCCTGAAATATGGAATGAAAAGAAGAAAAAAAAAAAACTATAAAGGCTTTTAAGCTTTTAAAATGAAAAAAATCAACCGAGATTAGAATAGATAATGTTACAAAACAACACATTAAAAGAAGTGGTAATTTTTTTCTTTTCTTTTTTTTTTTAATAGATTTTAAATATATACATATATATATATATATATATATATATATATATATATATATATATTTGGCAATTTTTAACGTCCTAAACAATTTAAGTAATTTGACTGTTAAAAATATTGTTCTGAAAGATATTTTCCACTAAAAAGTAGCTTCAAGGAAAAAAAAAATCAAAGATATAAAAAGGAAACACAGAAAAAAATCTTAAAAGACCGAGATATTTGCAAAAGAAAAAAAGAAATGGGTATCAGTAAGATTTTTACATAGTTCGTACAGTCCTTGAATTTTCTTAATTTTCTACACCAATATAATTATTTATCAAATTTTGATACCGAAAAAGCCTTAAAACTTAAAAGGAAGTATATTGCATAAAAATACTGGTGGGAGAGTCCTTGAAAAAAGGCGTGGGCGTACGAACCATGTTTTATATAGCTGAACATTTAAAATATATTTACTATTCCTTAAAACATCATAAAATTAAAATTTATGTTCGTGAAAGAAAAAAAAACCTTACTACTATTTCTTTTAGACATTATTTTAAATAAAAATAATGTATTTTCTTAGATATAGTATTTCTTTCTTTATTTTTTAGTAGAAATAATATTTTGATTTTGCATATATTTAGTAAAGAATATTTTGCGACACTTTTATTTAATATAATTAATCTAATACCGGGTGTTCCTACAAATCTGTGGATATTTTAAAAAATCATAAAAATTGAAGGCATTGGTAGAAATGAACGTGATTTAGGAACAAAATTATTCTTGTAATGGGGGAATTTTTTGAAAGGAAAAAAAATTAAAGGCTTCGTCGATAGAAAGTACGAGGGTAAGTCATTAAGTAAGTCACAAATGCATATAGCCTGATTTAAAATAGTAACAGATATCTACAAAGAATGGTGATAGATGGCAGCAGCATACAGCTTTATGATATTCAATTCATATTGAGTAGGTAGCATTCACACGCATGCGTAATGCAGTTTCAAAAATGGCGATGGTGCTGAATGATTGTACAATAGAAGAGCTGCGTGCTGTGGTCCGATTTTTGTGGGCGAAAAGACTTGAATCCAAAAATATTCATAAAGAAATGTTACCTGTTTCTGGAGAGAAGTGTTTATCACCTTACAGCCCAGACTTAGCTCCAAGCGATTTTCATCTGTTGGGTCCACTGAAACAACATCTTGGAGGCAAACAATTTTCAGATGACGACGACGTTCAACATGAAGTCCTACTGTGGATGAGACAGCAACTCAAACATTTTTATGCAACTGGAACTGTTACTCTGATAAAACGATGTGATAAATGCATCAACGTTGCTGGAGATTATGTGGAAAACTAAAAATTGTTTCCAACTGATTATCACGGTAAATTATTTTTTTATTATTTTTTGTGACTTACTTAATGACTTTCCCTCGTACTATGCGTCAGAAGATCATACATTTCCATTAAAAACTATATTTAGTTGCAGGCAAATGTTTACAAATATATAATTCCTATTCCGTCCGTCATCACCACAAATTATAATTTGCAAATGCGTTACAACATTACTAACAGCAAATTCAATTGGCGATTCTTAGTAGATACAAAACATCTTCACCAATAACGCTTTATCCACCAAATCAGCTTCGCAATTTAAATTTTATGTATGCACAAACAGAAATTAAAATAAAAAACGAATTGTTAATCATAAAACCGCACAATTTATAGAACACTTATCTTTATATTTCACATTACGCGTCTGTGCGGCGCACTCAATGAAAATTTTAACTATTTTTATTATTTTTATTTAAAAGGAAAAAAGAAAAAGAAGAAAGAACCGGAAATATTACATCTGTACACAACGTATATATAACAATATGGTATGATACTGCAGTTGTAGAAAATTGTTTACATCTGGCCGCTCATTCTACTACTGCAGCATGACTTCTTCATCAAATCCCATCATCTTTCTTGTAACATAACCAACTCTCCAGTATCTTCATATTTAATAACCATCTTTCTCAAATCCTATCCATAGAGTCCCTTTTCCTAACTTTTTCATGTGTCGATATTCTCGTAGTGCAGTTGAAAAATTACTATAGTTCGAATAAAAAATCTGATCAGTGTAGATTGATCTTTCTCCTCTAAAAACAAGGTGAAAAATTATTTTATGACATCAAGTATTACTAGCTGGCTTCACCAGCTAGCTGGCCAGAGACCCAAGAAAATATTTACCAAAAAACAAGCTCTCGGGCGCCTGCGACGCCAATCGTAATTTGTTCTCTCTAAAAGTCGCATAATATAAAAATATTGAAAATTCAAATATTTTTAAATAAAATCTTAGGCGCCTGCGGCGCCAATCATAACTTGTTCTCTGTAAAAGTGGCTTAATACTAAAATATTAAAAATATAACGATTTTAAATTAACTCTTGGGTGCCTGTGGCGCCAATCGTAACTTCTTCCCCTATTCTTAGAACATTTGTATCGCTCTTTTATTTTTTAAGAAATAAAACACGTAAAAGAAAATATATAAGAACAAAAACACTTAGAGATGATAATAAAATTGTTGTTGGGTGAGTACACTGTGGGATATAAAAGTTTAAGGCTGAATAATTATGTTATTTTTGCAAATTTATAACTATACATATATTTTATAAATCATCAGACATTTTAATAAATCATCACATTTAAATAACTTTCTACTGCAATGCTATAACTTAAAGAATTTTAACTGTTAATATTAAAATATATTGCAGCAAACAAACAAAAAATGTGCTACCATTTTATAAACGCATAAGAAAAATTTATTAACACATTAAACGCATAAGAACAGTGCCTGAATTGCATTAGTCCAAATCGAAGCTGAAATTTAAATCTTCTGCATTTTCATTAAAACAGTAATCCATTTCTGTAGTTCTTGAATGGTTTAAGATATCTTTCCAGACGATATTACGAGTATGGCGTTGATTTTCTATCGGCAAAAGTACTTTTAATGATGTTTTTCTTTTAACTCTTGAAAAAGCTACGTAAAGCATTCCATGCATAAAAACTGGCACTCTCAGATCAACACCTACAAAGTCAAAAGTTTGGCCCTGTGATTTATGCACTGTCATAGCAAATGCTGCTTTTACAGGAAACTGATGTCTAGATATTGCGCAACCAAGTTGACCTTTTGATGATTGAAGTGTGATTCTTGGTATATGTACATCTCGGCCACAGTGTTCACCAGTTATTATTTTTGCTTTAATAATATGATTGCACAGCTCAGTAACAATTAATCTTGTACCATTGCAAAGGCCTTCTGATACATCTATATTACGTATCAACATAATAATAGCATTTTTTTTTCAGTTTAAGTTCATGAGGAGGTAAATCGGAATTTTCAACAGAATTTAAAATGTCAACAGTAAATTGAAGTCCTCCTTCGGGTTGGTTATTTACAGTATCGTAACTGTGATAAGTTTTGTACTCTCCGGGTAATTTCGAAATAATTTCAGTATTTAACCTGTCAACATCTTTGTTAAGAGGAGCAAGTATAGCTCTATTTTTCATCTCTTCATAATTTTCATTGACAAAGCAAAAACCAAAAACCTCATCAATGAGATTTCCATTTGAAATTATGTCTTCGGGTAGCTCTATCTCATCTAAAGACCTAATCGGTAATTCTCCATTACCAACTTTTAAAATATAGTTTGCAAAGTCTCTTTGTTCTGGATCAACCCGCATATTCTCATCCAGTGAATAATTCCTAAATTTACACCAAAGCACACTCTTTTTAATTGATAAGTCAATAAGTTCTTATTTATTCGCTCGCGGTTGAACTGGAAGACACTGTCTGAAATCTCCTCCTAAAACCATAATTCTTCCACCGAATGGCAAAGTTGCATTTCCAGTTTTACGCAGAATTTCGTCCATTGCATGCAATGCATATTTAGGATGCATAGGTGCTTCATCCATGAGAAATACTTGAACTTTAGATAGTTTTTGAGCTTTACAGGAGCCCGGTTTGATTGTGGAACTTGACTCTGGTGAAAGGGGCACCTTCAATCCAAATGTTTTGTGTGATGTGCGTCCTCCAGGAAGTAGAATCGAATCAATGCCTGTAAAAGCCATACACTGCACATTAAAGTTCCCTCCTCGCAGAAGGTAATACAAAGTCTTGTATATGAAAGTTTTTCCAGTACCACCAGGTCCGTCAATAAAAAAGCAATTTGATTGAATATTCTCATCATTGACTGAACGAAAGATAGCATCCACAATTTCAATTTGTTTTCCTCTAAGAAGTTGATACATTTGTTGACCAATAGCTGCTGATTCATTGACATTTGACAATTCTTGATTCGATTCAGTTTCATAATCATCAATATCATCAAATGAAAACTTTTCAACCCAATATTGAAAATTTCTACCTTCTGTCGCTTCTGAGTCGAGTTTATGGGCAATTACACGGTATGCTCGCTTGATAGAATCTTCAATTGAAATTCCAGTTCTTTCACCTTCATGAATGAAATCTTCTGCGAGATCTTGCTTAAACACTTCCCACAGCCGTTTTGGGTTTTCTGGTGAGCCTAGAATCAAAATCTGTGTAAAAAGTGTTCTCATTGCCCTTGTCAGTTTTGAGCTTGCAGATTCGGACAATCCTTCAATCCATTGTTGGTCATCATAGCATAATTCTCGTGCTAGACAAGCTTGCTTGTATGTCGCATGTTCAATATTATTCACTGTCAGTAAATCCTTAAAGCTGGTTGCATCTTTTACATGATACAATAACAGTCATAAGTGATATAATTCAGGCTGTACAACAAAATTGACATTATGTATTCTTCCAATAACTTTTATCTGTCGTACTCTTTGAATCCATTCACTGTTTCTTGCATCCCATCTAAAGTGTTCAGGCATTTGCCAGTAGTAATAATAGATTGGCTCTTCCTCCGTGTCTCCATTTGATTGTCTAATTCCATGTTCTTCCTTAGCCTTTTTATTGTGCTTGAAATATGCTTCCAGAGTCGAACCTTTTTGTCCTGTATCAGGTAAATTTTCCTGAGCCTGATCTAAATTTACAATTCTGTACTGGCCAGAAAGGTGAATTGATAATCGTAGCACACTATGACTCTTCTTCTGAATTTCATTTCCAAATAAACGCCAAGATGCCTCTGGTGGAGTGATGCATCGACCCTCAACATAAGTATTTGCTTCATTGTACATGATTTGTCTTTCTCCTTCAACAACTTTAAGTGAAGCACAATCAAACCCTTTATATATGTACTTGTATAGATACTTCACAGCCATAATGCTTCCAACATATTCAACGTTTATATGACAATTGTACTTTTTCAGTAAATATGCATTATAAGGAACAACATGACGATTATCTCTTGTTATGCGGCTGTCATCAACACTCTTACGATACACTGCACTTTCATGAGAGAAATCTCGACTGTGAGGGTCCAATTTGGGATCATAACGCCTTCGATAATTTGGTTTTGCATTGTCTGCCAATGAAGATACATCCTCAAATGATTTTGGAAATTGAAAGCGGCACTTCATACGTCCACTTTTATTTACCATGCATGCAGCGTTTGGGTTCTGTTCGTCACAGGGGTTATGAATCATCCACTTTATTACAAGTTCTCTCAGATCTGTATCTTCAAAGTCGGGAATCTCTGCAGAAATCAGATCATCCAGTTCTTCAGGATTATGAATCTTGTCTTGAGAACACATAATTAGAAGAAGGTGAATGTGAGGAAGACCTCGCTTTTGAAATTCAATTGAATATACATAAGCAGCAACTTTTCCAAATATCTGCTTCTTATCAAAATCTTCAATTATTTCATCAAATTTCAATTTTGCAACTCGAGTTACAACATCTGGTCGGTCTTGAGGAAGTTGTTGTATAAAAGATCCATTTTGTAACTGAATGTGCAAAGCGTTTTTTATTTCAGGCCAGTTTGCATTACATGTCATTGTTATGAAGAAATCTGGAGAACCAAGACGGCGAACAATTGCCATAGCATCTTCAAATTGTTCAGTATAATAGCGTGTTGACCCTGGGAAAGATGATGGGAGAATGACTTTCTCTCCAACTGTAGCTTTGTTTTTTTCTACTAAGTCGTTTATCAAGCGTGTGACTTCTGTATAATTATCAGCAAGAATCTTCTTTTGATTTGCTTTAATCCACTGAATACGATCTCTTTCGACCCTAATAAAAGTGTCGACAACATACTGTTGAAAAAGTCTGCCACCAAAATGCAATGCATTAAATTGTATTTGTCGCAAGTCATGACCTGTAGAATTCATTCTTGTGGACAAATAATTTATTACTTCAGGTCGAAAAGCAAGTCTGTTCTGAGCCAACTCAAGGCGCGTTGCATGATGCCGCGAAGAATAAGGTGTAGTCAATGGTATATCAAGAGAAAAACCATCCGTACCCTGTGGGTAAAACAGTGGATAAGTGAATGGCTCAATACGTTTATCAATATTTTTTAGAATAACAATTTCCTTGTTTCGCCGATGTACAATCATTTCATTTTCTGGGAAACTCTGATCGGCATTAAGTGTGAAGACAGCGCAAACTTCATTAATGGATGGTGTATTAAATGTTCTGTAATCACTTTCCTGAGGAATTCTGAACAAAAGTTGAACTTCAGGTGCAGATAATCCTTGTGCAGTAGCTTGCTGTTCAACTTCATACTGAACTTCTTGCATCATCATATAACCCTGTTCATAACCATTCTGTGCCCTTATCACGTGCTCTAATAATTCCATGAGTTCACGACTTATTCCATAATTCAGAGGATGATGTAATCGTTCGTCAACAGCATTATCAGGATCCAAAAAATACATCTGACCGTATTGAGGTTTTTCAAATTCTCCATGTATGTCTTGAGTCGGTTGAGCAGCCAAGTTCATTTTGTGGTATACTTGTCCACATGCAATAAAACTGTATATGCCATGACTGTTGATGGTTCTGTCTTCTGACACATTGAAAGAAGAAAAAGCAAAACAGGAATTCAAGTTTCTGATTCTTTTATGAAATTCTTCAGCAAGTGGATGGCAGTGCAAAAACAGTCTTGCTAACTCGTTCGCAAAATATTGTGCTGGCAGTAATAATCGTCCATGAAGTCAACAATCACCAAAAGAGTCTCTATGAAGATTATTGCAAACACGTTCCTCTGGAAAATGTGATGCTTTACAATGAACGCATTTCACATTGAATTCTCCTAAAGTTCTATAGTTCACATCTCTACAAACTGCTATTTTGTATGTTGGGCACCGATTTCGCAATGCCACTTCATATCTTGCTTGTCGACGTCTTTTCTCTTCTAGGCGTTGTCGTCTCTCTAGTGTACTCTCTGATGCCCTACGCTGAGAAGCTCGCTGTCTTAGATCTTCAAGTCGCTGGATTCTGTCTTCCGTGCTCTCCCTTGCTCGATGCTGAAAAGCTTGCCTAGATATACTCTCAGAACGTTCCTTTCTGTACATCTGTCCTATTTCCCTTATATTTTGGCGACATTTTAATTTTGATGCACGGATAGGCCTAGCTTGATATAAGGAAGTACGATTAATTAGTTGGTCTGCATTTGAAGTACTTTGTTCTTCTGGATTAACTGGTATCACATCATTTGATCGTTTCATCTTAAGAATATTTATTTAAACTTTTTGATTTCTAAAAACTCGTATTTAAATTTTAAATGAAAGTTGTTTTTGATTTTCTTGCATATTACTTGATGCCACATATCAGTGTTTCAGAGTTTTTAAAATGAACGTGTTTAAATATCATCCTTTGAAATAAAATGTTTATGTTGTAGTTTGATTTTAAAGACTTACTAATAACTCCCTGTTTAAAAGAATCAGAAGGTTTTTTAATTTATACTAACTCAATCACAAAACAAAAAGATTTTTTTATCAAAAAGAACAACACTTTCGTTTTCACATTTTTTAACCTCAGACTCCTCTCAGTTCAGTTCGTATTTATTCTCAGTAAAGTTGAAAATGTTTTTTCAGTTCAGTTCGTATTTATTCTCAGTAAAGTTGAAAATGTTTTTTTAGTTCAGTTTTTTTAATTATTATTATTTCGTCGAAAAAAAAAATGGCAACAATTAAATTATGGATAAAACATAGAATAATAATAAACGAAGAAGGAGCGTACGTGTTTATTATTATTCTATGGGATAAAATTTTAAAATTTAAATGGCTTATTTATCAGAAATTAGAAGGTTCTTATTTTCACATTTTAATTAATTAAGAAAATACTAATCATCCGATTGATAAGCTGTTTAATGCATCGGATTTACAAAAATTTTCCCTTTCATTTGGTATCTTATTTGTAACGATGCGACTGATATTTCTAATTTATTTTCTAATATTTCTGATTTATTTTCCTCATTTTAAATAAATGTACTTTTTTTTTTTATTATTATTATTATTATTATTTTGTCGAAAAAAAAAAAAAAATTGGCAACAATTAAATCATGGATAAAATGCTAAAATTTAAATGTCTTATTTATCAGAAATTAGAAGGTTACTATTTTCACATTTTAATTAATTAAGAAAAAAATTAATCATCCGATTGATAAGCTGTTTAATGCATCGGATTTACAAAAATTTTCCCTTTCACTTGGTATCTTATTTGTAACGATGCGACTGATATTTCTAATTTATTTTCTAATCTTTCTCATTTATTTTCCTCATTTTAAATAAATGTACGTTTTTTTATTATTATTATTATTATTATTATTATTATTATTATTATTATTTTGTCGAAAAAAAAATGGCAACAATTAAATCATGGATAAAATGCTAAAATTTAAATGTCTTATCAGAAATTAGAAGGTTACTATTTTCACATTTTAATTAATTAAGAAAAAACTAATCATCCGATTGATAAGCTGTTTAATGCATCCGATTTACAAAAATTTTCACTTTCATTTGGTATCTTATTTGTAACGATGCGACTGATATTTCTAATTTTTTTCTAATATTTCTGATTTATTTTCCTCATTTTAAATAAATGTACGGTTTTTTTTTTTTTTTTTTAATTATTATTATTTTGTCGAAAAAAAAAATTGGCAACAATTAAATTATGGATAAAATGTTAAAATTTAAATGGCTTTTTTATCAGAAATTAGAAGGTTATTATTTTTACATTTTAATTAATTAAGAAAAAACTAATCAAATATTCGAAAATCTGACTTCGATGTGCACAATGACCCTTCGGGGGGCACCTTTGTGTTAAATCTCGTGACAGTCCGAGCTACCGTTTTCGAGATCAGTTAAATATACACATATTGCTCACTTAATAGTATAAGATTATTATTTTTTAAAAACGCTCCAAATCTGAATAACGTCTTTTCGATCTTGCTTTAACCCTTTGTATCTAACCGGGACTTTAAAGTCTTATCAAAAAAATTCCTCAATATAGCCTAAATTTACTTCAGGATTTCATTGGGACTTCAAAATCCCAATAGTTTAAGCTTTACTATAGGTAAGCTATAGTTTAAGCTAAATTTAATGTGAGATGTTTCTCATGCATAAAGAAATATAATAAAAAAGTTTCAAACTATTTTTCAAAAAATAAAGTAATTTGGGATATAAAGGTTTTCAAGTAAATTAACTGCTTGAAATATTTTTTATTTTATTTTTCAATGTTTATAATTTTTATTTTAATTAATTGCAATATGTATTTCTTTCATAATTTTAATATTTTTATTTATTGAAAAGTTATGATTTTAAAGGGCATCAGTGATTATATTAAACATAAATCAACACCTCTCAGTCGCTTTGTTAGCTATTTTAATTCGTACTCTGCTATTACTCCTATTTAAAAAAAATATTTATATATATTACCTTTGAAATAAATGTATGATTAAATATACGATTTATTGTTTTATGGATGGAAAAAATTGGGACTGAAAGGGTTAAATGCTCCAACTATCAGTCGAAAAAACTAAATTTATTATTTATATATTTTTCTCATGGTTCATATAAAGCTTATACCAAGTTTCAACGAAATATTTGTATTAAAACAATGTCTACGTGAGTCTAAACAGGATAACTTCAATTATAACAATGCAGTACATACACTGTCAAAAAAAAAGTCCGGTTTGCTGCAGTTTGCTGACTGAAATTTTCTGTAATTCAGAAAAATACGTTCTATCAACGTAATTTTTCCGTTGATAGAATGCATTTTTCTGAATTACAGAAAATTTCTGGCAGCAAACTTTTTTTTTTTTTTTTTTTTTTTGACAGTGTAGTATTTTTATAGATGCTATGTACTGTTGTACTTATACGGAAATTTTTTAACACCACAATTTATCGTAAAAAATTCCAACATTTTCAATGACACAAAACTGCTAAAAACCCATTTAAAATGTCTGTTAAATATTTCCGGTAGTAAAAAAAATTACAAGTAGGTAGGTATGATATTTACACGCTTGCCTACAGCGATTGGATGGCATGTACGGGTAGAGCACTTCATGAAGTTTTAATACGGTGCCACAATTCATCAATCGAAGTTACTGGTGAGCAGTGGGCGGCCAGTAGCTTTTCAACGATTAAACAGTCATTTTCATTGGTGCGAGATCAGGAAACGCGCTGGCCAGAGCAACAGTCGAACACATTCGGCATCAATGAAGGTCCAGACAATATGGACAACTTGCGGTCGTGCATTGTCCTGCTTAAATGTTTCGCTTCGGAGGCCTTGAATATAGGGCAGAGCAATGGGCCCTAACTCGTCAGAAATGTAATGGCTGGTATTCAGAGTGGCGGGAATGAAAACAAGAGGTGATCGGGACGTGTATCCAATGGTACCACATACCATCAATCCAGGTGGTGACTCAGTATGCGGCTTCCAAAATTCTGATTACCCTCAAAACTGCATCACTGATATGGGCGCCATTAATGTGTGATCAAAGATGAACCTGGACGCAGGAATGGCGTGAAGTCACTTTTCAGACAAATCACAATCCTGTTTACAGCATCAAGTATTTATCCGTATTTAACAGCATTATGAATAATGCACATTACCAGCTGGGTTTCGGCATCATCATACTGTCCATAATTTGCAATGATGTTATGAGCTCCCATTGGATACACACACGTCTCGATTACTTCTTGTTCGTATTCCTGGCACTCTGAACAGCGGTCATTAAATTTCTGTTGAGTTAAGGCCCGCCCCTCTGCCCTGTATTCGAGGCCTCCGTAGCGCAAAATTTAAGCAGGATAATGCACGACCGCAAGTTGTTTGTATTATCCGGACCTTCTTTGATACAGAATGTGTTCGACTGTTGCTCTGGCCAGCGCGTTCTCCTGATCTCGCACCAATGAAAATGACTGTTTAATCGTTGAAAAGTGACTGGCTCCCCACCACTCACCAGTAACTTCGATCGATGAATTGTGGCAACGTGTTAAAACTTCATGAAGTGCTCTACCCGTACATGTCATCAATCGCTGTTCGATTCAATGCCTAGGCAGATAAGTGCTGTTATTGCTCACAGAGGTCACTGATTTATGTACTGTTTTCTCAATACATATTACTCCAAATTTTCTGAAATTTTAATCAATTGTTCTTCCTACTTTAATGCATGTGTCCAACAAATTTCATTCTCTTATTATCATTCCTTCTTGGTGTAGCAATTTTAATGGCCAGTAGTGTATATGATATTTATCCTACAAATATGGTACCGTCGGTAACTGTAAGGTTCACCATTGGCAATTATGGTATACCGATTTGTCCGGAAAAAAAAATCACCAAGTCCCTAACTGGAATATTGTCCGCAAATCAATAATTCTTTAATGATCAGTAATGCGTATGTGGGCTACTCACTTTTACCTAATATGTGTCCCGGTTGCCACTTTAACCGTGATTGGTCCGGAAAAGACAAGCCGTTATAAAGGCTGAATATGTATATCGCTGGATTCTGGTTAAAAGAACACAGATATTTTGTTTGAAGATGATTCAATAACCAGTTGCACAAATTCCAGTGTAAATGGGTGTTGGGATGTGGCATTACTTAATTTCATAATTCGGACGATATGTCCCTTCATAGAATAAAAAATACTACACTGTTTAAAATTTCAGTTCACACTTGAACCAATATATGCAGTAGAGTTATAAGCAATACCATAATATGGTTCAACCTCACTTTTAAGTTTTCTACTTTTTGTGGTTAAATTTAAGTTCTTATAAACAACGTGACTAAAACTGCCTTCCTGAGGCAAAACTATTTTATGAAGTATAAAATAGAAATGAACATGAAGGGAAATATATGATATTTATCCTACAAATACGGAACCTTCGGTAACTGTAAGATCCACCACTGGCAATTATGGTATGCTGATTTGTCCGGAAAAAAAATCACTAAGTCCCTAACTGGAATATTGTCCGCAAACCAATAACTCTTAATCGTCGGTAATGCGTGTGTGGGCTACTCACTTTTGCCTAATATGTGTCCCGGTTGCCACTTTTATCGAAATTGGTCTGGAAAAGACAAGCCGTTATATATGCTTAATGTGCATATCGGTGGATTCTGGATGAAAGAACACAGATATTTTGTTTGGAGATGATTCAATAGCTAGTTGCACAAATTCCAATGTAATTGAATGTCGTGGGGTAGTATTACTTAATTTCATAATTCGGACTATATGTCCTATCATAGAATGAAAAAAACTATACTAATAAATTTTCAGTTCAAACTTGAACCACTATGTGGAGTAAAGTTATAAGCAATACCATAATATGGTTCAACCACACTTTTACGTTTTCTACTTTTCGCGGTTGAATTTAAGTTGCTCCAAAACGTGGAACTATCCCACATCCACTCACAAGGAAAGCGTGAATCAGTAAAATTCCTATTAAAACCAAACCAAGCTTAAATGAACGAGCGTGTTTGAAAAATAGAGTAAAATGCAAATTTTGTGCAACAACTCACCCATGGTCCTAGATAAGATCATAAAAAAAATTATCCCCCTTTTATCAAAATCAACGAAACAGAATTTGCGGGCAAGAAAGCATGGCACAGTGCCAGTGTGTTTGACTCTAGACAAGAAAACCTTCAGTTTGATACCAGTCATGGTATATCTTTAGTTTAAAACATAATACTAATATTTGGTTCAACATAAAATTACCAAATCATGATTAAAAGGTTAAACCATCGGAGGGTTTCAGCTACTTCAGTACCAAGTTTTGGCTCAAACTAAAACCAAATTTTTAACAGTGTAGGCATGAGTCAATCATCAGAGCAGTAATTACACATTCGCGCATACTAAAAGAAATTTAAAGTAACTGCTGCATTTGACTTCCTTTAAAACCTCATTTGTTAAATTTCCGTGTAGTGGTGCTACTCCGAAAACCTAATCTGGTAATCTCTTTTCTATTGAAACGAAAATAATCAAAAGTTTAAAAATCAGTTAAAACAAGCAAACAATACTAAAAATTGTTTTATATACAGTAGAGCACCAATTATCCGCGAAATTGGGTGTCAAGGGCATTGTGGATAGTGAAAATAGCAGATAATCCGAAAAACAGAGTAAAATGAGGTGCAAACATGAAAAAAACGTGGTTGAACAGTATAATCCTTATTTCTAAATTGGAAAGATCCATTTCCGACTAAAACCGTCAAAGAAATTCCGACCTACAGGATTACGATGCACAGTAAACATGTCGGTAATTTTCGATCTTCGCATTGTGCCACTGTAAAAAATATGTTCTAGAAATTCTCTGTAATTTGAGAAAATCCGCGTAATTTACGAAAAAACTACGTTGTCAGAACGTATTTTCTGAAAGTACAGAGAATTTCTGGCAGAAAATAGAACATATTTTTTACAGTGGGGAACCTATTGTATTTTCCCCGTTTTGGCTTGGATTAAAATTGGGTTTTTGAGGTTAGTATTATTTTTTTTCTTTTCTTACGGCTCTCGCACTCGTGAATAATCGGTGTTCTACTGTATATATATATATATATATATATAGATAGATAGATAGATATAGATATATGTATATGGTTATTTAGTTTCAGCGCGACATCATTTCACGTTATAAAGGGTTAACAGAAAAAAAAAAATGGTCTGTTGAAATTCATTTAATATATCGAAAAACATCATATGATATGTCATATTATTTGTAAATGTAGTAACTTCTAAATTTAAGTTTTACAGTGAAAATCTAACGATTATTGAATTGACAAAACAAAAAATGCTCCATTTTACATTAAAAAAGAAAAAAAGAAAAAGAAAAAGAAACAGAAAAGAAACAGAAAGAAAGAAAAAAATGTCATTATTTTTCCCCTTTTTTGATTTGTTGTAATTAAGAAAAGCAATTTTGGAATTTTCTGAGTATTTCTTTCAAACAATAAAGATCAAAATAAACTTCTAATGAAAAAAACTCTTGCATGACAAAATGTTTTTTTTTTTTTTTTTTTTTTTTTTTTAACAGCTTTTAACTAAATAAAGTTCTCATTACGTTAAAAAAAATTAAGCGTTTAGAAATACAAATAAAATTGAACAAGAGATATTTATCTTGAGATTAAGCAATTCCAAAAGTAATTCCAAAAGAAATAAGTTCAGTAAATAGACTATCACAGTTTAAGACATTAGTTAAAACACAAGTTTTCAAAAAACATCGATAATAACGCTTAAGGAAAGAAATTTAGAATCGTTAGAGAACCTGACAATAAAGAACAGTATAAGAAAATCAAAAAAATATGTAAAAGAGGATGAAAAATGCTGCAGTAACATTTGATTGGTGCCATTAAAAGAAAAATTTTATGTTAATGCAAGAACAAATTCTTTAATGATATTATCAAAGAAAATTTTCTTTGCAAATGTGAATGATAAGATTGCGTTAGTTTTATCAAGGAAATGAAAAAAACATGAAATAAATTTAATTTAGATAATACATTGCATATACACATATAGATTGCACTTTTTATCATATTTACTTATTTATTTATTTTTTTGTGTTATATGTTTACTGGAATTGCATTTATTAGAGAGAAAATGTATTTAAAAAATATTTATGATTTCTGTTACTAAAATAGTATTGTTTTATAACCACAGAAATAATAAGCAACATCTTGAACGCCAAAGGAAATGATAAAGTAATACACAACTGTTTCGGTAGCATTCAGCATACCGTCAACAGTGCATAAAAAATGAAAAGAAAGTGTTTCTACATATAAGAAAGGAATCGAAATTTACAATTTTTAATCAATCAGTAGAATTGGGCGGAATGTCGGGGATTAACTAATAACAAATTGAGAAATGATAGTCGTCGAAGCTCTATAAAAGATTAAGAAAGTGTGGATCGAATGTAAAATTTTAAACTATAAGACGAAGGAGTGTACAGCGAAATCACAACTAATAATGCTTTTAAGTATGTTATAAATGTAAAAAGCTTCAAAGAAAAATAATTCACATGTAGATTTGAGCCTGCAAGAATTTTAGCTGTAGTAAATTTAAAATTATAATTTTTCTCCCCGCAATGCTTATAAAACGACCGATCTATTGATTTAGCCCGAAGGTGGGCTATGAGAGACTCAAGTTCCTTCCTACCAGACGCTTCAAAGTTAAATTAATTTTCATATTTGCACACACAAACAAACTAGGTAAACAGCCTCAACCCTCCTCCTCCCCTCCCACAAGCCACTTTAGCTCTCTGCAGATAATGTCTCTGGCTATGCCTCTGATAAGTATTAATTTCTCTTTGAAAAACTAGTTGAAAAATAATAGTAACCTTACAAAATTACGAAGCGAAAAAATGAAAAGAAAAAATGTTGCATGGTGATAATTAAAATTCTCTTTAAAGTATTAGAAAAAAAAAAAAATTGGGTGTTTTTATTTATTTGTTTATTCAATTCAACGAATTTAATTTAAAAGAGTGCACATGAAACAGAGATGTGTAAAAAAAATAATGCCCCCCCCCCCAAAAAAAAAAAAAAAAAAAATCTGAAATCTGTTTCAAAATACTGCTTTTAATATTAAAAAAAAAAAAAAAAAAACTTCATGTATGCTTGCTTTGCGAGCATTAAAACTATGGATGAAATTCTGTCAGTGACAGAATTTAATTTAGTAACGATTGAACTACTTATATTTGTATTTTAACACCCTTTCATAATAATAATAACAGGGATGGAACACGGGCGCAGAATTCATACCACTATCAATGTAAGAAAATTTTCTACTTCTTAAATCAACGATATTATAGGTAGAGAAATTTCTTAAACGGATTCCGGTATGAATTCTGCGCCCGTGTTCCATCCCTGTAATAAATAATAATAATAATATCTGAAAACACTAGTCTAAATATTCAGGAAATATTCAGTCGAGACCCGTTGGTTCTGTGACAGAGTACACAACTACCAACCCAAAGGTTGTGAGTTCGATCCTCGCTGATGGGAAGTGAAAAAAAATTAATAAAATATCTGAAAACACTAGTCTACATAATTCGGAAATATTTCAGCCAAGACCCGTTGGCTCTGTTGTCAGAGTAAACAACTACGAACCCGAAGATTGTCAGTTCGATCCTCACCAATCCGAAAGGAAAATATATATATGTAATTTTTTACGGATTTCACAAAATATTTTAAGATACAATAAGAAATTAAATGGTGAAATTGGATATTGGCAGGCATTATCGAAGTGGAACACGATAAACTAGTAATGAAGCAAAATGCAAGATTGAAAAAAAATAATCCTGTCGTGCTAAAAACTACAAAATTAGAATTAATCAATTTAAAATGTGACATTATCATTATTATTAATATTATTATTATTAGAGCTTTGGAGGTGGTTATAAGCTATATTATATATATATATATATATATATATATATATATATATATGTAATGAAATGCGTTTTTCAGTTCATTTATTCATTTTTCCTTAAGATTTTATAATGTTATAGTTGGAGAGTCGTGAATTTTTTACTTCCAACTAATGTTAGGTATTTTTTTTTTTTTTTGTTTGTTTGTTTCTTTGGGTGTACAAAAAATTATAAAAAGTCGCTAATTTTTAACTAATTTTAATAAAAAGTAAAATAAAGTAAAATAAAATAAATAAAATAAAATAAAATAAAATAAAAGTTTGCTAAACGTAATGAATATGAGTTCAAAGTCAAAAAATCGCTAAATTCGGAAAAGTGGTATGCAAAATGAAGATTGCTCCGATCCCTGTTGTTCGTGTACTGATGATGAGTCTCGGCCTGGACACTAAACTTCTATTTTACAGATTCTAATCATATTTAATTATTTTACGAATTGCATTTTAATTCCTCCCATTATTATTGATAATATTTTTAAAAAATAATATTTTCTTGGTGATAATAAATGCACGCCTAGTCTATTTTGTTAAAACAAAATTCCCAGTCAAAGAAATTTTTTCAGCCAGTATGTCGTTACAAAGTAAATTAGAGCATACACAAATGCTATGAACTCAATACCCAAAAATGCACATCAGTTTGTTGTGCTTTTTTAAAAGTATTGTACATTAAAAAAAAAAAAAACATTTAATGCTTAATTATTAATAAGTTTTCGAGGTGATCTTGACTTCTGTTATTCATCAGTCGTATTTAATTTTCTTAACTTTCTTAGCGTTCCTAGAATCTCTCTACCCAAATTAATTATATTACTTAAAAAACTATTTTTTAAATTTTTCATTATTAGTTAAAAAAAAAAAAAAAAAAAAAAAAAAAAAACTGTTTAAAAATAAGCCTTACTACATTCATAATAAAAACACAAAATTCTAATTTTAGAATGTTTGATCTAAAAAAGAAAATATATTTAGAATTTCTCGAAACAAAATATAAAATTTAATGGAATTATTTATTTATTTTCTTTTTGATATTTAAAAGATATATATATATATATATTATTTTTCGCTAAGTGTAAACTTAATTAAAAATTAAAACATGATTACGCTTCGGATAAAATTTCGTGTCATTAAGTTCTCTTTATTTGTTAATTAATTTTTTGCACTTTATAAAACATTTTTCCTTGATATTTTTAGAAAGGAACGAAATGGGTCGCATTTCAATAAAATTACCTTATAAGTTATTTTTTTTTACTTTAATTAAAACTTACTAGACAGAATATGACATATTTCTTCGTAATTAATAATAATTATAATAATAATAAACCACAACAGAAAGTTAGTATCAGGTGTATGCATAAGAAGGCGAAAGAAAACTTTTATTAGTAAAAATTAATTTTTATGTGCGGTTTTATCTACAAGCTCTTTACGAAAGAAACGGCAATCTGAAAACGTTGTTCATGTTAAGAGCAAAATTTAATGATATTCACCAAGGAAATGCACTTACATAGGTACCAATTGTACCGTTTTTCAAGGGAGATATAATAACGGAATTTTTTTAAATCACTTTCAGTCGTCGCAATTATATGCAATATATTCCTTTTAAAAGATAGTGTTGTTAAATCTCATTAAAGTTTTTAAAAGATCGGCAACTATACACCTGTAAAATATTGAAGGTTATGTCGATTATATCAAGGGTCTACAAAAATGATGTTTAAAAGTTTTGATATGATGATTTTAGCTGATCTTTATGTTTTTTAATGTGCTGAAACGGAAAATGCAGCCACTGTTTTCTCTATCATGTTGTATATATATCATGATGTATATATTTTTGTCAATACATGGTATTTACCGACACAATTTCTTGTATATACCACCATAACAATAGATTTGTTGTTTAGTACGGTTTTGCGTCGCACAAATGCAGCGCAATCACAACAATATGTATCCATACTGAGTAAAAATAATGCCTGGACCGGGAGTCGAACCACGCATTTCTTCCTCGCATTGTTTAGTGGTGTTTTCCATTACCTGTGGCTTATTCTGTCATGCTATCTACATGATAGATCAGATGTTTCTGCCTAAAGGTTGTCTGAGTGAGTAATGCCCACCGGTTGTCAGCCTGGATAGCTCAGTTGGTAGAGCGTGAACCTTGTAAGACAAAGTTCCGTGGTTCGACTCCCGGTCCAGGCATTATTTTCACTCAGTTGGAAAAATGAATTTAAAATAAATATGATTTTCTTCCCAATCAGATGATTGTGTGATTTTAATAAATAGGTATCCATGTTTAATTAATCATGGAAACCTACTATAAAACTTACCATAATTATATTGGTAGAAGAGTAAACAAAGAAATTGTATAGGTAGACATCCTGTATTCACAAAAATCTACTCGTAATAGAGAAAAACTGGCTGCATTTTCGGTTTCAATTCACCAAAAAACATAAAGATCAGCTAAAATTATCAAATCATAATTTTTGATGTAGACTTGTGTATTTTGTATTTATATCTTAACCAGTTATAATAAAAAACATGAAAGAATATCATGATTTTAATGCATATTAAAGAACAGGCGTGTCAAAGAATCTCTTATAGAATAAGTGGTTCTGAGGAATTTCAAGTACGCATTCTGTTATGTGAATGTTTAGACTATTATAAATAAAAAAATAATTCGAAAATTTCATTAAGCATTTGTGAAGACCCCTTACATAAAGAGTTATTGTTAGAGTAATGTTAAATGTATGTTCTGTTTGTGAGAATTATTGTTTGAAGTTATATAATTTTAGAACAGACTGTTCTGTATACATGTTTATATACAAATGCATATTGCTGCGCACTCGGGGTTTGTGCATTATCCGCGAACGAATAGCAGCTCTTTCAGAGCCTCAGATGTTTATTTACAGAATGTTCCAGAAGATTGCAGGTCTGTCGAACAAGTACCAATTCTGTTTTACCAGAAAACTCGGCTCAAATAACAATTGACAAGATAAAAATCACAGGATAAACTGTGCGTAGAATTAACACACAGCATATGACCTATAATCGATAGCAGAGGCTTGGTCAATCAGAGCTCTTTATACTGCAATGTCTTGGCGACAACGAACTCTCTACAGTTGGTATGTTATCCCCTCATATAGCCTGGTACAATTAAAGAATTTTCTAATATCTCACAGAAGAATTGAGTTGGAGCTTAGGTAATCGACATATTGATAATAAGAGTTTTCTTGCCCAGTTCGCCAATAGAAAACGCCAAGGGGAGATAAAGTCTCCAAAAAAAAAAACGCTAAAGCCATTACCTACTCTGGTGAAGTTAATTAGCGGGTTTTTATAGAAAAAAAGAGCTATTTTAACGCCAGAAGAAACTAGAAATTTAGAAAATTAACATTTTATATTTTAAACTAAACTTTTTAAAATGAAATTACATAAAAATAATTAATATTAATACTGCTTTTTCACAAGGACTGAAGATCCCAGGCAATACAACTCTTAGTTAGGATGTAAGAACTAAACAAACTTTACAATTTTGAATAAAAAACTAAATTGCAAGAAAAAAATAATTTAACAATACAGATTGCAAAATTTAATAATTACACTATTTAAAAATTTACAAATAAATGCTGATACATTTGTACAAATATTTACATTACACATATATAAATTTAGACACACTACTGACCATAACATAAGGCTAGCCTATCATAATGAACAACCTTCGGTTTTCATGAAGGTGCTTCAGTAGTTCTAACAACAACGTCATTCAGTCTTTTAAAATTGTATAAGGATCGCCTCAGTTGCACTGTAGCATAGGAGAGAGTACTTTACGTAGTACAGCGTTTCACAAACAATCTTTGTTTCTTCCTTGAATTCGTGATATGTAGACTTGAGGTAATATCTCGTCTTCATTCTAACCGTCGCCATGTGAAACCGATACAGAGAAAAGTTGTATATTTCTTCAAATCGGGCCAGGATATCTTGGATGTATTCCTCTTGCGATGAAAGCTGAATTGGTGACAACGAAACAGAAGATAGTTCACAGTAAGACGAAGTTCACGACCAAAAAGCATCTGTCCAGGAGTAAAGTCAATGATTTCGTGAACAGTACTTCGATATGCCAGCAGGAACAAAAGCAACTTCCAGACCCAATATTGCTAATTCCTTTAAGCAGTTATCACACGGATGATCCTACCCTCTGAACTATACGCTAATACCTCTCCGAATAATCGAGCATCAGGTAGTAGGGTTATTTTGAAGACTGAAATGAATTCAAAAAGGCGTTAACAATTGGCGACTAATCGCTCGCTATTTCATGTTTTAAACGCACTCTGATTTTCTCGCACTCCGATTGGTTGAATATAAGCTAACATCTAGCATAGGGGATTTAGTCAGTCATAAGTTCGTCATTGACAAAGGTAGGAGAGGGAAACTATCATACGGTGCGTTTTCAAGCGTTTGCCTCTCGAAAAACCTGTTTCAGGTGGTTTCAGGAGAAAGTATCTGATACTGCTGATCGTATGAGAGTACGTGTGATAGCTGCTTTACTCGTTAGTAGTCGAATCGCCGCCCATTACTCCAGTGTTTATTCAACAGCAACCTAAAATTCTTAGAAGTGGCATTTGATATATATAATCGACGACTATTCGAAGTGTTTCCACTGTATAAAATTAACGTTCTTGTAACACAGAAATATCCTTAACTGCGCATTGTTTATGACGTCGCAGCTTTTGTCTTCATCCAATGTTAATTAAAAGTATTTGAAGATTGCAGTCCCAAGACAATTTGGATGCCAATCATGTCAGGTATACGGTGCATGACGACAAAGTACTTTTAACCCTTTCAGGGGCGGTGGTGTATATTTTATACCACCTAATTTCAGTTCTCAACTGAAAAATTCATCCCAGAAATTTTATTAAAAATTTTTCTTTTTTACCTTATCGGAAAACATTCATTTATTACTTTTCTTCTATTCTTGATCTCAGACTTTGGTGGCATTTGATTTTAAATGACCTTAATTTCATTGCCCCTAAAGGGGTTAACCTATTTTTTTTTACTTTTTTTATCATCCAGTCTTTGGGCAGATATGAGGATTTTTTTTTTTTTTATTAATATATCCTGATTATCAGAATAACATAATTGACAATCATCTCATTAATAACCGTACAATTGTTAACGCCCCTGAAAAAACGCCCCTTTTCTCACACCACTATATTTTTAGAGTTATTCTCTCCAAATGTTGTTACGATTAAATAAGACTAAAATTACTCTAAAAAAATATTGGTGTGAAAAAAAAGGCGGGTACTAAAAATTGTACGATTCATAATGAGATGGTTGGCAAATATGGAATAAGGTATTTTCTTGTGAACTAACAACAGAGAAAATTCAGAAGCCTTCACCAGAGTTTTCATTTCTTCATTTCTTCTCTAGAACAACGACTGCTGGCCGGATAAAGATTTATTATTGTTAATATTATTATTATTATTATTTATAAATTCCGTAAGTAAATCTGACAGGATACTTGCTGTTTAAATCACTATACAGTTTTTTGAAATGCTCAGAAATAATTTTCACAACATTGTTACACAAATTCCACATATAACAGATTTCGAAGTAATTTGATTCTTGAACAATACTTAAACAAGTTTGTTTTCCACAGGCAATTTTAGAGTCACGAATTACAGGGATGCAACACGGGCGCTGAATTCATATCGGTATTTGTTTAATAATTTTTAGTTACTATAATACTGTTGATTTAAGAAGCAGAAATTTTTCTTACATTGATAGTGGTATGAATTCTGTGCTCGTGTTCCATCCCTGGAATTGCAATATCTTCTTCAGAGTTTCTTTTCGACGGCTTACTTATGACATATATACCTGCCAATATCCTATTAACACATTCGCGACCGCTGATGTAGATTCACGTCATCTGAAAATCTGTAACTCCGCCAGTGGGCGTGTCTTTTGAAATTTGCATGTCATTTATTTCTTAAAAATATACCCAATATTCATATCTTGTACAATCAATATGCTATGGATATAAATCATTTGATTACAAAGAGTATAATTATAATGTACATCCGTTTGTAATATGAATCTGAATATTGAAAATTTCGTTTTGAATTATTGTAACTTGGGAGAATAACTCCCAAAGACGGACCTTACTGTCATAAAGACAAAAACATGCGGTCGCGAAAGTGTTAGTATTCGGTCGTGTTGTTAACCCCGCCCTTTTTTTTCCCACCAGTAAATTTATAAAGTAACACTCTACAATTGCAATTACTATTGAATAAAAAGAAAACTACTTAAAAAAAAATACTGGTGTAAAGAAATAGGCGGGGCTAAAAATACTACGGAATGAGATGTTGGCATGCATGCTTATGGCGTACTTGCCAACCGAACACGGAAGATTGTTAGTCCCGCCCCTTTCCGCATATTTTTTCACACCAATTTTTTTTTTTTTTTTTTTACTTTTCTGAATAATAAATTTATGAATAGAATTACCATAAAATTAAGTAGTGTACAAAAAGAGACGGGAACTAACAAACTTCTGGGTTAGGTTAACAAGAATGCTTATAGATATAGTGATAAAAAAAACTTTTAAAACAATGACGCTCGAAGAGAAAAATCTAAAAACAGTTTTAAAAATGTTTAACCTCTTATCTTTCGGAAGATCAAGAGACGATTTATTTCATTTTTCGATCGCGATTAATTTTTGACGTATAAAGTATGCCTAGCAAAAGGATCAGGAGTGTATCATAAATAACTTCTATAAAATGTCTGAAAATTGTCATTGTCGCCTAGTTCACAATGCCAAGTCAGTATATTTTAAAAAGAATAGAACCAGAGTGAAGTAGAAACATGTTTTTTTTTTTTATTGTTTCTGGAAAATCGATTTTTTTTTTTTTTTTTTTTTTTTTTTTTTTTTTTTACATTGGGAAATGTTTTTGGCATATTTTGTTTGAAAACAAGAGTATTTTTACGTTTTCAAAGAGTCTTCGCGTGCCACTCTTAGAAGTCAGTCATGCATGCCGGCCTGTGACATACTTGCCTGAGGTTGACCGTCAACATTATATATAAATGTTCTTCAATGTGTAAAATTTTTTTTTATGCAAAATATTTCCATACTATGTTCTTGCGTTCCTGCCAATGACCTAATTATTATTCCTTAATCCATAGCTGCCAATATTTTAATTTATTCCGGAGTACTTTGAGCCTCGCCTTTATTTCGCACCAGTCTATTTTTAGGAAAAATCTCTAAAGCAAGCTGAAAATACTGAAAATCTCCTGCACAGAATTGTTTTCGGTTAGAAACCAATGAAATTGAAGTATTAACTATCTCTGAAAAGAAAAATCCTTGCAAGATACAAGACTTCTTAATATTTCTTCGTCTGAAACGTAATTTATTAACATTTGAAGGAGTATTTATTTTTAACGAATAGAGAAAGAACAATACTTAAAGCTCTTAAAATATATATATATATATATATATATTAAAAATAGAATACATAACTTCCATAAAATAAGAAAAAAGTACTTTAAAAAAATAAGTGGTACGAAATAGAGGTGGGGCTAAAAGTACTCCGGAATAAATTAAAATATTGGCAATTATGTTAATGTTGTTAATTGCGCCATTTTTTTTCTCTCTCTCACACCAGTAAATTTGTAAAGTAACATCTTATGCGATTACGATTTAAAAAAATGAAAAATACTATAAAAATATACAGGTAAATAAAAATAATAATAATAATAATAAATAGGCGGGGCTAATAATGCTACGAAATATTAAAACTTTAGCTACCGCATGATTTTGAATTTCTGACAGTAAGATCCGCCTGTGAGCGTGATTCTCCCATGTTAAAATATTTCAGAACAAAATTTTCTGTATTCACATTTATATTACAAATGGATGTACATTATATTTATATTCTTTCTAATCAAAGAATTTGTATCCGTAGTATATTTCATTGTAAAAATGTGACTACTGGTTTTATATTTAAGAAACAAATAGCATGCAAATTGCGAAAGAAACTCCCACTGGTGAAGTTACAGATTTTCAAATGACGTGAATCTACGTCAGCGGTCGCGAAAGTGTTAATTTGGATATTGAGAGGTATGGTTTTTACAATAAATACTCAAAGTAAATACCAAAAAGTTTTGCAATTTTTGAATTTCGTTTTGGTATATTACATATTGATTAAACTTTATAAAAGGTGTATTATTATTATTATCTATCTATTTATATATGTATAGCTACATCAATACATATATCAATATATATAAATGAACTGTTTATTACCAGTTTTCTAATGATAATCTACTCTTAATTGTACTTTTTATGGAAAAATACTATAAAAAGTAGTGGGGAATATTTTTTTAAAAACATCCTACAAAAAAAAAAAAAAAAAAAAAAAAAAAACAGGTATATTCTCACGGTATTAATCTGAAATAAATAAACAACAACAACAATGAATAAATGAATAATTGTAAAATATATATATATATTTATTTATTTATTTATTTATTCTCTTTATTATGAGCCAACTTTGATTTCTGCTTATTAAAATGAATATCGTATAAATAAATAAACAACAACACCAATAAATAAATAAATAATTAAAAAAAAATATATTTATTATCTTTTTTATGAGCCAACTTTGATTTCTCCTTATTAAAATGAGTATCGTATAAAATATTAGAATGAAATTTTTATTTCTATTAAAAATATATATATATTATTAACATTTATTAAAAAAAAGAAAAAAAAAAAAAAAAAAAAAAAAAAAACAGAAATAAGTTTATATATATCCCTTGTAATATACAGACAAAAAAACTTAAATACATTTACACATTTTTAGAGTTCGCGTTTAGTCTGAAAATATGTAAATTTGTGTATATTTCATCAATATTTAAAAAAAAAAAAAAAAAAAAGATTTTTTTTTTTTAGGATTGTTATATAATTGAAAATACAAAAATTGTGTAATACTTTTTTGAAATTTCTTACCTTACACACATTTGCCAACCATCTCATTATGAACTGTACAATTTTTAGTACCCGCCTTTTTTTCATACAATTAATTTTTACAGTAAATTTAGACTTATTTAATCTAAAACACTGTTAACAACATTTGGAGAGACTTACTCTAAAAATATAGTGGTGTGAGAAAAGGGGCGTTTTTTCAGGGGGCGTTAACGATTGCACGGTTATTAATAAGATGGTTGGCAAGAATGCTGACAACCGCTGCTTGTGCGGATAGAAAGATTGTGAAACTTTTGGGATTATTCTATTGATGCAATTTTATGCAAAATCCTCTTGATACACTTGCTGACTCGGGAAAACTTATAAAATATCAATATTCGTATTATTAAAATATTCATTTCCCTAAACCATCAAAATATTTAATTAGCACCACTAGAAATTAAGAAATATCGTTTAATACTATATTTTTAGATAATGACTTAATTGTTTTAGCCTGTCATCGATTCTAATACCGGGTGAACTGTACTTGCAGTTAGTTCCCTGTGTGAAATGAGGTAGAAATACTGAAACGCATGATTCCAGCGTTTCTGCATTAATGAAATTTCACATTTTTCTAAGTAATTTAATGAAACGATCTTAGTACCTAGAAAATTTTTGGAAAATGTTACCTTTTCTAAATCTCAATAAAAACTGTATTTCTTACATGTATTTTTACTCTTGTATGCAGTAACTGATACAAAAAGTCCAAGCCTATTTTTCAGTGTTGTGTAACTGACTATTTTGTTTTGAATTTCTATTTTAATTTCTACTGGATTAAAGGGAAGATTTTTAAGCCACGAACTGCAATGACTGCAACCACTTTGGAAGCAGCTTCTGTATGTTTATCGAATTGTTTAAGTTTTCCAATGAACATAGAACTTTTAAAATTCAAAAGACTAAAAGGGAAGAAAAATTAAGATTTCATTCAACACTTACTTTTTTATTGTATAACAAAAAATTAAAATTTAGCTTTAAAATAATAATAATAATAATAATAATAATACTATATATATATATAAGAAACAACTGAAAGAAAATATTTCAAAAGCAGAGATAAATGACATTATAATTAATTATTTAATCAAATACTACATCTATAATTATGCTAGAATACTTTTTTATTTACAGGGAAAGGGTCAAATTTGCAGAATGAATAATAAAATAGTATAATCAGCTCACCTAAAAATATGAAAGTTGTAGACCTTTTTTTAAATTAGTTAGAAAAGTTTTCCAAGATGTTTAGCGGCCCCTTAATTCAGTAGTACCTTTTTACATAGTAAACTTCAGTAATCATTTGCTTTTTTGCTGTGTTTTTCTTCGATTAAATAACATGAAAAAAAAAAAAAAAAAAAAAAAAAAAAAACTTTCCTCTTTAATTACAGAACTTTTATGTTTTTTCCCTAAACATTTCTGATTAGTGAAGTTTATAATAAAGTAACTTTGCAATTGTATTGATAGATGTCTAATTACTAATGAAAATAATAAGACAACATACTACTGTATAGTAATTTATTGTTAATAATAATACTTTTTTTTATATAAATTGATCCTTACGTTTGGAAATTTGCATTGTTTATGTGTTTTGTTTTATTTTATTTATTTTTATTTATTTATTTTTATTTATTTATTTATTTATTTATTCAGAAATGGAAGCATTTAGTGTGAGTGCTACATAAAATATATTTTTAAACATAAATGAGAGTATTTCGATAACGAATTACTAGAAAACAATGGGAAGAGATATTCGTATTATTATTTTTTGGGAGTATTAAAATACTTAATTTTTCGCATGATAATATTTAGAAATTTAGAAAAAGTTGCGATGGCGGAGTAAGAAAGATATACCATAGATGATGGGCGGAGTCTAATTTTTCGAGAATATTGAAAATTAATGAACTAGCTAAACTTTACCTGAGCATTACAGCCGATATGTTCATTTTAAGTTTGTTGAAAGGCTATTCAACCTGTGTTAAAAAATTTTTACATTTAAAAAATTATAGCTAGAGTGTTGTTTACAGAATTGTTAAAGACAAACTGGATCGCTGTGCTCATTTATGCCTTCATCAGCTTTTTTATTACCCTTCTGACCTGGGCGAGACGCATTTCAAAAAACTATGGAAGCGTCGAAGCGAAGTGTCTCCAAAAGCACAGATAGAATCAATTCTGTCTTTCGACAATGCGACGATTATTTTTTAAAATCTTAAATAGATGAAGCGCCTCTTCCATCACCTCCATGGACACTTCACCACAAGCTAGAATGTTGTTTACAGAATTGTTAATGACAAATTGGATTGCTATGATCATTTATGTTTACATAAGCTTTTTTAGTACCTTCTGAGTTTCTTCATACTATAGAGAAACACTATATATGTGAGAATAAATATAAATGTTCATGCATTGACAAAATTTGAGTTTTACAAATTATATATTTAGATGAAAGTTCACTAGCTAATTATTTTCAAACTGTGCATTGCTTTTTAATTTGAATAATTATATTCTAAAGATTTACTTGTAAATTTTAATTCTATTTTGTTTTATTTTTGTCTGATAAAATATGGTTCAATTGCTCCATCCACTTCTATATTTCTGCCCGGTGGTCTAGGAAAAAACTTATCAGATCCATCTGAGAAAGTTGCTTTAACCACTTTTATATACCAAAATGTCTAAAGATTTTATTCATTTCATGAGCCCTTATAGGCTCCAAAACATATAAAGTTACACCTTAGATCTTTTTTTTTTTTTATTATTTTTTTTTTTTAATATATATATATACACACACACACACATATATATATATACCTTGACGTCTTGAAGACATTATTCATTTTATGAGCCGTTATAGGCTCCAAATTACATAAAGTAACGCCTTAGGACCCCTCCCCCTTTTTTTTTGCCACATGCATCTACCAAGCCCATAAACTAACATTCCCCGCGATAGCACGGTTCCCAATCATCACTTTTTTAATTATTGGACATTTTATTTATTTTTATTCTTTTAAATAAATAAATATATATATTATGATTAATTAATGTTAATCGTAAAAAATTCTTAAAAAAAAATTTTCTTAAAAAATTCTAATTGCCCAAAACTGACAAAAGGGAATCCTGCAATATCCATCGCTTCGATCAACAAGTGCGGAGCTGCCAACCTAATCCGGCAAATTGTTAGTATCGCCCCTTTTCCCACACCAGTCTTTTTTTTTTTTTTTTTTTTTGAGTATTTTTCTTCTTAATTCGTCGAAAATACATTTGAAGAGAATTGCTTTAAAAATTAATATGTGTAGAAAAAAGGGCTTTACTATCAATTTGTCGGATCTGGTTGGCAGTTCTGCATGTGTTACTACAGTTACCAACATTTGAATTTATTCCGGAGAACTTCTAGCCACGCCTTTATTTCACACCACATTATTTATAGATAATTCTAAAGTAAAATGAGTAAAAATTTCTTTTAACCCTTTCGCGACAGCTTCCGTAGATTCACGACATTTCAAAATCTGTAACTCCACCAACTGGCGTTTCTTTCGCAATTGATATGTTATTTATTTCTTAAGTATGGAACAAATATTCATATTTTTACTCTAAAATATATGATGGATACAAACACTTTGAGTAGAAAGAATATAATTATAATGCATATTCATTTGAAGAATACTGAATATTTTGTTCTGAAATATATTAATTTGGGACAATAACACCCACAGGTGGACTTTACTGTCAAAAAGTAAAATTATGCGTACGCGAAAGTGTTAAAATAAGTGTTTAGAATTAAAAGCGGGGCTAAAAGGGCTCTGGAAAAAATTAAAATGTAGTCAACTCTGTGTGTTACATATTTGGCTATTTTTCTAATTATTTTATGAAATTTTATCCTAATAATTTGTGATATGTGAAATTACTCAGTATTAAATTCCTGAAATCTACTGGGTAAGACATATATTTGATTTTCCTCAGATCCTACTAGTGGGCGTTTCTTTCTCAATTTTCATGTTGTTTCTTTCTTAAGATTATACACAGTATTCATATTTATTCAATCAAATGAAATATGAATACAAATACTTTGATTAGAAAGCGTATTATAGTAATTCTTTGAGTATTATAATTATAATGTATATCCATTTATGAGTATTATAATTATAATGTATATCCATTTGTAACATAAATGTGAATACAGAATATTTTGTCCTAAAATATTGTAACTTGGGAGAATAACGTCCACAAGCGCACCTTACTGTCAAAAATAAAAAAGCATGCGGTCGTGAAAGTGTAAAGTCGCAATCACAAAAAAAAAAAAAAAAAAAAGTGACATGGAAATTGTAAATGCACCTCCCACCTATAAGGAGGGCTAAAATCATACTTGCCAACATCCTAATTGATATTCCGTAATCTTGCTAGTTCCGCCCTTTTTCTTACACCAGTAAATTTTTAGAGTAATATTCTCCAAATGTAATAAAGATTGAATAAGAATAAAAATACTCTAAAAAGATACTGGTGTGAAAAAGAAGGCGTGGCTAACAATACTACGGAATGTTTATCAGTAAGTTGCAAGTATGCTAAAATAAAGTCTGATTTAAATTGGCTTCTAAGAGCATGGAGTGTTAATTCTGGCCTGGTTTCAAACAAAAATAAGTCATACAAAACAGTGTAAAATGGACATATCTAATTATTAATATTATTACTTTTTTTTAACAAGAAAATCTCAAGAGATGCACGTGAAAACAAAAATGTTTCATCAATAATTTGTTTGTGTTTACATGATCCAGATAATAAATTAATAATAGTTAAAAATTTAATAACATAAATTATTATTTAGTACAACGAGTTTCGTTTGTGATAACTAAAATAAATAAATAAATAAAATAAAATAAAAATAAAAATAAAAATAAAAATAAAAATAAAAATATTGTTTAATTTCCACTAATAATGAATTGTATACTATTTCAATGAAAAAATAATAAATAAATAAAATAAAGCAGAATTAATTCTACTTTTTCACAAGTTTCTTTCCTGGTCTTATATACACTGTAACATAAAACTATTTATTACAGAGCCTCCGATTTCTAGTAACTGTGATTCGAAAATTATAATAGTTTTTTGGTAATCATCTACAAATAAATGCAGGAAATCATAAACTTTAAATTCAGATACCTATTTTACTTTTTTGAGCAGTAAACCTGTTTTGCTTAAAGGCAATAAATATCTAGAGTGAATTACATCTGATAAACGAACCAAGTTTATGTACAGAGTTACGAAATTTAAAATTTATTTCTGAGCATTGTTAGTCCCGCCTTTTTAGGAGTATTTTTAACTTACTAGTTTATAATGTTTATATATTGGAGAAAATTATTTTTTTAATGTTGTGGTGTGAAAAATAACGCGACGCTAAAATTAGTCCGGAATAAATTATAAAGTTCGCTACTCTGTACGTATATATATATATATATATATATATATATATATACTAAAAATCCGATTTACTGCAGTCTTTTGTTTGTGAATTTTAAGAATTAGTGCAAGATTAATATTGGGAAGTATCTGAGATAGAACATTATGTTTTAGATGTATGTGCGCGAGAGGTGCATAAAATTTCTGTTCTTTTTAATGTCCGACTGCAATAAATAAATGGCACATGCTAGTTTTAATAACAACAACAATAATAATAAAAGGTTCCTTTTTAATCGCTAATTTGTGCACCTGCATAAACGATATGCATACAAAAAATTAATAATAAATTTACACGTTTTAAACCTGAGAGTATGTAAATTTATGTATATTTCATGAATTATTTTTAAAAAGGAAAAGAGTAGAAGTAGAAGAATTTTATTAATAGTGCCATATAATTAAAAATGCAAATATCATGTAATATTTTTGGAAAAAAAAATTACCTTACAACTACTGCTTGTGCGGATAAAAACATTGTGAAACTTTTGGGTTTATTCTACTGATGCAATTTTATGCAAAATGCTTTTGATACATTTGATGACACGAGAAAACTTATAGAATATCAATATTCGAATTATTCAAGAAATATAATATTTTATAATATTTTTAGATCTATTTTATGTTGAGTTCGTAAACGTCTATTCCGTTAAAACACTGAGTGAACGTTATGCACAGTTCCTCGTGTGAAACGGCTGGTTGTAAGTATAAGAATGTAGTGTGCAGCTAGCGTTTTCGGATCTATGAAAATTAAAATTATTATGAAGATTTTAGGAAAAATATCCAATACGTAGAAAATTTTGGAAAAATGTCATCAAATTATAAAGTGTATTTTTACTCTTGTATAGGTTTTACTCTTGTACTCATACAACCAATCCAAGCCTATCTTTCAGTATTGTGTAACTGACTATTTTGCTTTGAATTTTTGGTTTATTTTCTTTCTTACATATGATGACTCAAGAAAACTTATAAAATATCTGTTTTCGAATTATTAAAATATTAATTTTTATAAATAATTGAAATATTTAACTAGCACCACTAGAAATAACGGAAAATAGTTTTATAGTATATTTTTAATTCATATTTAACCACATATAAGTCATGATAATCCTACATATTTGCATTATCGGGTGAGCGCAATTTGCAGTTTCTCGAAATAAATACTGAAGTTACAGTGAAATACTGAAGTCGTTTTCAGAATTGCGGAATACGATTAGTTACGTTTCAAATCGCAGACTTCCAGCGTTTTCAGACCTATGAAAATTCAAATTTTTCTAAGGATTTCAGAGAAAAGATGTTCATACCTAGAAAAATTTTGGAAAGTGTTAATAATATCTCTTAATCAAAATAAAAAGTGTACTTCTTATCTGTATTTCTACTTTTGTATAGAGTAATTCATACAACCAATCCAAGTCTATTTTTCAGTATTATGTAACTCACTATTTTGTTTTGAATTTCTAGTTTATTTTCTACTGGTTTCTAAGAAAACTTTTTAAGCTACAAACTGCGATGACTGCAACTACGATGGAAGCAGTTTCTGTATGTTTGTTGAATTGTTTAAATATTCGAATGAACAGAGAACATTTAAAATTCAAAAGACTAAAAGGGAAGAATAATTAACTTTTCATTAAGTACTTATTTTTTTATTGTATAATAAAAAAATAAAATTTAGCTTCGAAAAAAGAAAATAATATATATATATATATATATATATATATATATATATGAAACAACTAAAAGAAAATATTTCAGAGGCAGAGATAAATGGCATTACAATTAATTATTTAATCACATACTACATCTATAATTATACTGAAATACTGTATTAACTTCACAGGGAAAGTGTCAAATTTGCAAAATGAATGATAAAATAGTATAATCAGCTGACATAAAAATTTCAAAGCTCTAGGCTTTTTTTTTAAATTGATTAGAAAAGTTTTCTAAGGTATTTAGCGGCCCCTTAATTCAGTAGTACTTTTTTACATAGTAAACTTTCGTAATCATTTGCTTATTTGCTGCGCTTTTCTTCGATTGAATGATATGAAGATTGCTATTTAAAAAAAATAAAATAAAATAAAATAAAAAGAAGAGGAAGAAATAAAGAAACTTTGTATTTATTACAAACCCTTATATTTTTTCCCTAAACATTTCTGATTAACGAAGTTTATAATAAAGTAAATTTGCAATTGTATTGATAGATGTCTAATTACTAATGAAAATAATAAGATAACATACTACTGTATAATAATTTATTGTTAATAACAATACTTTTTTTTTTTTTTTTTTACAAATTATTACCCACTAGAATCTTTACATTTAGAAATTTTCATTATTTGTGTAAGAAAATTTTCTACTTTTTAAATCAACGATATTATAGGTAGAGAAATTTCGTTAAAAAATACCGGTATGTATTCTGCGCCCGTGTTCTTTCCCTGGTCATACTTGCCAACATACTAATTAATATTCTGTAGTATTGTTAGCTCCGCCTTCTTTTTCTCACCGGTATCTTTTTAGATTATTTTTGCTCTTATTCAATCGTAATTGCACTTGGAGAGTATTACACTAAAAATTTATTGGTGTGAGAAAAAGGGCGGGACTAACAAGACTACAGAATATTAATTAGGATGTTGGCAAGTTTGTTTATTCATTTTTGAGAAATGGTAGCATTTAGTGTGAATGGTGCATAAAATAAATTTTTAAACATAAAAGATAGTGTTTCTATGACGTACAACTAGAAAACAATGACAAGAGATATTCGGCATATTATTTTTTCTGGGTTTTTAAATGCCTAATTTTTCGCTCGATAATATTTAGTAATTTAGAAAAATATGCGATGTCGGAGTAAGAAAGATCTACCAAAGATGATGGGTGGGTTCTAATTTTTCGAGAACATTGAAAATTAATTAGCTAAATTTCTCCTGTGTAATACAGCCGATATGTTAAGTTTATTGAAAATCTGTTCAACCTGCTTTTAGAAAAAATTATATTTTAAAAATTATAGCTAGAATGTTGTTTACAGAATTGTTAATGACAAACTGGATTGCTGTGCTCATTTCTGCCTACATCAGCTTTTCTTATTATTCTTATGAGTCTCTTCATACGATAGAGAAATACTCTATATGCTAGAATATATATAAATGTTCACACATTGACAAAGTTTGCGTTTTATAAATTATATATATAAATAAATGTTCTCTAGCTAACTATTTTAAAAATATACATTGCTTTTTAATTTGAATAATTATATTCTGAAGAATTACTTGTACATTTTATTTTAATTAGCTTTATTTTTGTCTCATAAAATATGGTTCTATTACTCCATCCACTTGTGTATTTTTACCTTATGGTCTAGAAAAAAAATTATCAGATCCATCTGAGAAAGTTACTTTAACCACTTTCATATACTTTAAAACCTTGAAGACTTAATTCATATCATGAGTCGTTCTAGGCTTCAAAATATCGCAAGTTACGCTTTACGTCATTTTTTTTTTTTTTTTTTTTTTTTTTTTTTTTCCACGTGCACCCACGAAATCCATAAACTAACATTACATTGCGACAGAAGAATTGCAACGCATCATTTCTTTAATCACTAGAAACTTGAAATACCACCCCCCCCCCACACACACACACTTTTTTTTTCATATACTTTGACGTCTTCAAGACTTTATTCATTTCATGAGCCGTTGTAGACTCCAAAGTACCTAATGTAACGCCTTAGACCATTTTTTTTTTTTTTTTTTTTTTTTTTCTTGTCACATGCACCTACCATGTCCATAATCTAATATAACATGTGATAACAGGGTTCCCACTCATCACTCTTTTAATCACTGGAACATTTATTTTATTTATTTTTTATTTTTTTACGATTAATTATCGTTAATCGCAAAAAAATTCGTTCAAAATGTGCTCTTTGAGATTTCCGATTCCCCAAAAGTGACAAGTGGGAATCCTTCAATATATATTGCTTCACTTAACATGCGTTACCATAGTTTCCAACATTTGAATTTATTCCGAAGAACTTCTAACCATGCCTTTATTTCGGAACACATTATTTATAGATAATCTTGCAATAAATTTAGCTAACATTTCCTTTTAAATAAGTGTTTAGAATTAAAGGCGAGGCTAAAAAGGCTCTGGAACAAATTAAAATGTTGGAAACTGTGTATTACGCACATTTGGTTATTTTTCTAATTATTTTATGAAATTTTATCCTAACAAATTGTTATATGTGAAATTACTCAGTAATAAATTGCTGGAATCTCTACTGGAAAAGACATATATTTGATTTTCCTCAGATACTACTAGTGGGTGTTTCTTTCTCAATTTTCATGTTGTTTATTTCTTAAGATTATAGACAGTATTCATATTTATTCAATCAAATGAAATATGAATACAAATACTTTGATTAGAAAGAGTATTATTGTAATTCTTTGAGTATTATAATTATAATGTATATCCATTTATGAGTATTATAATTATAATGTATATATCCATTTGTAACATAAATGTGAATACAGAAAATTTTGTCCTAAAATATTGTAACCTGGGAGAATAACGTCCACAAGCGCACGTTACTGTCAAAAAGAAAAAGCATGCGGTCGTGAAAATGTTAAGTGGCAATCACAAAAAAAAAAAAAAAAAAAAAAAAAACAAGTGAGATGGAAATAGTAAATGCCACCTCCCACCTATTAGGAAGGCTAAAATAAAGTCTGATTTAAATTGGCTTCCAGCAGCATGGAGTGTAATTCTGGCCTGGTTTCAATGAAAAATAAGAAATACAAAACGGTGTAAAATGAACATATCTAATTATTATTATTATTACTTTTTTTTTAACAAGAAAATCTCAAGAGACGCAAGTGAAAACAAAAATGTTTCATCAATAATTTGTTTGTGTTTACATGTTCCAGATAATAAATTAATAACAGTTAAAAATTTATTAACATAAATTATTATTTATTACAATGAAGTTCGTTTGGAATAACTAAAAAAAAAAATTAATAATAATAATAAATTTTCAGTAATAAGTGCATGAATTGTATAATATTTTAATAAATAATAATAATAATTATTTTTTTTTTACAGTATTAATAATAATTATAATAATAAAATAAAGCAGAATTCATTCTACTTTTTAACTAGTTACTTTCTGTTGTTATATATACTGTAACATTTAACTATTTATTACAAAGCCTCCGATTTCTAGTAACTGTAATTCGAAAATTCTAATAGTTTTCTTGTAATAATCTATAAATTAATGCAGGATATAATAAACTTTGAATTACGATATTTGTTTCCCTTTTTTGCCAAGTAAACCTGTTTTGCTTAAATGCAATAAATATCTAGAGTGAATTATATCTGATAAATAAACAAACTTTATGTATATAGTTGCGAATTTTTAAAATTTATTTCCCCGTCTTTTTAGGAGTATTTTTAACTTACTAGTTTACAATGTTTATATATTTTAGAAAATTAATTTTTGAACGTTGTAGTGTGAAACAAAAATGCGAGGCAAAATTATTCCGGAATAAATTATAAGGTTCTCTACTCTGTATGTATATATATATATATATATATATATATCAGAACAAAAACCCTTAATGAGTTAAAAGTTTGTGACGTAGCATTTTATTTCGATATCAATTGGAAATATGGGTCTTAAAAATAATGATATAAAATTTTGAGTGACGCATTGCTTTTAATTGAAATATATTACATAGATTTTCTTATTTCATCATTTGCTTTTTTTCTTCTATTTACATCATAGTGTATATATAATATTTTCAACTTCAGCACGAAAAAATATACAGAATTTACTCTCTGATACTTTTTCATCTGCACCACGTGAATTCAAAATATGAGTTTTAAAAGAAATGATAAAATTTCTGTCACGCCTCAATGTTACTTTAAAAGATTTATTTTTGGATTTCATTACAATTATTTTTGTTTTGATGAATAAAGTATATTTACACATTGAAATAACGCTTTTAATTTTCAAATATACTGTCAAATAATCACACTTTTAATGAATTTATATTATAAATTGAAATTATCTAGTTCAAAAATTGATTTGTCTATTGCGCCACGCTATCGAAAATTGTAAGTAAAAATTCTGTAAATGTTTTTTTTTTTTTGCATAACACACAATCTCTTTGCACAGATTTTCACTTAGTACTATGATACAGTATATGCTGAATTTATATACTGGAATAGCTGAAATTTAAACAAACATATCGAGATCGTACAACAAAATTTATTCATTTAGATTTTTTAAAAACTGAAATTTTTCGTTTTATTAAAATATTATAAATGTAAACAAACGTACTGCAATGTTGCCGAAAACGCGAAAGCTTTATCACGTCTATAAACTTGTATGTACTTAAAATAAATATTTTAACGAATATACTTTTATTTCATGTAATACCGCACATGATTTTCGTTTTTGCGTAATATTTATATCAGATCATAGCCTCCTAAACCATAGCTGCCAATATTTTAAGTTTTTCCGGAGTACTTTTAGTCTAGCCATTATTTCACACCAGTTTATTTTTAGAAATATTTTCTTAAATACATAACTTCGATAAAATAAGAAAAAATTACATTTAAATATTAAGTGGTACGAAATAGTGGAGGGGCTAAAATTACTCCGGAATAAATTAAAATATTGGCAGCTATGGTTTAGGAGGTTTAAATACTGACAGCTATGCGTAAACTAGATACCTTCGGCGTTGTTGGAAACTTCGCTATAATTCAAGCAGTAGACAGCACCTGATGCAGATTGCGTTTTTTTTATTTTTTGACACCAGTAATTTTAAGAAGTAATATATTATATATATAATCGAAGTTCCTTTGATTCTATTCGCCTTTTCTATATGTCAAATCCCACTTTAAAAAATTCTTTGTGGCTGTTGAATAAAAAAGTAGCGCAATCTATACCAGGTAGCGCTGTCTACCGACAAGTTTCTGAGCCACGCGTTAGGCATCTAATTTAGGAGACTATGATCAGATAATAGGATATATTTATTTTTTAATACAGTGTTTTTTAATAGATAATAGCTAACAGCTATATAATGTAAAGTTTTACGTTTGCTTGCTTCCGATTGGCTATTCTTCAAATGGCCCAACCTAAATCATAGTTCGTACGGCCACACATTTTTTCAAGGATTCTTCCACCAGGTATTTTTATGATGTTTATTTCATGTCAAGTTTTAAAGGTTTTTTACGTCAAAAATTGCTATATAACATTACTGGTGTAGAAAGTCAAGAAAATTCAAGGACTGTACCAACTATGTAAGTGATAGAAGAAATTTGCAAATTTTAGATATATACATAGCTGCCAAGTTTTTTAATTTATTCCAGAATGTTTTTAGTCCCGTAACTTTTCACACCGTAATAATTTAAGAGTAATTTTCTTAATATTTAATCGTAATTATATATTAAAGAATTTTTTTTTTTTTTTACAAAGATTACGGTGTAAATAAGAGGCGGGCTAAGAACATTCCGGAATAAATTAAACTTGGCAGCTATGTATATATATATATTTACTACAGTACTTTTTTAGATAATTTTAGGTACGTTTAAATACATCACACTTACAAATGATTACACAATACTCTTTGAAAAAAGTGCGATATTTTTCAATTAAAATGTGTAATAACTTAGTAATTCACATTTTTAATTCTTTTTAAAATGATTAACCACACACACACAGCAGTGTGACAATTAAAATTTACTTTATTTAATAAATTAAAAATGTTTTCTATGATTTTTAGATGAAGAATAAATTTCATTTAGATTCGAGTTTCTGTTCGGGTTCGGGTAAAAGAAATTGGGTTTCGGGTCGGGAGCGGGTATAAAGAAATCTGGTTCGAGTCGGGTGCGGGTTGCCAAAAATTCTTTAGCGCGGGTCCGGGTCGAATAAAATTTATTTGTCGGGTTCGGGTGGGGTTTCTGGTTCATTCTAAATTCACTTGTCGGGTTCGGGTCAAGTTAAACCCGACGCGTGCGGGTTTAACCCCGCGACGCGTCGAGAGCGTAGGCGTGACTACTCTAGTTTACCGACACAATTTCTTACATATACTATAATAACAATAGGTTGATTGGTTGGTATGGTTTTACGTCGCACTAGTCGTGCGCAATCACAACAATAAGTATGCATGTTCAATTAATCATGGAAACCTACTATAAAACTTACCATATAATTTTATTGGTAGAAAAGTAAAGAAACAAATTGTATAAGTAGGCATCCTGTATTGACAAAAATCTATACATGATAGAGAAAAACTGGCTTCATTTTCGGTTTTAATTCACCAAAAAACTTAAAGATCAGCTAAAATTATCAAATCAGAATTTTTGATGTAGACCTGTGTTAATTCTTAACCAGTTATATTAAAAAATATGAAAGAATATCATGTTTTTTATTGCATATCAAAGAACATGCGTATCAAAGAATCTCGTATAGAGTAATTGGTTCTGAAAATTTTCAAATATGCATCTTGTTATGTGAATATTTAGACTACCATAAATAAAAAAATGATTCGAATATTTCAGTAAGCATTTGTGCCTTTACGTGAGAGAAGCCCTTACGTGAAGAGTTATTGTTGGAGTAATGCTAAATGTATGTTCTGATAAAAAGAATTATTGTTTCAAGTTACATAATTTTAAAACAGAGTGTTCTGTGTACATGTTTTTATGCAAATGCATATTGTTGCACACTCGGGGTTCGTGCATTGACCGCAAATGAAAGGAAGCTCTTGCAGAGCCTCAAAAGTTTATTTCTAGAAGATTACAGGTCTGTAGAACAAGTACCAATTCAGTTTTACTAGAAAACTCAGATCAAATAACAACTGAAAAAAAAAAAAAAAAAATGACAGCATAAACTGTGCCGTAGCATTAACATACAGCATATGACCTGTAATCGATAGCAGAGGCTTGGTCAAGTAGAGATCTTTATACTGCAATGTCTTGGCGACAACCACTCTCAACGGCTGGAATATAATCCTCCTATATAGCCTCGTACAATTAAAGAATTTTCTAATATCTCGCAGTATAATTGACTGAGAGCTTAGGTAATCGACATGTCGATAATAAGAGTTTTCTTGCCCAGTTCGCAAAAAAAAAAAAAAAAAATCGCCAAAAAAAGCCAAAGCCATTACCTACCCTTGAAGTTCTTAGTGGATTTTTAAAGGAAAATGAGATATTTTAACGCCAGAACAAACTAGAAAATTAGAAAATTAACATTTTATAACTTAAACTAGACTTTTAAAAACGAAATTACAGGGATGGAACACGGGCGCAGTATTCATACCGGAATCTGTTGAAGAAATTTATCTACCTATAATATCGTTGATTTAAGAGGTAGAAAATTTTCTTACATTGATAGTGGTATGAATTCTGCGCCCGTGTTCCATCCCTGAAATTACATAAAATAATTACTATTAATATTGCTTCCTCACAAGGAATGCAGGTCCCAGGTAGTACAACTCTTGGTTAGGAGGTAAGAACAAAACAAACTATACAATTTAGAATACAAAAACTAAATTGCAAGAAAAAATAATTTAACAATACAAATTACAAAATTAAATAATTATATTTAAAAATTTACATGTAAATGCTAATATTTTTGTACAATTATTTAGATTACACATATATAAAATTAGCTATACTGCTGACCGTAACATAAGGCTAGCCTATCATAATATACTACCTTCCATTTTCATGAAGGTGTTTTAGTATCAAAATGGGGCCTGGAAGCCTCGGATGTTTTCCTCTGGCGATGAGTGCTGATTTGGTGACAACTAAACATAAGATCACATGGAAGAAGAAGTTCATGACCAAAAAGCATCTGTTCTGGAGTAAAGCCAACGGTTTCATGAAAAGCACTTCGATATGCCAGAAGGAACAAAAGCAACTTTAGTCCCAATATCGCTGGTTTCCTTATACTAAAAGAGAGAAATTATTCATGATGATGTGATTAACCCTTTCAGCCATGTTGTCCAATTGGGGATGTAAAGGCTTCGTTTGAGGTTTGTGTATGGCGAGTAACTCACACAGCCCTTTGAATACTGCAGAGGTGAAATTCGTATCTTGATAGGTATAAATTTGTAAAGGAATACCGTATCTTGACATCCATTGCTGCACTAATACTTTAGCAACTGTGCATGTCTTTGTCCACAGGAACTTTTGTTTTCTTCCGTCAGAGATTTTCTCGGGATCATATCTCACACCATCGGCAGAGATTATACGGCCGATATAGTTTACTTCACAACAAACCATGTTATAATTGCTACGATTCATTTTGGGGCTAGCCATTCCGAGTTCTTTCCGCATCTTACGGATTCTTCTTAAATGTTCTTCAGAATTCGCCCCACAATTATAATATCGTTAAGGTACAGTCACCCCCCAAAAAAACGCCACCCCCCCACCTAATTTCACCCTAAATGATCGTAGAAACATTTGACTGGTACCGATCGATTTGTAATAACGTCTAGTTTATAACGGTATAGTTAAATTTTGCCTAAGGGGTCGTCTACATATTAAAACTGGCCTTAACTTCATTTTCTTCAATGGCAACCCCTATTTTTGACTTCATATTCAGATTTCTGAGATCAAGGCGGTTCGAAAAACATACCTATTTATATACTTTAAATCAATTTTAAATAGAGTTACACGTGAAAATGTATTAGGGGTCCGTCTATACATTTAGAAAATATAAATCACGATCTACCACCCAGTATACATTATATATTAAGTTTCACACCGGAAAAAATTTTCAGAAATGTTAATTATAAAATAAAAAAAATGACTAATTCACAGAACTTTCTGAGTTAGTTTATGAATTAAAAGATTTTTATTGGTTTCTATTGATTAAACATCGGATAGTTCACTTCATACGAAGAAAATTAAATAGCTTGAATAGATATTAAAATATCTATCAAAAGAAAAAAAAAAAAGATGAATGGTTTTAAATTTGTTTGAAAATTCAAAATTATTTTAACTCAAGCTGCCGTATACTTGTCTGAAACGGCGGCACTCAACCTGGTTCCCACGGCCGTTTCACAGTGACAATGGGAGTTTGTTCTGATACTGCAGTACTTTCATTTTCTTTAATTGACTTTTTTAAAATATTAAAACAGATTTTTTATTTTTATTTATTTTTTTTTTTAATTAATTATTATTATTTTTTTTTTCATGACATTATTAAAAACTTTTACATAAATCTCCACGATATTCTTTTGCTTTTATATTTTATAATGTGTAACAAATTAATATGTAAAATAATAAATCCTACTACTTAATGGGATGTTCTAAAATTCTACACTTTAACACAGATACCGAAGTGGACGGTGGGTGTAGAAAGGCTGCCAACCCTTAATCTAAATCTTCACTTGAAAAGGTCAAAATGTTACATAACTCTTTTTTTTTTTTTTTTTTTTTTAAGGAAAAAAGAAGAAGATAAGGAGGAGAAAGAAAGATCAAAACGAATATAAAGCATATTAAACGTTAATACCCTTTAAACACTGGAAAAAGGCGGGGTTTTGTATTGTGTGTCATTTGGGAGCTGTAGAGTGCCAGAAAATTACTTTATGTAATAAAACTTTTCATTTAAAGGGTATTTAAAGCAGCATTATATTTAATACATAGACAATTCAGAAAAAAAAATACCATTCATCTGGTTCATGAAAAATAAAGAACATTTTCTGGCATTGCTCTATGTATATACATTCTTGTCAACCTATCCCGGAAGATTACTGGTCCCGCCCCTTTCCGTACATTTTTTTCACATCAGTCTTTTTAGAGCCTTGTCAGCCATCGGTGGCTGACACTGATCTTTCCATTTAGGCTAAGTCAGCCGGCAGTGTAAAATATGATATAAAACTACAGAACTTACATAGTTTTAAGTAATTACTGACAATTTATTTAAAATTTACTTCATGTTTTTTTTTTTTTTTTTTTAAATAGGATTTTTATAGGATTATATCGTTAAGGCCTAATAGGGTTTATTGAAACTCGATAAACATAACACGCTTCTAAGCAGAACGTGTGGCCTGAATGGGATTTCCATAAGAATTCGCGTGGCGCTCAATGAGTTAATCGTAAATGTATTTGAAGTTAATTACTCTAAAAATTAAACTGTGTACACACAGGGGCGGGAACTAACAATGATGTTACGGGTTAGGTTGGCAAGTATGCATATACATTTTGCTTGATTTATAAAAATTTATAACACATTTTCTTCTTTTTTTTTTAGTATTTTGTGTTTATATCTCTCATTAAAAATACATACAATATTCATATATAAACATTTCCACACAGTAATGTATATAAACATATTGATTAAAGAAGATTTGTTGATATTATATAATTATTCTTCTATCTGTATAGTATATTAACACAAATATATTTTGTAAATTTCGCAGCATCGAAAAACAGCAACATAGCTTCCATATCAAAGCTTAATGTAAATAGCCACGCCTTTTCACAAATTTTCTAAAACTTTATAATATAAAGCAAAATAATTTTGCATATTTGTAATTAAATCATTTAAGTTTTGTCTTCAATAATCGATGTAGTAAACACCATTGTGATTTATGCATACCAGCGTCACATATAGAGTCAAATAGGAATATGCAAATTTGTCTTTTTTTTTAAATAGTGTTTCAGCGAATCAGAGGCGGGGCTTCTTTTCTTTTGAAATTCTTTCACAATCCCTCGCCTACATTGTGATAACTTTACAAAAATATGCCAATTTGTATAATAAACAACGAAATATTGCTTAGGAAACAATAAAAATAACATAAAGGTAAATTAAAATAGTTTTCCGTCAAATTATATTGAAACATTTACATATAGAGGATACAGATTATAACAAGTGACGGCCCCCTAACAGGAATAAAAAGTGAAATATCACTGTAACTCAAAAAATAATGTTAGGAACGAGCTGTAAATTTGGAAACCTATGTTTTTGATGATGCCCGTTCTATTCGTGCAAAAATTAACATAGGTCATAATTCATAATTTTTTCAAATATGAATTTATTAATAATTTTCATAATTCAAAAAATGTTTTTTTAGCAAAAATTTGCATGGAATATGTTTGGGTTACTTCATTCTAACCAATAAAAAAAACAGAATTTAAATATCATTTCGGAAGATATGATTTAATGTTTGTCACATTCATTTAACATTAGCACCCCCAAACTTTGACAGCTTATAACTCTATGAAAAATTGAGCGAAATATATAAACTATACCATTTTCCGTGATGATTTGATCCAAAGAGTTCAAATAAATTATAAAAAATGTGGGTTACCATTGAAAAAAATGAAGTTGATGTCAGTTTTAATATGTAGACGACCCCCTAAGTAAAATCTTACTATAACATTATAAACTAGACGTTATTACAAACTGATTGGTACCAGTCGCATGTTTCTACGATAATTTACGGCAAAATTAGGTGGGGGGGAGGCGTTTTTTTTTTGGGTGACTGTACAATAGACAGGTTTTATAGGAAAGACCTTTAAACATCAGTCTTTAGAAAGTTGAAGGTACAACATCTCAAGTTAAATCAATGCAATCATTTTCATTAAAAAACGCATTAAGATGGTGTTTGTTGTTTGAAATCAGAAATATCCCGGGTCGTAGTCCCCGCCTTTTTTTTCAGGAAATTTGCAAAGCTGAGAAATTTTCGTATCTTTTTCCACCACTTTTTCCTTATAGAAATAATTATTGCATTTTTAAAGTAATATTTCATGATTAAGCAATATAAAAAATATCGTATAAAAATACTGGTAGCAAAAAAGGTATAAATTTCTCCTTTCAGAAAATGTTTCGGAAAAAAAAGGCGAGACAACAATTCCTGCAATATACAAGGTGGTTATAATTAAACTTCTACTATAAACATCATTCTACAGCGCAAATGGGTGAACGGAATGCAACGAAATTTGGTATATAGTCTATACCCGAGATGCGCTCATGGAATTTCGAAAAAAAAATTATTTCCAAAATTTCCACCAGAGGGCGCCTTTTTTGGAAAACCTTTAAATTTAACACAATAAACGACCAAAACAGAAACGGAAACAATATTAACATTTATTGTTATTTTCTGACCACATTGTCATTGCAACACATTAAGTAAAATTAAGGAAAAAATAACAGTACGTTGGTTGAGTAAAAAAAAAAGTTCAATTTGCTGAAACAAGAACAGATTAGGACGAAATTGAACAAGAGGAGCAGTTGTTAATAGGATCCAGGACGATGTAGGGAAAGGTGCTCCATGTGACCACCCTCATTCCCCAGCAAAATTTCAAGTCGATGGACAGTGTGTTCAACAACAGATCGCAACTGATCAGTTGTGATGCTTAGCCCATGAAGCGTTATAGAGTTCTTTATGTCATTCAACGTCACAACACCTTCACGAAACACGACACTTTTCAAGCGGCCCTATAACTAGAAATCGCACGGATCCGAACGTGGAGGCCAGGGATTACGAAAGAAACGATTAATAACGCGTTCGTTTGTGAAGTGTTGGAGCAAATTCATCTTCACGGACTTATACATATGTGGGGATGCACCATCCTACATGAAAATGGTCTATGTAAGGACTCGCCTTTGCTGTAGTTTTGGCTCATCAAACATCTGCAGCATGTCTTGATGGCACGTAATGGAACATGTGACAGGACCACGTGCAGTTATTTCCTCTAAGAAGAATGGCCCAAGGATGAATGTCGCCGTAAATCCACACCAGCAGCCACCTTTGGAGAATGTAGGAGAATTTCAGTGTGCATCCGCGGATTTTCCTTATCCTAAATCCGGCAATTCTGTGTGTTATCTGTCTTATTAAGGTAGAAATGAGCCTCGTCGCTCCACAGAATATTCCAAGACCATGACAGATCAACAGTCTTTCTGTTGAGAAAACTGATTGCGAATGAGAGATATTGTGGCATGTCCCTATCAAGTAGCTCCTGGGTATGATGAATCTTGTATGGGAAGTAGTGCATTATGTTTCCGAGCGCTTTTTGGACGGTGCTGTAAGAACAGCCTGTCTGTCGAGAAACTGCACGTGCGCTACTGCCCCCAAACGCATATGTCTGTGACTGTGCGGTAACAGCTGACTTGACGGCATCGACAAGTACAGGTGTGACAGATTTACGGCCTCTTCCAGGTTGAAATCCTAATTTCATCGTCCCTTCAAATCTTTTAATCATGGCCCAGATACCTTTAGTAGACATTGGTCCACACCGTAGGTTCTTTATACGACGAAATTTACGAACTGCGGCAGAAGCATTACCCTTGTTTTCGTAAAACTGCTTCACGAATAACGCACGTTTAATTAAAGATACGTTATCATTAGAGTCGGAAACATCTACATAAAACATGGCAACGTCTGCAAACGTTTTATACCCTAACCTGTTTTGCATAAAACTTCTTCTTCGCAAGCATGCAAATCTCGAGATATCCCTAGAACTGTGAGCTTTTCCCGGTTTTACATTTTATTAATAATAGTTCTTGTTCTGGATTTTTAATATTGTTCTTGTATTCCGTTTTTGTCGTTTATAGGGTTAAATTTATGTTTTTCCGGAAAAGGTAAACTCTAGTGGATATTTTGAATTTTTTTTTTTTTTTTTTTTTTCGAAATTCCGTGAGCGCATCTTGTGTTTAGTCTATATAACAAATTTCGTTTGCTCTGCAGGATGCTGTTTATAGGGGAAGTTTAATTATAACTACCATGCACATTGAATAATCGACTTACAGATTTTTTTTTTCTTTTAAATAACTTTTATAACTGTTATAACTTTTTTTTTTTTTAATTGCGATTTATTTGTTTAAATCTTGTTGTTCATATTTTTGTATTTTATTATTGTACGGCTTTTGAGCTATAAGTAATTTCAAATTTTATCGTATGTAGTAACGTACTAAAACATTTAATTTTTATTAAATATTATTTATATTGATTCAAATGTCGTTATTTTGTTGTTTATCGTTCTTTAGCGTACAAAACCTGTAACCGAAAAAAAGAAAACAAACAAACAAACAAAAAAGAAAGCGCAATATGATTTATATTCGATTAATTCCAATCAGAGGGTAAAGTGCACATTTATTATGGAAAATTAATTAAAATCAAAGTAATATGATTTATCAGTTTTAAAGATTTAAGTAATGATCTTACACTTTTCATACTTAGGTATTCAAGTAGTTATTCAAATGAGATTAGGTATGAACGCACTATCTTTATCAATTTGACTTTGATTTTGTTTCATAATTTAAATTTTCATCCCTTTTCTTTCTTTTTTCTAGTATCTTAATAGAAACTTTGTTAGAATCTCAATGAATAATTTACATTCTAAGCAAGATCATAATTTATTTTTTCTAAATATGTGGACGGATACCGTATTTTCACTTGTAACTCTATCAAGAATTAATTTAAAATCAGTACCTTAAACAGTACCTTTTTCCGAATTGCCTTGTTCTAAAAAATATGAATATGGATTCAAAAATATGGGTTATCATTAAAAAAAAAATAATAATAATAATAATTGAAGTTGATGCTAGTTTTAATGTGTAGATGACATCCTACGCAAAATTTAACTGTATTTTTCAAAAGAAGATGTTATTAGTAATCGATTGGAACCAACAGCATATTTTTAAGACGATTTGTGACGAAATTAGTTCAGAGCTGGCTTTTATTTATTTATTTATTTCGACTGTACAAATCTGTTTTACAAATCATTCAATGTTTAGAATTCAATTTTAAAATAGTTTCTTCTTTAAAAATTATGCATATAGCTTTGAGTTTGAAGTATATTAAAAAAAGAAATATATATATATTTATAAGTTTAACATCATACAATAAATCCGAAAAACGAATGATTAAAATGTAGGAATATATTTCCTTAATCATAACTCACGTTTATACATATATCTATCATGCTTTAAATTTGCGCTTACTTATTTGTTTTTGTTTTATTCTGAATTCTCCCTCCATTTCTAATGTCACTTTTCGTGAAGAGACCAGGTACATACAAGAGCAAGTCTTACATGTTAAGAGTAGTTTTTTCTTTTCTAGATTCAGGTCTCAGCATGAAATTTTAATTAAAAATAATAATGTACAAATATAAGTGAAAATAAAATGTGATGTTGCGAATATCTCCCAGACATAATTATTTTGTTAGTTATGAAGAATTTTACAACAAAATATATTTTTAAACCTTTAAAGGGGCATTTATTTCTTGTAATGGTATATTAGGGGCACCGGAAAATATTATCTTTTTACGCATGTCGATATTCATTTATCAGATCATTGTGTGCTTGAACTCGTGTCAAACACTTTTCAAGTTAGAGTGATTTGTTTATTTGTATGTGATTAAAACTTAATTAATTAATTAATTTATTTATTTGCTTATTAGTTTATTTATAGTGAAATGGCTAGCGAAATACCAGAAGAAGTACGTACAGTGATGCAAAATTGGGGATTTTCTCCCCATTTTGGGGATTTCTGAGGCTTCTGGCGACAATTTTGGGGACCAAATGTTTGTGGGAACTTTTTGGGGACAAATCTAGGGAGTTTTTTAACTTTCTCTCAATGTTAGCAACGTAATGATTTATCCCTACGACTAGAGACTTTCAATAGCTTTAATGTTATTTGAGGATTTTTTTCAAATATTGCCTTCATTTAGGGAAAAATCAAAGCTTAAATCATAGAAAAATTTGCTTGATTTTTTTTTTTTTTTTGAAAATTTTTTATTTTCATTTTTTAGTGGAAATTAAGTTGGGGAATTTTTCCAACACCCCCCCCCCCCCCATCCTCCTCCTGATTTGGGGAAATTTGAAGACCTGTTTGGGGATATAATTTTCGTCCATCTGGAATCACTGAGTACGTATGTAAGTGAAATTGTATCGTATGCTTTTTGAATTTCGAAACGATAGTAACGCAACAGTTGCTACAAAATCTTTTGGGATATTTATACAAGTATGTTAAATATTCGCAAATGCTAAAGGTGATTATTTAAGTTCAAATTCGACAATTTTGTTTTTTCTGACTCGTTTTGATCAGGAATACAGGCAACTTTAGTCAATAACACGTTCAAGAGAAGAAGTAGAAGCAAATTTGTGTCAAGCAACCAAGAAACTATCAAACTCTCTTAACCAGCCTTAGTCTACCAAATCCAGGAACATTTACAGCAGATTGGAGTTATTTGGGTCTTGTATAATCCGTCCTAAGGAAACAAAACTGACCCAGGGAATACGTGCAATTTATTGCTTCAGAAGCACAATACAGATGCTTTTTTCGACCACTTGGTCACTGGAGGTGGAAAAATGGATCTTTTATGACAATCTAAAATGCAAAAGGCAGTGGCTTTTTATCAAATAAATCCTCACAAACTGCAGCTAAGCGATTCTTACGCCACAAACTGGTGCTTTTATGTGTTAGGTGGAATATTAGTGGAGTAAATCATTTTGAAGTGCTAAAACCTGGAAAAACTGTGAATGCAGAATTTTACTTTGAACAATTGCATGAAATAAATTAATCTTTAATTAAAAAGTGCCCAGCTATAATCAACAGAAAAAGAGGTATTTTGTAAAACGAAAATTTAAAACCGCACCAGTGTTGGCAGATTGTTATACATTTTTATTCAATAACCAAGGATAGTTTTAAGATGTGATATTTGATATACAAAAGCAGGCGATTAATTTTCGATGCGATTAGATATCCACTACATTTAAAATTTAGTGGTGGATAGCGAATTAAATATATGGAAAAATCTGGCAATATTGAACCTCACTGCGTAAGAGGAACACTAACAGGGGTGAAAAGGTTTCGTCTTTTGACGGAATACTTCCACTAGTACATTTTAACAACGATTTCTGACCTATTTAATCACAAAATATTAATGTAAAAATGAGCTAAATATTTCTAAATAAAAACAATGGTGTGAAAAATACAAATCACATTCATCCCTGAACAGTGGAAAAAATAATTGATTGGAGTGGGAGGTATTGCCGCATCTACCATACTCACTCGATATTGCACTATCAGATTTTCATTTATTTCGATCGTTACATTTTTTAAACGGCAAAATTTGAATATTTGGATGATATACAAAATACAATCTCCGGAAATTTTGCTCGGAACCCAATTGATTTTTTATCGATTCGACATTGAAAATTTGCACGCTAGATGCCAAAAGGTTGTTGATAACGTGGGTAATAATAATAACATAATTCATAAAAAATAAAAACTTGTTAAAAAATTATCTGTTTGAATTTATTGTAAAAAAAAGACATTACATTCCGCTTACCTAACATTAAAATAATTTTGAGATTGAAGTTTATTTAAGAAAATAAATTTATTTAGCTTATTAAATAAAAATTAATTTCATATTTAATCCTTCATAAGACTATGAGAGTTATATTTGCCAGCCAATAGGTTAACTTTAAAAAAGCAAAGCGTGTCAAGCTATATCTCTACGCCTATCGGCTTTATACAAAATAACAATCCCTTTTAGGTACTCTTTAACTTTAAGAGGTATAAACTTCAAATAAGTGATAAAATATATTTCTTTATTTAGATATTGGACCCCTGATAATAAGTGTATAGTTGACACAATTACACATTCTATGCACACATTAGTTTTAAAATATATTCCTAAATTACATTTTTAAATCTCACATTTTTCTCTTTAATATTTTAATATTTCTGGTATCGCAACGTTCCTCTATTTTTGCGACCGTTTTATTATGCTGCCATAATTTTAAAGAAAAATATTTCTTAATATGCTTTATGATATAGAACTAAAATTTTTAAGATTTTTTTTTTTTTTTCTGAAATTGTGATGAATATACAATAAAATAATCGTAAAAAATACAGGATCGCTGCGACCCCTGAATTATTTATGAATTATTTATATGAATGAATAATGTATTAAATTTGTTTATTTGTCGGTAGGGCACAAATATATATAAAAATATTGAAATATATTAAAAACAAATTTTTATAAAACTTTATGCAATAGTATATTGTCTAAAAGCTTTATACTGTAATTTTTGTCTGACTACTTTAATGAATTTAATGTTTCAGATGCTATAAAACGAAACAAAAGAAATTTTCTAGAACGACAGTTTGTGAAATAGAACACAATCAAATGATGATTAAACTTTTACTCCCCCCCCCCCCACTTTTTTTTAAATTATTGATTGATAATACGAAAGATTCTCATTATTTAGAAATTTTTCTTTTCATACTACTTGACACAAGTTTAGTTATTCGATTTATAATTTGCTGTAGCTCATGACTTTTGGAACAGCGTATAATTTTTTTTTATATATTTCCTAAATTATTTTCAAATGCAAACGAACTGCAAATGTGTCAAAAGGGAAATTGCTAATTGCGAATCATTCTCAAGATGCAATCTAAAACTAGTGTAAAGTTATGTCATGATATGTCAGGAGTGGCCAACCTCTTTCGAAAAAATGCCACAATCTGAAGAAAAAAAGAGAAAAATTATGCGTGCCTCTTTCAAAAAATAAATAAATAAATAAAAAAGTTTGATCATAAAAGAAGACATATGACTAAAGTAGGAAAAATACAATTTTTCCCCTGTAATCTTAAATTATATAAATTTCCCATAATATTGGCGAAAAAAGCTAAACCCGATAGCGCGTCATAAGGTCAATAACATCAGACAGGTTTATGTCCTTAAGAGCTTCTTGATGGATAATACTGTAATATTTAGAACAACTTTTCGCAAATAATTTTCAAGCAATGTAACAAAACTTTTTATGCTACCAGTCATGCAAGGCGCTCTATTTGCGCAGACTCTATATAATTTTGCCCACTTTATTTTGCTGACTTCAATTACATTTTTAAGTACTTTGAAAATGCCCTCGCCTGTAATTAAAACTTGAAGAAGAATATCAAGACGTATTTCCAAAATATAAAATTACCGTTCTTGTGACGCAGAAATATCTTTAACTGCGCGTTGTTTATGACGTCACAGCTTCCAAACTTAATGAAAATTATTTATCCAAAGTTAATGAAAAGTGTTCCAATATTGTAGTCCCAAGACAATTTGGATGCCAATATCAGAGATCATGTCATGTATAGGGTGCATGATGACAAAGTTCTTTTAATCTTTTTTTTTTTCTTTTTTTATCATCCAGTCATTGGGTAGACATAAGGCCTTTTTTTATTATATGCCCTGTCCATCAGTATGAGGTTATTTTCTTGTGGACTAACAATAGAGAAAATTCAGAAGAAGCCTTCGCCAGAGCTTCCATTTCTTCATATCTCTTCTAGAATAATGACTGCTGGCCGGCTAAAGATTTATTATTGATATTATTATTATTATTGATAAATTCCGTAAGTAAATCCGACAGGATACTTGCTGTTTAAATCGCTATGCATTTATTTGAAATGTTCAAGAATATTTTTCTTGGCATTGCAACACAATTATCACATATCAAACAGGTTTAGAAGTATTTTGATACATGAACAATTCCGAAACAAGTCGTAAACATTTGTTTTTCCCAGACATTTGCAGAGTCACGAATTTTAGGGACGGAACACGAGCGCAGAATTCATACCGGCATTTGTTTAATAAATCTCAGGTACTATAATAACGTTGAATTAAGAAGTAGAAATTTTTCTTGCATTGATAGTGGTATGAATTCTGTGCTCGTATTTCATCCCTGGAATTACAATATCTTCTTCAGAGTTTCTTTACGATGACATACTTGCTAATATCCTATTAATATTCGGTCATGTTGTTCACCACGCCCGTTTTTTAGCACCAGTAAATTTTCATAGTAACATTCTTCAATTGCAATTACTATTGAATAAAAAGAAAAGTACTTAAAAAAAAAAAAAAAAAAAAAAAATACTGGTGTAAAAAAGTAGGTGGGGTTAACAACACTACGGAATATTAATTGAGATGTTGACAGATATGCTTATGGCGTACTTGCCAACCTAACACAGAAGATTGTTAGCCCCGCCCCTTTCCGCCCATTTTTTCACGCCAGTCTTTTCTTTTACTTTTTTGAATAATGAATATTTGAATAGAATTACCTTAAAAATTTAGTGGAGTAGCAAACGGGGTGGGAACTAACAATCATCTTGGTTAGGTTAACAAGTATGCTTATGGACATAGTGATATAAAACTTTTAAAACAATGACGCTCGACGTGAAAAATCTAAAAAGTTTTAAAAATGGTTAACCTCTTATCTGTCGGAAGATCAAGAGATGATGCACTTCATTTTTCAATCGCGATTAATTTTTGATGTAAAAAGTATGCCAAGCAAAAGAAACAAGAGTATATCATAAATATCTTCTATAAAGGGTCTCAGAATTGTCATTATCGCCTACTTAACAATGCCAGTATATTTAAAAAAAAAAAAAAAAAAAAAAAAAAAACGGACTAAGTAGAAACATGTAGGCTGTTTCTGAAAAATCGATTTCTTTGATCTTTTTTTTTTTCTAATTTGTTTTTTACATTGGAAAATCTTTTGGCATATTTTGCTTGAAAATTAGTGTTTTTTTTTTTAAAGCATTTAAAGAGTCTTTCCGTGCCACTCTTAAAACTGAGTTGTGACATACTGTGGCGTGTGGGCATGGGGTTGTCTATCAACGTTATACGTAAATATTCTTCAAAGTGTAATTACAAGTAAAACTGTTTTTTCCTGCAAATTTTTTCCGTAGTATGTTTTTGCGTACCTGCTAATATCCTTATTAATATTCCGTAATGTTGTTAATCCCGCCCTTGTTTTAATTTTAAGACCAGTAAATTTGTAAAGTTACTTTCTGCGAAAGCAATTATAATTGGAGAAAAAGAAGAAAAAATAGGCGGGGCTAATAATGCTACCAAATATTAACACTTTCGCATACTTGCCAACCATTTCATTAATAAGCATACAATTGTTAACGCCCCCTCCCCCCAAAAACGCCCCTTTTCTTACACCACTATATTTTCAGAGTTAATCTCTCCAAATGTTGTTACGATGAAATGAGACTAAAATTACTCAAAAAAATTATTGGTGTGGGAAAAAAGGCGGGTACTAAAAATTGTTCGGTCGAAAATGAGAAGGTTGGCAAGTATGCTTTTGCGACCGCATGTTTTTGAATTTTTGACAGTAAGGTCCTCCTATGAGCGTCATTCCCCTAGGATACAACATTTCAGAACAAAATTTTCTATATTCCGATTCATACTGCAAATGGGTATACGTTATAATAATACTTTTTCTAATCAAAGTTTTTATATCCATAGTAAATTAGTTGAACAAATATGAATATTGCGCATATTTTTAAGGAATAAATTACATACAAATTGCAAAAGAAACGCCCACTGGCGGAACTACAGATTTTCAAATGACGTGAATTTACGTCAGCGGTCGCAAAAGTGTTAATTGGGATGTTGGCAGGTATGATTTTTGCAATAAAAACTCTTAAATATTTGCATTTTTTCAATTTCATTTTGGTATATTGCATACTGGTTAAATTTTACAAAAGATTTATTATTATTAATATCTGTCTATATATGTATGTATACCTATACTATACTTGCCAACATATTAATTAATATTCCGTAGTGTTGTTAGCCCCGCCTTCTTTTTCACACCAGTATCTTTTTAAAGTATATTTCTTCTCTCATTTAATCATAATTGAATTTGGAGAATATTACTCGAAAAATTAACTGGTGTGAAAAAATGGGCGAGACTAACAACACTACGGAATATTAATTAGGATGCCTATACCTATATCTATCTATTTATCTCTCTCTCTCTCTATATATATATATATATATATTAACTGTTTATTACCAGTTTTCTAATAATAATCATACGGTTAATTGTACTTTTTATGGAAAAAATACTATTAAAATGTAGTGGGGAATATTTTTTTAAAAAACATCCTAAAAAGTGAAATGTATGCTCTAACTGCATTAATATCAATCAGTAAACAACAACAACAAAAATAAATAAATAAATAAATGAAAATAAATTGAAATATATATATATATATATATATATTTGTTTTCTTTTTTAGTATAAGCCAACATTAATTTCTGCTTATTGAAATGAATGTCGTATATTTCTATGAAATTTGTATTTCTTTTTAAAAGGAAACTATTATTAAATTTGTTTAAAAAAAAAAAAAGAAGTAATAATAATAAAATAAAATAAACATGAAATAGGTTTATATATATCCCTTATAACATACACACAAAAAACCCTTAATAAATTCCCACGTCTTTAGAATGCGCCTTTAGTCTGAGAATACGTAAATTTATTTATATTTCATCAATAATTTTGAAAAAAAAAAAAAAAAAAAAAAAAAAAAAAAAAATTAGAAGCAGAAGATTTTTTTAATACTGCCATATAATTGAAAATTCAAATATTGTTCTTCTATCATAAGGTTGGGCCATTCGAAGATTAGCGAAGCAGAAGTAAAATGTCACGCGACGAAACGACAAAAAACAAACTACGATACAAATATACTGCTGTTAGTCCAGCTAGCTATTACTTACTAAAAAATATATCCTATAATCTGATATAAATATTACCCAAAGACGAAAATCATGTACTGTATTACATGAAATAAAAGTAAATTCGTTAAAATATTTATTTTAAGTAGATATAAGTTCATAAAAAATTGTAAAGCTTTCGCGTTTTCGGCAGCATTACTGTACATTTGTTTACATTTATAATACTTCAATTATTTTAGTGTATTTCTTATCTGTAGTTTTACTTAAGGTTCTTCTATCATAAGATTGGGATTGGGCCATTCGAAGAGTAGCCAAGCAGAAGTAAAACGTCACGCGGCGAAACGACAAAAACAAACTACGATACAAATATACAGCTGTTAGTCCAGCTAGCTATTACTTACAAAAAATATATCCTATAATCTGATATAAATATTACCCAAAAACGAAAATCATGTACTGTATTATATGAAATAAAAATGAATTCGTTAAAATATTTATTTTAAGTACATATAAGTTCATAAAAAATTATAAAGCTTTCGCGTTTTCGGCAACATTGCTGTACATTTGCTTACATTTATATTACTTCAATAAAACGATGAATTTCAATTATATTAAAATGAAATGAAATAAAAATGCAGTTTTTCAAATGTTTTATTTAAAAGAAAGCACATATATATTTTTTAAAGAATGTAAAATATATACATTTTACTGTATGATCGCGATATGTTTGTTTACATTTCAGATATTTCAGTAAAATTATGAATTTTAATTTTATGAGTAAAAATGAAATATAAATACATTTTTTTAAATATTTTGTTTAAAATAAAACACTTATAATTTTCAATTTAAAAAGAAATACACAATATATGAAGTTATCTGTAATATTGATATGTTTGTTTATCTTTTAGATACTTCAATATTCTCATGAATTACTTCAATAAGACGATGAATTTTAATTATATTAAAATGAAATGAGATAAAAATGCAGTTATTTAAATGTTTTTTCTCAAAAGAAAGCACACATATTTGTTTAAACAAATCTAAAATGTATAAATTTTGCTGTACTGTCATGATTTGTTTGTTTACATTTCAGATATTTCAGTAAAATTATGAATTTTAATTTTATGAGTAAAAATGAAATTAAAATACATTCTTTAAAATATTTTGTTCAAAATAAAACATTATATTTTTCAATTTAAAAAGAAATATATAATATATTAAGTTATCTGTAATATCATGATATGTTTGTTTACCTTTTAAATACTTCAATATTGTTATGAATTTTAATATTAAAAATAAACTAAATAATAATAACATGAAATGCTTGTGAATGTTACTGACAATAATAATTAAAATAAATATTGGAAATACGAGAATTTAATATTTATGTCAGACTTTAAACTTATATTAAATTTATTATTCCCCCATTAAAAAATGTTTCAGCATAACAATATGTATCAAAATGGTTATTAGTATCAGTTTAGAAATAAATAGGTTTCTTAATAACAGAAATTAGAAGGGTACTAAAATCACTCACCAAATTTTTGGTTGTTGAATTCCAAGTGTACTCTGCTGTTGAAAAAAAAAAGACAGAAAAATCCAACAAAGCAAGAATATTCATACATATTCCTATAGCCTGCAAAAGAGTCAGCAATTTTTGGTAAAGTAGGCAAGAGTGCTGCCAATAAAGCGTTGCCGAAGGGTCATGTTTTCTTTTCACGTGAAACAATTATTGTGAACTCTTGCATTTTATGGTGTTTATTCAAAGTTTTGTACTTATTACTTTTAAATTTCAGTTCTTTTTTTTTTTTTTTTTTTTTAATAATACTCCAAAATGTTTAAGCAATGATCAACAATTTTTTACAAAAGAAAAATTATGTCTATTGTTTAAATATGGTATAACAGAAATAGTTTCAAAACATTTTGCTCATGTTGATATTTTTAAAACAATTTTCATTGGGAAACATGTGCTACCTCTGACACTTTTAATATGTTATTACAAAAGTTACATTGAAATATGTTACTAGATAAAAACAATTTTATAAAATTTTCAATTATCCAAATACCTTCTACAGAGGATTAAAAAGAAAAAAAAAAAATTAAATTAAATTAAAAAAAGTACCTAAGATTTTTTTTTACACATAAGTTTATTTAATTTTGAACTGTAGAAATATTTTTGTGTGTACTCTTTTTTATCCACTACATAACTTAAACATTTTGCTTATTATGAGATATCACAATTTGTTTCGTGTTTCATAGAGATAATAATTTTTAAAAAAATCTTAATTATGTCCCTATCTGAATCAAAAGAAATGTCACTTTTGAAAGCAGACAACAGGCACTGGCTACTGTCTGCTTTCAGAAGAGTATACTTGAAAATCGAAGGGAAGTAGTATAAACATTTAACAAGCATACTTATTAAATGATTATTTGCTAATTATTTATCCCTTTGATTTATTACTTTTGATCTTGAAAATGTATGAAATAATACACACGATGATATATTACGTACATGATTTTATTTTATGAGCAATCTAACTATTACTATTACTTGTATACATTACAGTTTTTCATCAATGTTCGTCTATCACTTTCAATAATCTATTCTTTAAAAAATTACATGCTCAATACGGAGCATGTCAAAGAATCAACAAAAGACGTAGAGTATCATACGGTATATTTAAACAAATTCGGACAAAATAAAACAAAAAAATTACATCCTAAAAACGCAATTTAAATATAGTTATTTCAGACATAAACAAGATTTGATCTTTTCACCGCATGACGTAGTGCGCAAGGAATCTCAAATAGCTCAAAATTCACACATCTATGAAATGGTACCCCCCCCCCTGCTTTTACTTTTGTATAGAGTAACTCATACAACCCATTCAAACCTAATTTTCAGTATTGTGTAACTGACTATTTTGTTTTAATTTCTAGTTTATTTTCTACTGGTTTCTAGGGAAGATTTTTAAGCCACGAGCTCCAATGACTGCAACCACGTTGGAAGCAGTTTCTGTATGTTATGGAATTGTTTAAATTTTCGAATGAACAGAGAACTTTTGAAATTCAAAAGACTAAAAGGGAAGAAAAATTAGGATTTCATTAAGCGCTTACTTTTTTATTGTACAACAAAAAATTACAATTTAGCTTTGAAAATATATATATAAGAAACAACTGAAAGAAAATATTTCAGAAGCAAAGATAAATGGCATTATAATTAACTATTTAATCAAATACTACATCTATAATCATGCTGAAATACTTTATTACCTTCACAGGGAAAGGGTCAAATTTGCAGAATGAATGATAATATAGTACATACTTGCCTAATAACTCATTAATATCCGTACAATTGCTAGCGCCCCCTTTTTCACACCACTTTATTTTTAGAGTAATTCTCTCCAAATACTGTTATAATTAAATAAGAAAAAAATTTCTCTAAAAAATGACTGGTGTGAAAAAAAAGGCGGGTACTAAAAATTGTACGGTTCATAATGACATGGTTGGTAAATATGACAGTATAATCAGCTCACCTAAAAATTTGAAATTTCTAGAACTTTTTTTAAATTGATTAGAATAGTTTTCCAAGGTATTTAGTCGCCCCTTGATTCAGTAGTGCTTTTTTTCATAGCAAACTTCAGTTATCATTTGCTTTTTGCCTTTCTTCGATTGAATATTTTAAAGATTGCTATTTACAAAAAAAAGAAAAAAAAACTTGGTATTTAATTGCTGAATTTTTATATTTTTTCCTTAAACATACCTGATTTGTGAAGTTTATAATAAAGCAACTTTGCAATTGTATTGATAGATGCCTAATTACTAATGAAAATAATAATATAAAATACTACTGCATAGTAATTTATTGTTATTAACAATACTCTTTTTTTATATATAAATTATTATTAACTATTATTACTAATCTTTACATTTAGAAACTTGCATTATTTACTTATTTATTCATTTTTTCAGAAATGGTAATATTTAGTATTAATGCTAGATAAAATAAATTTTTGAGCATAAATGATTGTGTTTCTATAACGAGTTACTAGAAAACAATGACGAGAAATTTGGCATATTACTTTTTCTGGGTATTAAAGTATTTAATTTTTCGCTTGATAATATTTAGAAATTTAGAAAAATATGCGATGGCGGAGTAAGAAAGATATACGAAAGATCATGGGCGGAGTCAAATTTTTCGAGAACAATGAAAATTAATGAACTAGCTAAATTTCACCTGTGCAAAAAATTAGCTAGAATTTTGGTTGCAGAATTTTTAATGACAAACTGGATTGCTGTGCTCATTTATGCCTACATCAGCTTATTTATTACTCTTTTGAGTTTCTTCATACTATAGAGGAACACACTATATGTAAGAATACATAAAAACGCTAATGCATTGACAAAGTTTGCGTTTTATAAATTATAAATTTTAATAAATGTTCACTAGGTATCTATTTTGAAAATGTACAGTCAGCCAAAAAAAAAAAAAAAAAAAAGCCACCCCCCCCCCCCCCCCCCCACCTAATTTCGCCGTAAATTATCATAGAAACATTTGACTGGTACCGATCGATTTGTAATAACGTCTAGTTTATAACGGTATAGTTACATTCTGCGTAGGGGTCGTCTACATATTAAAACTGGCATTAACTTCATTTTATTCAATAGCAACCCCTATTTTCGACTGCATATTCAGATTTCTGAGATTAAGGCAGTTTGGAAAACGTACCTATTTATATACTTTAAATCAATTCTAAATAGAGTTACACGTGAAAATGTATTAGGGGTCCGTCTATACATTTAGAAAATATAAATCATGATCCACCACCCAGTATACATTATTTATTAAACTTCACACCGGAAAAAACTTTCAGAAATGTTAATTATAAAATAAAAAATGAATAATTCACCGAATTCTCTCAGTTATTTTATGAATTAAAAGATTTTTATTGATTTCTATTGATCAAATATCAAATAGTTCACTTCATACGAAGAAAATTAAATAGCTTGAATAGATATTAAATATCTATCAAAAGTAAAAAAAAAAAAAAAAAAAAAAAAGGTAAATGGTTTTAAATATGTTTGAAAATTCAAAATTATTTTAACTCAAGCTGCCGTATAATTGTCTGAAAAGGCGGCACTCAACCTGGTGGACGGTGGGTGTAGATCAAAATGTTACATTACTCTATAAAAAAAAAAAAAAAAAAAAAAAGAGAGAGAGAGAGAGATGTCATAATGAATATGATCTGTACGCATAGATTATGGGGAAAATGTCAGATATTTAAGTTTCCTAAATTCTATGACTTTACAAAATATGCATAAAATTTGCCTAACATATATATATATATGTATATATATATATATATATATATATATATATATATATATATATATTTTTTTTTTTTCGTCTTCTTTCTTTTTTTTTTTTTCCTCTTAATACAATTTACAAGTTAAGTCTTTATTTTATAAACTTTTTATAAAAAGAATACAGATTGTAATGTTAATTTATGTATTCAAAATTTAAATAGTTAGAAATTAAATAAAAGTTAATTTTTTGGCGTCAGATTAGCCACACGTTTAAATATTAATATTTTGTGATTTACACATACATGAAGCTTTTCGAATGCAGAATTTTATAATTTCATTATCGAGGATTTGAAAAATGTGCCTTGACTTAATTAATATTAACCTTTACGTAGGGGCTCGGACAGCATCTGTCCGAGAAAAAGTGAGATCCTCTGAGGGGCTGTGACACTTTTCGTCTTGCAGAAGGGGAAGAAACTTAAGAAGAGAAGTAGGGCGGAGATTGTGGTCGTAAAAGTGCAAATCGGTAAATAATGACCTTTCACTGCAATATCGTACTTGAGTGTGTCTCCTTTTAATCACACTTAAGTTGTGGAAACCTATTCTTCCTATGCATATAGTGAAAGTTCTCATGTGTTTACTAGTTTTTCTGCTTAATTTGAGATTGATTTACATTTTAATTAAAGAGATAAATGACGAAATACTTTATTTAAAAAGAAATAGAATATATTGTTGTGATATGGGATGAATTATCCGATTCTCATTTCAGTCTTCAGTAGTTAACTATAATTATTTATTTTATTATATATTTTATATTCACATTGTCATTCTACATTTACATTAAATATAAATTATTTTATATTTAATAGTTTAAGCCCAAACTTTTACCATCAAAATTTAAATATTTCAAAAAAACAGTTTAACATTAAAGCGATATTAAAACTTGGAATCAAAAATTCAAAATACATCGAAAATAATGAATAAATATTAATTTAAATACTAAGATTTGAGATATAGTTTGCATATTAAGAAAAATTAAACCACTATAAACGCCCATGACTAAACTTGGATTCGAACCTTGCTCCTATAAATTGATGGCCAGAGCGACAACCAGGGTATCAGATAAATAGCGAATAATTAGAAAAGAGAAAAATAGAATGTAATAGATATATTTATATATAGATTAAAATACCTATTAAATAGTTAAAATATAATATTAATCAGTTTGGAACTGATTCTAACTGGACAGTTTAAAGTGAAAAATTTGAATATGAGATGAGGAAACTTTCTAATTAACGAAATTAATATACGAATTAATATAAGAAATTTCTAATTAACTTCTTTAAACAACTGAGCAAATTAATTTTGGAAAGTTTTATTTGATATAAAATTCTGTGTGAGAGGGCATAATATATCATGTATTATGTACTCTATATATCATTCCGTATTCATTATGAATTAATTATATACGCACCAAACAATACATTCAAATTTATCACAGAAAATCTGATATGTTGTGGCCATCACAAAATTTTCTTTTGTATAATTTCTTACAAAAATTCACTCAGTACAAATTATTTAAGAAAATTATTTTTCATGATAAATGTGGACGATTTTTATCTCACAGAAAACCCTAAGAGTCAAAAGAAAGCTAATTTTGTGCGCTATAGACGACATCTGAAAAATACGTTTTCTTTGGAAGTATTTTTTTATACATATATCGGTAACTTTTTAAATTTTGTTTTAAATTACTATAGATCTATGTTTCAAACATTTGTTTTAAAGTTATTGACGAGTTCTTTTAAAAAATACATCCTTAGAAATTAGGTATAGGGAGGGAAGTGATGCCCCTAAATTTTATCTATTTTTTCCTTTTTGACAAAATCTATTATAAATAAATTCATATATATTTTTCAATTTCACATTGAATGGTTAAAAATAATTCTCAATAATAAGTATGTATGTTCAATTAATCATGGAAACCTACTATAAAACTTACCATATAATTTTATTGGTAGAAAAGTAAAGAAACAAATTGTATAAGTAGGCATCCTGTATTGACAAAAATCTATACATGATAGAGAAAAACTGGCTTCATTTTCGGTTTTAATTCACCAAAAAACTTAAAGATCAGCTAAAATTATCAAATCAGAATTTTTGATGTAGACCTGTGTTAATTCTTAACCAGTTATATTAAAAAACATGAAAGAATATCATGTTTTTTATTGCATATCAAAGAACATGCGTATCAAAGAATCTCGTATAGAGTAATTGGTTCTGAAAATTTTCAAATATGCGTCTTGTTATGTGAATATTTAGACTACCATAAATAAAAAAATGATTCGAATATTTCAGTAAGCATTTGTGCCTTTACGTGAGAGAAGCCCTTACGTGAAGAGTTATTGTTGGAGTAATGCTAAATGTATGTTCTGATAAAAAGAATTATTGTTTCAAGTTACATAATTTTAAAACAGAGTGTTCTGTGTACATGTTTTTATGCAAATGCATATTGTTGCACACTCGGGGTTCGTGCATTGACCGCAAATGAAAGGAAGCTCTTGCAGAGCCTCAAAAGTTTATTTCTAGAAGATTACAGGTCTGTAGAACAAGTACCAATTCAGTTTTACTAGAAAACTCAGATCAAATAACAACTGAAAAAAAAAAAAAAAATGACAGCATAAACTGTGCCGTAGCATTAACATACAGCATATGACCTGTAATCGATAGCAGAGGCTTGGTCAAGTAGAGATCTTTATACTGCAATGTCTTGGCGACAACCACTCTCAACGGCTGGAATATAATCCTCCTATATAGCCTCGTACAATTAAAGAATTTTCTAATATCTCGCAGTATAATTGACTGAGAGCTTAGGTAATCGACATGTCGATAATAAGAGTTTTCTTGCCCAGTTCGCAAAAAAAAAAAAAAAAATCGCCAAAAAAAGCCAAAGCCATTACCTACCCTTGAAGTTCTTAGTGGATTTTTAAAGGAAAATGAGATATTTTAACGCCAGAACAAACTAGAAAATTAGAAAATTAACATTTTATAACTTAAACTAGACTTTTAAAAACGAAATTACAGGGATGGAACACGGGCGCAGTATTCATACCGGAATCTGTTGAAGAAATTTATCTACCTATAATATCGTTGATTTAAGAGGTAGAAAATTTTCTTACATTGATAGTGGTATGAATTCTGCGCCCGTGTTCCATCCCTGAAATTACATAAAATAATTACTATTAATATTGCTTCCTCACAAGGAATGCAGGTCCCAGGTAGTACAACTCTTGGTTAGGAGGTAAGAACAAAACAAACTATACAATTTAGAATACAAAAACTAAATTGCAAGAAAAAATAATTTAACAATACAAATTACAAAATTAAATAATTATATTTAAAAATTTACATGTAAATGCTAATATTTTTGTACAATTATTTAGATTACACATATATAAAATTAGCTATACTGCTGACCGTAACATAAGGCTAGCCTATCATAATATACTACCTTCCATTTTCATGAAGGTGTTTTAGTATCAAAATGGGGCCTGGAAGCCTCGGATGTTTTCCTCTGGCGATGAGTGCTGATTTGGTGACAACTAAACATAAGATCACATGGAAGAAGAAGTTCATGACCAAAAAGCATCTGTTCTGGAGTAAAGCCAACGGTTTCATGAAAAGCACTTCGATATGCCAGAAGGAACAAAAGCAACTTTAGTCCCAATATCGCTGGTTTCCTTATACTAAAAGAGAGAAATTATTCATGATGATGTGATTAACCCTTTCAGCCATGTTGTCCAATTGGGGATGTAAAGGCTTCGTTTGAGGTTTGTGTATGGCGAGTAACTCACACAGCCCTTTGAATACTGCAGAGGTGAAATTCGTATCTTGATAGGTATAAATTTGTAAAGGAATACCGTATCTTGACATCCATTGCTGCACTAATACTTTAGCAACTGTGCATGTCTTTGTCCACAGGAACTTTTGTTTTCTTCCGTCAGAGATTTTCTCGGGATCATATCTCACACCATCGGCAGAGATTATACGGCCGATATAGTTTACTTCACAACAAAGCATGTTATAATTGCTACGATTCATTTTGGGGCTAGCCATTCCGAGTTTTTTCCGCATCTTACGGATTCTTCTTAAATGTTCTTCAGAATTCGCCCCACAATTATAATATCGTTAAGGTACAGTCACCCCCAAAAAAAACGCCACCCCCCCACCTAATTTCACCCTAAATGATCGTAGAAACATTTGACTGGTACCGATCGATTTGTAATAACGTCTAGTTTATAACGGTATAGTTAAATTTTGCCTAAGGGGTCGTCTACATATTAAAACTGGCCTTAACTTCATTTTCTTCAATGGCAACCCCTATTTTTGACTTCATATTCAGATTTCTGAGATCAAGGCGGTTCGAAAAACATACCTATTTATATACTTTATATCAATTTTAAATAGAGTTACACGTGAAAATGTATTAGGGGCCCGTCTATACATTTAGAAAATATAAATCACGATCTACCACCCAGTATACATTATATATTAAGTTTCACACCGGAAAAAATTTTCAGAAATGTTAATTATAAAATAAAAAAAATGACTAATTCACAGAACTTTCTGAGTTAGTTTATGAATTAAAAGATTTTTATTGGTTTCTATTGATTAAACATCGGATAGTTCACTTCATACGAAGAAAATTAAATAGCTTGAATAGATATTAAAATATCTATCAAAAGAAAAAAAAAAAGATGAATGGTTTTAAATTTGTTTGAAAATTCAAAATTATTTTAACTCAAGCTGCCGTATACTTGTCTGAAACGGCGGCACTCAACCTGGTTCCCACGGCCGTTTCACAGTGACAATGGGAGTTTGTTCTGATACTGCAGTACTTTCATTTTCTTTAATTGACTTTTTTAAAATATTAAAACAGATTTTTTATTTTTATTTATTTATTTTTTTAATTAATTATTATTATTTTTTTTTTCATGACATTATTAAAAACATTTACATAAATCTCCACGATATTCTTTTGCTTTTATATTTTATAATGTGTAACAAATTAATATGTAAAATAATAAATCCTACTACTTAATGGGATGTTCTAAAATTCTACACTTTAACACAGATACCGAAGTGGACGGTGGGTGTAGAAAGGCTGCCAACCCTTAATCTAAATCTTCACTTGAAAAGGTCAAAATGTTACATAACTCTTTTTTTTTTTTTTTAAGGAAAAAAGAAGAAGATAAGGAGGAGAAAGAAAGATCAAAACGAATATAAAGCATATTAAACGTTAATACCCTTTAAACACTGGAAAAAGGCGGGGTTTTGTATTGTGTGTCATTTGGGAGCTGTAGAGTGCCAGAAAATTACTTTATGTAATAAAACTTTTCATTTAAAGGGTATTTAAAGCAGCATTATATTTAATACATAGACAATTCAGAAAAAAAAATACCATTCATCTGGTTCATGAAAAATAAAGAACATTTTCTGGCATTGCTCTATGTATATACATTCTTGTCAACCTATCCCGGAAGATTACTGGTCCCGCCCCTTTCCGTACATTTTTTTTCACATCAGTCTTTTTAGAGCCTTGTCAGCCATCGGTGGCTGACACTGATCTTTCCATTTAGGCTAAGTCAGCCGGCAGTGTAAAATATGATATAAAACTACAGAACTTACATAGTTTTAAGTAATTACTGACAATTTATTTAAAATTTACTTCATGTTTTTTTTTTTTTTTTTAAATAGGATTTTTATAGGATTATATCGTTAAGGCCTAATAGGGTTTATTGAAACTCGATAAACATAACACGCTTCTAAGCAGAACGTGTGGCCTGAATGGGATTTCCATAAGAATTCGCGTGGCGCTCAATGAGTTAATCGTAAATCTATTTGAAGTTAATTACTCTAAAAATTAAACTGTGTACACACAGGGGCGGGAACTAACAATGATGTTACGGGTTAGGTTGGCAAGTATGCATATACATTTTGCTTGATTTATAAAAATTTATAACACATTTTCTTCTTTTTTTTTTTAGTATTTTGTGTTTATATCTCTCATTAAAAATACATACAATATTCATATATAAACATTTCCACACAGTAATGTATATAAACATATTGATTAAAGAAGATTTGTTGATATTATATAATTATTCTTCTATCTGTATAGTATATTAACACAAATATATTTTGTAAATTTCGCAGCATCGAAAAACAGCAACATAGCTTCCATATCAAAGCTTAATGTAAATAGCCACGCCTTTTCACAAATTTTCTAAAACTTTATAATATAAAGCAAAATAATTTTGCATATTTGTAATTAAATCATTTAAGTTTTGTCTTCAATAATCGATGTAGTAAACACCATTGTGATTTATGCATACCAGCGTCACATATAGAGTCAAATAGGAATATGCAAATTTGTCTTTTTTTTTAAATAGTGTTTCAGCGAATCAGAGGCGGGGCTTCTTTTCTTTTGAAATTCTTTCACAATCCCTCGCCTACATTGTGATAACTTTACAAAAATATGCCAATTTGTATAATAAACAACGAAATATTGCTTAGGAAACAATAAAAATAACGTAAAGGTAAATTAAAATAGTTTTCCGTCAAATTATATTGAAACATTTACATATAGAGGATACAGATTATAACAAGTGACGGCCCCCTAACAGGAATAAAAAGTGAAATATCACTGTAACTCAAAAAATAATGTTAGGAACGAGCTGTAAATTTGGAAACCTATGTTTTTGATGATGCCCGTTCTATTCGTGCAAAAATTAACATAGGTCATAATTCATAATTTTTTCAAATATGAATTTATTAATAATTTTCATAATTCAAAAAATGCTTTTTTAGCAAAAATTTGCATGGAATATGTTTGGGTTACTTCATTCTAACCAATAAAAAAAACAGAATTTAAATATCATTTCGGAAGATATGATTTAATGTTTGTCACATTCATTTAACATTAGCACCCCCAAACTTTGACAGCTTATAACTCTATGAAAAATTGAGCGAAATATATAAACTATACCATTTTCCGTGATGATTTGATCCAAAGAGTTCAAATAAATTATAAAAAATGGGGGTTACCATTGAAAAAAATGAAGTTGATGTCAGTTTTAATATGTAGACGACCCCCTAAGTAAAATCTTACTATAACATTATAAACTAGACGTTATTACAAACTGATTGGTACCAGTCGCATGTTTCTACGATAATTTACGGCAAAATTAGGTGGGGGGGAGGCGTTTTTTTTTTGGGTGACTGTACAATAGACAGGTTTTATAGGAAAGACCTTTAAACATCAGTCTTTAGAAAGTTGAAGGTACAACATCTCAAGTTAAATCAATGCAATCATTTTCATTAAAAAACGCATTAAGATGGTGTTTGTTGTTTGAAATCAGAAATATCCCGGGTCGTAGTCCCCGCCTTTTTTTTCAGGAAATTTGCAAAGCTGAGAAATTTTCGTATCTTTTTCCACCACTTTTTCCTTATAGAAATAATTATTGCATTTTTAAAGTAATATTTCATGATTAAGCAATATAAAAAATATCGTATAAAAATACTGGTAGCAAAAAAGGTATAAATTTCTCCTTTCAGAAAATGTTTCGGAAAAAAAAGGCGAGACAACAATTCCTGCAATATACAAGGTGGTTATAATTAAACTTCTACTATAAACATCATTCTACAGCGCAAATGGGTGAACGGAATGCAACGAAATTTGGTATATAGTCTATACCCGAGATGCGCTCATGGAATTTCGAAAAAAAAATTATTTCCAAAATTTCCACCAGAGGGCGCCTTTTTTGGAAAACCTTTAAATTTAACACAATAAACGACCAAAACAGAAACGGAAACAATATTAACATTTATTGTTATTTTCTGACCACATTGTCATTGCAACACATTAAGTAAAATTAAGGAAAAAATAACAGTACGTTGGTTGAGTAAAAAAAAAAGTTCAATTTGCTGAAACAAGAACAGATTAGGACGAAATTGAACAAGAGGAGCAGTTGTTAATAGGATCCAGGACGATGTAGGGAAAGGTGCTCCATGTGACCACCCTCATTCCCCAGCAAAATTTCAAGTCGATGGACAGTGTGTTCAACAACAGATCGCAACTGATCAGTTGTGATGCTTAGCCCATGAAGCGTTATAGAGTTCTTTATGTCATTCAACGTCACAACACCTTCACGAAACACGACACTTTTCAAGCGGCCCTATAACTAGAAATCGCACGGATCCGAACGTGGAGGCCAGGGATTACGAAAGAAACGATTAATAACGCGTTCGTTTGTGAAGTGTTGGAGCAAATTCATCTTCACGGACTTATACATATGTGGGGATGCACCATCCTACATGAAAATGGTCTATGTAAGGACTCGCCTTTGCTGTAGTTTTGGCTCATCAAACATCTGCAGCATGTCTTGATGGCACGTAATGGAACATGTGACAGGACCACGTGCAGTTATTTCCTCTAAGAAGAATGGCCCAAGGATGAATGTCGCCGTAAATCCACACCAGCAGCCACCTTTGGAGAATGTAGGAGAATTTCAGTGTGCATCCGCGGATTTTCCTTATCCTAAATCCGGCAATTCTGTGTGTTATCTGTCTTATTAAGGTAGAAATGAGCCTCGTCGCTCCACAGAATATTCCAAGACCATGACAGATCAACAGTCTTTCTGTTGAGAAAACTGATTGCGAATGAGAGATATTGTGGCATGTCCCTATCAAGTAGCTCCTGGGTATGATGAATCTTGTATGGGAAGTAGTGCATTATGTTTCCGAGCGCTTTTTGGACGGTGCTGTAAGAACAGCCTGTCTGTCGAGAAACTGCACGTGCGCTACTGCCCCCAAACGCATATGTCTGTGACTGTGCGGTAACAGCTGACTTGACGGCATCGACAAGTACAGGTGTGACAGATTTACGGCCTCTTCCAGGTTGAAATCCTAATTTCATCGTCCCTTCAAATCTTTTAATCATGGCCCAGATACCTTTAGTAGACATTGGTCCACACCGTAGGTTCTTTATACGACGAAATTTACGAACTGCGGCAGAAGCATTACCCTTGTTTTCGTAAAACTGCTTCACGAATAACGCACGTTTAATTAAAGATACGTTATCATTAGAGTCGGAAACATCTACATAAAACATGGCAACGTCTGCAAACGTTTTATACCCTAACCTGTTTTGCATAAAACTTCTTCTTCGCAAGCATGCAAATCTCGAGATATCCCTAGAACTGTGAGCTTTTCCCGGTTTTACATTTTATTAATAATAGTTCTTGTTCTGGATTTTTAATATTGTTCTTGTATTCCGTTTTTGTCGTTTATAGGGTTAAATTTATGTTTTTCCGGAAAAGGTAAACTCTAGTGGATATTTTGAATTTTTTTTTTTTTTTTTTTTTTTTTTTTTTTTCGAAATTCCGTGAGCGCATCTTGTGTTTAGTCTATATAACAAATTTCGTTTGCTCTGCAGGATGCTGTTTATAGGGGAAGTTTAATTATAACTACCATGCACATTGAATAATCGACTTACAGATTTTTTTTTTCTTTTAAATAACTTTTATAACTGTTATAACTTTTTTTTTTTTTTAATTGCGATTTATTTGTTTAAATCTTGTTGTTCATATTTTTGTATTTTATTATTGTACGGCTTTTGAGCTATAAGTAATTTCAAATTTTATCGTATGTAGTAACGTACTAAAACATTTAATTTTTATTAAATATTATTTATATTGATTCAAATGTCGTTATTTTGTTGTTTATCGTTCTTTAGCGTACAAAACCTGTAACCGAAAAAAAGAAAACAAACAAACAAACAAAAAAGAAAGCGCAATATGATTTATATTCGATTAATTCCAATCAGAGGGTAAAGTGCACATTTATTATGGAAAATTAATTAAAATCAAAGTAATATGATTTATCAGTTTTAAAGATTTAAGTAATGATCTTACACTTTTCATACTTAGGTATTCAAGTAGTTATTCAAATGAGATTAGGTATGAACGCACTATCTTTATCAATTTGACTTTGATTTTGTTTCATAATTTAAATTTTCATCCCTTTTCTTTCTTTTTTCTAGTATCTTAATAGAAACTTTGTTAGAATCTCAATGAATAATTTACATTCTAAGCAAGATCATAATTTATTTTTTCTAAATATGTGGACGGATACCGTATTTTCACTTGTAACTCTATCAAGAATTAATTTAAAATCAGTACCTTAAACAGTACCTTTTTCCGAATTGCCTTGTTCTAAAAAATATGAATATGGATTCAAAAATATGGGTTATCATTAAAAAAAAAATAATAATAATAATAATTGAAGTTGATGCTAGTTTTAATGTGTAGATGACATCCTACGCAAAATTTAACTGTATTTTTCAAAAGAAGATGTTATTAGTAATCGATTGGAACCAACAGCATATTTTTAAGACGATTTGTGACGAAATTAGTTCAGAGCTGGCTTTTATTTATTTATTTATTTCGACTGTACAAATCTGTTTTACAAATCATTCAATGTTTAGAATTCAATTTTAAAATAGTTTCTTCTTTAAAAATTATGCATATAGCTTTGAGTTTGAAGTATATTAAAAAAAGAAATATATATATATTTATAAGTTTAACATCATACAATAAATCCGAAAAACGAATGATTAAAATGTAGGAATATATTTCCTTAATCATAACTCACGTTTATACATATATCTATCATGCTTTAAATTTGCGCTTACTTATTTGTTTTTGTTTTATTCTGAATTCTCCCTCCATTTCTAATGTCACTTTTCGTGAAGAGAACAGGTACATACAAGAGCAAGTCTTACATGTTAAGAGTAGTTTTTTCTTTTCTAGATTCAGGTCTCAGCATGAAATTTTAATTAAAAATAATAATGTACAAATATAAGTGAAAATAAAATGTGATGTTGCGAATATCTCCCAGACATAATTATTTTGTTAGTTATGAAGAATTTTACAACAAAATATATTTTTAAACCTTTAAAGGGGCATTTATTTCTTGTAATGGTATATTAGGGGCACCGGAAAATATTATCTTTTTACGCATGTCGATATTCATTTATCAGATCATTGTGTGCTTGAACTCGTGTCAAACACTTTTCAAGTTAGAGTGATTTGTTTATTTGTATGTGATTAAAACTTAATTAATTAATTTATTTATTTATTTGCTTATTAGTTTATTTATTTATAGTGAAATGGCTAGCGAAATACCAGAAGAAGTACGTACAGTGATGCAAAATTGGGGATTTTCTCCCCATTTTGGGGATTTCTGAGGCTTCTGGCGACAATTTTGGGGACCAAATGTTTGTGGGAACTTTTTGGGGACAAATCTAGGGAGTTTTTTAACTTTCTCTCAATGTTAGCAACGTAATGATTTATCCCTACGACTAGAGACTTTCAATAGCTTTAATGTTATTTGAGGATTTTTTTCAAATATTGCCTTCATTTAGGGAAAAATCAAAGCTTAAATCATAGAAAAATTTGCTTGATTTTTTTTTTTTTTTTGAAAATTTTTTATTTTCATTTTTTAGTGGAAATTAAGTTGGGGAATTTTTCCAACACCCCCCCCCCCCCATCCTCCTCCTGATTTGGGGAAATTTGAAGACCTGTTTGGGGATATAATTTTCGTCCATCTGGAATCACTGAGTACGTATGTAAGTGAAATTGTATCGTATGCTTTTTGAATTTCGAAACGATAGTAACGCAACAGTTGCTACAAAATCTTTTGGGATATTTATACAAGTATGTTAAATATTCGCAAATGCTAAAGGTGATTATTTAAGTTCAAATTCGACAATTTTGTTTTTTCTGACTCGTTTTGATCAGGAATACAGGCAACTTTAGTCAATAACACGTTCAAGAGAAGAAGTAGAAGCAAATTTGTGTCAAGCAACCAAGAAACTATCAAACTCTCTTAACCAGCCTTAGTCTACCAAATCCAGGAACATTTACAGCAGATTGGAGTTATTTGGGTCTTGTATAATCCGTCCTAAGGAAACAAAACTGACCCAGGGAATACGTGCAATTTATTGCTTCAGAAGCACAATACAGATGCTTTTTTCGACCACTTGGTCACTGGAGGTGGAAAAATGGATCTTTTATGACAATCTAAAATGCAAAAGGCAGTGGCTTTTTATCAAATAAATCCTCACAAATTGCAGCTAAGCGATTCTTACGCCACAAACTGGTGCTTTTATGTGTTAGGTGGAATATTAGTGGAGTAAATCATTTTGAAGTGCTAAAACCTGGAAAAACTGTGAATGCAGAATTTTACTTTGAACAATTGCATGAAATAAATTAATCTTTAATTAAAAAGTGCCCAGCTATAATCAACAGAAAAAGAGGTATTTTGTAAAACGAAAATTTAAAACCGCACCAGTGTTGGCAGATTGTTATACATTTTTATTCAATAACCAAGGATAGTTTTAAGATGTGATATTTGATATACAAAAGCAGGCGATTAATTTTCGATGCGATTAGATATCCACTACATTTAAAATTTAGTGGTGGATAGCGAATTAAATATATGGAAAAATCTGGCAATATTGAACCTCACTGCGTAAGAGGAACACTAACAGGGGTGAAAAGGTTTCGTCTTTTGACGGAATACTTCCACTAGTACATTTTAACAACGATTTCTGACCTATTTAATCACAAAATATTAATGTAAAAATGATCTAAATATTTCTAAATAAAAACAATGGTGTGAAAAATACAAATCACATTCATCCCTGAACAGTGGAAAAAATAATTGATTGGAGTGGGAGGTATTGCCGCATCTACCATACTCACTCGATATTGCACTATCAGATTTTCATTTATTTCGATCGTTACATTTTTTAAACGGCAAAATTTGAATATTTGGATGATATACAAAATACAATCTCCGGAAATTTTGCTCGGAACCCAATTGATTTTTTATCGATTCGACATTGAAAATTTGCACGCTAGATGCCAAAAGGTTGTTGATAACGTGGGTAATAATAATAACATAATTCATAAAAAATAAAAACTTGTTAAAAAATTATCTGTTTGAATTTATTGTAAAAAAAGACATTACATTCCGCTTACCTAACATTAAAATAATTTTGAGATTGAAGTTTATTTAAGAAAATAAATTTATTTAGCTTATTAAATAAAAATTAATTTCATATTTAATCCTTCATAAGACTATGAGAGTTATATTTGCCAGCCAATAGGTTAACTTTAAAAAAGCAAAGCGTGTCAAGCTATATCTCTACGCCTATCGGCTTTATACAAAATAACAATCCCTTTTAGGTACTCTTTAACTTTAAGAGGTATAAACTTCAAATAAGTGATAAAATATATTTCTTTATTTAGATATTGGACCCCTGATAATAAGTGTATAGTTGACACAATTACACATTCTATGCACACATTAGTTTTAAAATATATTCCTAAATTACATTTTTAAATCTCACATTTTTCTCTTTAATATTTTAATATTTCTGGTATCGCAACGTTCCTCTATTTTTGCGACCGTTTTATTATGCTGCCATAATTTTAAAGAAAAATATTTCTTAATATGCTTTATGATATAGAACTAAAATTTTTAAGATTTTTTTTTTTTTTTCTGAAATTGTGATGAATATACAATAAAATAATCGTAAAAAATACAGGATCGCTGCGACCCCTGAATTATTTATGAATTATTTATATGAATGAATAATGTATTAAATTTGTTTATTTGTCGGTAGGGCACAAATATATATAAAAATATTGAAATATATTAAAAACAAATTTTTATAAAACTTTATGCAATAGTATATTGTCTAAAAGCTTTATACTGTAATTTTTGTCTGACTACTTTAATGAATTTAATGTTTCAGATGCTATAAAACGAAACAAAAGAAATTTTCTAGAACGACAGTTTGTGAAATAGAACACAATCAAATGATGATTAAACTTTTACTCCCCCCCCCCCACTTTTTTTTAAATTATTGATTGATAATACGAAAGATTCTCATTATTTAGAAATTTTTCTTTTCATACTACTTGACACAAGTTTAGTTATTCGATTTATAATTTGCTGTAGCTCATGACTTTTGGAACAGCGTATAATTTTTTTTTATATATTTCCTAAATTATTTTCAAATGCAAACGAACTGCAAATGTGTCAAAAGGGAAATTGCTAATTGCGAATCATTCTCAAGATGCAATCTAAAACTAGTGTAAAGTTATGTCATGATATGTCAGGAGTGGCCAACCTCTTTCGAAAAAATGCCACAATCTGAAGAAAAAAAGAGAAAAATTATGCGTGCCTCTTTCAAAAAATAAATAAATAAATAAAAAAGTTTGATCATAAAAGAAGACATATGACTAAAGTAGGAAAAATACAATTTTTCCCCTGTAATCTTAAATTATATAAATTTCCCATAATATTGGCGAAAAAAGCTAAACCCGATAGCGCGTCATAAGGTCAATAACATCAGACAGGTTTATGTCCTTAAGAGCTTCTTGATGGATAATACTGTAATATTTAGAACAACTTTTCGCAAATAATTTTCAAGCAATGTAACAAAACTTTTTATGCTACCAGTCATGCAAGGCGCTCTATTTGCGCAGACTCTATATAATTTTGCCCACTTTATTTTGCTGACTTCAATTACATTTTTAAGTACTTTGAAAATGCCCTCGCCTGTAAATAAAACTTGAAGAAGAATATCAAGACGTATTTCCAAAATATAAAATTACCGTTCTTGTGACGCAGAAATATCTTTAACTGCGCGTTGTTTATGACGTCACAGCTTCCAAACTTAATGAAAATTATTTATCCAAAGTTAATGAAAAGTGTTCCAATATTGTAGTCCCAAGACAATTTGGATGCCAATATCAGAGATCATGTCATGTATAGGGTGCATGATGACAAAGTTCTTTTAATCTTTTTTTTTTCTTTTTTTATCATCCAGTCATTGGGTAGACATAAGGCCTTTTTTTATTATATGCCCTGTCCATCAGTATGAGGTTATTTTCTTGTGGACTAACAATAGAGAAAATTCAGAAGAAGCCTTCGCCAGAGCTTCCATTTCTTCATATCTCTTCTAGAATAATGACTGCTGGCCGGCTAAAGATTTATTATTGATATTATTATTATTATTGATAAATTCCGTAAGTAAATCCGACAGGATACTTGCTGTTTAAATCGCTATGCATTTATTTGAAATGTTCAAGAATATTTTTCTTGGCATTGCAACACAATTATCACATATCAAACAGGTTTAGAAGTATTTTGATACATGAACAATTCCGAAACAAGTGGTAAACATTTGTTTTTCCCAGACATTTGCAGAGTCACGAATTTTAGGGACGGAACACGAGCGCAGAATTCATACCGGCATTTGTTTAATAAATCTCAGGTACTATAATAACGTTGAATTAAGAAGTAGAAATTTTTCTTGCATTGATAGTGGTATGAATTCTGTGCTCGTATTTCATCCCTGGAATTACAATATCTTCTTCAGAGTTTCTTTACGATGACATACTTGCTAATATCCTATTAATATTCGGTCATGTTGTTCACCACGCCCGTTTTTTAGCACCAGTAAATTTTCATAGTAACATTCTTCAATTGCAATTACTATTGAATAAAAAGAAAAGTACTTAAAAAAAAAAAAAAATACTGGTGTAAAAAAGTAGGTGGGGTTAACAACACTACGGAATATTAATTGAGATGTTGGCAGATATGCTTATGGCGTACTTGCCAACCTAACACAGAAGATTGTTAGCCCCGCCCCTTTCCGCCCATTTTTTCACGCCAGTCTTTTCTTTTACTTTTTTGAATAATGAATATTTGAATAGAATTACCTTAAAAATTTAGTGGAGTAGCAAACGGGGTGGGAACTAACAATCATCTTGGTTAGGTTAACAAGTATGCTTATGGACATAGTGATATAAAACTTTTAAAACAATGACGCTCGACGTGAAAAATCTAAAAAGTTTTAAAAATGGTTAACCTCTTATCTGTCGGAAGATCAAGAGATGATGCACTTCATTTTTCAATCGCGATTAATTTTTGATGTAAAAAGTATGCCAAGCAAAAGAAACAAGAGTATATCATAAATATCTTCTATAAAGGGTCTCAGAATTGTCATTATCGCCTACTTAACAATGCCAGTATATTTAAAAAAAAAAAAAAAAAAAAAAAAACGGACTAAGTAGAAACATGTAGGCTGTTTCTGAAAAATCGATTTCTTTGATCTTTTTTTTTTCTAATTTGTTTTTTACATTGGAAAATCTTTTGGCATATTTTGCTTGAAAATTAGTGTTTTTTTTTTTTAAGCATTTAAAGAGTCTTTCCGTGCCACTCTTAAAACTGAGTTGTGACATACTGTGGCGTGTGGGCATGGGGTTGTCTATCAACGTTATACGTAAATATTCTTCAAAGTGTAATTACAAGTAAAACTGTTTTTTCCTGCAAATTTTTTCCGTAGTATGTTTTTGCGTACCTGCTAATATCCTTATTAATATTCCGTAATGTTGTTAATCCCGCCCTTGTTTTAATTTTAAGACCAGTAAATTTGTAAAGTTACTTTCTGCGAAAGCAATTATAATTGGAGAAAAAGAAGAAAAAATAGGCGGGGCTAATAATGCTACCAAATATTAACACTTTCGCATACTTGCCAACCATTTCATTAATAAGCATACAATTGTTAACGCCCCCTCCCCCCAAAAACGCCCCTTTTCTTACACCACTATATTTTCAGAGTTAATCTCTCCAAATGTTGTTACGATGAAATGAGACTAAAATTACTCAAAAAAATTATTGGTGTGGGAAAAAAGGCGGGTACTAAAAATTGTTCGGTCGAAAATGAGAAGGTTGGCAAGTATGCTTTTGCGACCGCATGTTTTTGAATTTTTGACAGTAAGGTCCTCCTATGAGCGTCATTCCCCTAGGATACAACATTTCAGAACAAAATTTTCTATATTCCGATTCATACTGCAAATGGGTATACGTTATAATAATACTTTTTCTAATCAAAGTTTTTATATCCATAGTAAATTAGTTGAACAAATATGAATATTGCGCATATTTTTAAGGAATAAATTACATACAAATTGCAAAAGAAACGCCCACTGGCGGAACTACAGATTTTCAAATGACGTGAATTTACGTCAGCGGTCGCAAAAGTGTTAATTGGGATGTTGGCAGGTATGATTTTTGCAATAAAAACTCTTAAATATTTGCATTTTTTCAATTTCATTTTGGTATATTGCATACTGGTTAAATTTTACAAAAGATTTATTATTATTAATATCTGTCTATATATGTATGTATACCTATACTATACTTGCCAACATATTAATTAATATTCCGTAGTGTTGTTAGCCCCGCCTTCTTTTTCACACCAGTATCTTTTTAAAGTATATTTCTTCTCTCATTTAATCATAATTGAATTTGGAGAATATTACTCGAAAAATTAACTGGTGTGAAAAAATGGGCGAGACTAACAACACTACGGAATATTAATTAGGATGCCTATACCTATATCTATCTATTTATCTCTCTCTCTCTCTATATATATATATATATATATTAACTGTTTATTACCAGTTTTCTAATAATAATCATACGGTTAATTGTACTTTTTATGGAAAAAATACTATTAAAATGTAGTGGGGAATATTTTTTTAAAAAACATCCTAAAAAGTGAAATGTATGCTCTAACTGCATTAATATCAATCAATAAACAACAACAACAAAAATAAATAAATAAATAAATGAAAATAAATTGAAATATATATATATATATATATATATATGTTTTCTTTTTTAGTATAAGCCAACATTAATTTCTGCTTATTGAAATGAATGTCGTATATTTCTATGAAATTTGTATTTCTTTTTAAAAGGAAACTATTATTAAATTTGTTTAAAAAAAAAAAAAAGAAGTAATAAAAATAAAATAAAATAAACATGAAATAGGTTTATATATATCCCTTATAACATACACACAAAAAACCCTTAATAAATTCCCACGTCTTTAGAATGCGCCTTTAGTCTCAGAATACGTAAATTTATTAATATTTCATCAATAATTTTGAAAAAAAAAAAAAAAAAAAAAAAGAAAAAAGTAGAAGCAGAAGATTTTTTTAATACTGCCATATAATTGAAAATTCAAATATTGTTCTTCTATCATAAGGTTGGGCCATTCGAAGATTAGCGAAGCAGAAGTAAAATGTCACGCGACGAAACGACAAAAAACAAACTACGATACAAATATACTGCTGTTAGTCCAGCTAGCTATTACTTACTAAAAAATATATCCTATAATCTGATATAAATATTACCCAAAGACGAAAATCATGTACTGTATTACATGAAATAAAAGTAAATTCGTTAAAATATTTATTTTAAGTAGATATAAGTTCATAAAAAATTGTAAAGCTTTCGCGTTTTCGGCAGCATTACTGTACATTTGTTTACATTTATAATACTTCAATTATTTTAGTGTATTTCTTATCTGTAGTTTTACTTAAGGTTCTTCTATCATAAGATTGGGATTGGGCCATTCGAAGAGTAGCCAAGCAGAAGTAAAACGTCACGCGGCGAAACGACAAAAACAAACTACGATACAAATATACAGCTGTTAGTCCAGCTAGCTATTACTTACAAAAAATATATCCTATAATCTGATATAAATATTACCCAAAAACGAAAATCATGTACTGTATTATATGAAATAAAAATGAATTCGTTAAAATATTTATTTTAAGTACATATAAGTTCATAAAAAATTATAAAGCTTTCGCGTTTTCGGCAACATTGCTGTACATTTGCTTACATTTATATTACTTCAATAAAACGATGAATTTCAATTATATTAAAATGAAATGAAATAAAAATGCAGTTTTTCAAATGTTTTATTTAAAAGAAAGCACATATATATTTTTTAAAGAATGTAAAATATATACATTTTACTGTATGATCGCGATATGTTTGTTTACATTTCAGATATTTCAGTAAAATTATGAATTTTAATTTTATGAGTAAAAATGAAATATAAATACATTTTTTTAAATATTTTGTTTAAAATAAAACACTTATAATTTTCAATTTAAAAAGAAATACACAATATATGAAGTTATCTGTAATATTGATATGTTTGTTTATCTTTTAGATACTTCAATATTCTCATGAATTACTTCAATAAGACGATGAATTTTAATTATATTAAAATGAAATGAGATAAAAATGCAGTTATTTAAATGTTTTTTCTCAAAAGAAAGCACACATATTTGTTTAAACAAATCTAAAATGTATAAATTTTGCTGTACTATCATGATTTGTTTGTTTACATTTCAGATATTTCAGTAAAATTATGAATTTTAATTTTATGAGTAAAAATGAAATTAAAATACATTCTTTAAAATATTTTGTTCAAAATAAAACCTTATATTTTTCAATTTAAATGAAATATATAATATATTAAGTTATCTGTAATATCATGATATGTTTGTTTACCTTTTAAATACTTCAATATTGTTATGAATTTTAATATTAAAAATAAACTAAATAATAATAACATGAAATGCTTGTGAATGTTACTGACAATAATAATTAAAATAAATATTGGAAATACGAGAATTTAATATTTATGTCAGACTTTAAACTTATATTAAATTTATTATTCCCCCATTAAAAAATGTTTCAGCATAACAATATGTATCAAAATGGTTATTAGTATCAGTTTAGAAATAAATAGGTTTCTTAATAACAGAAATTAGAAGGGTACTAAAATCACTCACCAAATTTTTGGTTGTTGAATTCCAAGTGTACTCTGCTGTTGAAAAAAAAAAGACAGAAAAATCCAACAAAGCAAGAATATTCATACATATTCCTATAGCCTGCAAAAGAGTCAGCAATTTTTGGTAAAGTAGGCAAGAGTGCTGCCAATAAAGCGTTGCCGAAGGGTCATGTTTTCTTTTCACGTGAAACAATTATTGTGAACTCTTGCATTTTATGGTGTTTATTCAAAGTTTTGTACTTATTACTTTTAAATTTCAGTTCTTTTTTTTTTTTTTTTTTTTTTTTTAATAATACTCCAAAATGTTTAAGCAATGATCAACAATTTTTTACAAAAGAAAAATTATGTCTATTGTTTAAATATGGTATAACAGAAATAGTTTCAAAACATTTTGCTCATGTTGATATTTTTAAAACAATTTTCATTGGGAAACATGTGCTACCTCTGACACTTTTAATATGTTATTACAAAAGTTACATTGAAATATGTTACTAGATAAAAACAATTTTATAAAATTTTCAATTATCCAAATACCTTCTACAGAGGATTAAAAAGAAAAAAAAAATTAAATTAAATTAAAAAAAGTACCTAAGATTTTTTTTTACACATAAGTTTATTTAATTTTGAACTGTAGAAATATTTTTGTGTGTACTCTTTTTTATCCACTACATAACTTAAACATTTTGCTTATTATGAGATATCACAATTTGTTTCGTGTTTCATAGAGATAATAATTTTTAAAAAAATCTTAATTATGTCCCTATCTGAATCAAAAGAAATGTCACTTTTGAAAGCAGACAACAGGCACTGGCTACTGTCTGCTTTCAGAAGAGTATACTTGAAAATCGAAGGGAAGTAGTATAAACATTTAACAAGCATACTTATTAAATGATTATTTGCTAATTATTTATCCCTTTGATTTATTACTTTTGATCTTGAAAATGTATGAAATAATACACACGATGATATATTACGTACATGATTTTATTTTATGAGCAATCTAACTATTACTATTACTTGTATACATTACAGTTTTTCATCAATGTTCGTCTATCACTTTCAATAATCTATTCTTTAAAAAATTACATGCTCAATACGGAGCATGTCAAAGAATCAACAAAAGACGTAGAGTATCATACGGTATATTTAAACAAATTCGGACAAAATAAAACAAAAAAATTACATCCTAAAAACGCAATTTAAATATAGTTATTTCAGACATAAACAAGATTTGATCTTTTCACCGCATGACGTAGTGCGCAAGGAATCTCAAATAGCTCAAAATTCACACATCTATGAAATGGTACCCCCCCCCCTGCTTTTACTTTTGTATAGAGTAACTCATACAACCCATTCAAACCTAATTTTCAGTATTGTGTAACTGACTATTTTGTTTTAATTTCTAGTTTATTTTCTACTGGTTTCTAGGGAAGATTTTTAAGCCACGAGCTCCAATGACTGCAACCACGTTGGAAGCAGTTTCTGTATGTTATGGAATTGTTTAAATTTTCGAATGAACAGAGAACTTTTGAAATTCAAAAGACTAAAAGGGAAGAAAAATTAGGATTTCATTAAGCGCTTACTTTTTTATTGTACAACAAAAAATTACAATTTAGCTTTGAAAATATATATATAAGAAACAACTGAAAGAAAATATTTCAGAAGCAAAGATAAATGGCATTATAATTAACTATTTAATCAAATACTACATCTATAATCATGCTGAAATACTTTATTACCTTCACAGGGAAAGGGTCAAATTTGCAGAATGAATGATAATATAGTACATACTTGCCTAATAACTCATTAATATCCGTACAATTGCTAGCGCCCCCTTTTTCACACCACTTTATTTTTAGAGTAATTCTCTCCAAATACTGTTATAATTAAATAAGAAAAAAATTTCTCTAAAAAATGACTGGTGTGAAAAAAAAGGCGGGTACTAAAAATTGTACGGTTCATAATGACATGGTTGGTAAATATGACAGTATAATCAGCTCACCTAAAAATTTGAAATTTCTAGAACTTTTTTTAAATTGATTAGAATAGTTTTCCAAGGTATTTAGTCGCCCCTTGATTCAGTAGTGCTTTTTTTCATAGCAAACTTCAGTTATCATTTGCTTTTTGCCTTTCTTCGATTGAATATTTTAAAGATTGCTATTTACAAAAAAAAGAAAAAAAAACTTGGTATTTAATTGCTGAATTTTTATATTTTTTCCTTAAACATACCTGATTTGTGAAGTTTATAATAAAGCAACTTTGCAATTGTATTGATAGATGCCTAATTACTAATGAAAATAATAATATAAAATACTACTGCATAGTAATTTATTGTTATTAACAATACTCTTTTTTTATATATAAATTATTATTAACTATTATTACTAATCTTTACATTTAGAAACATGCATTATTTACTTATTTATTCATTTTTTCAGAAATGGTAATATTGAGTATTAATGCTAGATAAAATAAATTTTTGAGCATAAATGATTGTGTTTCTATAACGAGTTACTAGAAAACAATGACGAGAAATTTGGCATATTACTTTTTCTGGGTATTAAAGTATTTAATTTTTCGCTTGATAATATTTAGAAATTTAGAAAAATATGCGATGGCGGAGTAAGAAAGATATACGAAAGATCATGGGCGGAGTCAAATTTTTCGAGAACAATGAAAATTAATGAACTAGCTAAATTTCACCTGTGCAAAAAATTAGCTAGAATTTTGGTTGCAGAATTTTTAATGACAAACTGGATTGCTGTGCTCATTTATGCCTACATCAGCTTATTTATTACTCTTTTGAGTTTCTTCATACTATAGAGGAACACACTATATGTAAGAATACATAAAAACGCTAATGCATTGACAAAGTTTGCGTTTTATAAATTATAAATTTTAATAAATGTTCACTAGGTATCTATTTTGAAAATGTACAGTCAGCCAAAAAAAAAAAAAAAAAAAAAGCCACCCCCCCCCCCAACTAATTTCGCCGTAAATTATCATAGAAACATTTGACTGGTACCGATCGATTTGTAATAACGTCTAGTTTATAACGGTATAGTTACATTCTGCCTAGGGGTCGTCTACATATTAAAACTGGCATTAACTTCATTTTATTCAATAGCAACCCCTATTTTCGACTGCATATTCAGATTTCTGAGATTAAGGCAGTTTGGAAAACGTACCTATTTATATACTTTAAATCAATTCTAAATAGAGTTACACGTGAAAATGTATTAGGGGTCCGTCTATACATTTAGAAAATATAAATCATGATCCACCACCCAGTATACATTATTTATTAAACTTCACACCGGAAAAAACTTTCAGAAATGTTAATTATAAAATAAAAAATGAATAATTCACAGAATTCTCTCAGTTATTTTATGAATTAAAAGATTTTTATTGATTTCTATTGATCAAATATCAAATAGTTCACTTCATACGAAGAAAATTAAATAGCTTGAATAGATATTAAATATCTATCAAAAGTAAAAAAAAAAAAAAAAAAAAAAAAAGGTAAATGGTTTTAAATATGTTTGAAAATTCAAAATTATTTTAACTCAAGCTGCCGTATAATTGTCTGAAACGGTGGCACTCAACCTGGTTCCCACGGCCGTTTCACAGTGACAATGGGAGTTTGTTCTGATACTGCAGTACTTTCATTTTCTTTCATTTAACCCTTTAGCCGTGTCGAGTTTTTTAGCATATCTGTTTAATAGCTCATAAAACCAATACTAAGTGAAGTAGGAATAAAGCATATTAGTTTTTAAAATCAATGGATATTCAGTAATCTTATGTCCTAGGAAAAAATATCAAATTTTTCCAAAATTTGCTATATTAGCCTCTTATTTCAACTATTAAAAACGGAAAAAGCCGTTTGCAACGGTTAAAGGGTTTTAATTGACTTTTTAAAAATATTAAAACAGATTTTTTTTTTTTTTTAATTAATTTTTTTTTTTTTTTTTTTTTCATGACATTATTAAAAACTTTTACATAAATCTCAACGATATTCTTTTGCTTTTATATTTTAAAATGTGTAACAAATTAATATGCAAAATAATAAATCCTACTACTTAATGGGATGTTTTAAAATTTTACTCTTAACACAGATACCAAAGTGGACGGTGGTTGTAGATCAAAATGTTACATTACTCTATAAAAAAAAAAAAAAAGAGAGAGAGAGAGAGATGTCATAATGAATATGATCTGTACGCATAGATTATGGGGAAAATGTCAGATATTTAAGTTTCCTAAATTCTATGACTTTACAAAATATGCATAAAATTTGCCTAACATATATATATATGTATATATATATATATATATATATATATATATATATATATTTTTTTTTTTTTTCGTTTTCTTTCTTTTTTTTTTTTTCCTCTTAATACAATTTACAAGTTAAGTCTTTATTTTATAAACTTTTTATAAAAAGAATACAGATTGTAATGTTAATTTATGTATTCAAAATTTAAATAGTTAGAAATTAAATAAAAGTTAATTTTTTGGCGTCAGATTAGCCACACGTTTAAATATTAATATTTTGTGATTTACACATACATGAAGCTTTTCGAATGCAGAATTTTATAATTTCATTATCGAGGATTTGAAAAATGTGCCTTGACTTAATTAATATTAACCTTTACGTAGGGGCTCGGACAGCATCTGTCCGAGAAAAAGTGAGATCCTCTGAGGGGCTGTGACACTTTTCGTCTTGCAGAAGGGGAAGAAACTTAAGAAGAGAAGTAGGGCGGAGATTGTGGTCGTAAAAGTGCAAATCGGTAAATAATGACCTTTCACTGCAATATCGTACTTGAGTGTGTCTCCTTTTAATCACACTTAAGTTGTGGAAACCTATTCTTCCTATGCATATAGTGAAAGTTCTCATGTGTTTACTAGTTTTTCTGCTTAATTTGAGATTGATTTACATTTTAATTAAAGAGATAAATGACGAAATACTTTATTTAAAAAGAAATAGAATATATTGTTGTGATATGGGATGAATTATCCGATTCTCATTTCAGTCTTCAGTAGTTAACTATAATTATTTATTTTATTATATATTTTATATTCACATTGTCATTCTACATTTACATTAAATATAAATTATTTTATATTTAATAGTTTAAGCCCAAACTTTTACCATCAAAATTTAAATATTTCAAAAAAACAGTTTAACATTAAAGCGATATTAAAACTTGGAATCAAAAATTCAAAATACATCGAAAATAATGAATAAATATTAATTTAAATACTAAGATTTGAGATATAGTTTGCATATTAAGAAAAATTAAACCACTATAAACGCCCATGACTAAACTTGGATTCGAACCTTGCTCCTATAAATTGATGGCCAGAGCGATAACCAGGGTATCAGATAAATAGCGAATAATTAGAAAAGAGAAAAATAGAATGTAATAGATATATTTATATATAGATTAAAATACCTATTAAATAGTTAAAATATAATATTAATCAGTTTGGAACTGATTCTAACTGGACAGTTTAAAGTGAAAAATTTGAATATGAGATGAGGAAACTTTCTAATTAACGAAATTAATATACGAATTAATATAAGAAATTTCTAATTAACTTCTTTAAACAACTGAGCAAATTAATTTTGGAAAGTTTTATTTGATATAAAATTCTGTGTGAGAGGGCATAATATATCATGTATTATGTACTCTATATATCATTCCGTATTCATTATGAATTAATTATATACGCACCAAACAATACATTCAAATTTATCACAGAAAATCTGATATGTTGTGGCCATCACAAAATTTTCTTTTGTATAATTTCTTACAAAAATTCACTCAGTACAAATTATTTAAGAAAATTATTTTTCATGATAAATGTGGACGATTTTTATCTCACAGAAAACCCTAAGAGTCAAAAGAAAGCTAATTTTGTGCGCTATAGACGACATCTGAAAAATACGTTTTCTTTGGAAGTATTTTTTTATACATATATCGGTAACTTTTTAAATTTTGTTTTAAATTACTATAGATCTATGTTTCAAACATTTGTTTTAAAGTTATTGACGAGTTCTTTTAAAAAATACATCCTTAGAAATTAGGTATAGGGAGGGAAGTGATGCCCCTAAATTTTATCTATTTTTTCCTTTTTGACAAAATCTATTATAAATAAATTCATATATATTTTTCAATTTCACATTGAATGGTTAAAAATAATTCTCAATATGTATATTTTTACAAAATTTCGTCCTGTACTGCCATAAAGTGAAGAATTTTAGAGCTTTATAAAATTTAGATATTAATAGATACATGATTAATACCAACAGCATTCAAATATAAGTAATTTTAATTCAATTTAAAAGTTAGCACTCTATATAATTCTTTAAATTTATATCTTCAGTTGAGGAAATGAAGTACTTTGAAAGCTTTTAGTCTCTTATAACTTTAAATGTTTTTTATAATATATGATAATACTAATAATAAATAATTCATCATTATAATGATCAGACACCAGAAGGAAGACGGGAATTAATGAACAAACAACAACATATGGAAACGAAGCCTTATACACGGCAAAAGTTATTTAAAAAGTCAATATGCATTGTGTCTAAAACATTACTGGATGAGATTATATAATAGAAAATAATTATAATAACCAGAAGAAGAAGAAGGAGCTGAGGCCACCACGGCTTAAGACGGGTGGATTGGGTTAAACTAGTTTGGTGCCCAACGTTTTTCCAAATCCTTTGCAAAATCAAATGGTAACAAAGTAAAAATGAAAATTATATTTACCGTAAAAAGAGAAAAAAATGTAGCAAAAAGGAAAATTTAAAGCTTAACGAGAAAACCATGAAAGATTTAATTAATTAACATAGTATTTATATGACTATGAAGAAAAAGAAAATATGTATAATAATAAATACAATAAAGGCGATGTTAATTTAAACGTATGCTATGTATTAATTACAGTTAACCCCCATTTTGAAACTTAAATAATTTATTAAATTTATAAATTTTACATAGTAATGTTAATATTTAATATTAAAATTGTTATAATATATTTCAATCGAAATAAATTTGCTGCATAAAATACATAAGATCAAAAATTAATTGTATATAACTCAAATGCAGTGATTCTTTCTTTCTTCTTCTTTCTTTAATTTTGTTCAACAAGAAAAGAAAACAGATTACTGTGAAAATTAACGCTTAGAAATCGAATAATATTTATATTTAAAAAACTCTTTCAAAAAGAACAGTCAAAGATAGTCGTTTCAAATATCTTTCTGTATTTCTCTAAAATGATTTTTTGGAGAAATCTGTGGTGTAATATCACCCCAACTGCTGTAGGGTAAAAGAGGCTAGTTACTGGAAAAGCAGAGGAAGAAAGAGGTTCCTCCTCCTAATTGACTTTTCCCCGAAATCATTCAGTGAGCAACCAGACCGCTATTTTCTACCCCCCAAAAGCTTAGAGAGCCCCTCAGAAGAACTGTAAAATTTTTAGCATAGCCCACGTCAAAAGGTTAAGAGAAATGTTCGATATTCTCGCAGATAAATATTTTTTTTTTTTCAATATATTGAGAACAAAAAACTATATTTTATAAATTAACAATGTGCAAATGATAAGATTTCCTCGTAAACACAAGAAAACAATTAATCGCATGAACACAAACAAAATAAATACATAAAAATAGAACTTTATTATGAATCATACTTTTAAAATGTTCTCTCCTCTCTGTTCCTGTTAAAATTCTCTGTATAATTATCAGTCTAAGTTAACAAAATTGTATGAGATTGCAGTTTTTTTTTTTTTTTTTTTTTTTTTTTTTAAGGGAAAAAGAAGATAAGGAGGAGGAGGAAAGATCAAAACGAATAGAAAGCATATTAAACGTTAATACCCTTTAAACACTGGAAAAGGGCGGGGTTTCGTATTGTGTGTCATTTGCGAGTTGTAGAGTGCCAGAAAATTACTTTATGTAATAAAACATTTCATTTAGAGGGTATTTAAAGCAGCATTATATTTTATACATAGACTATTCAGAAAAAAAGTACCATTCATCTGGTTCATGAAAAATAAAGAGCATTTTCTGGCATTGCTCTATGTATATACAATACATTCTTGTCAACCTAACCCGGAAGATTACTGTTCCCGCCCCTTTCCGTACATTTTTTTCACATCAGTATTTTTAGAATATTTTTTCCTTATTTAACAAGTTCAACGCCATGTCAGCGATCGGTGGCTGACACTGATCTTTCCATTTAGGCCAACTCAGCCGGCAGTGTAAAATATGATATAAAACTACAGAATTTACATAGTTTTAAGTAATAACTGACAATTTATTTAAAATTTACTTCATTTTTTTTTTTTTTTTTTTTTTAATAGGATTTTTATAGGATTATATCGTTAAGGCCTAATGGGGTTTATTGAAACTCGATAAACATAACACACTTCTAAGCAGCCCATGTGGCCTGAATGGGATTTCCATAAGAATTCGCGTGGCGCTCAATGAATTAATCGTAAATGTATTTGAAGTTAATTACTCTAAAAATTAAATTGTGTACACAAAGGGGCAGGAACTAACAATGTTACGGAATAGGTTGGCAAGTATGCATATATATTTTGCTTGATTTATAAAAAATTATAACACATTTTCTTCTTTTTTTTTTTAGTATTTTGTGTTTATAAGTCTCATTAAAAATAAATACAATATTCATATATAAACATTTCATATGGTAATGTATATAAACATGTTGATTAAAGAAGTTTTGTTGATATTATATAATTATTTTTCTATCTGTATTATACAGAGGCTGTTCGCACATTTCTTAGACGATTTTGATGGAGTGTACTGAAGCAATTTCACTCATATTTCGTGTTTTATTTGTTCAGTATGATAGCCCTTGTTCTTAACTAACATTCTACATCATAATTTCTATGATAATAATGCTTTTTTATAATATCGGAAGAGGTATATTTTTCTACTCCTCTTGAACGGCTTTCCAAAGTCCACAAAGCGTTGTAGGTCGGTGTTTGGATAATGTTGATTTTAAGAGTTGAAAAACACAAAAATCCAACAGTGATACATCAGAAGATTTAGCAAGAATGTCAATGAAGGGTATGGTTTTAATTCCCGTTTTCTGTTCCATTTTTTTCTAGAAAAGCAATTGCGGATTGTGATGTGTGTCTGCTTGTTTTGCCTTGATACAGTTCAACGGATTGATAGCATTGTGGATAAAGATCTGGATTTTCCTTTTTAAAAATTGGAATTAAAATATGCTCTTGAGAGTATTTAGAGTTCATTTTGACATTTTTGTCACATTTTTTTGCTTTTATCTTGCGCTTGTATGAAAAACCAGTGGCAATCATAAATCCATTAGAAAAACTTTCTTTTGATGCTATGAGCCATGTAGCAATTTTTTTTCTTCACTTTTGTGATAATAAATTGACTTTTTTTTATTGCAACCACTTAAATAGACCCAAGATTCATCTGTTGTTGCAACATTTTTCCATTTTTCTCCTGATAAATGCTTTTCATAAAGATTTCACTAAAAACTATCTTTGGAAAGAGCGGAAACCTATCCTTCCACCCACTGCCGTTTTAAAAGCGCATTTTTGCATCTAAACAAAAATTCTAAATATCAGAAGATCAATTAAACTTCCAAAAATATAACTGTTGTGAAAATAAAATTCTCCATGCAAACGATTTTTTCTTATTGCGAAATAAAATCGTCTAAAAAATGTGCGAACAGCCTCTGTAGTATATTAACACAAATATATTTTGTAAATTTCGCAGCATCGAAAAACAGCAACATAGATTCCATATCAAAGCTTAATGTAAAGAGGACGTAAGCGTACTGTAGCTAGTGATGAAATTTGAAAAAAAAAGAATAACAGTGTGTTAAAAATACCCCGGAATAAATTAAAATGTGGTTTATTCTGGTTTTAGTCAGGTGATATCACTTGTGCTAAATAGCTGGATCCGCCCTCTCTTAAGCTCAGGTTCAGCTCATCATTATAATATTGCTTTTAATATCTACCGCACCAAAATGTTCAAAACACAGATGCCAATTTTCATATTTTTTAAAATCTTCCCGTTTCAGCTTTAAAAGCATTTAGATTAATTTATTTTATTGTGAATTTTTAAATTTAGACGATTAAAGTCTTTTGAATGAAATTTCAGCATTCTGTAAGATCAATATCTATATATTTGAAAGTAAGACTATTCCTTTGTTTTAAATTTTTATTCCATAATAACTGTGACTTTGATTTCGTGATTAGGAAAATGAAAATAAATACTATTGAGCTATGTTCCAATAATAGATCTTATACACTTAAAAAAAAAAAAAAAAAAAAAAAAAAAAATCACTATTTGATTCTGTATTAAAAAACTTTTAATAAAAATTTGATATTTTATTATGTTACATTATGGGATAAATTTTAAATAACACAAAGCTTACAAACGGTACAGTAACCAAATGCAAATATGTCACAACAAAATTTAAACAGAAAATTCATGGTAAAAAATCTTTTTAAAATTAATAAATATTCACAATAATAATAATAAAACGATTGTCGAATGCATAATTGCTGTTTCATGCAATCCGTTTCGCTGTACCGTGTTTTCTAAAGCATGATATTTACCTAGAGGTGTACGTACTCTTGAATATTGAAATGCGAAAAAAAGTGTAACAGGGTTAAAATAGAATTTTAGCAGCGAAAAACTAGAAAAAGATATTTAATACTTATGAAGAAAGACTTAACATATTAGGATCGGATATATTCTTCTCTTGTACCTTAAGCCAAGCCTTTTCACAAAATTTCTAAAAATGTGTAATGTAAAACAAAATAATTTTGCATATTTGTAATTAAATCATTTAAGTTTTGTCTTCAATAATCGATGTAGTAAATACCATTGTGATTTATGCATACCAGCGTCACATATAGAGTCAAGTAGTAATATGCAAATTAGTCTTTTTTTTTTAATAGTGTTTCAGCGCATCAGAGGCGGGGCTTTTTTTTCTTTTCAAATTCTTTCACAATCCCTCGCCTACATTGTGATAACTTTACAAAAATATGCCAATTTGTATAATAAACATCGAAATATTGCTTAGGAAACAATAAAAATAACATAAAGGTAAATTAAAGTAGTTTTCCGTCAAATTATATACAAACATTTACTTATAGAGGATACAGATTATAACAAGTGACGGCCCCCTAACAGGAATAAAAATTGAAATATCATTGTAACTCAAAAAATAATGTTAGGAACGAGCTGTAAATTTGGAAACCCATGTTTTTGATGATGCCCGTTCTATTCGTGCAAAAATTAACATAGGTCATAATTCATAATTTTTTCAAATATGAATTTATTAATAATTTTCATAATTCAAAAAATGTTCTTTTAGCAAAAATTTGCATGGAATATGTTTGGGCCACTTCATTCTAACGAATAAAAAAAACAGAATTTGAATATCATAATTATTTCGGAAGATATGATTTAATGTTTGTCACATTCATTTAACATTAGCATCCCCACACTTTGACAGCTTATAACTCTATGAAACATTGAGCGAAATATATAAACTATACCATTTTCCGCGATGATTTGATCCAAAGAATTCAAATAAATTATAAAAAAGGGGGGTTGCCATTGAAAAAAAGGAAGTTGATGTCAGTTTTAATATGTAGACACCCCCTAAGTAAAATCTAACTATAACATTATAAACTAGACGTTATTACAAAGTGATTGGTACCAGTCGCATGTTTCTACGATAATTTACGGCGAAATTAGGTGGTGGTGGGGGGGGGGGCGTTTTTTTTTTTTTTTTTTTTTTTTTGCTGACTGTACATTATTTTTTAATTTGAATAGTTATATTCTAAAAAATTATTTTTACATTTTATTTTATTTTGTTTTATTTTTGTCTGATAAAATATGGTTCTATTGCTCCATGCATTTGAGTATTTTTACCCGGCGGTCTCGGAAAAAAAAATTATCAGATCCATCTGAGAAAGTTGCTTTAACCACTTTCATATACCTTAAAATCTTGAAGACTTTATTTATTTCATGAGCCGTTATAGGCTCCAAAATACATAAAGTTACGCCTTAGGTCTTTTTTTTTTCTTCTCACGCACCAACGAAGTCTGTAAACTAACATTACATGCGACAGCAGCGTTCCAACTCATCACTTCTTTGATCGCTGGAAATTTTTAATTTTAATTTTAATTTATATATATATATATTAACGGTTAATTAATTTCAAGCGTAAAAAATTCCTTAAAAAAAAAAAAAAAAAAATCTCTTCCAAAATTTTGGTTTCCCAAAACTGACTAGTGGGAATCCTGCAATATCAATTGATTCGATCAACATGTGTTATCATAGTTGCCAACGTTGGAATAGAACTTTTAAACACGCCTTTATTTTGCAACAGTTTATTCATAGCTAATCCTACAATAAATTTAGTAAAAATTTCTATAAAAATAAGTGTTTAGAAATGAAGGCGGGGCTAAAAAGGCTATGGAATAAATTAACATCTTGTCACCTCTGTGCGTTATGCACTTTCTGTTATTTTTTAAATTATTTTATGAAATTTTATCCTAAAAAACTGAGATATGTGAAATTAATCAGTAATAAATTGCTCGAATCTCTGCTGGTAAGGATTTGATTTTTCTCAGATCTTACGAGAAGAATACAGGATGTTAATTGCCTTTAACACTTTTGCAACCGCACTGAGTTAGATTCACGTCATTTGCAAATCTGTAACTCCGCCAGTCAGCTTTTCTTTCTCAATTTGCATGTTATTTATTTCTTAAGAATATACCCGATATTCATATTTATTCAATTAAATGCAATATGGATACATATACCTTAATTACAAAGAGTATTATTATAAAGCGTATCCATTTGTAACATAAATGTGAATAGAGAAACTTTTGTCTTAAAATATTGTAACTTGGGAGAACATCGTGCACAGGCGGACCTTACAGTCAAAAACACAAAAGCATGCGATCGTGAAAGTATTAAGTGGGATTCGTCCACAAAAACCAAGTGGCAGGGAGGTGGTATTTACCACCTCCCACCTGTTAGGAGGGCTAAAAAAAAGTCAGATTTAAATTGGCTTCCAGCGGCATAGAGTGTTAATTCAGTCCTGGTTTCAAACAAAATTAAGAAATACAAAACAGTGTAAAATTAACATATCTAATTATTGTTATTACTTTTTTTTAACAAACAAATTTCAAGAGATGCACGCGAAAAAAAAAAATGTTTCATCAATGATTTTCTCGTGTTTACATGTACCAGATAATAAATTAATAATAGTTAAAAATTTAAAAAAATAAATTATTATTTATTACAATGAGTTTCGTTTGGGATAAATAAAATAAATAAATAAATAAAATAAAATGAAAATGAAAATAAAAATAAAAATAAAAATAAAAATATTGTTTAATTTCCACTAATAATGAATTGTATACTATTTCAATGAAAAATAAATAAATAAATAAACTAAAATAAAATAAAAAATTAAATTAAATTAAAGCAGAATTAATTCTACTTTTTCTTAAGTTTCTTTCCTGTTCTCATATATACTGTAACATTAAACTATTCATTACAGAGCCTCCGATTTCTAGTAACTGCGATTGGAAAATTATAATAGTTTTTTGGTAATAATCTGCAAATAAATGCAGGAAATCATAAACTTTAAATTAAGGTACCTATTTTACTTTTTTGAGCAGTAAACCTGTTTTGCTTAAAGGCAATAAATATCTAGAGTGAATTACATCTGATAAACGAACCAAGTTCATGTACAGAGTTGCAAATTTTTAAAATTTATTTCTGAGCATTGTTAGTCCCGCCTTTTTAGGAGTATTTTTAATTTAATAGTTTATAATGTTTATATACTGCAGAAAATTCTTTTTTGAATGTTGTGGTGTGAAAAATAACGCGAGGCTAAAATTAGTCCGAAATAAATTATAAAGTTCACTACTATGTACGTATATACATATATATATATATATACATACTAAAAATCCGATTTACTACAGTGTTTTGTTTTTGAATTTTAAGAATTAGTGCAATATTAATATTGTTAAGTATCAGAGGGAGAACATTATGTTTTAGATGTATGTGCGCGAGAGGTGCATAAAATTTCTGTTCTTTTTAATGTCCGACTGCAATAAATAAATGGTACATACTAGTTTTAATAACAACAATAATAATAATAAAAGGTTGCTTTTTAATCGCTAATTTGTGCATATGCATAAACGATATGCATAAAAAAAATCCATAATAAATTTACACGTTTTTAGTCTGAGAATATGTAAATTTATGTATATTTCATCAATATTTTTGAAAAAGAAAAAGAGTAGAAGAGGAAGAATTTTTTTAATATTGCCATATAATTGAAAATGCAAATATTGTGTAATATTTTTGGGAAATTTCTTACCTTGCAACTACTGCTTGTGCGGATAAAAACATTGTAAAACTTTTGGGTTTATTCTACTGATGCAATTTTATGCAAAATGCTTTTGTTACATTTGATGACACGAGAAAACTTATAAAATACCAATATTCGAATTATTAAAATATAATTTTTTTCTTAAATTTAGAATATTTAATTGCACCACTAGAAATCAAGAAATTTATTGTTTTATAATATTTTTAAATCTATCTTAAGTTGAGTTCGTAAACGAAACGTCTAATCCGTTAGAACACTGAGTGAACGTTACACACAGTCCCTCGTGTGAAATGGCCATGAGAATGTAGTGTTTTCGGCTCTATGAAAATTAAAATATTCAATACGTAGAAAATTTGGAACTGGAATTGTTCATTGATGGCCTTCCGAGTAAACAGTTACTTTACGGCCTGTCTATGCTTAGGAGTCGTGGTATTGTAAAGAGCCATGATTATAAAGTGTAACTGCGGAACTTAGTTAAAGGTTCTGCTAATGCAGATTAAACTGCTAAAAAAGGCTAAATAATTAAATTAAGGGTTATCAAAAGGCTACACTTAGATAAAAGTTTAACTTACAATAAAAGTAAATCAAAATAAAATATTAAATTTATAATTTAAAAAGTTCACAGATCCAAGGGAAAATGTCGGAAAAAGATCGGTAAAGAAAGGGCCCAAAACGTCTGAATAAAAAAAAGGCGCTTTGCAGCGGTCCATACATTTTTTTTTTTTTTTCAATTAAAATATAACTGAGTTATAGTCATAAAATTAAGAGAAAGACAAAGTTAAATATCTAAAATTAAGGTGAAGCGAGGACGCTTCCTGTTGGATGGAGAGGAGATCTCATAATCAGGCAACTCAGCAATGATATCATTAGGTAAATTGTCAACATTATTATAAAAATTTTCAGAAAGAAATTTAACGCGTTGAGGGAAGGAAACAGTGCGTAGGTCTTGTAGGATTGTAGTGTTTTTGAGAAATCTATTGCCGTTGCGTATCATTCGCAGTGTTTTATTATGAGTTCTGGGAATCAAGTTAAAATTTGTGTTACTGGCACACCCCCAAATGGGACAAGCATACGTGAGAATGGGTAAGATGCAAGAATTGTATAAAATTAATTTGTTTCTAATAGAAAGGGTTTTACCACGGAGGAGAGGTTCGAGAGCTTTTCTACCTCCCGCAGTTTTACCTCTTATGTAAAGGATGTGTTTATTGAAGGTGAGTCTGCGATCTAAGTAGACCCCCAAGTACTTAGTTTCCTCTTGCCAAGGGAGGGCGGTGTTATTAATAATAATTCTATTGGGATAATTGATTTTACGGGAGAAGAAGACAGCAGAGGTCTTGTTTTCGTTGATTTGAACACGCCATTTGGCAAACCAGCTCATGAGAATGTCAATATGATTTTGCATGTATTTATGTAATGTGTAGAGGTGATGGCTAGAGCAGTAGAGGACAGTATCGTCCGCGTAAAGGGCTAAATTAGTGCGTGGGTGGCGTGGAATGTCATTGAAGTAGATATTAAAGAGAGTAGGACCGATGACAGAGCCTTGAAGGATGCCAGCGGTGATGGTTTTTATGTGTGAAAGGGTGTTATTGACGCGGACGACAAATGAACGATTGCTAAGGTAGCTATGTAAAAGGTGTATAAGGTAGGCAGGAGTGTTAAGCTTAATTAATTTGTACATGAAGCCTTCGTGCCATACCTTGTCAAAAGCCTTAGCAACGTCTAAAAATATGGCAGCAGCAGGAATCTTCGCGTTGAAGTTTTCTGAAAGAAATTCAACAACACGAAGTAGCTGATGTTGAGTGGAGTGCTTGGGCCTAAAGCCAAACTGTTCTGGAATGAAAAGATTGTTGTCGAAGAGATGTTTATTGAGTCTGGTCCTGATAACGCGTTCAACAACTTTACTGATCGCAGGGAGAAGAGAAATTGGTCTGAAATTAGTAGGATTAGAGTGATTACAACTAGGCTTAGGGATGGGTGAAATAACAGAAGTTTTTCACAATTTTGGAAAGTATTGAAATTTAATAATGCTATTAGTAATGTGGGTAAGAAAACTGATAAAATTAATAGGGAGGGTTTTAAGAGCAACATTGGAAATTTTGTCAATACCAGGAGCTTTACGGTTTTTGAGATTTTTAATAATATTGTAAATTTCATGAGCATGAATATTAAACTCAGGGGGAGAGGCCGGGGTAGCAAGAAAGTTATTAACTTCAGTGGTAACATGATTAAGATGGGTTAAGTCAGCTTGGAATGCGTTAGGGGAGAATTGATTTTTGTAAGAATCAGCAAGTGCATTTGCTTTATCCTCATCGGTATAGCAAGTGGAGTTATTATAATTAAGAGGGGGGATAGAAGTGTAGTTATTGTTTAATCTTTTTTTAATTCTCCAAAGAGAGTTATCTTCCGGAGATAATTCCGAAAGGAAATTAGACCAGTTTTTTTGTTTTTCTTTAATGATGCTAAATTTTATTATATTGTTTAAGTTATTAATGATATGCTTGAGAGATGGGTCGCGAGAATTTTGAAATAGCCTGCGAATGCGATTGCGGTTTTTAATGAGGTTGTGTATGTAATCAGGTAAAATAAATTTTCTATTGTTATTAAAATAATGGAGAGTAGCGTGCTTTTGTGCATTGTAAATATATTGGTGAAGGGTGGAGACTGCAGCGTCAACATCATCAGGACCATTGATATCAATGTTAGAGATGGGGATATTATTGAGATAATCACGATATTTATTCCAGTTAATTGCAACAGAAGGTATAGGTGTAATGGGATTAATAAGATCTATTTTAAAGGAGACAGGAAGATGGTCAGAGCTGAGATTGTTAATGGTATTGGTAGAGATGGGGTAGGGTAGGTTTTTGGTAATTGCAAAATCAATAACAGAAGGGCGTGCATTATGATAAGGGAAATGAGTGGGAGTATTAGGTGCGTGGAGGCTAAGATTTTGGTTGTGGATAAAGTTGTGTAGTGTTCTGCCACGACAGGTGGTACTAGCGCAGTTCCAATTGGTGTTGTGTTCATTAAAGTCGCCGGCGACAAAGCAATTAGAGTGTTGTTTAAAAAGTTCAGAAATATCGTTAATAGGGTATTGTCGTTCATGTTTAATGTAAGCAGAAGCTACAAAGAGTTTAATGTGTGGAAATTGTAATACAATACCCGTGTGATCAATTCCATTAAGAGTATTGATGGTGTATTGGTAGTGTGGAATGTGGTTTTTGATGTATATGGCTGTACCACAATAAGGTGAGTTAGGTCGTGTAGTATGATAAAGTTTATATCCCGATATCATAATGCTACAAGTGGGATTACATATTTCTTGCAAGAGAATAATATCGAAGGAAGGGTTAGCAGATAAGAAGTCCCTATGTTCATTGATCCTGTGACGAAGAGAGTTGCAGTTCCAAGAAAGAACCAGGAGAGAGTTGAATGTGGTGTTATTGTCCATGATGAATGTTAGGAAGCTCGTTAGCAAAGTTGTCAAACTTTTTATTATGACTATAATTTTATCTAGTGGGCTATTGTATTTTTTCATCTCATTAGCAATTTTTTTGATGAATGTAAGTAATTTAGTGATTTGCAGGATTTCTTTAAGGACTTTGAATGTGGAGAAAATTTCTCCAAGTTCACTAGTTATATTTCCGGAAGCAGTGTTAGTATTAGTATTATTAGCTTCATTAGCTTTTACATCAACATTGTTTTGTGCGTTACCGATATTGGTGTTAGTTGTTATATCTGATGTAGCTGCTGAAGAATTATCAGCGTTAGTGGTTAGTTTTGGGAAATTTTCGGTATAATTATTGTTAATTTTTGTGTTAGTAACATTAGTTTCTACGTTGATTGAGTCTTTGTTATCATTTACGTTTTTAGGTTTTTCATTTTTATTTTTGTCGCTTTTAGTATAATTGAAATCACGGAGTATCTCCGCAAGTTCGTAACTCTCTTTGAGATGGGTTGGTTTAGCTTTAGGCTCCTTATTTTTCGAGTCAGTGTTCTGCACTTTTTTCTTAAGGTTAATTGGGTTTTTAGTGCAACCTCTATAGGTGGCGGGGTGGTCCTCACCGCAGTTGGCACATTTAGGGGTTATTTTTCCTTTAAGGGGGCAATCAGTGGTTAGGTGGGCTTGGGCGCACTTGACACATCGGGGAGTGAGCCCGCACGTCTCCGATGCGTGCCCATAGTTCTGACATCTATAACATTGTTTTACAGGATTAGATTTAAATCTTTCAATTGAAACAGAAATAAAGGATAGGTTAGTAATGTTATAGATTTGCTCGAAGTCTTTGCGAGGTAATATATTGCACATATATAATGGCATTGGTTGCCCGGTTTTTCTATTTTTAAGCATGGCTGCTCGTGTGGCTATGAATCCATGCTCAGCGAAACCTTCGATTATGATGGGTTTGTCTGTGTAACATGGCATGCCACGTACACAGACTTTTTTTGGCCTTTGGTCGACCGGGTTAAGGGTTGTGAATTTCAGATTTTTGTCATTTAGATAGTGTTGTACTTTTCTGAAATCGTCATTTATTTTACAATGAACTTTAAGCAGTTGCCCTGATAATTTAATTAACGGTTTTTCAGTACATTGGTTAGATATGTCCTTTGCCAAAATATTCCAATTTGTATTTAATTCAATGAAAAATGGGTTGGGTTTTAAGTCTTTAGCTTTATTAGAGGGAGTATCATTATCACAATTCTCCATTTCATCGTCTATTGTGTTGCCAGGATCCTGAGAGCTCCTCTCAAGAGGAGAAAAGGGGTTGTTAGTCTCTATTTCCTGGATTTCAGTTGTTTTAGAGTTTTTACGTTTTCGTTTGGTGGCATTGACTACATTAAAATTACCCCATTAAGTTGGGTAAGAATATCATTAAGGTTAGTTTTTTTTAAATCGTTACAAAATTTCTCAAAATATTTTAATTTAAGAAAAGTTTCATAATTAGGCTCTGAAATAGCGCGGAAAGAATCTAAGCATAAAAGACTCACCGTTTGCTCCAGTTCGGAGATATCATCATGTTCTTTCATCTGATTATGCAATATGGTTATGGTATAGTATGTATATTGGAGGAATTCATCCAGTATAGCATTGATTTCCGTGGATTCAGTATTTTTAATTTGAAACAGTCTCTGGAAATCGGGTTTCATGGCCCCCGAAACGATTTGAGATGTTAAAAACTCAGATGATAAAATATGACCATTGATTTCGTAATGGTTTTTCATAAACTGTTCTTGGTTAGCCATTTTTTGGTAATAAATGTATAATAAATGATGAAACTATGTAAAATCGTTGAATACAGGTCAAAAAAAGTCCTTTGACCGTTAAAAAACGAGCTGAGAACCTCTCAGCCAATCCGAAATTGGCAGTAGGCGTGGCCTACAGGGCGAGAAACCGCCCATCGAAAGAGAGGAATCAGATAAAATCTAAATAAGAGGCTGCAAGTCAATTGAACTGAGAATTGTACGAAAATAGCATTTAGTAACATAAAGATGGCGACACTTGGGAGCATAGCAACGAGCGACCACATCCCAGGGAAGCTGGCTAACAACTGTGTTGAGTCATGGGTAGAAAATTTTGGATATTGTATCTAAATATAAAGTATATTTTTACTCTTGTATAGAGTAACTCATACAACCAATCCAAGCCTATTTTTCAGCATTGTGTAACTGACTATTTTGTTTTGAATTTTTGGTTTATTTTCTTTCTTACATATGATGACTCAAGAAAACTTATAAAATATCTGTTTTCGAAATATTAAAATATTAATTTTTCAATTTATTAAAATATTTAAATAGCACCACTAGAAATTACGGAAAATAATTGTATAGTATATTTTTAATTCATTATTTATCACATATAAGTTGTGATATTCTCCTTTAATAAATTATCGGGTGAGCGCTATTTGCAGTTCCTCGAAGTAAATTCAGAAGTTACAGTGAAATACTGAAGTTGTTTTCAGAATTGCGGAATACGATTATTTACATTTCAAATCGCAGTCTTCCAGCGTTTTCAGACCTATGAAAATTCAAATCTCTCTAAGGATTTCAGAGAAAAGATGTTAATATCTAGAAAAATTTTGGAAAGTGTTAATAATATCTCTAAATCAAAATAAAAAGTGTACTTCTTATCTGTATTTCTACTTTTGTATAGAGTAATTCATACAATCAATCCAAGTCTATTTTTCAATATTATGTAACTGACTATTTTGTTTTGAATTTCTAGTTTATTTTCTACTGGTTTCTAGGAAAACTTTTTAAGCTACAAACTGCGATGACTGCAACTACGATGGAAGCAGTTTCTGTATGTTTGTTGAATTGTTTAAATATTCGAATGAACAGGGAACATTTAAAATTCAAAAGACTAAAGGGAAGAATAATTAACTTTTCATTAAGTACTTATTTTTTTATTGTATAATAAAAAAATAAAATTTAGCTTCGAAAAAAGAAAATAATATATATATATATACATATATGAAACAACTAAAAGAAAATATTTCAGAGGCAGAGATAAATGGCATTACAATTAATTATTTAATCACATACTACATCTATAATTATACTGATATACTTTATTAACTTCACAGGGAAGGTGTCAAATTTGCAAAATGAATGATAAAATATTACAATCAGCTGACATAAAAATTTCAAAGCTCTAGACCTTTTTTTAAAATTGATTAGAAAAGTTTTCTAAGGTATTTAGCGATCCCTTAATTCAGTAGTACTTTTTTACATAGTAAACTTTCGTAATCTTTTTGCTTATTATCTGAGCTTTTCTTAGATTGAATGATATGAAGATTGCTATTAAAAAAAAAAAAAAAATAAAATAAAATAAAATAAAAATAAAAAGAAGAAGAAGAAATAAAGAAACTTTGTATTTATTACAAACCCTTATATTTTTTCCCTAAACATTTCTGATTAACGAAGTTTATCTATATATATAAAAGAGTACTTCCACTCACTCACTGACTCATCAACGCACAGCAAAATCTACTGGGGCTACTGACTCGAAACTGGGTCAGATTTTAGAACATGTAGTGTAAGCACCCCCTAAGAAGCGATTTTGTGAAATACGCCCCCCAGGGGGGGGGGGGGTGGGAGGGCAACACGTGATTTCACAAAAACCGTCATATCTCAAAGAAAAAAAAACAGATATGTGTAAAATTTTTGCATTAAAACATAGCTAATACAAATGCCTAAAAATCGAGGGGTTGCGTGGCAAAATGTGATTTCGCATGCGCAAAAAGTGATTTCTTAAAAAACATTCATATATCAAAGAAAACTAGTATGTTGTGGCCACCACAAGACTTTCTTCTATATTTACCTATACATATTCAATCAGTAACAATATTTAAAAAAAAAAAAAAAAAAAAAAAAAAGTACGATTTTTTTTTTCTAAGTTTTTTTTTTTTTTTTTTTTTTGTTAAAAGTGAAAAAAATCGATAACTTTGTTTTAAATTATCACAGATTTATAGTTCAATCATTCGTTTTAAAGGTATTGACGAGACCTTTCGAAAGATACCCATCTTGAAAATTTATCCCCCCCCGGGGGGTACTTCCCCCCAGGGGGGGAAGCGATGTTCCCCCATGCAGAAAATTTTTTTCCTAGTTACATACTACTATTATCAATAATTCATATTAATTTTACAATCACAAGTTTAAAACAACTCTAATTATGCACATTTATACGAATTTTCGTATCGATAACTTTGGTTTAAATTATCACAGATTAATCGTTCCAATGGGATCTTTACTCTCTCCCCAACTCTCTTCAATGTCCTTGAGTGAATAATTTATCGATGTGCGATGCCGAAAGATGATTTTGCAGTTTTATACAGATGACGTTAGATGCAATAAGAAATGGTTCCGATCAAAAACGATAAAATAAATATTTGTGGTTCATTTAAGAGTGATGCTCAAAAATATTCTTATACGTTACGAGAAATTGAGGGGGAAAGTATTTCAGTTTCGTAAAAGTGAAATTATTTTTCTCACTTGCATTTTAAAAATAATAATTAATTAATAAATAAAATAAAACAGATTGTTATGGCTACCACTTTTTTTTTTTTTTCTTTTCCTATAATAGTTTATAGAAATTACATATGAAAATTATTATTTATGAAAATTATTTTCTATGATGGAGGGTTTTGAGATTCTTGAACACGATTTGACCATTTTTAGAAAGTTTCACTCTGCAAGTGTGTATAAAAAAAAAAATTGTGGATGCTGTATCTCACGAACCAATGGAAGAAATTTAATCAAATTTATTATTTAACTAAACTTGATTAAAATCGTTCCCGATTACATTTGTTGATCATTCACTCAGCACAAGGCTCTATATTTCTACTTCTTCGTAATTTTCAATATGACACAGTATAGGAAGAAATTTTACATAAATGATTTCAAATAAATGATAATTATTTTTTTAATTTTTATTATGAATTAAAAAATAAATATTTAAATAACTAACAACAAACCAGGAAATTTTTTTTTGTATAAGTTGAAGAATCGCTCGCCCTTCCCCATGAGGGGATATATTTTCAATGCTGGTATTTTTCAAAAGAAACTCATCAATAACTTTCAAGTAAATGACTGAATTAAATTTGTGGAAAATTAAAGCAAAGTTATAAATTATTGAAAAAAAAAAAAAATAAATAAAAATAAATACAAGAAGAAGAAAGCATTTTTTCAGAAGTTGGTACAAAAATGATTCATTATTATTATTATTATTATTATTATTATTGAGAAACACTGTTCTAAAATGAAAATCGTTTGCATGCATTCAGGAAAATGATTTTAACAAATTATTTGCACTACGCGAATTTGCATAATAAAAAATATAAAAGAAAGTTTTGTGGTGCCACATCATACTAGTTTTTGTCAAAAATTAAAAAATCAATAAATTTGCTTTAAAATATCACAGATGTATAATATAATCGTACGTTTAAAGATACTGGCGAATTCTTTTCAAGAATACCCATAATGGAAATTTACGCTATCTGGGTATAATTCTCCCTCAGGGGTGAAGGAAGCGATACTTGTACATTAAAAAAAAAAAAAAAAAAAAAACGCGGAAGAAGTAAACTTTTTAGACTACTATCACTTTCATAAATTTTTAAGACACAAAGAGACAGACAGACAATTTTCAAAATATGTTCATCAGAAAAACCCAAAACGTGTAAAATTTATCGAAAACCGGATGTCGAAAATTTTCACGAATCTAATGCTTTCTTCTTAACTACACTGAAGGAAGAAAAAATAAATAAAACATACACTATAAATACTTCTAATTGTTCTAATAACTTTCTCCCGTCCATATAGTATAAATATATAAATTAAGATCCATTTTACTTTATTAAATCAATTAAAATAATAATAACAATAATAAAATACTAGAAAGTTAGCGACTATCATAATTTACTAAAACGGATCAACTGCGTATTTGTTATATATTTCTGGAAATCCTTTTGTTATAACAATGGCTTTAGAGTCAAATATTTAAAAATAATAGTCTTTAAAAATAATACAAAAACAAATTAATAATTGAATTACTTACTCATATATTCTTTTTACGAGATTTTCAATCTCGCACCCGCAGGGATGGAACACGGGCGCAGAATTCATACCACTATCAATGTAAGAAAATTGTCTACTTCTTACATCAACGATATTATAAGTAGAGAAATTTCTTAGACGGATTCCGGTATGAATTCTGCGCCCGTGTTCCATCCCTGCACCCGCAGACTACAACAACGAACAAGAACTTCGTATGAAATGGCGGACAGCGAGGGAATTTCAAATCAACAGAAAAAGAATCACAGTGCCCTCTATGCATACAAATTCGTTATGGCCTAATAATTTGTGGCCACAACAGGAAAAACATGATGTTGACCGTATGGTGATAGCCTGCATAAGGCCAACTGTGTTATGCCACTTCTGGGCCACCGACCATTTTACTTTAGGCTTTCATCACCGCTGGCAGCCACAAACGGACCGCTACTGGAGTTATATGGGGCAACCGGCAACTGATGGCAAGTGCAGGATGCCAGCAATCGGCCATAACGAGCCCACCAGTATAAGTTTTGCTGGGTATTGTAACATTTAACTATTTATTACAAAGCCTCCGATTTCTAGTAACTGTGATTCGAAAATTATAATAGTTTTTTGGTAATAATCTACAAATAAATGCAGGAAACCATAAACTTTAAATTAAGATACCTATTTCACTTTTCTGAGCAGTAAACCTGTTTTTCTTAAATGCAATACATATCTAAAGTGAATTACATCTGATAAACGGACCAAGTTTATGTACAGAGTTACGAATTTTTAAAATTATTTCAGAGCATTGTTTGCTCCGCCTTTTTAGGAGTATTTTTAACGTACTATTTTATAATGTTTATATATTCGAGAAAATTATTTTTTGAATTTTGATGTGTGAAAAACAATGCGAGGCTAAAATTAGTCCGGAATAAATTATAAAGTTCACTAGTCTGTATATATATATATATATATATACTAAAAAATCCGATTTACTAGTCTTTTCTTTGAGTATTTTCAGAATTACTGCAATATTAATATTAGGAAGTATCTATTTTTTAGATGGATGTGCGCGAGAGGTGCATAAAATTTCTGTTCTTTTTAATGTCCGGCTGCAATAAATAAATGGTACATACTAGTTTTAATAACAACAATAAGAATAATAAAAGGTTCCTTTTTAATCGCTAATTTGTGCATATGCATAAACGATATGCATACAAAAAATGCATAATAAATTTACACGTTTTTAGTCTGAGAGTATGTAAATTTATGTATATTTCATGAATATTTTTGAAAAAGAAAAAGAGTAGAAGAAGAAGAATTTTATTAATATTGCCATATAATTAAAAATGCAAATATCATGTAATATTTTGGGGAAATTTCTTACCTTGCAACTACCCCTTGTGCGGATAAAAACATTCTGAAACTTTTGGGTTTATTTTACTGATGCAATTTTATGCAAAATGCTTTTGATACATTTGATGACACGAGAAAACTTATAAAATATCAATATTCGAATTATTAAAATATAATTTTTTTCTTATATTTAAAATATTTAATTACCACCACTAGAATATAAGAAATATAGTGTTTTATAATATTTTTAGATCTACCTTAAGTTGAGTTCGTAAACGTCTAATCCGTTAAAACACTGAGTGAACGTTTTGCATAGTTCTTCGTGTGAAATGGCTATAAGAATGTAGTGTGTGTTTTCGGATCTATGAGAATTAAAGTTTTTCTGAAGATTGTAGGAAAAATATCCAGTACGTAGAAAATTTTGGAAAATGTTATCTTAATTTTAAGTATGTTTTTACTCTTGTATAGAGTAACTCATACAACCAATCCAAGCCTATTTTTCAGTATTGTGTAACTGACTGTATTGGTTTGAATTTTTGCTTTATTTTCTTTCTTACATATGATGACTCAAAAAAACTTATAAAATATCTGTTTTTGAATTATTAAAATATTAATTTTTATACATATTTGAAATATTTAATTTGCACCACTAGAAATAACGGAAAATAGTTTTATAGTATATTTTAAATTCATAATTAACCACATATAAGTCATGATACTCCCACATATTACATTATCGGGTGAGCGCAATTTGCAGTTCCTCGAAATAAATATTGAAGTTACAGTGAAAAAATGAAAGAAATTGTTTTCAGAATTACGGAATACGATTAGTTACATTTCAAATAGCAGTCTTCCAGCTTTTTCAGACCTATGAAAATTCAAATTTTTCTATGGATTTCAGAGAAAAGATGTTAATACATAGAAAAATTTTGGAAAGCATTAATAATATCTCTAAATCAAAATAAAAAAGTGTACTTCTTTTCTGTATTTCTACTTTTGTATAGAGTAATTCATACAACCAATCCAAGTCTATTTTTCAATATTATGTAACTGACTATTTTGTTTTGAATTTCTATTTTATTTTCTACTGGTTTCTAGGAAAACTTTTTAAGCTACAAACTGCGATGACTGCAACTACGATGGAAGCAGTTTCTGTAGGTTTGTTGAATTGTTTAAATATTCGAATGAACAGAGAACATTTAAAATTCAAAAGACTAAAGGGAAGAATAATTAAGTTTTCATTAAGTGCTTATTTTTTTATTGTATAATAAAAAAATAAAATTTAGCTTCGAAAAAAGAAAATAATATATATATATATATATATATGAAACAACTAAAAGAAAATATTTCAGAGGCAGAGATAAATGGCATTACAATTAATTATTTAATCGCATACTACATCTATAATTATACTGAAATACTTTATTAACTTCACAGGGAAAGTTTCAAATTTGCAGAATGAATGATAAAATAGTATAATCAGCTGACATAAAAATTTAAAAGCTCCAGACCATTTTTAAAAATTGATTAGAAAAGTTTTCTAAGGTATTTAGCGGCCCCTTAATTCAATAGTACTTATTTACATTGTAAACTTTGGTAATCATTTGCTTATTTGCTCCGCTTTTCTTCGATTGAACAATATGAAGATTGCTATTACAAAAAAAAAAAAAAAAAAAAAAAAAAAGAAGAAGAAGAAATAAAGAAACTTTGTATTTATTACAGAACCCTTATATGTTTTCCCTAAACATTTCTGATTAACGAAGTTTATAATAATGTAAATTTGCAATTGTATTAATAGAGATCTAAGTACTAATGAAAATAATAAGATAACATACTACTGTATAATAATTTATTGTTAATAACAATACTTTTTTTTATAAATTATTACCCACTATAATCTTTAGATTTAAAATTTTTCATTATTTGTGTGTTTTATTTTATTTTATTTACTTATATATTTATACAGGGATGGAACATGGGCGCCGAACTCATACCACTATCCATGTAAGAAAATTTTCTACTTTTTAAATCAACGATATTATAGGTAGAGAAATTTCCTTAACAAATACCGGTATGACTTCTGCGCCCGAGTTCCATTCCTATAATAGGAATGGAACTCGGGCGCAGAAGTCATACCGGTATTTGTTAAGGCATAATAATAACATACTTGCCAACATACTAATTAATATTACTTAATATTGTTAGCTCCGCCTTCTTTTTCATACCGGTATCTTTTTAGAGTATTTTTTCTCTTATTCAATCGTAATTGCATTTGGAGAATATTACTCTAAAAATTTATTGGTGTAAGAAGAAGGGCGGGACTAACAAGACTACAGAATATTAATTAGAATGTTGGCAAGTATGTTTATTCATTTTTTCAGAAATGGTAGCATTTAGTGTGAATGCTACATAAAATAAATTTTTAAACGTAAATGATAATGTTTCTATAATGAAAACACTAGAAAACAATGACAAGAGATATTAGGCATATAATTTTTTTCTGGGTATTAAAATGCCTAATTTTTCGCTTGATAATATTTAGAAATTTAGAAAAATATGCGATTTTGGAGTAAGAAAGATCTACCAAAGATTATGGGTGGGGCCTTTTTTTTCGAGAATATTGAAAATTAATGAACTAGCTAAATTTCATCTGCGCAATACAGCCGATATCTTAATTTTAAGTTTATTGAAAATCTGTGCAATCTGTTTTTAGAAAAATTTTACATTTTAAAAATTATAGCTAGAATGTTGTTTACAGAATTCTTAATGTCAAACTGGATTGCTGTGCTCATTTATGCCTACTACATAACGTTTTTTATTACTCTTCTGAGTTTCTTCATATGACAGAGAAATATTCTATATGTGAGAATATATATAAATGTTCACGCATTGACAAAGTTTGCATTTTATAAATTATATATATATAAATAAATGTTCTCTAGCTAACTATTTTAAAAATATACATTGCTTTTTAATTTGAATAATAATTCTGAAGAATTACTTGTACATTTTATTTTAATTAGATTTATTTTTGTCTCATAAAATATGGTTCTATTACTCCATCCATTTGTGTATTTTTACCTTATGGTCTAGGAAAAAAATTATCAGATCCATCTGAGAAAGTTACTTTAACCACTTTCATATACTTTAAAACCTTGAAGACTTAATTCATATCATGAGTCGTTCTAGGCTTCAAAATATCGCAAGTTACGCTTTACGTCATTTTTTTTTTTTTTTTTTTTTTTTTTTTCACGTGCACCCACGAAATCCATAAACTAACATTACATTGCGACAGAAGAGTTCCAACGCATCATTACTTTGATCACTAGAAACTTGAAATACCCCCCCCCCCCCCCCCACACACACACACATTTTTTTTTTTTTTTTTTCATATACTTTGACGTCTTCAAGACTTTATTCATTTAATGAGCCGTTGTAGACTCCAAAGTACCTAATGTAACGCCTTAGACCTTTTTTTTTTTTTTCTTGTCACATGCACCTACCATGTCCATAATCTAATACAACATGTGATAACAGGGTTCCCACTCATCACTTTTTTAATCACTGGAAGATTTATTTTATTTATTTTTTATTTTTCTACGATTAATTATCGTTAATCGCAAAAAAATTCGTTCAAAAAGTGCTCTTTGAGATTTCCGATTCCCAAAAAGTGAGAGTGGGAATCCTTCAATATATATTCATACTTGCCAACTATCTCATTATGATCCGTAAAATTTTTAGTACCCGCCTTCTTTTTCACACCAATAAATTTTTAGAGTAATTCTAGTCTTATTTAATCCTAACAACATTTGGAAAGAATCACTCTAAAAATATACTGGTGTGAGAAAAGGGGCGTTTTTTCAGGGGGCGTTAACAATTTTACGGATATTAATGAGATGGTTGGCAAGTATGTATATTGCTTAACTTAACATGCGTTACCATAGTTTCCAACATTTGAATTTATTCCGTAGAACTTCTAACCATGCCTTTATTTCGGAACACATTATTTATAGATAATCTTGCAATAAATTTAGCTAACATTTCCTTTTAAATAAGTGTTTAGAATTAAAGGCGGGGCTAAAAAGGCTCTGGAACAAATTAAAATGTTGGAAACTGTGTATTACGCACATTTGGTTATTTTTCTAATTATTTTATGAAATTTTATCCTAACAAATTTTTATATGTGAAATTACTCAGTAATAAATTGCTGGAATCTCTACTGGAAAAGACATATATTTGAATTTCCTCAGATACTACTAGTGGGCGTTTCTTTCTCAATTTTCATGTTGTTTATTTCTTAAGATTATACACAGTATTCATATTTATTCAATCAAATGAAATATGAATACAAATACTTTGATTAGAAAGAGTATTATAGTAATTCTTTGAGTATTATAATTATAATGTATATCCATTTATGAGTATTATAATTATAATGTATATATCCATTTGTAACATAAATGTGAATACAGAAAATTTTGTCCTAAAATATTGTAACATGGGAGAATAACGCATACAAGCGCACGTTACTGTCAAAAAGAAAAAGCATGCGGTCGTGAAAATATTAAGTGGCAATCAAAAAAAAAAAAAAAAACAAAAAAAAAAAAACAAGTGACATGGAAATAGTAAATGCCACCTCCCACCTATTAGGAGGGCTAAAATAAAGTCTGATTTAAATTGGCTTCCAGCAGCATGAAATGTAATTCTGGCCTGGTTTCAATGAAAAATAAGAAATACAAAACAGTGTAAAATGAACATATCTAATTATTATTATTATTACTTTTTTTTAAAAAGAAAATCTCAAGAGATGCAAGTGAAAACAAAAATGTTTCATCAATAATTTGTTTGTGTTTACATGTTCCAGATAATAAATTAATAATAGTTAAAAATTTAATAACATAAATTATTATTTATTACAATGAAGTTCGTTTGGAATAACTAAAAAAAAAATAATAATAATTAATTTTCAGTAATAAGTGCATGAATTGTATAATATTTTAATAAATAATAATAATTATTATTTTTTTTATAGTATCAATAATAATTATAATAATAAAATAAAGCAGAATTAATTCTACTTTTTAACTAGTTACTTTCTGTTGTTATATATACTGTAACATTTAACTATTTATTACAAAGTAATAATCTATAAATTAATGCAGGCTATAATAAACTTTGAATTACGATATTTGTTTCACTTTTCTGCAAAGTAAACCTGTTTTGCTTAAATGCAATATATATCTAGAGTGAATGATATCTGATAAATAAACAAACTGTATGTATATAGTTGCGAATCTTTTTAATTTAATTCGGAGCATTATTAGCCCCGCCTTTTTAGGAGTATTTTTAACTTACTAGTTTACAATGTTTATATATTTTAGAAAATTAATTTTTGAACGTTGTGGTGTGAAACAAAAACGCGAGGCAAAATTATTCCCGAATAAATTATAAAGTTCTCTACTCCATATATATCAGAACAAAAACCCTTAACGGGTTAAAAGTTTGTGACGCAGCATTTTATTTCGATATCAGTTGGAAATATGGGTCTTAAAAATAATGATATCTAATTTTGAGTGACGCATTGCTATTAATTGAAATATATTACATAGATTTTCTTATTTCATCATTTGCTTTTTTTCTTCTATTTACATCATACTGTATATATAATATTTTCAACTTCAGCACGAAAAAATATACAGAATTTACTCTCTGATACTTTTTCATCTGCACCTCGTGAATTCCAAATATGAGTTTTAAAAGAAATGATAAAATTTCTGTCACGCCTCAGTGTTACTTTAAAAGATTTATTTTTGGATTTCATTACAATTATTTTTGTTTTGATGAATAAAGTATATTTACACATTGAAATAACGCTTTTAATTTTCAAATATACTGTCAAATAATCACACTTCTAATGAATTTATATTAAAAATTGAAATTATCTAGTTAAAAAAATAGATTTGTCTATTGCGCCACGCTATCCAGAACTGTAAGAAAAAATTCTGTAAATGTTTTCTTTGCATAACACACAATCTCTTTGCACATATTTTCACTTAGTACTACGATACAGTATATGCGGAATTTATATACTGAAATTTAAACAAACAAATCGAGATGGTACAACAAAATTTATTCATTTAGATTTTTTAAAAACTGAAATTCTTCGTTTTATTGAAATATTATAAACGTAAACAAACGTACAGCAATGTTGCCGAAAACGCGAAAGCTTTATCACGTCTATAAACTTGTATGTACTTAAAATAAATATTTTAACGAATATACTTTTATTTCATGTAATACCGCACATGATTTTCATTTTTGCGTAATATTTATATCAGATCATAGCCTCCTAAACCATAGCTGCCAATATTTTAATTTCTTCCGGAGTACTTTCAGCCCCGCCATTATTTCACATAAGTTTATTTTAAGAAATATTTTCTTCAATACATAATTTCGATAAAATAAGAAAAATTTACATTTAAAAAATAAATGGTACGAAATAGTGGTGGGTGTAAAATTACTCTGAAATAAATTAAAATATTGGCAGCTATGGTTTAGGAGGTTTAAATACTGACAGCTATGCCTAAACCAGATACCTTCTGCGTTGTTGGAAACTTCGCTACAATTCAAGCAGTAGACAGCGCCTGGTGCAGATTGCGTGATTTTTTTTTTTTTTTTTTCACACCAATAATTGTAAGAAATAATATATTATATATATAATCGAAGTCACTTTCATTCTATTCGTCTTTTCTGTATGTTAAATCCCACTTTTAAAAATTCCTGGAGGCTGTTGAATAAAACAGTAACGCAATCTATAGCAGGTAGCGCTGTCTACCGACAAGTTTCTGAGCCACGCGGTAGGCATCTAGTTTAGGAGGCTATGATCAGATAATAGGATATATTTATTTTTTAATGCAGTGTTTTTTAATAGCTAATAGCTAACAGCTATCAATAATGTAAAGTTTTACGTTTGCTTGCTTCCGATTGGCTATTCTTCAAATGGCCCAACCTAAGTGATAGAAGAAATTTGCAATTTTTTAGATATATACATAGCTGCCAAGTTTTTTAATTTATTCCAGAATGTTTTTAGTCCTGTCCCTTTTTCACACCATAATAATTTTAGAGTAATTTTCTTAATATTTAATCGTAATTATGTATTAAAGAAAATTTTTCTACAAAGATTACTGTGTAAAAAAGAGGCGGGGCTAAGACCATTCCGGAATAATATAAAAAACTTGGCAGCTATGTATATATATATATATATATATATATATATATATATATATATATACTTCAGTACTTTTTAGATAATTTTAGGTACGTTTAAATACATTACACTTACGATTGATTAGACAACACTATTTGAAAAAAGCGCGATATTTTTCAATTAAAATGTGTAATAACTTAGTAATTCACATTTTTAATTCTTTTTAAAATGATTAACCACACACACACACAGCAGTGTGACAATTAAAATTTACTTTATTTAATAAATTAAAAATGTTTTCCATGATTTTTAGATGAATAATAAATTTCATTTAGATTCGAGTTTCTGTTCGGGTTCGGGTAAAAGAAATTTAGTTTCTGGTCGGGAGCGAGTATAAAGAAATCAGGTTCGAGTCGGGTGCGGGTTGCCAAAAATTCTTTAGTGCGGGTTCGGGTGGGGTTTCGGATTCATTCTAAATTCACTTGTCGGGTTCGGGTCAGATTAAACCCGACACGTGCGTGTTTAACCCCGCGACGCGTCGCGAGCGTAGATTATTTAGATTACACATTATTTAGATTACACATATATAAAATTAGCTATACTGCTGACCGTAACATAAGGCTAGCCTATCATAATATACTACCTTCCATTTTCATGAAGGTGTTTTAGTATCAAAATGGGGCCTGGAAGCCTCGGATGTTTTCCTCTGGCGATGAGTGCTGATTTGGTGACAACTAAACATAAGATCACATGGAAGAAGAAGTTCATGACCAAAAAGCATCTGTTCTGGAGTAAAGCCAACGGTTTCATGAAAAGCACTTCGATATGCCAGAAGGAACAAAAGCAACTTTAGTCCCAATATCGCTGGTTTCCTTATACTAAAAGAGAGAAATTATTCATGATGATGTGATTAACCCTTTCAGCCATGTTGTCCAATTGGGGATGTAAAGGCTTCGTTTGAGGTTTGTGCATGGCGAGTAACTCACACAACCCTTTGAATACTGCAGAGGTGAAATTCGTATCTTGATAGGTATAAATTTGTAAAGGAATACCGAATCTTGACATCCATTGCTGCACTAATACTTTAGCAACTGCGCATGCCTTTGTCCACAGGAACTTTTATTTTCTTTCGTCAGCTTGTAGAGAGGTATTGGCAATAGTATACTTGAAAACCTTCACAAACTTCCTGTAAAATGTGCATAATTCAAGGTAGCTTCGTAACTGACGGACATTTTAAGGGAGACTCCAGTTCTCGACTCAGAGATTTTCTCAGGATCATATCTCAGACCTTCGGCAGAGATTATACGGCCGATATAGTTTACATCACAACAAAGCAAGTTATAATTGCTAGGATTCATTTTGGGGCTAGCCATTCCGAGTTTTTTCCGCATCTTACGGATTCTTCTAAAATGTTCTTCAGAATTCGCCCCACAATTATAATATCGTTAAGGTACAATAGACAGGTTTTATAGGAAAGACCTTTAAACACTGTCTCCATCAGTCTTTCGAAAGTTGAAGGTACAACATCTCAAGTTCAATCAATGCAATGTTTTAAAAAACGCATTAAGGCGGGGTTTGTTGTTTGACATCAGAAATATCCCGGGTCGTAGTCTCCGCCTTTTTTTCAGGAAACTTGCAAAGCTGAGAAATTTTCGTATCTTTTGCCACCACTTTTTTCTTATAGAAATAATTATTGCATTTTTAAAGTAAGCGATTATTTCACAATTAAGCAATATAAAAATATCGTATAAAAATACTGGTAGCAAAAAAGGTATAAATTTCTCCTTTCCGAAAAAGTCCCGAAAAAAAGGCCGAGACCACAATTCCTGCAATATGCAAGGTGGTTATAATTAAACTTCTCCTATAAACAGCATTCTACAGCACAAATCGGTGAACGGAATGCAACGAAATTTAGTATATAGTCTATACCCGAGATGCGCTCATGGAATTTCGAAAAAAAAATTATTTCCAAAATTTCCACCAGAGGGCGCCTTTTTTAGAAAACCATTAAATTTAACACAATAAACGACCAAAACAGAATACGGAAACAATATTAACATTTATTGGTTAGTTTCTGACCTCATTGTCATTGCAACATAAGTAAAATTAAGGAAAAAATAACAGTACGTTGGTTGAGAAAAAAAAAAAAAGTTCAATTTGCCGAAACAAGAACAGATTAGGACGAAATTGAACAAGAGGAGCAGTTGTTAATAGGATCCAGGACGATGTAGGGAAAGGTGCTCCATGTGACCACCCTCATTCCCCAGCAAAATTTCAAGTCGATGGACAGTGTGTTCCACAACAGATTGCAACTGATCAGTTGTGATGCTTCGCCCATGAAGCGTTATAGAGTTCTTTATGTCATTCAACGTCACAACACCTGCACGAAACACGACACTTTTCAAGCGGCCCTATAACTATAAATCGCACGGATCCGAACGTGGAGGCCAGGGATTACGAAAGAAACGACTAATAACACGTTCGTTTGTGAAGTGTTGAGCAATAGCACCTTCACGTACTCATGGATATGTGAGGACGCACCATCCTGCATGAAAATGGTCGATGTAAGGACTCGCCTTTGCTGTGGTTTTGGCTCATTAATCGTCTGCAGCATGTCATGTTACGGACGGCCCATAACGGAACATGTGACAGGACCACGTGCAGTTATTTATTCTAAGAAAAATGGCCCAAGGTGAATGTTGCCGTAAATCCACACCATACCTTTGGAGAATGTAGGGGAATTTCAGTGTGCATTCGCGGATTTTCCTTATCCCAAATCCGGCAATTATGTCTGTTGTCTGTTCTATTAAGGTAGAAATGAGCCTCGTCGCTCCACAGAATATTCCAAGACTATGACGGATCAACAGTCTTTCTGCTGAGAAAACTAATTGCGAATGAGAGATATTGTGGCCTGTCCCCATCAAAGAGCTCTTGGGTGTGGTGAATCATGTATGGGAAGTAGTGCATTATGTTTCAGAGCGCTTTTTGGACGGTGCTGTAAGAACAGCCTGTCTGTCGAGAAACTGCACGTGCGCTACTGCCCCAAACTCAAATGTCTGTGACTGTGCGGCAACAGCTGTCTTGACGGCATCAACAAGTACCGGTGTGACAGATTTACGGCCTCTTCCAGGTTGAAATCCTATTTTCATCGTCCCTTCAAATATCTTAATCATGGCCCAGATACCTTTAGTAGACATTGGTCCACGCCGTAGGTTCTTTATACGACGAAATTTACGAACTGCAGCAGAAGCATCCCCCTTGTTTTCGTAAAACTGCTTCACGAATAACGCACGTTTAATTAAAGATACGTCATCATTAGAGTCGGAAACATCTACATAAAACATGGCAACGTCTGCAAACGTTTTATACCCTAACCTGTTTTGCATAAAACTTCTTCTTCGCAAGTATGCAAATCTCGAGATACCCCTAGAACTGAGAGCTTTTCCCGGTTTTACATTTTATTAATAATAGTTCTTGTTCTGGATTTTTAATATTGTTTCTGTATTCCGTTTTTGTCGTTTATAGGGTTAAATTTAATGTTTTTCCGGAAAAGGTAAACTCTAGTGGATATTTTGATTTTTTTTTTTTTTTTTTTTTTCGAAATTCCGTGAGCGCATCTTGTGTTTAGTCTATATAACAAATTTCGTTTGCTCTGCAGGATGCTGTTTATAGGGGAAGTTTAATTATAACTACCATGCACATTGAATAATCGACTTACAGATTCTTTTTTCTTTTAAATAACTTTTATAACTTTTTTTTTTTTTTTAATTGCGATTTATTTGTTTAAATCTTGTTGTTCATATTTTTGTATTTGATTATTGTACGGCTTTTGAGCTATAAGTAATTTCAAATTTTATCGTATGTAGTAACGTACTAAAACATTTAATTTTTATTAAATATTTTTTATATTGATTCAAATATCGTTATTTTGTTGTTTATCGTTCTTTAGCGTACAAAACCTGTAACCGAAAAAAAGAAAAGAAACAAACAAACAAAAAAGAAAGCGCAGTATGATTTATATTCGATTAATTCCAATCAGAGGGTAAAGTTCACATTTATTATGGAAAATTAATTAAAATCAAAGTAATATGATTTATCAGTTTTAAAGATTTAAGTAATGATCTTACACTTTTCATACTTAGGTATTCAAGTAGTTATTCAAATGAGATTAGGTATGAACGCACTATCTTTATCAATTTGACTTTGATTTTGTTTCATAATTTAAATTTTCATCCCTTTTCTTTCTTTTTTTCTAGTATCTTAATAGAAACTTTGTTAGAATCTCAATGAATAATTTACATTCTAAGCAAGATCATAATTTATTTTTTCTAAATATATGGACGGATACCTAATATATTTTCACTTGTAACTCTATCAAGAATTAATTTAAAATCAGTACCTTAAACAGTACCTTTTTCCGAATTGCCTTGTTCTAAAAAAATTGAATATGGATTCAAAATTATGGGTTATCATTACTTAAAAAAAAAAAAAAAAAAAAAAAATGAAGTTGATGCTAGTTTTAATGTGTAGATGACATCCTACGCAAAATTTAACTGTATTTTTCAAAAGAAGATGTTATTAGTAATCGATTGGAACCAACAGCATATTTTTAAGACGATTTGTGACGAAATTAGTTCAGAGCTGGCTTTTATTTATTTATTTATTTCGACTGTACAAATCTGTTTTATAATTCATTCAATGTTTAGAATTGAATTTTAAAATAGTTTCTTCTTTAAAAAATATGCATATAGCTTTGAGTTTGAAGTATATTAAAAAAAGAAATATATATATATTTATAAGTTTAACATCATACAATAAATCCGAAGAACGAATGATTAAAATGTAGGAATATATTTCCTTAATCATAATTCACGTTTATACATATATCTATCATGCTTTAAATTTGCGCTTACTTATTTGTTTTTGTTTTATTCTGAATTCTCCCTCCATTTCTAATGTCACTTTTCGTGAAGAGAACAGGTACATACAAGAGCAAGTCTTACATGTTAAGAGTAGTTTTTTCTTTTCTAGATTCAGGTCTGAGCATGAAATTTTAATTAAAAATAATAATGTACAAATATAAGTGAAAATAAAATGAGATGTTGCGAATATCTCCAGACATGGGTTTAATTATTTTGTTAGTTATGAAGAATTTTACAACAAAATATATTTTTAAACCTTTAAAGGGGCATTAATTTCTTGTAATGGTATATTAGGGGCACCGGAAAATATTATCTTTTTACGCATGTCGATATTCATTTATCAGATCATTGTGTGCTTGAACTCGTGTCAAACACTTTTCAAGTTAGAGTGATTTGTTTATTTGTATGTGATTAAAACTTAATTAATTAATTAATTTATTTATTTGCTTATTAGTTTATTTATTTATAGTGAAATGGCTAGCGAAATACCAGAAGAAGTACGTACAGTGATGCAAAATTGGGGATTTTCTCCCCATTTTGGGGATTTCTGAGGCTTCTGGTGACAATTTTGGGGACCAAATGTTTGTGGGAACTTTTTGGGGACAAATCTAGGGAGTTCTTTAACTTTCTCTCAATGTTAGCAACGTAATGATTTATCCCTACGACTAGAGACTTTCAATAGTTTTAATGTTATTTGAGGATTTTTTTTAAATATTGCCTTTATTTGGGGAAAAATCAAAGCTTAAATAATAGAAAAATTTGCTTGATTTTTTTTTTTTTTTTTTTGAAAAATTTTTATTTTTTATTTTTTAGTGGAAATTAAGTTGGGGAATTTTTCCACCCCCCCCCCCTCCTCCTGATTTGGGGAAATTTGAAGACCTGTTTGGGGATATAATTTTCGACCATCTGGAATCACTGAGTACGTATGTAAGTGAAATTGTATCGTATTCTTTTTGAATTTCGAAACGATAGTAACGCAACAGTTGCTACAAAATCTTTTGGGATATTTATACAAGAATGTTAAATATTCGCAAATGCTAAAGGTGATTATTTAAGTTCAAATTCGACAATTTTGTTTTTTCTGACTCGTTTTGATCAGGAAGACAGGCAACTTTAGTCAATAACACGTTCAAGAGAAGAAGTAGAAGCAAATTTGTGTCAAGCAACCAGGAAACTATCAAACTCTCTTAACCAGCCTTAGTCTACCAAATCCAGGAACATTTACAGCAGATTGGAGTTATTTGGGTCTTGTATAATCCGTCCTAAGGAAACAAAACTGACCCAGGGAATACGAGCAATTTATTGCTTCAGAAGCACAATACAGATGCTTTTTTCGACCACTTGGTCACTGGAGGTGGAAAAATGGATCTTTTATGACAATCTAAAATGCAAAAGGCAGTGGCTTTTTATCAAATAAATCCTCACAATTTGCAGCTAAGCGATTCTTACGCCACAAAGTGGTGCTTTTATGTGTTAGGTGGAATATTAGTGGAGTAAATCATTTTGAAGTGCTAAAACCTGGAAAAACTGTGAATGCAGAATTTTACTTTGAACAATTGTATGAAATAAATTAATCTTGAATTAAAAAGTGCCCAGCTATAATCAACAGAAAAAGTGGTATTTTGTAAAACGAAAATTTAAAACCGCACCAGTGTTGGCAGATTGTTATACATTTTTATTCAATAACCAAGGATAGTTTTAAGATGTGATATTTGATATACAAAAGCAGGCGATTAATTTTCGATGCAATTAGATAACCACTACATTTAAAATTTAGTGGTGGATAGCGAATTAAATATATCGAAAAATCTGGCAACATTGAACCTCACTGCATAAGAGGAACACTAACAGGGGTGAAAAGGTTTCGTCTTTTGAAGGAATACTTCCACTAGTACATTTTAACAACGATTTCTGACCTATTTAATCACAAAATATTAATGTAAAAATGAGCTAAATATTTCTAAATAAAAACAATGGTGTGAAAAATACAAATCACATTCATCCCTGAACAGTGGAAAAAATAATTGATTGGAGTGGGAGGTATTGCCGCATCTACCATACTCACTCGATATTGCACTATCAGATTTTCATTTATTTCGATCGTTACATTTTTTAAACGGCAAAATTTAAATATTTGGATGATATACAAAATACGATCTCCGGAAATTTTGCTCGGAACCCAATTGATTTTTTATCGATTCGACATTGAAAATTTGCACGCTAGATGCCAAAAGGTTGTTGATAACGTGGGTAATAATAATAACATAATTCATAAAAAATAAACTTGTTAAAAAATTATCTGTTTGAATTTATTGTAAAAAAAGACATTACATTCCGCTTACCTAACATTAAAATAATTTTGTGTTTGAAGTTTATTTAAGAAAATAAATTTATTTAGCTTATTAGATAAAAATTAATTTCATATTTAATCCTTCATAAGCCTATGAGAGTTATATTTGCCAGCCAATAGGTTAACTTTAAAAAAGCAAAGCGTGTCAAGCTATATTTCTACGCCTATCGGCTTTATACAAAATAACAATCCCTTTTAGATACTCTTTAACTTTAAGAGGTATAAACTTCAAATAAGTGATAAAATATATTTCTTTATTTAGATATTGGACCCCTGATTATAAGTGTATAGTTGACACAATTACACATTCTATGCACACATTAGTTTTAAAATATATTCCTAAATTACATTTTTAAATCTCACATTTTTCTCTTTAATATTTTAATATTTCTGGTATCTTAGCGTTCCTCTATTTTTGCGACCGTTTTATTATGCTGCCATAATTTTTAAGAAAAATATTTCTTAATATGCTTTATGATATAGAACTAAAATTTTTAAGATTTTTTTTTTTTTTTTTCTGAAATTGTGATGAATATACAATAAAATAATCGTAAAAAATACAGGATCGCTGCGACCCCTGAATTATTTATGAATTATTTATATGAATGAATAATGTATTAAACTTGTTTATTTGTCGGTAGGGCACAAATATATATAAAAATATATTGAAATATATTAAAAACAAATTTTTATAAAACTTTATGCAATAGTATATTGTCTAAAAGCTTTATACTGTAATTTTTGTCTGACTACTTTAATGAATTTAATGTTTCAGATGCTATAAAACGAAACAAAAGAAATTTTCTGGAGCGACAGTTTGTGAAATAGAACACAATCAAATGATGATTAAACTTTTACTCCCCCCCCCCCTTTTTTTTAATTATTGATTCATAATACGAAAGATTCTCATTATTTAGAAATTTTTCTTATCATACTACTTGACACAAGTTTAGTTATTCGATTTATAATTTGCTGTAGCTCATGACTTTTGGAACAGCATATAATTTTTTTATATATATTTCCTAAATTATTTTCAAATGCAAACGAACTGTAAATGTGTCAAAAGGGAAATTGCTAATTGCGAATCATTCTCAAGATGCAATCTAAAACTAGTGTAAAGTTATGTCATGATATGTCAGTAGTGGCCAACCTCTTTCGAGAAAATGCCACAATCTGAAGAAAAAAAGAGAAAAATTATGCGTGCCTCTTTCAAAAAATAAATAAAAAAATAAAAAAGTTTGTTCATAAAAGAAGACATATGACTAAAGTAGGAAAAATACAATTTTTCCCCTGTAATCTTAAATTTAAATTATATAAATTTCCCATAATATTGGCGAAAAAAGCTAAACGCGATAGCGCGTCATAAGGTCAATAACATCAGACAGGTTTATGTCCTTGAGACAAAGAGCTTCTTGATGGATAATACTGTAATATTTAAAACAACTTTTCGCAAATAATTTTCAAGCAATGTAACAAAACTTTTTATGCTACCAGTCATGCAAGGCGCTCTATTTGCGCAGACTCTATATAATTTTGCCCACTTTACTTTGCTGACTTCAATTACATTTTTAAGTACTTTGAAAATGTCCTCGCCTGTAATTAAAACTTGAAGAAGAATATCAAGACGTATTTCCAAAATATAAAATTACCGTTCTTGTGACGCAGAAATATCTTTAACTGCGCGTTGTTTATGACGTCACAGCTTCCAAACTTAATGAAAATTATTTATCCAAAGTTAATGAAAAGTGTTCCAATATTGTAGTCCCAAGACAATTTGGATGCCAATATCAGAGATCATGTCATGTATAGGGTGCATGATGACAAAGTTCTTTTAATCTTTTTTTTTTTTTTCTTTTTTTATCATCCAGTCATTGGGTAGACTTAAGGCCTTTTTTTATTATATGCCCTGTCCATCAGTATGAGGTTATTTTCTTGCGGACTAACAATAGAGAAAATTCAGAAGAAGCCTTCGCCAGAGTTTCCATTTCTTCATATCTCTTCTAGAATAATGACTGCTGGCCGGCTAAAGATTTATGATTGATATTATTATTATTATTGATAAATTCCGTAAGTAAATCTGACAGGATACTTGCTGTTTAAATCGCTATGCATTTATTTGAAATGTTCAAGAATATTTTTCTTGGCATTGCAACACAATTATCACATATCAAACAGGTTTAGAAGTATTTTGATACGTGAACAATTCCGAAACAAGTCGTAAACATTTGTTTTTCCCAGACATTTGTAGAGTCACGAATTTTAGGGACGGAACACGGGCGCAGAATTCATACCGGCATTTGTTTAATAAATCTCAGGTACTATAATAACGTTGAATTAAGAAGTAGAATTTTTCTTGCATTGATAGTGGTATGAATTCTGTGCTCGTATTTCATCCCTGGAATTACAATATCTTCTTCAGAGTTTCTTTACGATGACATACTTGCTAATATCCTATTAATATTCGGTCATGTTGTTCACCTCGCCCGTTTTTTAGCACCAGTAAATTTTCATAGTAACATTCTTCAATTGCAATTACTATTGAATAAAAAGAAAAGTACTTAAAAAAAAAAAAAAATACTGGTGTAAAAATGTAGGCGGGGTTAACAACACTACGGAATATTAATTGAGATGTTGACAGGTATGCTTATGGCGTACTTGCCAACCTAACACAGAAGATTGTTAGCCCCACCCCTTTCCGCCCATTTTTTCACGCCAGTCTTTTCTTTTACTTTTTTGAATAATGAATATTTGAATAGAATTACCTTAAAAATTTAGTGGAGTAGCAAAAGGGGTGGGAACTAACAATCACCTTGGTTAGGTTAACAAGTATGCTTATGGACATAGTGATATAAAACTTTTAAAGCAATGACGCTCGACGTGAAAAATCTAAAAAGTTTTAAAAATGGTTAACCTCTTATCTGTCGGAAGATCAAGAGATGATGCACTTCATTTTTCAATCGCGATTAATTTTCGATGTAAAAAGTATGCCAAGCAAAAGAAACAAGAGTATATCATAAATATCTTCTATAAAGGGTCTCAGAATTGTCATTATCGCCTACTTAACAATGCCAAGTCAGTATATTAAAAAAAAAAAAAAAAAAAAAAAAAAAAAAACGGACTAAGTGGAAACATGTTTTTTTGGCTGTTTCTGAAAAATCGATTTCTTTGATCTTTTTTTTTTCTAATTTGTTTTTTACATTGGAAAATCTTTTGGCATATTTTGCTTGAAAATTTGTGATTTTTATTTTTTTATTTTTAAGCATTTAAAGAGTCTTTCCGTGCCACTCTTAAAACTGAGTTGTGACATACTGTGGCGTGTGGGCATGGGGTTGTCTATCAACGTTATACGTAAATATTCTTCAAAGTGTAATTACAAGTAAAACTGTTTTTTCCTGCAAATTTTTTCCGTAGTATGTTTTTGCGTACCTGCTAATATCCTTATTAATATTCCGTAATGTTGTTAATCCCGCCCTTGTTTTAATTTTAAGACCAGTAAATTTGTAAAGTTACTTTCTGCGAAAGCAATTATAATTGGAGAAAAAGAAAAAAAAATAGGCGGGGCTAATAATGCTACCAAATATTAACACTTTCGCATACTTGCCAACCATTTCATTAATAAGCATACAATTGTTAACGCCCCCTCCCCCCAAAAACGCCCCTTTTCTTACACCACTATATTTTCAGAGTTAATCTCTCCAAATGTTGTTACGATTAAATGAGACTAAAATTACTCAAAAAAATTATTGGTGTGGGAAAAAAGGCGGGTACTAAAAATTGTTCGGTCCAAAATGAGATGGTTGGCAAGTATGCTTTTGCGACCGCATGTTTTTGAATTTTTGACAGTAAGGTCCTCCTATGAGCGTCATTCTCCTAGGATACAACATTTCAGAACAAAATTTTCTATATTCCGATTCATATTGCAAATGGGTATACGTTATAATAATACTTTTTCTAATCAAAGTTTTTATATCCATAGTAAATTAGTTGAACAAATATGAGAATATTGCGCATATTTTTAAGGAATAAATGACATACAAATTGCAAAAGAAACGCCCACTGGCGGAACTACAGATTTTTAAATGACGTGAATTTATGGCAGCGGTCGCAAAAGTGTTAATTGGGATATTGGCAGGTATGATTTTTGCAATAAAAACTCTTAAATATTTGCATTTTTTCAATTTCATTTTGGTATATTGCATACTGGTTAAATTTTACAAAAGATTTATTATTATTAATATCTGTCTATATATGTATGTATACCTATACTATACTTGCCAACATATTAATTAATATTCCGTAGTGTTGTTAGCCTCGCCTTCTTTTTCACACCAGTATGTTTTTAAAGTATATTTCTTCTCATTTAATCGTAATTGAATTTGGAGAATATTACTCGAAAAATTAACTGGTGTGAAAAAATGGGCGGGACTAACAACACTACGGAATATTAATTAGGATGCCTATACCTATATCTATCTATTTATCTCTCTCTCTCTCTCCGTATATATATATATATATATAAACTGTTTATTACCAGTTTTCTAATAATAATCAAACGGTTAATTGTACTTTTTATGGAAAAAGTACTATTAAAAAGTAGTGGGGAATATTTTTTTAAAAACATCCTAAAAAGTGAAATGTATGCTCTAACTGCATTAATATCAATGAATAAACAACAACAACAAAAATAAATAAATAAATAAATGAAAATAAATTGGAATATATATATATATATATATATATATATATATATGTTTTCTTTTTTAGTATAAGCCAACATTAATTTCTGCTTATTGAAATGAATGTCGTATATTTCTGTGAAATATACGACATATTTCTATGTATTTATTTTTAAAAGGAAACTATTATTAACATTTGTTAAAAAAAAAAAAAAAATAATAATAATAATAAAATAAAATAAACATGAAATAGGTTTATATATATATCCCTTATAATATACGCACAAAAAACCCTTAATAAATTCCCACGTCTTTAGAATGCGCCTTTAGTCTGAGAATACGTAAATTTATTTATATTTCATCAATAATTTTGAAAAAAAAAAAAAGTAGAAGAAGAAGATTTTTTTAATATTGCCATATAATTGAAAATTCAAATATTGTTCTTCTATCATAAGGTTGGGCCATTCGAAGATTAGCGAAGCAGAAGTAAAATGTCACGCGACGAAACGACAAAAACAAACTACGATACAAATATACAGCTGTTAGTCCAGCTAGCTATTACTTACTAAAAAATATATCCTATAATCTGATATAAATATTACCCAAAGACGAAAATCATGTACTGTATTACATGAAATAAAAGTAAATTCGTTAAAATATTTATTTTAAGTAGATATAAGTTCATAAAAATTGTAAAGCTTTCGCGTTTTCGGCAGCATTACTGTACATTTGTTTACATTTATAATACTTCAATTACTTTAGTGTATTTCTTATCTGTAGTTTTACTTAAGGTTCTTCTATCATAAGATTGGGATTGGGCCATTCGAAGAGTAGCCAAGCAGAAGTAAAACGTCACGCGGCGAAACGACAAAAACAAACTACGATACAAATATACAGCTGTTAGTCCAGTTAGCTATTACTTACAAAAAATATATCCTATAATGTGATATAAATATTACCCAAAAACGAAAATCATGTACTGTATTATATGAAATAAAAATGAATTCGTTAAAATATTTATTTTAAGTACATATAAGTTCATAAAAAATTATAAAGCTTTCGCGTTTTCGGCAACATTGCTGTACATTTGCTTACATTTATATTACTTCAATAAAACGATGAATTTCAATTATATTAAAATGAAATGAAATAAAAATGCAGTTTTTAAAATGTTTTATTTAAAAGAAAGCACATATATATATTTTAAAGAATGTAAAATATATACATTTTACTGTATGATCGCGATATGTTTGTTTACATTTCAGATATTTCAGTAAAATTATGAATTTTAATTTTATGAGTAAAAATGAAATATAAATACATTTTTTAAAATATTTTGTTAAAAATAAAACACTTATAATTTTCAATTTAAAGAGAAATACACAATATATGAAGTTATCTGTAATATTGATATGTTTGTTTACCTTTTAGATGCTTCAATATTCTCATGAATTACTTCAATAAGACGATGAATTTCAATTATATTAAAATGAAATGAGATAAAAATGCAGTTATTTAAATGTTTTTTCTCAAAAGAAAGCACACATATTTGTTTAAACAAATCTAAAATGTATAAATTTTGCTGTACTATCATGATTTGTTTGTTTACATTTCAGATATTTCAGTAAAATTATGAATTTTAATTTTATGAGTAAAAATGAAATTAAAATACATTCTTTAAAATATTTTGTTCAAAATAAAACCTTATATTTTTCAATTTAAAAAGAAATATATAATATATTAAGTTATCTGTAATATCATGATATGTTTGTTTACCTTTTAAATACTTCAATATTGTTATGAATTTTAATATTAAAAATAAACTAAATAATAATAAAATGAAATGCTTGTGAATGTTACTGACAATAATAATTAAAATAAATATTGGAAACACGATAATTTAATATTTATGTCAGACTTTAAACTTATATTAAATTTATTATTCCCCCATTAAAAAATGTTTCAGCATAACAATATGTATCAAAATGGTTATTAGTATCAGTTTAGAAATAAATAGGTTTCTTAATAACAGAAATTAGAAGGGTACTAAAATCACTCACCAAATTTTTCGTTGTTGAATTCCAAGTGTACTCTGCTGTTGAAAAAAAAAAGCCAGAAAAATCCAACAAAGCAAGAATATTCATACATATTCCTATAGCCTGCAAAAGAGTCAGCAATTTTTGGTAAAGTAGGCAAGAGTGCTGCCAATAAAGCGTTGCCGAAGGGTCATGTTTTCTTTTCACCTGAAACAATTATTGTGAACTCTTGCATTTTATGGTGTTTATTCAAAGTTTTGTACTTATTACTTTTAAATTTCAGTTCTTTTTTTTTTTTTTTTTTTTTTTTTTTTTAATACTCCAAAATGTTTAGGCAATGATCAACAATTTTTTACAAAAGAAAAATTATGTCCATTGTTTAAATATGGTATAACAGAAATAGTTTCAAAACATTTTCCTCATGTTGGTATTTTTAAAACAATTTTCATTGGGAAACATGTGCTACCACTGACACTTTTAATATGTTATTACAAAAGTTACATTGAAATATGTTACTAGATAAAAACAATTTTATAAAATTTTCAATTATCCAAATACATTCTACAGAGGATTAAAAAGAAAAAAAAATTAAATTAAATTAAAAAAAGTACCTAAGATTTTTTTTTACACTTAAATTTATTTAATTTTGTACTGCAGAAATATTTTTGTGTGTACTCTTTTTTATCCACTACATAACTTAAACATTTTGCTTATTATGAGATATCACAATTTGTTTCGTGTTTCATAGAGATAATAATTTTTTAAAAAATCTTAATTATGTCCCTATCTGAATCAAAAGAAATGTCACTTTTGAAAGCAGACAACAGGCACTGGCTACTGTCTGCTTTCAGAAGAGTAAATTTGAAAATCGAAGGGAAGTGGTATAAACATTTAACAAGCATACTTATTAAATGATTATTTGCTAATTATTTATCCCTTTGATTTATTACTTTTGATCTTGAAAATGTATGAAATAATACACACGATGATATATTACGTACATAATTTGATTTTATGAGCAATCGAACTATTACTATTACTTGTATACATTACAGTTTTTCATCAATGTTCGTCTATCACTTTCAATAATCTATTCTTTAAAAAAATTACGTGCTCAATACGGAGCATGTCAAAGAATCAACAAAAGACGTAGAGTATCATACGGTATATTTAAACAAATTCGGACAAAATAAAACAAAAAAATTACATCCTAAAAACGCAATTTAAATATAGTTATTTCAGATATAAACAAGATTTGATCTTTTCACCGCATGACGTAGTGCGCAAGGAATCTCAAATAGCTCAAAATTCACACATCTATGAAATGGTACCCCCCCCCCCCCCCCCCTGCTTTTACTTTTGTATAGAGTAACTGATACAACCCATTCAAACCTAATTTTCAGTATTGTGTAACTGACTATTTTGTTTTAATTTCTAGTTTATTTTCTACTGGTTTCTAGGGAAGATTTTTAAGCCACGAGCTCCAATGACTGCAACCACATTGGAAGCAGTTTCTGTATGTTATGGAATTGTTTAAATTTTCGAATGAACAGAGAACTTTTGAAATTCAAAAGACTAAAAGGGAAGAAAAATTAGGATTTCATTAAGCGCTTACTTTTTTATTGTACAACAAAAAATTACAATTTAGCTTTGAAAATATATATATAAGAAACAACTGAAAGAAAATATTTCAGAAGCAAAGATAAATGGCATTATAATTAATTATTTAATCAAATACTACATCTATAATCATGCTGAAATACTTTATTACCTTCACAGGGAAAGGGTCAAATTTGCAGAATGAATGATAATATAGTACATACTTGCCTAATAACTCATTAATATCCGTACAATTGCTTGCGCCCCCTTTTTCACACCACTTTATTTTTAGAGTAATTCTCTCCAAATACTGTTATAATTAAATAAGAAAAAAATTTCTCTAAAAAATGTCTGGTGTAAAAAAAAAGGCGGGTACTAAAAATTGTACGGTTCATAATTACATGATTGGTAAATATGATAGTATAATCAGCTCACCTAAAAATTTGAAATTTCTAGAACTTTTTTCAAATTGATTAGAATAGTTTTCCAAGGTATTTAGCCGCCCCTTGATTCAGTAGTGCTTTTTTTCATAGCAAACTTCAGTTATCATTTGCTTTTTGCCTTTCTTCGATTGAATATTTTAAAGATTGCTATTTACAAAAAAAAAAAAAAAAAAAAGTAAAAAAAACTTGGTATTTAATTGCTGAATTTTTATATTTTTTCCTTAAACATACCTGATTTGTGAAGTTTATAATAAAGTAACTTTGCAATTGTATTGATAGATGCCTAATTACTAATGAAAATAATAATATAAAATACTACTGCATAGTAATTTATTGTTATTAACAATACTCTTTTTTTATATATAAATTATTATTAACTATTATTACTAATCTTTACATTTAGAAACTTGCATTATTTACTTATTTATTCATTTTTTCAGAAATGGTAATATTTAGTATTAATGCTAGATAAAATAAATTTTTGAACATAAATGATTGTGTTTCTATACCGAGGTACTAGAAAACAATGACGAGAAATTCGGCATATTACTTTTTCTGGGTAATAAAGTATTTAATTTTTCGCTTGATAATATTTAGAAATTTAGAAAAATATGCGATGGTGGAGTAAGAAAGATATACCAATTGAAAGGCTATTTCGCCTGTTTTTAGAAAAAAATTACATTTTAAAAAATTAGCTAGAATTTTGGTTGCAGAATTTTTAATGACAAACTGGATTGCTGTGCTCATTTATGCCTACATCAGCTTATTTATTACTCTTTTGAGTTTCTTCATACTATAGAGGAACACACTATATGTAAGAATACATAAAAACGCTAATGCATTGACAAGGTTTGCGTTGTATAAATTATAAATTTTAATAAATGTTCACTAGGTATCTATTTTGAAAATGTACAGTCACCCCCCCCAAAAAAAACGCCACCCCCCCCACCTAATTTTGCCGTAAATTATCGTAGAAACATGCGACTGGTACCAATCAGTTTGTAATAACGTCTAGTTTATAATGTTATAGTTATATTTTACTTAGGGGGGCGTCTACATATTAAAACTGACATCAACTTCATTTTTTTCAGTGGTAACCCCCATTTTTTGTAATTTATTTGAATTCTTTGGATCAAATCATCACGGAAAATGGTATAGTTTATATATTTCGCTGAATTTTTCATAGAGTTATAAGCTGTCAAAGTTTGGGGGTGCTAATGTTAAATGAATGTGACAAACATTAAATCATATCTTCCGAAATAATTATGATATTTAAATTCTGTTTTTTTTTATTCGTTAGAATGAAGTAACCCAAACATATTCCATGCAAATTTTTGCTAAAAAAACATTTTTTGAATTATGTAAATTATTAATAAATTCATATTTGAAAAAATTATGAATTATGACCTATGTTAATTTTTGCACGAATAGAACGGGCATCATCAAAAACATAGGTTTCTAAATTTACAGCTCGTTCCTAACATTATTTTTTGAGTTACAGTGATATTTCACTTTTTATTCCTGTTAGGGGGCCGTCACTTGTTATAATCTGTATCCTCGATAAGTAAATGTTTGTATATAATTTGACGGAAAACTATTTTAATTTACCTTTATGTTAATTTTATTGTTTCCTAAGCAATATTTCGATGTTTATTATACAAATTGGCATATTTTTGTAAAGTTATCACAATGTAGGCGAGGGATTGTGAAAGAATTTCAAAAGAAAAGAAGCTCCGCCTCTGATTCGCTGAAACACTATTTTAAAAAAAAGACAAATTTGCATATTCCTATTTGACTCTATATGTGACGCTGGTATGCATAAATCACAATGGTATTTACTACATCGATTATTGAAGACAAAACTTAATTGATTTAATTACAAATATGCAATATTATTTTGCTTTATATTATAAAGTTTTAGAAAATTTGTGAAAAGGAGTGGCTATTTATATTAAGCCTTGATATGGAAGCTATGTTGCTGTTTTTCGATACTGCGAAATTTACAAAATATATTTGTGTTAATATACTATACAGATAGAAGAATAATTATATAATATCAACAAATCTTCTTTAATCAATATGTTTATATACATTACTGTATGGAAATGTTTATATATGAATATTGTATTTATTTTTAACGAGAGATATAAACACAAAATACTAAAAAAAAAAGAAGAAAATGTGTTATAAATTTTTATAAATCAAGCAAAATATTTATGCATACTTGCCAACCTAACCCGTAACATTGTTAGTTCCCGCCCCTGTGTGTACACAATTTAATTTTTAGAGTAATTAACTTCAAATACATTTACGATTAACTCATTGAGCGCCACGCGAATTCTTATGGAAATCCCATTCAGGCCACACGTGCTGCTTAGAAGCGTGTTATGTTTATCGAGTTTCAATAAACCCCATTAGGCCTTAACGATATAATCCTATAAAAATCCTATTAAAAAAAAAAAAAAAAAAAAAAACATGAAGTAAATTTTAAATAAATTGTCAGTAATTACTTAAAACTGTGTAAGTTCTGTAGTTTTATATCATATTTTACACTGCCGGCTGACTTAGCCTAAATGGAAAGATCAGTGTCAGCCACGCTGACACGGCTCTAAAAAGACTGATGTGAAAAAAATGTACGGAAAGGGGCGGGACCAGTAATCTTCCGGGATAGGTTGACAAGAATGTATATACGTAGAGCAATGCCAGAAAATGTTCTTTATTTTTCATGAACCAGATGAATGGTACTTTTTTTCTGAATAGTCTATGTATTAAATATAATGCTGCTTTAAATACCCTTTAAATGAAAAGTTTTATTACATAAAGTAATTTTCTGGCACTCTACAGCTCCCAAATGACACACAACACAAAACCCCGCCTTTTTCCAGTGTTTAAAGGGTATTAACGTTTAATATGCTTTATATTCGTTTTGATCTTTCGTTCTCCTCCTTATCTTCTTTTTTCCTTAAAAAAAAAAAAGACTTATGTAACATTTTGACCTTTTCAAGTGAAGATTTAGATTAAGGGTAGTCAGCCTTTCGACACCCACTGTCCACTTCGGTATCTGTGTTAAAGTGTAGAATTTTAGAACATCCCATTAAGTAATAGGTTGGTTGGTTGTAGGATTTAAGGCCGACTGACTCCTGATGTGTCCTAGGCCTAGAGGGGGAATGCCCTCCGTGGGGGTCTTTCTAAGGGGTCCTAGCCCGTATTTACGCGAGTTTCGGAGGAAACCACGGAAAACTGCGAACGGCTAGGTCGATGAGCGCGACCTGGGATCGAACCCGGCACCTCCCATCTACCAGCTTTGAGCGCAGAACCGCTCGGCCGCTGGTGGGCCCATTAAGTAGTAGCATTTATTATTTTGCATATTAATTTGTTACACATTATAAAATATAAAAGCAAAAGAATATCGTGGAGATTTATGTAAAAGTTTTTAAAAATGTCATGAATAATAATAATAATAATAATTAATTAAAAAAATAAATAAATAAAAATAAAAAATCTGTTTTAATATTTTAAAAAAGTCAATTAAAGAAAATGTAAGTACTGCAGTATCAGAACAAACTCCCATTGTCACTGTGAAACGGCCGTGGGAACCAGGTTGAGTGCCGCCTTTTCAGACAATTATACGGCAGCTTGAGTTAAAATAATTTTGAATTTTCAAACAAATTTAAAACCATTCATCTTTTTTTTTTCTTTTGATAGATATTTTATTATCTATTCAAGCTATTTAATTTTCTTCGTATGAAGTGAACTGTCTGATGTTTAATCAATAGAAACCAATAAAAATACTTTAATTCATAAACTAACTCAGAAAGTTCTGTGAATTAGTCATTTTTTTTATTTTATAATTACCATTTCTGAAATTTTTTTCCGGTGTGAAACTTTATAAATAATGTATACTGGGTGGTAGATCGTGATTAATATTTTCTAAATGTATAGACGGACCCCTAATACATTTTCACGTGTAACTCTATTTAAAATTGATTTAAGGTATATAAATAGGTAAGTTTTTCGAACCGCCTTGATCTCAGAAATCTGAATATGAAGTCAAAAATAGGGGTTGCCATTGAAGAAAATGAAGTTAATGCCAGTTTTAATATGTAGACGACCCCTTAGGCAAAATTTAACTATACCGTTATAAACTAGACGTTATTACAAATCGTTCGGTACCAGTCAAATGTTTCTACGATAATTTACGGCGAAATTAGGTGGGGGGTGGCGTTTTTTTTTTTGGGTGACTGTACAGTCAGCCAAAAAAAAAAAAGCCCCCCCCCCCACCAAATTTCGCCGTAAATTATCGTAGAAACATTTGACTGGTACCGATCGATTTTTAGTAACGTCTAGTTTATAACGGTATAGTTACATTCTGCCTAGGGGGTCGTCTACATATTAAAACTGGCATTAACTTCATTTTGTTCAATAGCATCCCCTATTTTCGAGATCAAGGCAGTTTGGAAAACATACCTATTTATATACTTTAAATCAATTCTAAATAGAGTTACACGTGAAAATGTATTAGGGGTCCGTCTATACATTTAGAAAATATAAATCATGATCCACCACCACCCAGTATACATTATTTATTAAGTTTCACACCGGAAAAAACTTTCAGAAATGTTAATAATAAAATAAAAAATGACTAATTCACAGAACTAACTCCCTGAGTTAGTTTATGAGTTAAACGATTTTTATTGGTTTCTATTGATTAAACATCAAATAGTTCACTTCATACGAAGAAAATTAAATAGCTTGAATAGATATTAAAATATCTATCAAAAGTAAAAAAAAAAAAGAAAAAAAAAAGGTAAATGGTTTTAAATATGTTTGAAAATTCAAAATTATTTTAACTCAAGCTGCCGTATAATTGTCTGAAACGGTGGCACTCAACCTGGTTCCCACGGCCGTTTCACAGTGACAATGGGAGTTTGTTCTGATACTTTGTTCTTTCATTTTCTTTAATTTAATTGACTTTTTAAAAATATTAAAACAGATTTTTTTTTTTTTTTTTTATGACATTATTAAAAACTTTTACATAAATCTCCACGATATTCTTTTGCTTTTATATTTTAAAATGTGTAACAAATTAATATGCAAAATAATAAATTCTACTACTTAATGGGATGTTTTAAAATTCTACTCTTAACACAGATACCGAAGTGGACGGTGGGTGTAGATCAAAATGTTACATTACTCTAGAGAGAGAGAGAGAGAGAGAGAGATGTCATAATGAATACGATCTGTACGCATAGATTATGGGGAAAATATCAAATATTTAAGTTTCCTAAATTCTATGATTTTACAAAATATGCATAAAATTTGCCTAACATATATATATATATATATATATATATATATTTTTTTTTTTTTCGTTTTCTTTCTTTTTTTTTTCCTCTTAATACAATTTACAAGTTAAGTCTTTATTTTATAAACTTTTTATAAAAAGAATACAGATTGTAATGTTAATTTATGTATTCAAAATTTAAATAGTTAGAAATTAAATAAAAGTTAATTCTTTGGCGTCAGATTAGCCACACGTTTAAATATTAATATTTTGTGATTTACACATACATGAAGCTATTCGAATGCAGAATTTTATAATTTCATTATCGAGGATTTTAAAAATGTGCCTTGACTTAATTAATATTAAGAGAAATGTTCGATATTCTCGCAGATAAATATATATATATTTTTTTATTTCTCAATATATTGAGAACAAAAAACTATATTTTATAAATTAACAATGTGCAAATGATAAGATTTCCTCGTAAACACAAGAAAACAATTAATCGCATGAACGCAAACAAAATAAATACATAAAAATAGAACTTTATTATGAATCATACTTTTAAAATGTTCTCTCCTCTCTGTTCCTGTTAAAATTCTCTGTATAATTATCAGTCTAAATTAACAAAATTGTATCAGATTGCAGTTTTTTTTTTTTTTTTTTTTTTTTTTTTTTTTTAAGGAAAAAAGAAGATAAGGAGGAGGAGGAAAGATCAAAACGAATATAAAGCATATTAAACGTTAATACCCTTTAAACACTGGAAAAGGGCGGGGTTTCGTATAGTGTGTCATTTGCGAGTTGTAGAGTGCCAGAAAATTACTTTATGTAATAAAACATTTCATTTAGAGGGTATTTAAAGCATTATATTTTATACATAGACTATTCAGAAAAAAAGTACCATTCATCTGGTTCATGAAAAATAAAGAACATTTTCTGGCATTGCTCTATTGCTCTATACATTCTTGTCAACCTAACCCGGAAGATTACTGTTCCCGCCCCTTTCCGTACATTTTTTTCACATCAGTATTTTTAGAATATTTTTTCCTTATTTAACAGGTTCAACGCCATGTCAGCGATCGGTGGCTGACACTGATCTTTCCATTTAGGCCAACTCAGCCGACAGTGTAAAATATGATATAAAACTACAGAATTTACATAGTTTTAAGTAATAACTGACAATTTATTTAAAATTTACTTCATTTTTTTTTTTTTTTTTTTAATAGGATTTTTATAGGATTATATCGTTAAGGCCTAATGGGGTTTATTGAAACTCGATAAACATAACACACTTCTAAGCAGCCCATGTGGCCTGAATGGGATTTCCATAAGAATTCGCGTGGCGCTCAATGAGTTAATCGTAAATGTGTTTGAAGTTAATTACTCTAAAAATTAAATTGTGTACACAAAGGGGCAGGAACTAACAATGTTACGGGATAGGTTGGCAAGTATGCATATATATTTTGCTTGATTTATAAAAAATTATAACACATTTTCTTCTTTTTTTTTTTTTTAGTATTTTGTGTTTATAAGTCTCATTAAAATAAAATACAATATTCATATATAAACATTTCATATGGTAATGTATATAAACATATTGAAAAAAGAAGTTTTGTTGATATTATATAATTATTTTTCTATCTGTATACAGAGGCTCTTCGCACATTTTTTAGACGATTTTGATGGAGCGCAGGGATGGAACACGGGCGCAGAATTCATACCACAATGAATGTAAGAAAATTTTCTACCTCTTAGATCAACGATATTATAGGTATGGAAATTTCTTAAACAGATTCCGGTATGAATTCTGCACCCGTGTTCCATCCCTGGGAGTGTACTGAAGCAATTTCACTCATATTTCGTGTTTTAATTGTTCAGTATGATAGCCCTTGTTCTTAACTAACATTCTACATCATAATTTCTATGATAATAATGCTTTTTTGTAATATCGGAAGAGGTATATTTTTCTACTCCTCTTGAACGGCTTTCCAAAGTCCACAAAGCGTTGTAGGTCGGTGTTTGGATAATGTTGATTTTAAGAGTCGAAAAACACAAAAATCCAACAGTGATACATCAGAAGATTTAGCAAGAATGTCAGTGAAAGTTATGGTTTTAATTCCCGTTTTCTGTTCCATTTTTTCCCAGAAAAGCAATTGCGGATTGTGATGTGTGGCTGCTTGTTTTGCCTTGATACAGTTCAACGGATTGATAGCATTGTGGATAAAGATCTGGATTTTCCTTTTTAAAAATTGGAATTAAAATATGTTATTGAGAGTATTTAGAGTTCATTTTGACATTTTTGTCACATTTTTTTGCTTTTATCTTGCGCTTGTAAAAAAAACCTGTGGCAATCATAAATCCTTTAGAAAAACTTTCTTTTGATGCTATGAGCCATGTAGCAATTTTTTTTTCTCCACTTTTGTGATAATAAATTGACTTTTTTTTATTGCAACCACTTAAATAGACCAAGATTCATCTGTTGTTGCTACATTTTTCCATTTTTCTCCTGATAAATGCTTTTCATAAAGATTTCACTAAAAACTAACTTTGGAAAGAGCGGAAACCTATCCTTCCACCCACTGCCGTTTTAAAAGCGCATTTTTGCATCTAAACAAAAATTCTAAATATCAGAAGATAAATAAAACTTCCAAAAATATAACTGTTGTGAAAATAAAATTCTCCATGCAAACGATTTTTTCTTATTGCGAAATAAAATCGTCTAAAAAATGTGCGAACAGCCTCTGTAGTATATTAACACAAATATATTTTGTAAATTTCGCAGCATCGAAAAACAGCAACATAGATTCCATATCAAAGCTTAATGTAAAGAGGATGTAAGCGTACTGTAGCTAGTGATGAAATTTGAAAAAAAAAAAAAAAAGAATAACAGTGGGTTAAAAATGCCCCGGAATAAATTAAAATGTTGTTTATTCTGGTTTTAGTCAGGTGATATCACTTGTGCTAAATAGCTGGATCCGCCCTCTCTTAAGCTCAGGTTCAGCTCATCATTATAATATTGCTTTTAATATCTACCGCACCAAAATGTTCAAAACACAGATGCCAATTTTCATATTTTTTAAAATCTTCCCGTTTCAGCTTTAAAAGCATTTAGATTAATTTATTTTATTGTGAATTTTTAAATTTAGACGATTAAAGTCTTTTGAATGAAATTTCAGCATTCTGTAAGATCAATATCTATATATTTGAAAGTAAGACTATTCCTTTGTTTTAAATTTTTATTCCATAATAACTGTGACTTTGATTTCGTGATTAGGAAAATGAAAATAAATACTATTGAGCTATGTTCCAATAATAGATCTTATACACTTAAAAAAAAAAAAAAAAAAAAAAAAAAATTCACTATTTGATTCTGTATTAAAAAACTTTTAATAAAAATTTGATATTTTATTATGTTACATTATGGGATAAATTTTAAATAACACAAAGCTTACAAACGGTACAGTAACCAAATGCAAATATGTCACAACAAAATTTAAACAGAAAATTCATGATAAAAAATCTTTTTAAAATTCATAAATATTCACAATAATAATAATAAAACGATTGTCGAATGCATAATTGCTGTTTCATGCAATCCGTTTCGCTGTACCGTGTTTTCTAAAACATGATATTTACCTAGAGGTGTACGTACTCTTGAATACTGAAATGCGAAAAAAAGTGTAACAGGGTTAAAATAGAATTTTAGCAGCGAAAAACTAGAGAAAGATATTTAATACTTATGAAGAAAGACTTAACATATTAGGATCGGATATATTCTTCTCTTGTACCTTAAGCCACGCCTTTTCACAAAATTTCTAAAAATGTGTAATGTAAAACAAAATAATTTTGCATATTTGTAATTAAATCATTTAAGTTTTGTCTTCAATAATCGATGTAGTAAATACCATTGTGATTTATGCATACCAGCGTCACATATAGAGTCAAATAGTAATATGCATATTAGTCTTTTTTTTTTAATAGTGTTTCAGAGCATCAGAGGCTTCTTTTCTTTTCAAATTCTTTCACAGTCCCTCGCCTACATTGTGATAACTTTACAAAAATATGCCAATTTGTATAATAAACATCGAAATATTGCTTAGGAAACAATAAAAATAACATAAAGGTAAATTAAAATAGTTTTCCGTCAAATTATATACAAACATTTACTTATAGAGGATACAGATTATAACAAGTGACGGCCCCCTAACTGGAATAAAAATTGAAATATCATTGTAACTCAAAAAATAATGTTAGGAACGAGCTGTAAATTTGGAAACCCATGTTTTTGATGATGCCCGTTCTATTCGTGCAAAAATTAACATAGGTCATAATTCATAATTTTTTCAAATATGAATTTATTAATAATTTTCATAATTCAAAAAATGTTTTTTTAGCAAAAATTTGCATGGAATATGTTTGGGCCACTTCATTCTAACGAATAAAAAAACAGAATTTGAATATCACAATTATTTCGGAAGATATGATTTAATGTTTGTCACATTCATTTAACATTAGCATCCCCAAACTTTGACAGATTATAACTCTATGAAACATTGAGCGAAATATATAAACTATACCATTTTCCGTGATGATTTGATCCAAAGAATTCAAATAAATTATAAAAAAGGGGGGTTGCCATTGAAAAAAATGAAGTTGATGTCAGTTTTAATATGTAGACACCCCCTAAGTAAAATCTAACTATAACATTATAAAGTAGACGTTATTACAAAGTGATTGGTACCAGTCGCATGTTTCTACGATAATTTATGGCGAAATTAGGTGGGGGGGTGGCGTTTTTTTTTTTTTTTTTTTTTTTGGCTGACTGTACATTACTTTTTAATTTGAATAGTTATATTCTAAAAAATTATTTGTACATTTTATTTCATTTTGTTTTATTTTTGTCTGATAAAATATGATTCTATTGCTCCATGCATTTGAGTATTTTTACCCGGTGGTCTCGGAAAAAAAAAAAATATCAGATCCATCTGAGAAAGTTGCTTTAACCACTTTCATATACCTTAAAATCTTGAAGACTTTATTTATTTCATGAGCCGTTATAGGCTCCAAAATACATAAAGTTACGCCTTAGGTCTTTTTTTTTTCTTCTCACGCACCAACGAAGTCTGTAAACTAACATTACATGCGACAGCAGCGTTTCAACTCATCACTTCTTTGATCGCTGGAAATTTTTAATTTTAATTTTAATTTATATATATATATATATTAACGATTAATTAATTTCAAGCGTAAAAAATTCCTAAAAAAAAAAAAAAAATCTCTTCCAAAATTTTGGTTTCCCAAAAGTGACTAGTGGGAATCCTGCAATATCAATTGATTCGATCAACATGTGTTATCATAGTTGCCAACGTTGGAATAGAACTTTTAAACACGCTTTTATTTTGCAACAGTTTATTCATAGCTAATCCTACAATAAATTTAGTAAAAATTTCTATAAAAATAAGTGTTTAGAAATGAAGGCGGGGCTAAAAAGGCTATGGAATAAATTATCATCTTGTCACCTCTGTGTGTTATGCACTTTCTGTTATTTTTTAAATTATTTTATGAAATTTTATCCTAACAAATTGAGATATGTGAAATTAATCAGTAATAAATTGCTCGAATCTCTGCTGGTAAGAATTTGATTTTCCTCAGAACCTACGAGAAGAATACAGGATGTTAATTGCCTTTAACACTTTTGCAACCGCACTGACTTAGATTCACATCATTTGAAAATCTGTAACTCCGCCAGTGAGCTTTTCTTTCTCAATTTGCATGTTATTTATTTCTTAAGAATATACCCGATATTCATATTTATTCAATTAAATGCAATATGGATACATATACCTTAATTACAAAGAGTATTATTATAAAGCGTATCCATTTGTAACATAAATGTGAATAGAGAAAATTTTGTCTTAAAATATTGTAACTTGGGTGAACATCGTGCACAGGCGGACCTTACAGTCAAAAACACAAAAGCATGCGATCGTGAAAGTATTAAGTGGGATTCGTCCACAAAAACCAAGTGACAGGGACACCTGTTAGGAGGGCTAAAAAAAGTCAGATTTAAATTGGCTTCCAGCGGCATAGAGTGTTAATTCAGTCCTGGTTTCAAACAAAATTAAGAAATACAAAACAGTGTAAAATTAACATATCTAATTATTGTTATTACTTTTTTTTAACAAACAAATTTCAAGAGATGCATGCGAAAAAAAAAAATGTTCCATCAATGATTTTCTCGTGTTTACATGTACCAGATAATAAATTAATAATAGTTAAAAATTAAAAAAAATAAATTATTATTTATTTCAATGAGTTTCGTTTGGGATAAATAAAATAAATAAATAAATAAAATGAAAATGAAAATGAAAATAAAAATAAAAATATTGTTTAATTTCCACTAATAATGAATTGTATACTATTTCAATGAAAAATAAATAAATAAATAAAATAAAATAAAATAAAACATTAAATTAAATTAAAGCAGAATTAATTCTACTTTTTCATAAGTTTCTTTCCTGTTCTTATATATACTGTAACATTAAACTTTTCATTACAGAGCCTCCGATTTCTAGTAACTGTGATTGGAAAATTATAATAGTTTTTTGTTAATCATTTACAAATAAATGCAGGAAATCATAAACTTTAAATTAAGGTACCTATTTTACTTTTTTGAGCAGTAAACCTGTTTTGCTTAAAGGCAATAAATATCTAGAGTGAATTACATCTGATAAACGAACCAAGTTTATGTACAGAGTTGCAAATTTTTAAAATTTATTTCTGAGCATTGTTAGTCTCGCCTTTTTAGGAGTATTTTTAACGTACTATTTTATAATGTTTATATATTCGAGAAAATTATTTTTTGAATGTTGTGGTGTGAAAAATAACGCGAGGCTAAAATTAGTCCGAAATAAATTATAAAGTTCACTACTATGTACGTATATACATATATATATATATATATACATACTAAAATTCCGATTTACTACAGTGTTTTGTTTTTGAATTTTAAGAATTAGTGCAATATTAATATTGTTAAGTATCAGAGAGAGAACATTATGCAGGGATGGAACACGGGCGCAGAATTCATACCGGAATGTGTTTAAGAAATTTCTCTACCTATAATATCGTCGATTTAAGATGGAAAATTTTCTTACATTGATAGTGGTATGAATTCTGCGCCCGTGTTCCATATTAAAATATTCAATACGTAGAAAATTTGGAACTGGAATTGTTCATTGATGGCCTTCCTAGTAAACAGTTACTTTACGGCCTGTCTATGCTTAGGAGTCGTGCTATTGTAAAGAGCCATAATTATAAAGTGTAACTGCGGAACTTAGTTAAAAGTTCTGCTAATGCATATTAAACTGCTAAAAAAGGCTAAATAATTAAATTAAGGGTTATCAAAAGGCTACACTTAGATAAAAGTTTAACTTACAATAAAAGTAAATAAAAATAAAATATTAAATTAATTAAATTTATAATTTAAAAAGCTCACAGATCCAAGGAAAAAGATCGGTAAAGAAACGGCCCAAAACGTCTGAATAAAAAAAAAGGCGCTTTGCAGCGGTCCATACATTTTTTTTTTTTTTTTTTTCAATTAAAATATAATTGAGTTATAGTCATAAAATTAAGAGAAAGACAAAGTTAAATATCTAAAATTAAGGTGAAGCGAGGACGCTTCCTGTTGGATGGAGAGGAGATCTCATAATCAGGCAACTCAGCAATGATATCATTAGGTAAATTGTCAACATTATTATAAAAATTTTCAGAAAGAAATTTAACGCGTTGAGGGAAGGAAACAGTGCGTAGGTCTTGTAGGATTGTAGTGTTTTTGAGAAATCTATTGCCGTTGCGTATCATTCGCAGTGTTTTATTATGAGTTCTGGCAATCAAGTTAAAATTTGTGTTACTGGCACACCCCCAAATGGGACAAGCATACGTGAGAATGGGTAAGATGCGAGAATTGTATAAAATTAATTTGTTTCTAATAGAAAGGGTTTTACCACGGAGGAGAGGTTCGAGAGCTTTTCTACCTCCCGCAGTTTTACCTCTTATGTAAAGGATGTGTTTATTGAAGGTGAGTCTGCGATCTAAGTAGACCCCCAAATACTTAGTTTCCTCTTGCCAAGGGAGGGCGGTGTTATTAATAATAATTCTATTGGGATAATTGATTTTACGGGAGAAGAAGACAGCAGAGGTCTTGTTTTCGTTGATTTGAACACGCCATTTGGCAAACCAGCTCATGAGAATGTCAATATGATTTTGCATGTATTTATGTAATGTGTAGAGGTGATGGCTAGAGCAGTAGAGGACAGTATCGTCCGCGTAAAGGGCTAAATTAGTGCGTGGGTGGCGTGGAATGTCATTGAAGTAGATATTAAAGAGAGTAGGACCGATGATATAGCCTTGAAGGATGCCAGCGGTGATGGTTTTTATGTGTGAAAGGGTGTTATTGACGCGGACGACAAATGAACGATTGCTAAGGTAGCTATGTAAAAGGTGTATAAGGTAGGCAGGAGTGTTAAGCTTAATTAATTTGTACATGAGGCCTTCGTGCCATACCTTGTCAAAAGCCTTAGCAACGTCTAAAAATATGGCAGCAGCAGGAATCTTCGCGTTGAAGTTTTCTGAAAGAAATTCAACAACACGAAGTAGCTGATGTTGAGTGGAGTGCTTGGGCCTAAAGCCAAACTGTTCTGGAATGAAAAGATTGTTGTCGAAGAGATGTTTATTGAGTCTGGTCCTGATAACGCGTTCAACAACTTTACTGATCGCAGGGAGAAGAGAAATTGGTCTGAAATTAGTAGGGTTAGAGTGATTACAACTAGGCTTAGGGATGGGTGAGATAACAGAAGTTTTCCACAATTTTGGAAAGTATTGAAATTTAATAATGCTATTAGTAATGTGGGTAAGAAAACTGATAAAATTAATAGGGAGGTTTTTAAGAGCAACATTGGAAATTTTGTCAATACCAGGAGCTTTACGGTTTTTGAGATTTTTAATAATATTGTAAATTTCATGAGCATGAATATTAAACTCAGGGGGAGAGGCCGGGGTAGCAAGAAAGTTATTAACTTCAGTGGTAACATGATTAAGATGGGTTAAGTCAACTTGGAATGCGTTAGGGGAGAATTGATTTTCGTAAGAATCAGCAAGTGCATTTGCTTTATCCTCATCGGTATTGTGGAGCAAGTGGAGTTATTATAATTAAGAGGGGGGATAGAGGTGTAGTTATTGTTTAATCTTATTTTAATTCTCCAAAGAGAGTCATCTTCCGGAGATAATTCCGAAACGAAATTAGACCAGTTTTTTTGTTTTTTTTAATGATGCTAAATTTTATTCTATTGTTTAAGTTATTAATGATATGCTTGAGAGATGGGTCGCGAGAATTTTGAAATAGCCTGCGAATGCGATTGCGGTTTTTAATAAGGTTGTGTATATAATCAGGTAAAATAAATTTTCTATTGTTATTAAAATAATGGAGAGTAGCGTGCTTTTGTGCATTGTAAATATATTGGTGAAGGGTGGAGACTGCAGCGTCAACATCATCAGGACCATTGATATCATTGTTAGAGATGGGGATATTATTGAGATAATCACGATATTTATTCCAGTTAATTGAAACAGAAGGTATAGGTGTAATGGGATTAATAAGATCTATTTTAAAGGAGACAGGAAGATGGTCAGAGCTGAGATTGTTAATGGTATTGGTAGAGATGGGGTAGGGTAGGTTTTTGGTAATTGCAAAATCAATAACAGAAGGACGTGCATTATGATAAGGGAAATGAGTGGGAGTATTAGGTGCGTGGAGGCTAAGATTTTGGTTGTGGATAAAGTTGTGTAGTGTTCTGCCACGACAGGTGGTACTAGCGCAGTTCCAATTGGTGTTGTGTGCATTAAAGTCGCCGGCGACAAAGCAATTAGAGTGTTGTTTAAAAAGTTCAGAAATATCGTTAATAGGGTATTGTCGTTCATGTTTAATGTAAGCAGAAGCTACAAAGAGTTTAATGTGTGGAAATTGTAATACAATACCCGTGTGATCAATTCCATTAAGAGTATTGATGGTGTATTGGTAGCGTGGAATGTGGTTTTTGATGTATATGGCTGTACCACCATAAGGTGAGTTAGGTCGTGTAGTATGATAAAGTTTATATCTCGATATCATAATGCTACAAGTGGGATTACATATTTCTTGCAAGAGAATAATATCGAAGGAAGGGTTAGCAGATAAGAAGTCCCTAAGTTCATTGATCCTGTGACGAAGAGAGTTGCAGTTCCAAGAAAGAACCAGGAGAGAGTTGAATGTGGTGTTATTGTCCATGATGAATGTTGGGAAGCTCGTTAGCAAAGTTGTCGAACTCTTTTATTATGACTATAATTTTATCTAGTGGGTTATTGCATTTTTTCATCTCATTAGCAATTTTTTTGATGAATGTAAGTAATTTAGTGATTTACAGGATTTCTTTAAGGTCTTTGAATGTGGAGAAAATTTCTCCAAGTTCACTAGTTATATTTCCGGAAGCAGTGTTAGTATTAGTATTATTAGCTTCATTAGCTTTTACATCAACATTGTTTTGTGCGTTACCGATATTGGTGTTAGTTGTTATATCCGGTGTAGCTGCTGAAGAATTATCAGCGTTAGTGGTTAGTTTTGGGAAATTTTCGGTATAATTATTGTTAATTTTTGTGTTAGTAACATTAGTTTCTGCGTTGATTGAGTCTTTGTTATCATTTACGTTTTTAGGTTTTTCATTTTTATTTTCGTCGCTTTTAGTATAATTGAAATCACGGAGTATCTCCGCAAGTTCGTAACTCTCTTTGAGATGGGTTGGTTTAGCTTTAGGCTCCTTATTTTTCGAGTCAGTGTTCTGCATTTTTTTCTTAAGGTTAATTGGGTTTTTAGTGCAACCTCTATAGGTGGCGGGGTGGTCCTCACCGCAGTTGGCACATTTAGGGGTTATTTTTCCTTTAAGGGGGCAATCAGTGGTTAGGTGGGCTTGGGCGCACTTGACACATCGGGGGGTGAGCCCGCACGTCTCCGATGCGTGCCCATAGTTCTGACATCTATAACATTGTTTTACAGGATTAGATTTAAATCTTTCAATTGAAACAGAAATAAAGAATAGGTTAGTAATGTTAGAGATTTGCTCGAAGTCTTTGCGAGGTAATATATTGCACATATATAATGGCATTGGTTTCCCGGTTTTTCTATTTTTAAGCATGGCTGCTCGTGTGGCTATGAATCCATGCTCAGCGAAACCTTCGATTATGATGGGTTTGTCTGTGTAACATGGCATGCCACGTACACAGACTTTTTTTGACCTTTGGTCGACCGGGTTAAGGGTTGTGAATTTCAGATTTTTGTCATTTAGATAGTGTTGTACTTTTCTGAAATCGTCATTTATTTTACAATGAACTTTAAGCAGTTGCCCTGATAATTTAATAAACGGTTTTTCAGTACATTGGTTAGATATGTCCTTTGCCAAAATATTCCAATTTGTATTTAATTCAATGAAAAATGGGTTGGGTTTTAAGTCTTTAGCTTTATTAGAGGGAGTATCATTATCACAATTCTCCATTTCATCGTCTATTGTGTTACCAGGATCCTGAGAGCTCCTCTCAAGAGAAGAAAAGGGGTTGTTAGTCTCTATTTCCTGGATTTCAGTTGTTTTAGAGTTTTTACGTTTTCGTTTGGTGGCATTGACTATATTAAAATTACCCCCATTAAGTTGAGTAAGAATATCGTTAAGGTTAGTTTTTTTTACATCGTTACAAAATTTCTCAAAATATTTTAATTTAAGAAAAGTTTCATAATTAGGCTCTGAAATAGCGCGGAAAGAATCTAAGCATAAAAGACTCACCGTTTGCTCCAGTTCGGAGATATCATCATGTTCTTTCATCTGATTATGCAATATGGTTATGGTATAGTCTGTATATTGAAGGAATTCATCCAGTAT